>BSBN01001583.1:30537500-31167000 GCA_027924645.1 Cunninghamia lanceolata | reverse complement strand
ATTGATACTTCCCGCAGGAAAGATGATTCCTCTGTCCTTAGACTTCTTATGCATAAACAATATAGCTAAATATGAAGCTCTTATTGCTGAACTTCGTGCTTATTTGGCTCTTAATATAAAACACATTACAATATATGGTGATTCTCAGCTAATTGTCAAACAAATAACTGGATCATATCAAACTAAGCATGATAAGCTATCTCAGTATCGTGAGTTTGCATTATCTCTCTTAAAACAATTCACATCGTATTCAATCAACACTATTCCCAAGAAAGACAATCGACATGCAGATGCAATGGAAAGCGCAACTTCCCTTATATCCCCTGATGATTCTCCTGAGGAATTTACTTTCATTGTTCATAATCTTAAAACACTGACAATTGAAGATCCTATAGTTGCGAATACGAAACTCTATGGTAATACATACACTAATGAATGGTTCTCTTATATATTCCATTATTTGCGTGATGGAACTATTCCTAATTCAACATCTAAGAATGGCCAAATTTGCTTACGCAAACTAGCAATGCTATACATTATACTATCAAATGTCTTATATCGTCGAAGTTACAACGGTGTTTTACTCTGGTGTTTAAGCAATTCAAAGATTCTGATAGCTTTAGAAGAAGCTCACTCTGGTGCCTGTGGAGGGCATTTTGGAGGAAAG
The DNA here is from genome assembly GCA_027924645.1 of Cunninghamia lanceolata. Classification (NCBI taxonomy): domain Eukaryota; kingdom Viridiplantae; phylum Streptophyta; class Pinopsida; order Cupressales; family Cupressaceae; genus Cunninghamia; species Cunninghamia lanceolata. The sequence goes on along the minus strand of BSBN01001583.1, from coordinate 31,166,333 downwards.
TCCTTGGTGCAAAAATTGTTACGAATGGGCTACTATTGGCAGCATATGGAACAAGATTCATTTTCTTACATAAAGAGATGCCTGCAATGTCAACAACACAAACACCTAATCTATGCTCCCGCTCAAGAGCTTTGTGCCTAGGTGTCACCATGGCCATTCTCTATCTGGGGCTTAGATCTAATTGGTAAAATTTTCCCATCCTCTTGTCAAGGACATATGTTTATCATTACTGCCACTGATTATTTTACAAAGTGGGTCGAACCAGTTCCCTTGCGATCCACGACTGCCGATGTAATCTATCAGTTTATACAAGACAACATTATTTCTCAATTTGGAATACCTTCCTCCCTCATTTCAGACAATGGTACACCATTTAAGAATAATGATGTGAAAAAATTCCTCAAAAAATACCACATACAACATCGCTTCTCTACGCCTTACTATCCTAAATCAAACGACCAAGCTGAAGCTTCAAACAAAGTTATTAGAAAGATTTTACAGAAAATTGTTAATAAACATCAAAAAGATTGGCATACTCAATTATCCTACGCATTATAGGCTTATATAACAAGCATTCAAATGCCTACTGGTAATACACCGTATAACCTTGTTTATGGCGCAGACGTGATAAGGCCCTTGGAGTTAGAAATTCTTTCCCTAAGAATTTCCCTAAGAGACATCATGGATGATGACATGGAATGTGAGAAAAGATTACAAGAACTTGAGCTACTTGATGAAAGACAAATTAATGCTCTTGAGCACATCAAGGCTTATCAAAAAGGTATACAATGATCCTATAATGCACAAATCATACAACGTTCATTCAACGTTGGGCATTTGGTTCTTTATGAAAATCAATGCAATATAAACGCGCCACATGGTGACAAAGGTAAGTTCAGCCCTAATTGGCTTAGACCATATATAATCACTGAAGCCTTTGGATCCGGACCGTATAAACTAGCTGATGAGCAAGGTACGCCGCTTAAGGAACCTATTAATGTAGCACACCTCAAAAGATTTTATGCTTAAAGATCTAATGTTAAATGTTCCTAATCCAATTTATTACATAGATTAGCTTCAATTTTGACAAGATATTATTATTTTTGTCTTAATTCATTTAATACTACATCTGTGTTTAGTTGATCATTGTTGTATCCTACTTAAGTATTCTTTGCTTAGATCTCTTTTGTATTAACTGAATATAGCATTAAAATTTGGATTATGTGTGAAATGCTTGATCATTGTGCTTATTACTATATGTACTTTTAAGAATTGTTAGTATATCACAATAGCATTAATTATAGCATTTAAATATTATCACTAGTTGCATTTTTACAAAAATCACATGTGATAGATCAAAAACCATTACACATAGATGGAAACAAATAAGCATCATATATATATCCTCAATTTTAAATATACAGCCAAGTCGACTATCCCTCAGGACAAAATGGGATGTCGTAGTATATAAAATATGTACATCACATAGTTGAGCCTCGATCACCAGTACCCTCAGGCCCTTGTGGTGTACGAGTGACAGAGGCTTGACCATGTGTGGCTATGGATCGCGAATGATTCCTAGAGACACTTTGCGATCATAACCCCTAATCTCACCTCTCATCTCTATCATCTGCTCATGTGCCTCTTGGTACATCCTTTGGTACTAATCTCTCTCAGACTGAACCCTGTCTCTATCAGCTCTCACCTGACGAACCTCACGCAATAAGAACTCACTGACAACTAGCTCTCCCTCTGATGTAGGCACCTCTACTGTCTTCTCTCGTTGTGCCCTAAGATCAGCTTTGGCACACTCAACTCTCTGTGGTAACTCCCCTCTCTCTCCCATGCAGACTGCTCTAGCATAGCCTCTATAGCGGTCCTGTATCAGATGTAAGGCATAAATATCTCTGCATGTCACCAAGCAGATGACCGTGGTGAATAACCTACCCGCACTTGTTGTAGGTACTATGTCTTCTATGACGTGACCCACAAAGTCTCACCAAGCATCCATCCCAACTGTAAAATAGAGGATAAAATAAATATTAGACTCTCATATAAATCTCACAAATAATGAACTATATAAAAAATCAAAATAATAAATCAAACCTAACCTGGATCTCCATCTTGCCAGGATGGATCTCAGATCACTGATGGTGTGATGAGCTCTGCAGTCTGATATGTAGCTAGGGGCACATACCTACTACACTCCTCCCACTCTCTCTGACTAGGTCTCGCATCACCTGCAGGTATAGGACCACAAGCCCTAGACCGTGGTCTCGACTCGGTCTCCTCATCAGTGTCTGCCTCCTGCTAGCCCTGTCATGGTCTCGCTCTAAAGATGTACTGCGATGGAACCTCCTTTGACTCATCCTTGTCATCCTCCACATCCTCATCGAGATTGTAGTATCTCGCAAAATCACTAACATTGTCCTCTACCCCTGTGTCACTAGTGTGACCGGCCCAAAGTTGGGCATCGCCTGTAGGGTGATCAGCTGGAAAGATAGGAGCAGGCCATGTTGTATGCCACCAAGTTTGATATGCTCAGGTACAACCGACATCGTTTGTGTCTGACACTGGCTCTGCATCCTCAGGACTCTCATCATCACTAAGTGGCACGTCTATTGTTGTTGGCTGTCAGATGGTATTTGCCCTGAGTGCGCTGCGCATAGCACGCGCGTAGCTCAGACGTACTGCAGGAACATCATGTATCTGTCTGAACTATCATGCCACCCTGTTAAAATAGAACCAAGACACGACATGATCGAGGCAATCAGCCATCAACTGATCCCTCTACATCCTCACCAACTACCTCTACTAGCCAAGCCATCCGATGTAGCCACAATATGGTCTCCAGATGATGTCACCAAGCTATAATCTGTCAAAAACAACTCTCCAGTATAACAGATCCTTGTTCCTCCAACACCTGACCAGTGGATAGGCATAAACACGTGGATGGGTGAATGCTGCCTCTATAGGATAACCCACTGGTCGTGTGCACCTGATGTGCTCAAAAGCCCAAACCTATAGTAATGTGTAGATCATTAGACTATGCATCTCATAATGGACATATCACCCCAAGTCACTGTAGAGGTGCACAAGCATACTGCATCCCCATGCATAGACCATCTGATGATCCTCCATCTCCCTAATGGTGTGAACAAGACCCCCATGTAGGTGAGTGCCTTGTCCATCTGACGCAATGGCTAATGCGACTGTGACTATCATAATCCTCTATAGCAAGGGAATGTCACTGCATCCTTGCTGTAGAAGATGAAGCTAAATGTGTCCTCGCTCTGCCTAAGAAATAGTGCAACCCAAGCAATATAGCTAACTCTCATAGGTGTACCTCACTGAGTGATGTCCTACTATCCTCACTATCTCTCCTTGGATAGGTAGTCAAAGGATCCTGTATACATCCTCTAGTGTGATGGTCACCTCGCCTATAGGTAAGTGGAATGTGGAGGTATCTGCATCCCACCTCTCCATCAATTCCATCAACATAGTACAGTGGAATCTAATTGTAGGTATATCAAACACCCACCATAGGTCCACCTTCTATAGGTGCTCTCTCTGCGGTAGACAAGGAACTAGCACGCTCTTGTAGAAGTGCCATCACGTGACTTCCTGTGTGCTCACGTAACTCAGGGACATCCTGCAGGTTGAAAAGAAAACATCAAAATCTCCTCAGAAACTAAAAGCGGCTATCAAAGACAAAAAAAGAGTGCCTGTGCCTAGGGCCCATGTCCTCTGTGGACCCAGGTGCCCCAAGAAGACTAGGGTGCCCTAGAGGGACACTGGCACCCCTGTGGGACTAGGGTGCCCCATAGAGGCTCTAGTGCCCTAGGTGGACCTGGGCACCCCTCTTAGGGACCCCGATCCATTCCTCCCTCTTGGCACAGTAAACGACAAAGTCAAACAAAAGGTAAACTGAAAGATGATAGAAGTGTAGGATTAGGACCCTACCTCGGCCTTAAAATGCCTCTCCACTACTCAGGCTCGGAGCATCTCCAGTCGTGGTGGCTGATGTGGGCGTCAGCTCAGCATGGTTGTCCTCCTATTCTCCTTCTCTCTCTTGTCTACTTTTCTACAATGAAAAGAAACAAGAATGAGTAAGTGATAAGTGACAACTCCCCTTTACATAGTGTAAATGAGTGAGAATTCCTATCCCTAACTAGGTGCAAGATTGATCTCTTTTACTCTTGAGCCCTTATCTTGAGCTCTTGAACTCTGATTTCAGTGTTGTTTGTTGTGTTGGAATCTTGGTTCCGCTCTCTTTCTTACCCAATGTGTTACGTTTGAGTGTTGTTTCTTTAAATGACCCTAATAACACATTTCTCATCAAGTTCCTCTCAAAATTGACGCATGTGGATATCTCCTTGATTCTCCTTTTCAAACTAAGCAAGCAGAAACAAGGGGGGCATATATCTCCCTCGATTTCATCCCTCATCATGTCTCATCACTCAACCCCCTTAGTGTTTTTGTACTGACTCATTGGTGTTGGTTACAGGTTGATTTAATTTTTGATTTTCTGACAAAAGTGTTCCTCTGTAGGTTGCGATTCCTAACTTTGTGGTCTTGCAGGGTTATAGACTTGGGGGCTCCTTCCTTCTCGGCGACAACACTTTAGCTTCCTCTACAGTATCCTTTTGGGTATCCATTTCATGATTGATGCATTTACTTTCCTTTAGTTGCATATGCATGTAGTGTCATATGGCCACTAAAGTGGGGGCTAAATGAAACATCATAAATTGTCCTCTTGTATGGTATGGTACAATTTCCCTTGATTTAGCTCCTCGCTTTGGGTGACCTCTCAACCTTTCTCTTTCTGACCTTCCCAAAACCCTGATTGACTAAGTCTAGTTGCAAAATGTTCACTTTGTGAGGCAACCTTTTGATGGAACCTAGAAAGGGAATTTGAATTATAGGTCCATGGGAGCCCCAAAAAGTAGATCTGATTAGAAAATGGGGGCTTGGACTTGGGCACCCGTGCCCTAGTCGTCCCCTGTTTCCTAGGATTTTGAATTTTTGCGGGGTGTCGGCTCCCGCCGTATGCCTCAGGATTCTGTTTTCAAATTCTTAGGTTTTTGCGTGATATCAAGACGTTATTTCAAAATTTGAATTTCCATAAAGCTAGATATAAAAAGACATTTGAAAAACATTTTAACACACACAATTCTTATGAAAGATTAATGCCAAAACTCTGCCAAAATTGCCATTGAAGATCAGTGACTTGTTGAAGCTCTTGAAAGTATTTTGAATTTGCTATCATGGAGATAATGGATTGAGATTAGGAATGAATATCTTGAGACTATCTTGTTCTTCCTCGGGTTTGTACACCCTTTGTATGATCAAGAGAAGGGTTGAAGCCTCCAACATCAAGCTTGGAGGTCCTCTATGGACATTGTTGATTCACCTTCTGTTCATGCAAGTCTTCATTTGTTTTCATCTCCTTAAGGTGTAGATTGTGTTTTGTAAGTTCTGACAAAAAGAAGCTACAAAAAGGAGGATATTGCGGGTACAATCATCATAGACTAATGAATTTTTAGATTCTGACACTTGTGGGACTAAAGAGCGGGCGCCCTAGTCCAACTGGGGGAAATTTCTGGGATCTAGAAGCCATTTGGGAGTGCTAGACAGCCTGTGTAGAGGATTTTCAGTATCGGGAACTTTCAGGACTAAGGAGCAGGCGCCCTAGTCCAGTCAGCCCTCAAAATATGGGTGCATAGTCTTTGAAACTCTTTCTCTACATTTTTGTGATTAGTTTTGCCTCTTTCATTACCAAATTCTGAATATCTCTAATTTAAGGCATAATTAGGGTTTACTTGGTTTATGAACAAAACACTTAACAAACCCCTAGTTAGACTCTTGAAATCAGACTATGTGAGCATAAGGGACAGACAAAGTGATTAGTAGCTTGATCTAGAGCTCAGTCCTTGTCCTCCCAATGTTTAGCATGGTGAAATGGTAGTACTTAACCTAGTTGAGACAAAGCTACAATTTTCCACTAAACACATCTAATCTCTGCTCATTCAACATATCCACCACAATCTATGAGTCAGATTCATAGATTACCCTCTTCCAACCAAGCAAACATCCACTCTCCATTGCATACATAATAGCTAGAGTCTCCATAAGGTTATTAGAATTCTACCCTTTTTAAATAGAGAACATAAACTCAGCACCTCCATCACTACCTCTACTAATGCCACCAATTTCTGCATGTCCAAGATTTCCCTTGGAAGAACCTTTAGTGTTAACCTTCAAAACTCCCTCAGGAGGAGGAAGCTAGTACTCCTCTCTATGAATCTTCTATTTTCCTTACTTCGATCTTCTACCAATAGAAACTCCTGACTCGCTACCAATCAAATTCAAATTCCTCACAATAGCCAGATCACTAGGATCCATGTCACAAAAAGGTCACACTTTTCTAAAATAGTCTCTTGAAGCCTGCTGACAATCTTTTGCCACAAGAGAACACTCCCCATTTTTGAATCCTAAAAGATCCTTTGATTCCTTTGTAACCAAAGATTCTAGATAATGAGAGTGGGGCCAATACTCCAAGCAACATGAAGAAAAGAGGTCTTAGCTGGAGGTCGACCCAAACGTCCCCAGAACTCCACTAAAGAAGTGACATAGATGCAAGCATGGTTCCACACCCCCACCAAAGGTGCTAGATCTCCCTAGAGTAAGGACACTGAAAGAAAAGATGTGAAGCACATTCTTCACCATTGTTACAAAGAACACATATAGAAGGGGCCTAAAATCCTCTCTTTCACAAGTTCTCCCAGGTGAGGCACTTGTTTTGGGTGACCAACCAAAGGAAGAAGTTGCATTTAGGCCAAGAAAACTTATTCCACACCTTCTTCCACCAAGGAACCTACCTGACCATGCAGTTGTCTATCCAACTCCAAATACCATGAGGCCACAAAAAATTTACCCTTAGGATCAGGACCCCAAGCCAAAGTATCCATCCCTTTAAGGGAGCTGCAAAGTCTACTAGCTAGGATCTCAGCTAACTCCTGACAATCCTCCACAATACCACCCATCAGCCAATCTTAAGGGTCCTTCCAACAAGTTACCTCCATCTAACCCTTAACCTTAATAGTCTTAAAATTCTCCACCTTACTCCAACCAACCTCAAACAAAAAGTTACAAAGGGGCTAAAGATGAGGAAACTCATAAATGATCGAGGGGTAACCATCCCAAGAATCATGCCAAAAAAGAGCATCAAAACCACTGTTACAAATCCAAAAAAGGCACCCCTTGATAAGCTTCGCCCCTCTTTTGAGAGTATCCCAAATCATGTAACCCTTTCCCATCAGGCTATAATGAGGCACTTCTGAGCTATAAACTCCCTAAAGGTACTTATGAATAAGAATTCTAGTCCAATCTTGATCCTGGCAAGTACACCACCTCTAATATAACTTGGTTGCTAAAACCTGACCAATCAAACCAGGTGGTCATAGCCCAAGACCACCCTCTTACTTTGGCCTACAAACTGAGTCCCACCTGACCAAGATCCATTTTGAAGAGAGAAAATTACCAGACCAAATAAATTGGTGAGAGAGAGCATCAAACTCTTTAACAAAGCTAGAGGGGGAAACTTGCACAAAGCATCCGTAAATAGGAAGATCCTGCGCCTCCAACTTCAAAAGGGCCACCCTTCTGATAGAAGAAATCCATCTACAAGTTCAATGGCTAACCTTCCTATGAAACTTATCCAGGATCTCCTACAAGTTCAATGGCTAACCTTCCTATGAAACTTATCCAGGATCACAATCTTTATTTAAAGGATCTCGAATCCTCGACCACAAAGGGAAACCATTTCCTTAGAGGAAGGTGGAGCTTCATAAGTGTCATAATTAGTAGTATAAGTAAATGTGTTATCCACATTTGTCATCAAAGAATGTTTATGTTTATCATTCAAAGCATGCGATGTGATCGATGCAATATTTGATGTTTCAGGGATGGGGTTTTTGGGTTCGTATTCTCCTGTAGAGGAAGATGTAAAATCTAACGAACCCCAGTCATCACTGACAAATGTATTCAATTGTTTAAATTCTTGCGTAGCATTTTTGAAATCAAGAGGAGTTGATAAATCCATTTTCAGATTGTTTAGAGTCTTAGGACAAACAACATGCTTATGAACTTCCATTTGCAAGCAATTATCAGGTTCAAGATTAGCATGAATAGTGTGTAACTTATCTTTAAATATAAACTTGATTGAACAATGTAGAGTAGAAGGAACTGCTCCTAATGCGTGTATCCAAGGTCTACCAAGAATCATGTTATAAGATTGAGAGCAAGGCATGACATAAATCAAGGTAGGCACCTTCACAGGTCCAACTTGTATAGGTAAAGTTATAGTGCCCACGGATTGTCGTCCAACATTGTCAAAACCACAAATACTTAATGATTCTAGTTTTATTGCAGATGTATCAACCTTAACCTTATGTAATAAGTCAATGCCACAAACATTAAGGGCTGATTCATTATTGATTATAACTCTCTTAACCAATGTTTTATTTATTGTAATGAAGATAATCAAAGGGTCATACTAATTTTGAATTTCAAGAGATGGCAATTCATGTTGTTGAAATAGAATATCTATTTTTGTTGCATGCATACAATGTAATAGAGCGGCAACATCATTTGGTTTAACAACAGGTGGAACAATCACCTTTTGTAAAGCTTCTTGGAGCATTCCATGGTAAGTAGGTGAAGTTTGTATAAGTTCCCAAAGAGATATATTTGCAGGAGTAGCGCGAAGCTCCTCTACAAGATCATAGTCTTTACCACCTTTATATGTTAAATGAGGTGCTTGGGGAAGCATAGGTTGAGAATCCGGTAAAGAAATTGGAATACTCAATTGTTGTGTGGTTTGTTTATTATTCCGAGTGTTGTATGCATGAGCAACCACATTATGATTAGTTTGTTGTAAGTTTTGTTTCACTATTTGTTTAGCATAATCATAAATGTGATCAAGAGGTCGAGAAGAAGATGGACAACCTTTAACAGTAAGCATAGGTTTAGAAGATGATTACACCACATTTGAACATAAAGTGACCACAATTTTTGGTTTTTCAATCTCTTATTTAGGTTTAGGAACATAAATCACATTTACAAATCTTTGAAATAATGACGGCTTAGAGGCCATACTAGAATTTTCAATCGATATAAAGTCCTCAAGGGCTTCATCTGACATATCAAAGTCATCGCAACTAAATGGCTCATCATAAGCATGAAAATCTTGCAAAAAATAATCTAACATTTTAACATGCTCTTTTTATCCCAAGATTCAAATGCACAAAGATGGCCTATGAACATAAAATAATATGCAAAGCAATAAATAATAATTTCAACTCTTTTTAGTGAAAAGATAAAGAATATGATTCTCAATTCAATGCATGCAATTTCACCAAAGAGATTTTTCAATCTAATTATGCTCTAGGATAGCAAATTAGTTCAGACCTAAAGTGTAAAAGGATGCAAATTCTTGAAAGCTCAGGTTCACCAAAATGTTTAATGGAAAAATTGTAGCTTTGTCTCAACTAGGTTAAGTACTACCATTTCACCATGCTAAACATTGGGAGGACAAGGACTGAGCTCTAGATCAAGCTACTAATCACTTTGTTTGTCCCTTATGCTCACGTGGTCTAATTTCAAGAGCCTAACTAGGGTTTTGTTAAGTGTTTTGTTCATAAACCAAGTAAACCCTAATTATGCCTTAAATTAGAGATATTCAAAATATGGTAATGAAATAGGCAAAACTGATCATAGAAATGTAGAGAAAGAGTTTCAGAGACAGTGCACCCAAATTTTGAGGGCTGATTGGACTAGGGCACCCACTCCTCAGTCCTGAAAGTTCCTTATACTGAAAATCCTCTATACAGGCTGTCTGGTACTCCCAAATGGCTTCTAGATCCCATAAATTTCCCCTAGTTGTACTAGGGCACCCGCTCTTTAGTCCGACAAGTGTCAGAATCTAGAAATTCAAAAGTCTGTGACAACTGTACCTACAATATCCTCCTTTCTATAGTTTCTTTCTGTTAGAACCTGCAAAACACGATCTGCACCTCAAGGAGATGAAAACAAATGAAGACTTGCATGAACAAGAAGGCGAATCAGCAATGTCCGCGAAGGATCTCCAAGCTCAATGTTGGAGGCTTCAACCCTTCTCCCAATCATGCAAAGGATGTACAAACCCTAGGAAGAGCAAGATAGTCTCAAGATCTTGATTCCTAATCTCCATCCATTATCTCCATGATAGCAAATTCAAAATACTTTCAAGAGCTTCAACAAGTCACTGATCTTCAATGGTAATTTTGGCAGAGTTTTGGCATCAAGCTTGCATAAGAATTGTGTGTGTTAAAATTATTTTCAAATGTCTTTTTATATCTAGCTTTAGGGAAATTTAAATTTTGAAATAACGTCTTGATATTGCGTGAAAACCAAGAATTTGAAAACGGAATCCCGAGGCATACGGTGGGAACCTACACCCCACCAAAATTCAAAATCCTGAGAAATAAGGGAGGACTGCGAGTGCCCGAGTCCAAGCCCCCATTTTCTGATCAGATCTACTTTTTGGGGGTCCCAAGGACCTATAATTCAAATTCCCTTTCTAGGTTCCATCAAAAGGTTACCTCAAAAAGTGAACATTTTGCAACTAGACTTAGTCAATCAGGGTTTGGGGAAGGTCAAAAAGAGAAAGGTTGAGAGGTTACCCAAAACGAGGAGCTAAACTAAGGGAAATTGTACCATACCATACAAGAGGACAATTTTTGACATTACAGGATGGAGCTAATTGGTATTTTGCCTTGGTGGCTAGGCAAATTTTGAATTTGTGTTCCTCTTTGGATCATATTTCTTTATGTCATATTCCTCATGAATGGAATAGAGTGGCAGACTGTCTAGCTAAATTAGCTTGTAGGAATGTGGATAGGTGGGTTGTGGATGATTGGGGGCTCTTATCCCCGGAGCAATCGACGACTTTGGAGAAGTTAATTATGGAAGACAAGGCTATGTAGTTGTTTTTTCTGTGGGGTTCCTTTTGGAACTTCTTTGTGTTGTCCATGTTTTGTCATTGGTTGGACCTTTGGCCTCTGCTCTGTACTCTTTGTTATTTTCTCAATAAATTTTTACCCCTTTTCTTTCAAAAAAAAAGTGTACTTAGGTTGATGAGGTTGGACAACATCTTGTCTAATTGAATGTGCAACCTTTTAGAGGGTAGAGGTTACCTAGTTGTTTGGTAAACCTGATGTGCATACCTTTTGAGGTTGGAAGACTTTTCATCTCACCTCAAAAGGCACTTTGTAGTCATCCAACGCTTGTCACACAAGGTTGTTGGTTTGCACATTCCAAGTGATCCAAAGGTTAGCACGTATAGGACACTTGTCTACATATATGTGCCACATCATGGGGCACTTGTCAATCCACATGCAAGGTGGATGCCTCTTCCACATGCCTATATAATGAGGCATTCTCATGTAAATTTGTAAGTGAGATCAATATATGTTTATGCTCAATTAGGTTCATCAATATCATCAATTTCTTATCTCACATTATTGATTTCCATATTGTGAGAGTGATTCAAGTCTTGCAGAATATCCTTGGTTATTCCAACATGGTATCAGAGTCATGTTGCAGACACGCTCTTCGATTTGAGGGAATCCAGATGTGAGGCAAAAATCAATGCATCCTCGAGCGAAATGGATCGAACTTCATTGTAAAAAAAATTTTTTTTTTTTTTGCCCTATCCCATTTTTTTTAGAAAAATCAAATTTTGAAGGAGATTTTGCATTTCTAGGCCAATTTAGGCAACTTTTTTGTACAAAAATGATTTTTTTTTTTTGCAAAGGGAAAATTTGCCCTTTGCAAAATTGTTGTTTTTGGGTCAATTTTGTCAAATTTTGACAGCTCAAGTGGTTTATTCGGCCTCTACCAAGATTTTTGGGTCGATTTCATTGTATTGTGTAAGTTTTTTTAGGATTTGTAGGCAGATTTTTGGCTCGTTCAGCTTGATTTTGGCTTATATACAACAAATTTGGGTGTTTCTACATTGAGGAATTTGTTGTTTGATTGTGTGCATCACACAATCTTCATATGAAGGAGGAGGAACGCCCCTGTTTCACTCAAGGAACGCCCATGTTTCATCCTTATCTGTTGTGGAAAGGAGGCATGAGATTAGCCTCTATTTGTGTCATCTTTGTTGTTGCTATGAAGGGGACGACTTAGTCAACCTTCCATTTGAACATGGCCTCCCATTTGGATGAATTAGTCCTCTCTAATGGTCACAATCTTTGGAGGTGTGTTCATCTATTATCATTCCTCTGATTTGATCGATACTTCCATCCAACTTGTAGCCATTTTAGAAATCTCCATCGACTTCTTTTTGTAGATTTTATCTTCTTTGACTGTTGGTTCATGCTCCCATTTTGGTGCATACTACCAGACTATGGCCTGCATTCTGATCATTTCAAGTTTGCATTTTAAAAGACTCCCAACAACAGCTGGCATCAAGTCCTAGGGGTAAGTTTTTTGGTGGATCTGTTTATTGCAACGGTCTGGAAGAAAAGCTAGATGTTGTGCTTGTGGAAAGAATAATTTGAAGGATGTTGTGCTCTTTGCTTAGGCAATTTCTCCCACATTACTAGATCTTTCCCTTGTTTGGGAACTTGTTGACCACCCCAAGGTCCAACCAAGTCACCTAAGGTTGTTTGGAGGCTGGTGGTTCCAAGTTATTTGGTCATCAACAATGCAAGCTGAGCTCACATCTTTGGGCACTTCTTGGATCAATAAACACCTTCTTAAAGCTGAGTGATTTGATCTCCTGTTACTCACAATTTCTTTCAGTGATTTTAAACTTTCTTGGTTGAATATTTCCTCACCTTACAAGGTGTGGCTTTGTACATAGCTTCAGGGAATTGCAAGATGTTGTTGCATCATATTTGTTGTGAGCATTTTATGGTTGTTTTTGATTAGTATTTGACTTCTACTTCTAGTGGTCTCACAACTTCACACACTTGGCATTAGACTCCATAGAGTTTGTGTACAAATTGTACTTACTTTGGGAGAATATTTAAAATATATAAGGTTTTTCCAACCTTGACTAGAGTCATGTCAAAGACGGAGAGTGAGGCCCAGGTTGGCAAGATGCCAATTCCCCCTCACACATCAAACCTTTGTAATCTTCATTTCTTCCTAATTCCAATGAGTAGTTGGAAGGCTAGGTCCCCTCAGGGTTATAGGCATGTTTTTGCTTCTTCAAATGCAGTTTTTAAAATAGGCATGTTTTATGAGAATTCGTAATTGTAATAACTTTTGCTCGGTAGCTCAGAATTGAGCACCGTTTTTTGTAAAAGTGCATGTTTTTTAATTTCCCACACATTGGTCATATTTATTTTGTAAAATGCACTAAGTTATAAAGTGCCAAAATTTAGGGGGGTCACCTACTCCAGGGGAAAATCTCATAATTTCAAGGGGGTCAACACTAGTATTTGATCATGTATGTTGTTTTGGATACTCCATATCCTAAATACAAATGCACCTATTGTGGAAACCAACATGATGACACAATGTGTCCTTATTTCTCACATGTTTTCAAACTCCTTTGTCAAATTGCAAAACCCCAAACACTTGTTGCTACATCTGAATCCCGAGTTGATATCTCCATGGCTTCCAATGATTCTTTACACCAGGACATTGATCTCATCTTTCCAGATCCGCCTCATTGGGATGCAGATTTGGAAGACATCATTGAGGACATTCATCTTCTTTTCAATGAAAGATTTGGTGAAGTTGCATCTACCTTGTCTTCTTTAGATATGATTGCTCTTCCTTCCCCTACATCCACTTCTATAGTGACAATATCAGATTCTTATGGTTTTAATTATCACCAAACATCTATGGTCCCTATTACTAAATCTTCTATGATACATGATTCATTCCATCAGCATTCGTCACATGACAACATTGGCTTGGAGATTATTGAGCATTCTTCGAAGACATTATGGGCATCATCTGAGTCTTTGAATCATGTGCATAATTCAGAGACCTTCCTACTTCTTCCTATGTGTTCCTATCCAGAATGGGAAGATTCTTTGCACACTACTGTGGTTCAATTTCTTCCTAAGGGGAGAAATGTGGTTCAATGTTCATGGATTCTCTTCAACATACTTCATCAAGCATCCACATACACTACAACATATCTTATGGGGGGCTTTCAAGTCTCTCTTTGTATCTCCTATTTTAGGGAAATTCATTGTACACATGTGATAGAAGTTGTCCTAATGATATAAGACCATCCTTCTTCCTCAATGTTTTCTTCCCATTGGGTTTTCTCCTTTACTCCAATTTATGAGAAACTTTGTACATGGGTACCTAACATGGCCTAGTAGTTGAGACCCATATTTATGTATTTCTTGCACTTTTGTGATCTCCCAAGTATCACTTAAGGGGGGTGTTAGAGTGAATAATTTATCTATTCACTATAGCTTAAGTGTATTTATGTTGATGAGGTTAGACAACACCTTGTCTAACTTAATGTGCAACCTTTTAGAGGTTAGAGGTTACCTAGTTGTTTGGTAAACCTCATGTGCATACCTTTTGAGGTTGGAAGACTTTCCATCTCACCTCAAAAGGCACTTTGTAGTCATCCAACACTTGTCACACAAGGTTGTTGGTTTGCACATTCCAAGTGATCCAAAGGTTGACACCTATAGGACACTTGTCTACATGCATGTGCCACATCATGGGGCACTTGTCAATCCACATGCAAGGTGGATTGCCTCTTCCATGCCTATATAATGAGGCATTCTCATGTAAATTTGTAAGTGAGATCAATATAAGTTTATGCTCAATTAGGTTCATCAATATCATCGATTTCTTATCTTGTATTATTGATTTCCTTATTGTAAGAGTGATTCGAGTGTTGCCGAATATCCTTGGCTATTCCAACAATTAATATATAATTAATTATATTATTTCATTAATATTTAAAATATCAAATTTATAAATAATATATACAATGAATCAAAATGAAATAATCACATTAATATGCATATTATATTAATATAAATATTACAATTTTTGTTATAATATTTGCATAGATGTAAAGAAAAAATATTATTTGTTTAACATTAAAAAAATATTTGTTTAATAACCAAATTCCTGCCAAGAATTCAGCCACATAATGTGTTAGTATTGCAACTACTTCCCTCCCATCGTATTTGACTTTAGTGTATTTGTTTTACTCAAAATAGTATTTTTGCAAGCTCAAATTTTGAGCCAATCACAACACAAATAAATGATTTTTTGAATATTTTTTATTAAAATTTTCTCATATAGACTTAGGAAAAATTAAAATTTGTTCAACATGAAAAATAATGCTCTATTTTGATTGGTTTACTCTAGATAGATTAATCACTAGATAAAAAAACTCTTACTGGTGAAGATGGGTATTAATAAATACTTTCCCTCTCTAATCTCTTACAATTTAAGTACCAAACATTCTTTTTCCATATTCATTTAGTAAGAACTGTTAGAATTTAGTTTTAGAATTGTTGTTATTTATTATTATAGAAGAAATAAATGCTTTCCCTCTCTAATCTCTTACAATTTAAGTAACAAACATTCTTTTACCATATTCGTTTATATATCAATTTCATCTTATCTTAAAAAAATTAATTATGAATCTTTTTATCTTAAACATTTGTTATTTAACTCTAAATTATTTATTAAATTTACCCCAAATATCATTGTTTTGTTTTGTTTCCATAAGTTTTACGTCATCATAGGATAATATTTCCCATTCCTTTACAAAATTAATTTAGTAAGATCATTTAGAATCTAGTTTTAGAATTGTTGTTATTTATCAATATAGAAGAAATAAATATTTTCCCTCTTTAATCTCGTACAATTTAAGTAACAAACATTTTTCCATGTTCATTTAAATATCAATTTCATCTTATCTTTTAAAAAATTAATTATAAATCTTTTTATCTTAAATATTTGTTATTTAACTCTAAATTATTTATTAAATTTACCCCAAACATCATATCTAATCTAATGATATTGTGAGTCATGTTTCTTTTTATTAATAACTCGACTCCCCTCTTAAGGGCACTACTAGCTTTTTCTTACATTTAATTCTAATTTTATACTATTAAATTTTCTAATCACATTTTTTTTGTGC
Organism: Cunninghamia lanceolata; assembly: GCA_027924645.1. Classification (NCBI taxonomy): domain Eukaryota; kingdom Viridiplantae; phylum Streptophyta; class Pinopsida; order Cupressales; family Cupressaceae; genus Cunninghamia; species Cunninghamia lanceolata. The sequence goes on along the minus strand of BSBN01001583.1, from coordinate 31,150,141 downwards.
CAACATTAATATCATCCCATACTATTGAATAGGTAATCCTAGTCACCTAATATTAGAAACTCTAATTCCTTTGACATATCATTTAATATTCTTAATTTCCTCTACAACTATTTAATAATAAATGATAAGGGAGGTAATAATGAATTGTTTGCACCCCTGTTAATGGGGTTGCTCAAGATTATCTGAGAAAGGAGGAGAGAGCATATACTAGGTGGACACTATCAAAACAAGGTTGGTTGAAGGTGAATTTTTATGGTTCCTTGAGAGGCAACCTAGGGGAGGCAAGTGCAGGTTGTATTTTGAGAGATCACAAAGGTAGATTAGTGGGGGTTGCAGCAAAAAGGCTAGGGATTCAAACAAGCAATGAAGTGAAACTTAAGGCTCTGATATTGGGTCTTTAGTTAGGATTGACAATGAGAGAAAGGAGAATCCATATAGAGGGAGAATCTCTACTAACTATAAACGTCATTTGTAGTAGAAAAATGACAAATTAGAAGTTGAACAACTTGTTAAGGAGAAGCCTGGAACTGCTAGACAAATTTAGTGCATACAAATTCAATCGTGTATACAGGGAGGCTAATAAGATAGTAAATAGAATAGCTAATGAGGCTTTTCAAATCAAAGATGGGATTTTTGTGAGTTCCTCTATAGGTGAATGGCTAAGATTAATCCCAGAAATGGATACCATCCTACATCAAGATTATAAGGAAGAAGAGTGTAACATAGAACAAGGAGGAAAGGGGACATTTGTTGGATGAGCCATCAAAGTCCTAGTAGCACCTGATGGATAGTGAGGCAAGACAGGTGGAGGGTGTTGAGGCAATGATGTTAATTCTTGGCAGAAATATTTGGTAAGTTTCTCACATGAACTCACATTATCTCAATTCATTTCACAGGAACTCACATTATCTCAATTCATTATTGAAGATGCATCAGAGAAGGATGATGGCAGGCATTGGTACCTTGGCTCATGGGAGGAACTAGAATCAGTCTTACGCCTTATGGATACTTCACCTAGCAATGAATGTCGGGGCAGAGGAAGTTTTAAGGATCAGTTTGGTTGGAGTTATGCTCATTGCAAATATGGACTCGACCGTTTGGCTATAGGGAAATAAAAGACAAATGGCATTCAATGGAGACATTTCAGAGAAAAGATTGAAGAAAGCCTTCAAAATCAAATCCTCGGTAGGGCTTCACACTATCAGTATGGTTCTTAGATCTTCCTTCCTAAATTTGAAAAGGAAATATAGAGTTAATTCAGAAATTGCATCAATGTTTCTAGTAGTCATGTTAGATTTAGGCAAGTCTAAGGATTACATTAGGGAGATTGCAATTGCATTGATAAGGGCTGAGTGGGCAGGTGCCTTACATGAAATCCTTGATGTGACGGTCCCTAGTTTGGGGTTCCAACCCACAAAGGGAATTTGGCCTACAATTTTACCGGCCTATAATGGCCCTTGGATTCTCTTCTTGATTCCAGTGGTGGGTGTTCGAGAAGAGGAGAGAAGGAATGAGATGAAGTGGGGTATAGAATTCCTAAAATTATGGTTGGGATTTTGAGTACTGATGGAGTAGAATGGGCCAACGAAGTGGAAATAGAGAATTCAGGGGAGGAAACAATGGAAGAAGGTGGTGAAGAATGAAAATGTTTGTCTTACTGGATATGTAAATATTTTCTAGCATATAGTAGCCAGTTAATGGCATGGGTAAATAAGCTGGTTATGAAATGTAAAGACTATAGTACAATAATATATGGGCCTCAATATATTATGAGAAGCCTATTTATGCAATTCTTTTTCTAGTTATTTATGTGGGATGTGACTCCCTAAAGTCCAATTCAACCATATAAAATAATGAATTGTTGCAATTTGTTATACCATTAGTTGTATAATATCTTAAGTACATTAATGTAAAAAAATGATTTATTTTATTAACTTAAAATTTGTTATATTTTTTACTTTATTTTTAACTAAATAGTTATTTATATTTTAGAATGTAAATAAAATAACTTTGGAAATAGTTCTAAACTAAACTAAAAGTAGTATAATATCTTAAATACATTAATGTAAAAAATAAGTTTTTTTATTAACTTTATATTCTATTTATATTTGTTTAAAAGTATAAAATAACTCTCAAGTAAATAAAATAAACTCATTAAGTAAATTAAATTACTCTTTAAGTTTTTTTGTTTTAAAGTAATTTTTAAATTAAAATGAAGTATATCTATTTCTTGTAGATAAAATAATTCTCAAGTAAATAAAACAAATGCCACCTATTGTAATAATAGTGGTGAATAGTTGCCTTTGAAATATTGTATTAATAGTATTTGTTTTGCAATTGAAAAAATAATGAAAATGCATTTGAAATAATATAATAATTAAGTTAAGTTGCAGTTTCAAATAAATATAATTAAGTTAAGCTGCAATAATCTGACCAAATATGGATAAATGAGCTATGACAAAGTGATTGTGAAAGAGTTAATTAGTCCCATTCAATATTTCAAATGAAGCATTGTAGGTAAGTGCTTATTGTAACTAGATCTTCATTCACCTAACATGTCCTGATCGACAAATTTAAACATCCTACATTTTAGTTTGGTAGCTATTGCATTCATTCATGGATCTTAAGGCTCATTTAGATGTTTTGCCTTGTAAATTCACCACAAAATAGGTGGTTGGTAGTGGGAAAGTTTTTCACATGAGGAACTTTAGTCAACTATGTTTGAAATGGCTAACAATAAATCTTTTAGCTATGATGGTTTTCCTTTTTAATTCTACAAAAACTTTTAGGATGATGTTGGCCATGATTTGTTTCAAGTCTATCTTGAAGCATTTCATACTAATTCTCTAGGCTTTATATTTAACTAAGGAAATATCAAGTTCATAATTTTTTGTTTTGTTGAGTAGGAAATAAATATTATTGTTGTTGATGATTGTTTGTAATGTGTTGTATTTTTACATTGTATTGATTCAGTGAATTCAGAAAGCAACACTAGATCATCATTGAAGTGTAACTCAAGTAATACTAGATCAATAATGTTGCTTATTTTATCATTATAGTGACTCCTCAGTAGAGCTCATTTGTAGATTGATTATTTACTATTGCAAATGAGAATTGTAATACCTTAAAAGATTGTCAATGCATCATTAGGAGCTTTTGCCTAAATCAATCCCTAGAAATTAAATTATATAACAAAGGTGATCATTATGAATGCAAAAAGTTGATGCAATTTAATAAGCCATAGGAAAAACATCATGGATAAAGCCTCATAAAATATCCTCCACTTTAATCAATACATAAACCACAAAAAAAATTGTATTTTATTTACTTAAAAGTTATTTTATTTTACTTTAAAACTATTTTACTCACTTAAGAGTTATTTTATTTAGTTGAGAGTTATTTTATAGTTTTAGTTTAAAAAATAAATAAATGTTTTTTCTATTATAGTTTTTATACAATATAAATGAAATAAAATAATTATTAAATAGCTCTAAAGTAATTTATAAAATAACTCTTAAGTAAATAAAATAACCTAAATTATCTATGATAATTAAAATATAACATCTTTACAAATATGACAATACAATAATTATATTATTAATATAATGTATTTTGTCGATTAATATACTTGTTATGTCGTAAATTGTGCTCCTTGATTGTGCAAACACAATTTCACTATGTTTAGCTCCTCCCTTAAGTGATCCCAAGCCTAGTTAATTTTTAGGTCCACCTTAAAGTCTTGTTTGGGCCCCATTTATAGAAAATGTCGTGATTTTGGTTAAAGTTTCAACATAACCCAGAAAATAGTTTGAGATTTGGAGTTAGCCACGCATTAAATGTAGGCTTGAGCCTTAAATTTCCCAAAGGGCCTAGGGTGCCCGAGCGCCCTAGTTCCTCCTGTGTTTTTAGGGAGGCAATTTAGGTCTACAAGTCATCTTTAGTTTTGGTTATGCTGGCCCTAAAATCAAATTTGCTTTTTGGCACATGATGTCGACTCTTTAACTCAAATTACTCTTTTACATTGCCTTGTATAAAAGTAAGTGACTTATCTTATTTGAAACTAGACATGATTTAGATGTGATCTTGATACAAGTTCTCTATGCAAATATTGTGCTCTCTATGTTATTGAATTATTGCAGGTTTCTATTAATCAAGTGAAAGATTTTGGTCTTGGAAGGATTTGTATGAAGGCTAGGAAGTGAGATCTTGAGTCTATCTCATTATTCCTAGGTTGAAGCACTTTACATGATTGGGAGAAGGGTTGGAACCACCAACTTGAGATTGGCTTGAGTACCATCCAAGGGTATGGTTGCATTGCCTTCTTATTCAGCAAACCTTCATTGATTCCTCATCCTTGAGGTGAAGTTGCATGTTTCCTTGAGTGAAGAACACCTTCGATCATCCTATTCCTATTTTCTTGAGTCATATAGGGATATGGTTTGATATTATTTGATTAGATCTTGCATGAACTACTGCTCACACATAGGGTTTCTGAGCACACACAACATCAGGTTCTAATCTTGCCTATCTATGAGGTAGGAATACCGAAATCAGGGTTTGACTAAGGAAAGCTCCTATATAGCCACAATAATTTTTCCTTCTTTCATGTGTGCAGGTTGAAGATATAGGTTTCAGAAGATATTAATCTAGGAGAAGAAAGGTCTTGCAGGTATAGGTCTAGCAAAAGTATCAGTTTCTGCAAAACCCTAAAAAGGGCCTAGGGCGCCCGAGTGCCCTGGTACATATGGCATTCTGACTCCAAGTTCCTATTCTAAACTATTTTCTCATCTTTGCTATCCATTTAGATTCTCTATTTATGTTCTCGATAGTCGTTTGTAGCTCAATCTCTCTCAATTAAGGTTTGATCATTTGCCCTAGCTAGATTGGTTGAATTTGGTTTGACACTCATCTATACAACAAAGAGGCAGAACCCCTGTAGTTTGGCTCTCCCTCAAGGGTAGAAGCCAATATCGGTTTGTGTCTCAATGTTAGATAGAAGAGATTTTCACTTGGTTTAACTTGTTGAGCTAGGTCTCTCTTTTCCACTTAACATTTTGGTAAACTCGACTCTTCTTACACTCTTGCATTCTTCTCCATCTGAAAAAGTTTATTTTTTGTGATAAGATTTGATTTAGATTAAGTTTATTCATCATTTCCTTGCTTAAATATAATAAGTTCTACATTTAAATTCATCATTAGGGTTACAAAATCCTTGCATTTCATAAAAATCTAGCTAGTCTTGAACCTAGGGTTTGTAGATTAGTGTGCTGTTTTAGATCTTTGTAGAATTATTAGGTTGATTAAAGTGAATTCATTTGTTGTACATTATCATTCTTTGTGTTTAGAGCACTCCTTCCATCTTTATATGTGAAATTTGAAAAAAAAGCATTTGATTTAGATTGAAAATAACCTATACTTGTGATATTGTTAAAAATTCATGAGATTAGATCAGCATAGTGCAATATAAATTTCTAATCTGATGCTTTAGATCTGATTGTAATTAATTTTGATATACATCTTAGTTATGCATTTTTCATTCATTCATATATATTGATTAAGGTTATCTAAAATATCAATTTATGGTAATTCTAGATTGAAAATTGATAAATTTTGAGTATGTTTTAGCTAGTTATCGTATAATATAGTTAAAGCATTGATGTTCATAGCTTGGTATATTTCATATTGTGCATAAAGAAACTTCATTTCATTCCCTCTTTACTTTATCACTATAAAGTTTGAAAAAGTAGGGTATGCAACTATGTCAAATTACTTTATTCAAGATTTTAATGTATTTGATGAGTTGTTTAGTAGTTATGATTTTGATATGTTAGATGAAGCCTTGGATGAATTCATATCTATAGAATCATCCTCTATGACTTCTAAACCATCTCTATTTCAAAGAATCATCAATACAATTTATGTTTCCGGTTCTCCAAAAGTGTTGCAGGAGCATCCAGGTCCACAAGCAATCTTGCATCAACCAAAAATATTTTATTTTAATTTTTAGTTTTGGTGTGTGTTTTGGTTTATTTTGATGGTATCAGGCATCTCTCTATATCAAGAATCCAAATATTTAATTATATTTGTAAATTTCAAGTTTTCACTCTGTCGCAGTTTTAAGACTATGTAGGGCAGTTTTCACAAAAACAATTGTTTCTGAAGATTTTGGAAGGCTGGGATAAAATAATTTGACAAGAATATTCCTAAAGACATTTCTCTAAATATGCAAAAAGAATCTAAGTCATATCTTTCACCATTTTAGAGATTTTAATGCTAGAAGTTTGTACTGACGATTTTACGGGAAAATTAAAATCTCAAGTTTTATGAATTCTGGGGAAAAATAGCTTGGTGAGAAGCTTAGGAATGTTATTATACACATCTTGACAAGTTTTCACGCAAAAAGGAGCTTCCATTAAAAAGTTATGGAAAAAGTCAATTTTCAGACATCCCGGTGCATGGTGTTGAAGTCATGAAGTGAATTTCTTCTCCAATTTTATTTGAGAAGATTTTGAAGATATTATTTAAGGTATTTAATTAATTTTCAAATATCAATGTGGGTGGTGGCAAAGAGTCTTCAGTTTTAATATTTAATTTTTTAGATGAGGCAAGAATATGGAAAAATCAAATATAAAATAGTAATTGTCTTGCATTAAGAGAAATATTTAGAATGAAAGAGGTGGATTCTAGTTATAACAAGTCATTAAAGAAAATCCTCACTTTCTAAATTAAATGGCTATGTTTGAAGAAAGAAAGTTTCCAAAGTTGAAAGTCTTGTCCAATTTTGGAATGTTATTGCAAGTTTTAGAATGCAGATTTTAGAGGCTTTAAATAGAGGTTTCAGCTGCAGTTTAAAGAGAGGGAAAAAAGGAATTTTGGGAGTAAGAAATATGTGGAAGAGAGGGAATGGAAAAATAAAGGGAAATCTGAGAGCATAAGGAAAGAGAGAGATTCTTGTATCAGAAGCCATGGAAGGCCAAATGTAATGAGTTTGTTTTTTTGTAATGTTGCATATTTATGTAAGCTTTTACAAGTTTGAATTAAATAAATTGAGCATTTATGTTTATTGCATATTTTGCATTTGAGGGTTTGATTTGTGCTGCATCAAAAAGAACCTGAGAAACCCAAAATTGTTATGCATCTTCGTAATGATGCTCCTCAATCACAATCTTTCACAATAGGAGGTTCTCCAAAAACACCTAGACCTCCTAGTTATATCTTAAATTATGCAAAACAAATCACTAAAAATAGTCAACTCAATCAAAATGTATCACAGCAACCCATTCATCATGAAGTTGCTCACACGTATAACACTAGAAATAATAAACAAAATAAATAAATACAATTTGTCCCTACTTCTCTTCTGCCTTCTCAACCTATTCTTCCTCAAGCACCTTGTCTTCCTACTCATACTAGTAGAGATTATGATCTTGTTGAGAAGCTTTGTGCTACTCCAACAAATATCTCTTTATGGGAGTTGATACAAACATCACCTACATACCACGAAATTCTCCAAGAAGCTTTACAAAAGGTGATTATTCCACCTAATGTTAAGCCAAATGATGTAGTAGCTCTGTTAGATTATATGCATGTGACAAAATTAAATATTGTTTTTCAACCACATGAATTACCTCCCACAGAAGTTCAAAACCAATATGAGCCTCTTATGATATTTGTCATCATTAATAAAATGAGAGTTAGACGTACCATGATTGATGGTGGATCAGATCTTAATGTTTGTGGCATAGACTTGTTACATAAAATCAATGCTAATACCTCTCTCATTAAACAAGATAAACACAACATTCATGGCTTTGATAATGTTGGTAGACAATCATTGGGTACTATTACCTTACCTATTAAGGTTGGCCCTATGACAATGCCTACCCTTATCCATGTCGTGCCTAATTCTCTTTCATACAATCTTCTTCTCGGTAGACCTTGGATTAATGAAATGGGGATAGTCATGTCTACCCTTCATAGATCAATTAAGTTTGTTTATAACAATCATCTCTAGACAATTGAAGTTGATTCGATTCTAGAAAGTTGGTTGCAAACTGAGGCTAAAAATAGATAATATTTTAAGCCATTTATGCTCACTTCTCCTCTTTCTAAAATCAATTAGATTCTCCCTTTCTTGCAAAGGTTATTGTAGAAGAATTTGATTCACCTTCGAATACACTCTTTGGCGATGATTGGGGTTCATTAGACTTTAAACTTACCTTTGTGGGATAATATAAAGTCTCGCTATCAAAGCCAAAAAGTTCTAAGGTTGCTTCAATTTCTACTCCTACGACACCTAAAATTTCTTTGAAAAGTAATGATGATAACACTTATTCTTATACTACTGAATATGAGACCTATGGGTGCCTGCTTCCTCTTTGGAAATGGCATCTATTTATAGTCAAGGTTTTCAAATCCTCTCTCAATGTGGATACAATGGTAATTGTTGTGGTATAAAGGAGAAAGGTATTAAAGTCCCTTTGGAGGCTAATTCGCATTACTCTTCGTTTGGACTTGGATATCATCATTTACAACCCACTAAAGTTGTTTGTCATCCTAATCTAAATGTAGACATAATCTATTAATCTACATTTAATTGGCTATATTCAGAATTGGTTGAAACAAATTATTATATTAAAGATGTTCCTCTAGATAGTTTTTCAACGGATGAAGCTTTGGCTGAATTCTTAGGAGTTTATAATGACTTGCCCCATTACCATCATAATCATGGCTTTCCTTATTGTTTAAATGTGGAAGCATACTTTAGGAAAGACACTTGTTTATCTAATTGTACCTTGGCATCTCATGAGTCACCTATGGAATCCCTTCATCCCCCTGATGTTCAAGACCATAGTACTCTACTTAATGAGAAAATTGTCAATGTTTTGATGGATAAAGATGACCCTAAAAATTCATCCTTATTGGAAACTATCTAAATACTAAAGAAAAATAAGAACTTACTTCTCTCTTACATGAATATTCGGATCTCTTTTCTTGGACATACTCTAATATGCCCGGCATTGAACCTAAGGTGGTAACACATAATATTGTCATTCATCCTGATGCTCAACTAGTAAAACAAAAGATTTGTAAGATGAATCTTAAGGTAGCATCATTGGTCAAAGATGAGATAGAGAAGTGTATACAAGTAGGCTTTATGCGCCCTATTGACTACTCACCTTGGATCTTGAATATTGTGGTTGTCGCTAAAACCGACAACCGTATTCAAATTTGCAATGATTTTTGAGATTTAAATAAAGCATCTTTGAAATATGATTTTCCTCTTCCTAATATAATTGATACGATTATCAATGAACCACTGCAGGCCATGCATTACTCTCCTTTATGGATGGTTTCTTTGGTTATAATCAAATATTCATCAATCCTCAAGATCAATATAAAACAACTTTTATAACTCCTTGGGGAACATTTTATTGGATTGTCATGTCCTTTGGATTAAAGACCGCAGGTGCAACTTATCAACATGCTATGACACTTATCTTTCATAATTTCATGTATAACATCTTAGAGGATTATGTCGGTGATATTCTGGCCAAATCCATTTTGCATCAGGATCACGTCAAAATTCTCAGTCAAATCTTTGAACATATACGCAAATACAACATGCGCTTGAATCCTCTTAAATGCATCTTTGGCATTGATAGTGGTAAGCTATTGGGATTCATTGTTTTACATCATGGTATTGAGGTGGATATGAAAACGATTGACACCATTGTCAACATGCCACCTCCTAAAAATGTTTCACAACTTTGTAGTTTACAAGGGAAGATATAGGCCATTCATTGATTTGTTTCACAACTTGCAGATCAGACTCACCCTTTTACGTGCAGCTACTCAAGAAAGAATCTAACTTTAAATGGGATGGCAATTGTTAGAAAGCTTTTGATGACCTCAATAGTTATCTAGCCAATCCTCCTATATTACAACTCCTTGTCTCTGGATGAACATTTATTCTCTACACATCGGCACCTCCTAATGTTCTCACAGCTTTGTTAGCACAACATGATGACGATGGTAAAGAACATGTCATATATTATATCATCCGAACTTTTCTCAACTATGAAACTTGTGATATTCTATGATAGAAAAGTAGTGCCTAGCTCTCGTTTTTGCAACAAAAAAATTGAGACAGTATCTTTTAAATGCTAAAATTAATGTAATTGTAAAATTTGATCCTTTAAAGCATATATTTGCTAAAACAGATCTTTTAGGATGCTTAGCAAAGTGGGTTATGTTAACAGAATTTGACCTTAAGTTTCTCACTCAAAAGGCAATTAAGAGACAAGAATTGACTGACCACTTAGTGGAAGCTCCTTCACCATTTGCTATTCCAAATCAAGAATCTTTCCCTGATGATCAAATCCTCTCCCTAGATGTTGATGACAAGTGGAAGCTATTCTTCGATGGTTCCTAATGTCAAACTAGCTTCGATGCTGGGGTTATACTAGTACCTCCTTCAGGTAAGTTGATTCCTCTATCTTACCATCTCAATATTCTATGTACCAACAACATTGCAAAGTGTGAAACCCTTATTGTTGGCTTGCATGTTGCTTTGTCTCTTAACATTAAACACATTTCTATATTTGGCAATTCTCAATTGATCATAAGATAAGTCACTGGATCTTATCAAGCAAAGAAAGATAATTTATCTCAATATCAAGACTGGGCTCTATCTTTATTGAAGAATTTCTCATCTTTCATAATCGACACAATTCCACAAAAAGTCAATTGACATGCGGATGCAATGGCAAGTGTTGCTTCCCTTATATCCCTTGATGATTCCTCAGGGAACTATCAATTTATCATCCATAATCTCAAATCACCTTCAATATCTAAAATATCTGAAATTGCCTTTTGTGATAATATAGATTCAGGTGAATGGTACTTCCATATACTACAGTATTTGTGTGATGGTACCTTTCCTAATCTAGCATCCAAAAGTGTATGAACTCGCATATGCAAAATCGCGGCTAGCTATCTCATCTTGTCAAATATTCTATATCAACAAAGCTGTGAAGACCTCCTCCTTCATTTCCTTAATAATTTTGAGATCCTGATTGCCCTAGAAGAGGCACATTCAGGTGCCTATAGAGGATATTTCGATGGGAAATCCCTTGTTCAAAAATTACTTTGTATGGTTTATTATTGGCAAGACAAAATGAGATTCCTTTGCCTTTGTTAAAAAGTGCCCACAATGTCAACAACATAACAATCTCATTCGAGCTCATGTCTAAGAACTTCATGCTCAGGTTTCACCTTGGCCATTTTTTGTGTGGGGCTTGGATCTTATAGGAAAAATTTATCTGATCCTTCTTCTTAAGGACAGACTTTCATAATCACAACTATAGATTACTTTACGAAGTGGGTCGAAGTGGTTCCTCTCCGATCCATGACTACTATTTAGTAATCTCTCATTTCATTCAAGATAACATAATCTCTTGATTTGGTATTCCTTCCATTTTGGTTTCTAACAATGGTGCATCATTTAAGAACAAAGATGTGAAGAAATTCATCGAAAGATATCATATTTAACATTTCTTCTCTACATCATATTATCCACAATCAAATGGACAAGTGGAAGATTCTAATAAAATAATTCGACAAATTCTTCAAAAAACTGTGAACAAACATCAAAAGGATTGGCATACTCAACTATCATATGCATTATGGGCTTATCGAACAAGTGTTCGTACAGCTACAAGTACTACCCCATACAACCTTGTGTATGGTGCTGATGCAATCATGCCTTTAGAGTTAGAAATTTCTTCATTGCGAGTTTCTCTTAATGACATTATCGATGAAAATACTCAAAGAGAACTATGACTTCAACAACTTGAGATGCTCGACAAACAACGTATAAATGCTCTCAAACATCTTCAAGCTCATCAAAAATCCATTCAATGCTTGTACAATGAACGTGTTATTCATCATTCATTCGAGGTTGGAGATCTTGTACTCTATGAAAATTAGAGCAATATCAATGCACCTCCTAGCGAAAAAGGGAAGTTTAGCCCAAATTGGCTAGGAACTTACATCATCACTAAAGTCTTTGGATCAGGTGCATATAAACTATCAGATATGCACAATACGCCTCAAAGAGCATATTAACACTATGTATTTATGTAGATATTATGCTTAATCTTTGTTTTTCATTTATATGCTATCACTTTATTTATAAAGCAAATGATTGGTAGATAGTAAGTTTAAACTTTCTATTTCATTATTTGCTTCAGTCCTGACAAAATATATAGTTTGTCCTGATTCTTTAAAGTAGTTTTCTTAGTTTAAAGAATTACTTGGTTGTTAGCATTTAAAATGATATATGTGCATCATGTTCAATAATCATTGTCAGATCTAATTTAACAATGTTACAACGTTGTTTCATTGGATCACAATTGAATTATTTCATCATGTGTATACATCCTGGACCTAATATCTAATTAAACATATGTACATGTTTCATTAGAACATGTGTCATTTAAATCATTGTTGCATTTGTTAAACAATTACACATAGTTGTTTACACAAATCACTTTTTGCATTTAATTTGACATACATGCGTAAAATAAATATAGATCTTTGTTACATTTACTTCACAAGTAGATCACAAATGGCATCTAGCATAAACACACTAAATCATAAATCAAAACTATATATATATATATATATATATATATATTACATAGGTTCACCACTACATCAAAATGTGGCGAATCATAACACATTACAATAAATATCATCAAGGTGCTGAACCGTGACATCCAGATCCCTCTAGACTTGGCGGTGCTTAGTAACAGATGGTTGTCTGTGTGAGGCTACAGATCGTGAGTGACTCCTAGAGATACTCCGCGATCATAAGCCCCTAAGCTCACCTCTAAGCTCTCCCACCTCCCATGTGGTATCTGTGTACATCCATTGGAATTGATCTCTCTCAACTCTCAGTTGGTCCACCTCAACCTATAGATAGCTCAATAGGTCGCGTTCAGTCCCTAATATTTCTATGACTCTATGTTGATCTAGTTGTGTTTGGAGAACATCTCATGTCTCCTCAGCATTGGTTGCTCTCTAGACCGCTCGGTCTCTCTTGACTACTAGTTGATCTCATTCTATTCATCCCTCCTTGAACATCACTCTCAACCGCACAATAAGATCAAATATCTCTGCATGTTGACCCCTCGTCTGTGGTGTTTTATAACAAGCCTACACTAGTTGTTGGATCAGCTCAATGGGTGTCATCTTTACTATGAGTCAACTCATAAAGTCACGCCATGCGATGCTACCAACTACAGAACATAATAATCATCATGTCACATCTCAATCAAATTAACATTATGCATCTTAAACTAACATAAGTACAATAACAAAATATATTCCTCACTAGGATCACCCTCCTACCATGATGGATCAAGTGGAACAGTAACTGTATTGATTGTCGTTATATGGAGCCTAATTAGACTCGGAGGTTAAATTTACCCCACTTTTATCAGGGCAGTTTCCCCCCAAATTCCTATGGGGTCAAGGGGCAGTGCCCCTTGCGGGGGTTTGGGGGCAGCGCCCCTTGCGAGGTCCAGGGGTAGCGCCCTGGCGCGATCCCTATCACGATACAAGGCAGGGTTGAGGGGCAACGCCCCCGAAACCTCACATAATTTTTATTATTTTATTAAGGCATCAGGAGTTATTTTCTATTGGCTGACATAAAAAAACCCTATTTTGTAACTAACAAAAGTCATGATAAAATGGCTAAGGGTTAGGGTTTCCATTGATATTGTATTGTAGTATTTTGCAGTGGTATTGAGTTGCAGGGATTGCTGGTTGTAATCAATTTGATTTACTAGATAATAATATTGGACTCTCTATTGGTGGATGTAGCCCGAGTTTGGGTGAAGCATCTTAAAATTGTCTCTCGCTGTTATTATTTTTGTGTATTTTTATTCCTCTATTCAATCTTTATTTGCATTTAATTAATATCTTCTGTCGTCTAACCCTAACATTGATGTCTGTAATCGTCCCCATTGTTGGGGGCATCGTAGTGGCACCACCACTCGACTCCCCAAGTTCAAAGTGGCGTTGTACTCATCTGGCTATGTGTCATGGTTGTAGGCTATGAGGATGGACCCTAGATCCCTCCTCGCTAACACCTACACCCATCAGTCCCTAGTGTCATCTCCCTCTCATCATCGACACTGATGGATCCTCCTCATCGTCATCATCATCATCATCTCTAGCATAATCTCTACCACTGTCTCTCTCCCACTCCTCTGACTCATCTCCTTGCTCGGCCCAGGATCTAGGATTTCTAGTGAGATGATCTACAAGAAAAATAGGAGTAGGGCATGTTGTCTCCCACCACGCTGTGTATGTTAGGCTCACACCTACATCGTCAGCCTAGGAGACGGGACCATCATCCTCTATATAATCATCAGGATCACTCAACACCATGTCTACGATAGTGAGTCATGCTTGATCACAAGGCCGCACCTCATAACATGAAGACCTCACAACTCAACTACAATTTGATCTCTGCAACTAGTTAACAACCGATGCCCGCTAGTTTCCTTGTTTGTCCCATCCATGGTCTGCATCCATTGTATGGTCTCCACACGATGACCTCTAGCTACAGCCTGTCAAACACAACTCTCCAATATAATAATTCACCACATCTCCATGGTATCCTTAGCTCGTAGGCATGTGCTCGTGGACTCATATTAATAGTCTCTATCAGATAGCCCACCATCCTTGTGCATGTAATATGCTCGAATGCCCACACCTATAGGAGTGTGCACATCATCAACTTGTGTAAAAAATAATGTACATAGTGACCTAGATCATAGTATAAATGAGTTAGCATACTTTGTCCCCAGGAGTATACAATCCTCTACTCCATCACTATAATGGCATGGACTAGGCCCCCATGAAAGTGAGTACCTCGCCCCTCCATTGTAACAACTAGTGTGATGGTAGCAATCATGATGTGACATGATCAATGTAACAACTGCACCATGTTTTAAGAATTGAATGTCAATGTGTCCTCAATCGCTCAATGACACTATGTGCCCAAGATAGTACATCTGGCTCACTTGAGTGTAGTCCTCGAACATCTGCTCTATGACCCTGACTATCTCACCATGCACAAGTATTCATAGTATCCTATACACATCTTCTAAAGTAACAGTCTTCTCTCCTGTCGGAAGATGAAAAGTGGATGTAGTTGAGTTCCACCACTCCATGAGTGCCATCAACATTGTACGATGATATGTCATTGTAGGCATAGTGTACACCCACCATAATCCAACATCCCATAGATGTCCCATCTCTACATCTATAGGTATTCTCGAATGACTATGCAGCAATGTGTACAAGCGACTGCTAGCATGCTTTCACATCCCTGGGAAATCCTGAAACATGATAAACAAAGTGTACATCAGACTTCAATTCCAATAACTTCATCAACAATCACAAAATCAATCAAACTCTTGATCCTAGACCAGGTTCCCAAATGGGCCTGGGGCACTCAAGAAGGACTTGGGTGCTTAGAAGGGTCTGGGGCATCCCAAGAGGACAATAGCACCCTAGGTGGACATTGAAAAATGTCTCTTGGGCCCATTTTTGGTTTGAAAAATGAAAAAACACATTAAAATAATGACATAAATGAAAAATACAAGTTGGACAAAATCTTACCTTATGCTCGACTAGTCCCTAAGCTACTTAGTGTCATAGTGCATCAGCCTCAATGGTTGATACTATTAGGTAGAAAAGAGATATCTAGCCTAAAAGGTTAAACTAGGTCAAACTCCCTTCCACTCAACATTAGAACACAAACCGAGCTTGGCTTCTACCCAAGAAAGAGAGCCAAACTGCAGGGGTTTTGTCCCTTTGTTGTATAGAGGAGTGTCAACCAAATCCAACCAAATCTATCCAAGTAAACTAGGGTAAAATATCAAACCCTAGTTGACAAAGATCTACTCATGTAACAGACTATCAGAAACAGATATCAAAAATTTAACACCACGGTGAGGATCAGAGAGCAGAGTGAAACCTAGATCCAGATTTAGGGGCCCAAAAGACTGGGGTGCTTGGGCTCCCCAGACCCTGATTAGGGTTTTGTAGAATTTAAAACTTCCTATGTCTTCACCCTTCTATGTTCCTGCTTCATGTAACTTGTTTTATGCAATTTTTTTCGGATGTTATCTGCACACATACAAGAAGGAAAATGGCTGGGTGCTATTTATGAGCTTACCTAATTCAAGCTCCATGAATGGTGTTTCCACCTCCACAATAGAAATGATGAGATCTCAAAGAGTGTGTGCCCTAGGAGGGAAGGGGAAAATCTAAAGTAGAATGGAATGCTGTAAGAAAGCATAAAAGAGAGGAGTCACCATGAGCATGGAAACCCTAGCATGCTTGATGCAGCGTCACAACTTGCCTCAAGAAATTGATGTAGCCCAAATAAGTAAAAATATATTCACAAGACCTAAAAGAAGTTAGTGCCACAACAATAATCCACCATAGAGAGCTTTAGAGAAGAATAGAGAGTATGAGAGAGGAGAAGAGAGAGTGCCTAGATTTCTTAGAGAACTTAGAGATGTTCAAATGAATAACTAACTTGATTTTATATGCATTCCTACTCACCAACAATGAATAAAACCAAATGGGGCTGACACAAGGAACCATTTAAGATGTCATAAGTTGACATGCCTTTAAATTAGGTCAAGGCTAAATAAGGGACCAGGGTGCTTGGGTGTCCTTGTCCTTTAGCCCCAAAAATTATGGCATAAGCCCCCTTAAGTGTGTTTAGGTCGGCCTCATAGTTATTATGTCAGGTTTTATCATTGGGATCAAGAAATAATTGTTTAATGTTCAAAAAGGTGTTAAAATAGGTCTTGATTAACAAGTGTAAACATTTTAGGCCCACCCAGGTGCTAAACTAGGTGTAAAATGATAATGGATTCATTTTACGACATAACATTTATCCCTCACTTTAGCGTGGGTATGAAATTATGTTTGAACTCAAACTAAAGTAAAGTGAAGACATATTTTAATCACAACAAGCATAGGAGCCAAAGAATTTTGCCAAGTTGTGGACCATAGTAGCCCCAAAGCTTAGGATTCCAAGGTTGCAAACACATAGGATTTCTTTCTAAACATAGCATCCATAGGATGTCACCAAATTTGAGGGGTGATCAAGCCCCCAAGTTTATGATTCTAGGAGTCTATAATGGTTTGCATACACTTAAAACACATGACACAATTCCACTCATACATAAAGCATATAGAAACGTGAGATAAGACAAGACATATGCAAGGCATACACTTGATAAATCACAATGTATATATGCAATACACAAATCATGGACATCATACACGAGGTATTCACACGATTCACAAAGTATACATGCCATACACAAAGTAAACATGCTTGACACGAAGTGCACACACAAGGCACAAAGTATACATGGAATACACGTGAAACACTCAAGAGACATACATGAGGAATACATAGAGAGGATACATGCGAGGTACACACGATGCGTGAATAACATATAACAAATAATGATATACAAGGAGAATACACACATCATACATCAATCACAAGAAGTAGGTAACAGAAGACCTTGACTCAACATGACAAAAGAGACCTCAATCTAAAATGTGTCTCAATCACCATGCATCATTCCCCAAGATGCAATAATGATAATGCTAAGAGGTTTAGTTAGAAATAAGAAGCATAAGAGGATACAAACATCATACACACCATCTATCTAAAAAGAAGTGTTTCTACTCAAGGGAATACACCAAGCCTTGCAGAATAAGAAGGCATAGTAACTTTACTACCAAACTCTAGTTGGTGGCATAACCCTTCTCTCAAACATGCAAGGACCTTCAACAAGATAGACTCAAGATCTTGTTTTTGAGCTTGATCTATAGTGAGTGTTTTGATAGAAAGATGAGAGTAAGGCTCATAGCACGATATATGCCCCAACCTTAAATTGATTACTAACTCCATCAAGGATTAATTGCCTTTAAGGTACAGTGAGGAAGAAATATAAAATAGGCACAAGATATTTTCAAAAAGCACATACCCAAATGGATTGTGTTCTCCAAAAGCCACATCGCAACAAGGGGTTTCCCCCAAGATGAGCAAAACAAGGTGATGCTTACAGGAATGATACACAATGATTTGTGTAGTCATGGTATGATATCGAGCATTGCAACAAGGTGTCACATCAATATGAAGACGACAGAAGGAAGATCACAAGAGAGTAGAGTACATATAAATTAAATCATGGATGGATGCTAGATCATCCAAGAAAAATAACACAATTGTACATCACAACATATAGAAGAATGACAAAATGCATTCTTACTCCTTGTACCTTTATATTAACAAGGCTGCCAAGGGAGAACTAATGAAACATCACAATATGGGGATAACATTATGTACAAGCATAACACAAATGAGAGGGAGGGACCACTCTTGCAAGTCGGCCTATAACAAACTATCCTCCCCTAACTTGATTATTATAAAATGAATGGAGGACAAGTTTCTCTAGGGACTACATCAAGCATGGTAAGAAGTGGTAGAGCCAAACCTTGTTCAAAGTTGTTGAATTTTGTCACCCAAGACTCGACATTCCTTGGTGGAGTGGCCAAGTGCTCGATCATATGCACAATAATGAGGTGTTGAAGGATTATTTTGTTGAATCTTTTTGTGTTGAAGGAGTAAGAGTGATTAAGCAGTTTTTGAGTAGACTCGGAAACATACACTCTTGCTAAGATAGAAGAGAAGATATAGGGGGAGTAGGAAGCAATCCTTTTTGTTGTAAACATGGTGGAGATAATGTAGGAGAAGGTTAGAAACCTAAACCTACTTTAGACAAGTGCGGTGTTGGTTCCACGGGTTCCTTAATTCCTTGTTCTTTGCATCCTAACCCATTTCGATTGTATCCTTGTTTAGAAAGAATTTTGAATCCATGCCCATAATGCATCTCCAAGTCCAAAGGAAGAGGAGAGGTCACATGACTATCTTTGTTGAAAGAAGTAGAAGGAATACTCTTTTTATCATGGTGAGGAGGGTCAATCTTTGTTTCAAAAATCCCATGGGGGTTGAAATCTAAAGAGACCTCGTCATTACCAAGACATGTATTAGAAGTATATGATACTTTATCACAAATGGCCACCATTTTTGTAGAAGAAGGTGGATCTTCATCGATTTTAAAGGTTCTATTATCATTAATCTTGAGTTTAAGATTTGTACGAGTAGGAGATTGTTTTGAAGAAATTTCATTTACCTTTGAGATTTTTGGGTGTGAGGGTGAGACTTTATATTCACCCTCAAAGGAGGGTGTAAAATCTAACAAACCCCAATCATCACTAAAAAATGCATTCGAAGGATCAACACTATCCGGACCAATACTGTTGTTAGTAGCGGAGGGTAGTGTTAAAGAAGGGATCAAACTACTTAAAGGAGTTTGATGTCTCGCTTGCATTTGCAAGCAATTTTCCAGAGCCAAATCAACTTTAATTGTATAAGGTTTGTTTTCCAAAATAAATTTTATTGAATGATGTAGGGTAGACAAGACTACCCCCATGGCATGAATCCACGGTCTACCAAGAAGAAGATTATATGAAAGAGAATTAGGCATGACATGGATAAGGGTGGGCAATGTCATAGGTCCAGACTTAACATCTAAGGTGATTGTCCCTAGTGATTGTTTACCAACATTATCAAAGACACGAATGTTGACTTTATCTAGTTTGATGAGAGATGTATCAATATTGAGTTTATGTAACAATTCTATGCCACAGACATTAAGACCTGATCCACCATCAATCATAGTGTGTCTCACCCTCATTTTATTAATGATGACAAATATAATAAGAGGTTCATCTTGGTCTTCCACATCTATGGGAGGTAATTCATGTTGTTGAAATGAAATAGCGGATGTTCTCGCATGCATACAACTATACATAGATGCTACATCATTTGGTCTAACAGAAGGTGAAACAACTACCTTTGGCAAAGCCTCATGGAGCATTCCATGGTATGTAGACAATGTTTGTATTAAATCCCATAGAGAGATCTTAGCCGAAGTAGCACATAGCTACTCGACAATATCGTATTCCTTACCAATATGTGGAGGAATACAAGGAGCTTGAGGTAGGATAGATTGAGAAGGTGGAAGAGAAATGGCCACACTCGTTGCTTGCTTACTTTTCTTGTTATTACGGGTGTTGTATGTGTGAGCAACCACATTATTATGAGATTTTTGCAACACATTTTGAATACCTTGATTTCTATGAGTAATTTGCTTTGCATAATTGATAATGTAACACGAGGGTCGAGGTGGTGTTGGATCACCTTGAACCGTAATCACCGATTTAGATAAAAGAGGTGCATTGCACCTATTCACTATCCCTTTAGTGGGTGGGATAAGTCTTTTAATGATGATTAAATTCACATTTTTTTCCTTTTGAGTAAGCTCAACATCCATCCTTGAGGGATTTAATGTGAGAGATCTCTCCTCATCCACTAATGCTTCATCTTTTGAAGGGAGAGATTTGGAATGAAGGGAGGGTAAAGTGTTGTTGTAAGGCATATCTATAACTTATTTATTAATTAAGATATTTTATTGAAAATAATCAGTTATATTCCTTCAAAATAATTATTTAGAAAATTTAATCATACTTTATAAAGATTCTTTTTACAGTTTCAAGATTAGTGGAGGTAATGGGTGTTGAGAGTGGAAGAGGAAGAGTTATTTTCTTTAGTGTCATTTTCTCGTGGAAGACAAAAAGTCTTGTGTTCAGTTTTAAAAGACCAAGAAAGGTAAGTAAGTGGGTGTTATAAAAGATGAGAAATAGACAAAATTCTTTCAATGAATGAAGACACTCAGAAGTCACCTAGCAGGCTCACTTAGTATAAATTTTCTATATTACAATCAGTCACCTTTGTTCCACAACATGAGTAAATGTTTCAAAAGGATCAAGGTAATGCAAGTTTTCTTTCATGTATGGTGCATCCCGTGTGAGGGGAGCTGGAGGATCTTCACCAGTATTCGTTGTAGCGGACACCTCCTTTTACAACTACCATTGCATGGAATGTTAACTTTGAGGCAGCTAGGACGATGTTAATAATCCTGATCGCATTGAATATAGGCTTAGGAATACTCGCTGCATTGCTGCTTCTAAATTTGGATCCACCGAGTTAGCAAAGAAGAACCACTCTGAGGATTTTGGGTTTCTTATTTAGGTATGTTTTATATTTATGATAATACTCAGGTCTGGATTTGAATACAAAAATTGTGAAAACATGAATATGACTCTTAAGGGTTTTAAATTATTTCATAGAAGAGGTTTCATTCGTTATGGGTATTTCGTGCCATAGTTGCATTCCACCTATGCGTCAGTTTCATCTATTTCTTTCTTCATTTCTCTAAAGATCTAACCTAATTATGATATGTTTTTAATTCATTTTTAGCACGAGTCAACATCTCTTTGGATATATTAAACATTTCATGCCCCTTAGTTTATGCTAACACATTTTACACTCATGTCTACCAAGACATCGATATCATTGTGAGGGTTTGTTCTAAAATTGGAAAAAGGGTTTCACACTTGCAATTAACTGAGATCCGAGTGCTTGCATATTGTCCCAAACTATATTTTCTGATAAGGAAATGTGTACAACTTTAATCTTTTCGTTTATGTGGGCATGCGTATTCTGAAATCATGTTCTCTTGGATATCCCTTCATTATTACTAAAAATCTTACACGTTCAATAATAGTGTAAGATTCTTATTTTTCAGATAGCTTCATTTAGCATCACCAATAATTTTCATAAGATTTTTTCCCCAAAGTTTCTTATCTACCCATGAGCCTCACTACAAGCTTTCTTTTAGGATCGCTGGATTTTGTGGGTTTTTATGCTTTTGCATCTATTTAGCTATATTTCTTCTTATTTTGATTTCTTTTCGCTACATTTATAAGGGTGAACTAGAATGTTGGATGATCTTGGGGTATTTCTTGTGTTGTCGTATCCATTTGTACCGTAATTAGTTGGTTGAATTTCTTGTATTTAAATATTGTGGCTTTTGTCTTCTCATGGTCAGGATATATTATAGTATTGCATATGCAATTCTATCTGTCTTTCTCATTTAATGTGTTAGAGGAAAATGTGAACAATAGTATTAAACAACTAAATATCCAATAACTCAATGAAATTGATGCAAATATTGTAAACAAAGATAATTACCTTCATAGACTGATTTACCTCGTAGATTCCATTGTTGCCTATCTCGTATCGATCTTGTGTATGATTTTAGCTCTCAGAAGTTATGCTTCCTTTCTATTGAAGATGACAATAGGAGAATGGTTGTGATTGGAATGTGCAATGAAGACTAAACTAACAATGCAATCCTAATGGATATGAATGATTGATAATGGAGAGATGGTTGGATGATTATGATGATAATGGGATTATGCAAATGCAATGGAGATAGTTTGCCAAAGGCACGCTGGTATGATTCTTGCAGAGTAAGATTACGAAAGCTTGAGATGATGAAATGAGGGAATGAGGGTTTCTTTTAGAGGCTCAAGAGAGGCCAAATCCAAGTGTCAATAGATCCATGACTGGAGTAATTACCTATGAGGTGTACGGTTGAGAAAGCTTGAGAGAATGTGCGCGAATCAGAAGAGGACAAGTGTCCAAGCCTCTTTCATGAGTTATGGGAGTTAATAGAATAGATTGAAGAGTTACCTGAGATGGTTGATCAGTTAACTAGGTTGATTGGAGAGTTGACTAAATTGATTGACCAGTGAACTCAATTGACTAATTAGTTAACTGATTTGATTTGTGAGTTAACTAATTTGACTGGAGGATAAATAGGACATGTGGGTGAGGGAAATATTAGCTAATTAAATATTAAAATATTTAATTATGTGTGCAACATGGTGAGGTGGAAGATGAGGTGGAAAGGTTATTTGGATTTATGAAATTAGGACTTTGGGATAGAGGGATTTAGGATTAATTAAATAATTTAAGATTATTTAATTATATGAGACTATAGAAGAATTAGGGAATTTAATTAAATAAATTGATTTTATTTAATTATTGGAGGGATGCGAATCATTTAAATAAATTTGGATATTTATTTAATTGATAGAGGAATGAGAATAAAATAAATATTAAAATATTTATTTAATTCAACTTAGCCATTTTTAGGTGTATACATTTTGCCCCTCTTTGATGCAATGTGTTTTATCACGTTGTTTCAAAGAATAAAAATTTTCTATGATTTGATACATGCCCCAGTTTGCCCCTGGTATAGGTTTATGACAATAGGATGCCCCCTCGGGAGATTGGATGAAAAGAACATGACGACAGGATGACAGACAATCTCACGATGAGATAGGTTGAATGACAGGTTAGGGTGAAGAAATTGGTTGATGCGGAAGGAAAAAAATGGGATGAAAACCATGCCCCAGCATGCACAAGGTTAAACACCTCCAAATAGGGTTTAATGCACTATAAACAAGAGTATGGAGTCACATTCCATGTCATTTACACACTTGTGTTTGGTGGAGAGATTATAGGTGACCAGAGCTCAGGTGCTAAGGAGAGGCAGCAACAATGCAACAGGTTCCAGTTGAGTTACACTACTTCAAGAGGATCCGATGATTCAACCATCCAATAGAGTATGACCCACTGGTAAGTACATCATCAATTTTAGCTTAGGTGCATTTATTGTGGTCAAAAAGCTAGGTCAAACTTAGGTGCTTTAAATGCATAGCAAGACTGAATCTATGCATCTGCTCCGCACTTCGGTGTAAATGCCCCGATTCTATGCAAATGCTAGAGGAATCTACACAAATGCCAGAGGAATCTACACAAATGCAAGATTTTGCAAATAAAAGATAGCTCTGCACAAACACAAGGGGTATCTGCACAAATGATATGATACTGCGCAAACGCTACAAACCTGTGCATGTGTTTTAATGTTCTGCATACGCAGCCAAAATCAGCGCATTTGAATGCTACTGTGCAAATGCAAGGGGATTCTGCGCATCCACCCTAGACCTGCGCAAATGACTAGAAGAACTGCACCTCTACTTAAAATAGGCTAAAATACTTAGCTATTTGATAAAGTTGGCATCGAAATCGATGTTCGCCAACTAATAATTCATCTCTGAGATTGATAGAATCTCAGGAGAGATGATAGGATAGATATCCTAATAAAATAGCTAAGTACTTGATGTTTGATAGATAGATATGCAGTTTAGCGTATTTCATTTGATTAATGCACATTTGGCTGATTGCAGGAGGAACTTAATGACGTACTCATGTCACGGGAGCAGTTTCTGGTGACACGGCTTTTGAGACCATACTTAACAGAGATTGACCGTTTGGTTCTAGGATCGGCAGGGTTATCCTAAGTTTGCTTTATGCCTGAGATTTGAGCTAATCTCAATATGTTGACTGCACTTTCTGAGCTCTTTCACAACGAGGATGGGACCTTCCATCTTCCTACTGGGGAGATTACAGTGACACTGGAGGATGTTCATAAGATTCTACAGATTCCAATAGATGGAGAGCTCATAGAGTATGAGTCTCAGACAGAAGCAAGACTAGATGAGTGTCATCAGGTCTTTGATGATGACACCATCGAGGGTACAGAGATTAGCTGGGCAGATATGGTTGCCTATTACGAGCCTCTTCCGTCGGTTGTTGCCAGGTTAATTGGAGGGATAGTGTGCCCTGACAGGAGGTCACACGGGTTTGCAGTTGGATGGGGGAGGACTTTAGAGTGGATCATCACAGAGGGGACTCAATTTGCCTGGGGTTCGTGTCTACTAGCACACCTCTATCATGATTTGCATCAGTTTGTTTATGATGGAGCTACCAGTTTGTCATGCAGAGTTTCATTGTTACAGATTTGGGCTTAGTGCCACATTGCTATCACTTGACCTATTGGTATGGCCCCTCAGGGCAAAGATCAACCTTACTCTTATATGTTCCAGGAGAGTCTTTCCCAACCCAAGCTGGGGAAGCTAGAGTACTGGCGGCACGCATTCGACAATGTTGATTTAGTTGAGTGGCAACCCTACCTAGATTGTGAGGTATGGGATGAGGATGCATTAGAGATACCATTTTGTTTTCAAACGAGATGGATGATAGGGAGGACTCCTTACATTCTTGAGAGGCACATCATTTCTCATGTGTACCGAAAGTTTGGCAGGATCCAAGGGATGCCCCAAGGGAATGTCATCTTTGCTAAGACGCATAAGGAGCATACTCGATGGGGTCCTGGTGCATCATTTGAGCAGGCTCAAATAGAGTTCTTATAGACACCTTACCAGCCATGGCCAATGAGGTGATCAGTGGTAGACGCAAGCATGACATAGGACTATGCCAATTATTTTGCAACACACCTATTCCCTCACTACTCAGGACCTGGAGAGTGGGCCCCGAGACTAGATGATCGGGAGGAGGATGATGAGGGTCCGTGGAGGCAATGGAGGCAACGAGGAGGATGAGGTGGCCAGGGTGGTAAAGGTGGCAGGGATGGGGGTGATGATGGCGGAGGCGGTGGAGGAGGAGGAGATAGTGACGGGGATGATGGAGATGGCAGGTGGGTAAGCCAACGGATTAACAGAGATCTCGCCTACCAGGTACAGTTGGGTTAGATGTAGCCTCCTGTACAGCCACAAGGAGAGGGATAGGATGATGGGGAGATGGTAGCCTTACAAGCCCAACTGGCTCAACAGTAGGCACAACTAGGGCAAATGCAGGCTCAGATGGGACAGATGTAGGGGCAGATCACCCAGCTGCAGGGTTAGTTGCAGACTACCAGGTTAGAGAGAGATATCACGATCCAGCAATACACCAGAGTGGAGGGGCTACTAGAGCAAGTACAACAGACTATGGCACCAGCTCCCATAGGGTAGACAGTGGCGGAGATGGTGAGGGCTGGCCAGGAGATATTCTACTAGTGAGGGTTGTATGAGCAGGCAGTGCCCCCAAAGTGGCGAGCAGGTAGTTTTCACCCTAGCTACCACAGTAGGTCACAAAGGACTTTTATAGAGAGTGGAGTGATGGGGCCACCTAGGGGGACATCAGTTGTAGGGACATCAGGCGGTGGTGGGGATGGTCAGCCACAGCAGCGCGCGTCTTCAGGAGGTAGTGCCTCCTAGACGTTTCCTAAGACATGTATCATTTTGGTAGTAGTGATTTGAATGCACCATATTGTGGACATTTCGATATGTACTTTTATTTATAATATCATTGTACACTTGGACATTATTATTCTTTTTGATGATGATGATATATGAGCTAGTGTTCGATGGACTATCTATATATGCACTTATGGATGGATGTTTTTATATGATGGTTTATTATGATTTGTGGTTATATGTGATGCTTCTAACATGTTCTTGACTCTATGATGCACTTGATATCTATATGACATGATGTTTTCTAGGAGTTATATGATGGACACAGATGACCTATATGCATGCTTATGATCCTATATGTTGGTGCTTTATGATGACCTAATGCATAATGTGGTGATATTTTAAATGCAACATATGATGTGCTAATTGCTTTATGCATGGATGATGATGTGATATGCAAAATACTATGATATTTATGTTTTTGTGAGATTTTTGATTTATGACATGTTATGGTGACTCATGCATCTAAATGACAACATTATATGTAACACGAACATGTTCTAACTGCTTATATCATTAATGCACTTATTGTGATGATACTATATGATGCCACACCCGTTTATGATATGCAAAATGTAATATGATTTTGTTTTTTGTTGTCCCAAGTTTACTCAATCATAAAATAAAAGAACACTTTAGAAGAAATGGACTTAATAACTGGGAGAAATGGCTAACTTAGAAGAAATTGGATAAATGGATAACTAAGATCTTGAGACACTTGGAATTTGGCCAAGGACAAAATGCTTATAAGGAAATGCAATTTGATATGTATGGATGTAGATTTTTTCATCTTCGTATACAAGTTTTTGAAGTACTTTGTTTCATCATTGAGCTTTTAAAATGTTGTAATAAAATACAAGCATCTAGGTATAATTAACCATGACGACATGAATATTACTTACATGGATTTTGATTTAGCAAGTTAATACAAGCATCTAAGTATAATTGAACCAAGATGACCTAAGTATTGCTTGGGTATCACCAGACAAGGATTACACATGTTTCATGTTTAGCCCTCTGATGTCCTCGATGATCATTATGTTGATCATGTCTTTAGACAAGGCTTCACATTACTAAAGATAAATCCACAAACAGCTAACAAATAAAATGATTATGTTCCATCATAGTATCTTTAGTTTTTTACATCCTTGAGTAGAATAGGAGACATAATAACAAAAATCCTGATAATAAGACATTCAACAACCATTACAAACCTTCTTGCCATAGATATGTGTTTTCTTGCAATAACCTAATAGAGTCATGTTTGATGTTGTAGGCAGGCTGGGATTTTGTCAGGTGTAGTTTAAATGTCTTCTTTCCACTTGACAATGTTTTAAAGCATTGTTTGTTGTTTAGTGATAAAACTATGATCCAATTTGTTATCCTCTGAGTTGTATCATTCAAAAATCCAATTCACTAACTAGGTCAAGGATTTTCCCCCAGTCAAGTGAAGGATCGATTTATTATGGACAAACTATCGACAGACACGAAAAGAATGGGCCCTAAGAGACTGGCCTAGGGCCTTGGGGCTCATTGATAAATGGCCTTGCCTATGTGACGACGCAGAGGCAACGTAGTTCGGGGTACAAACTTTGTGGACCTAAGACCTAGGCGATGGGTAAATGGGTGAAATTGGATGGACAAAAGGATGGGTGATAATGGATGGAACGAATGGGAAGCCTCGGTGGCTCATCAATGATGGCCATACCTACTTGATAGCTCAAAGGTGGCATAGTTCGACAATGGTTCAATGGATTGGTCACAGATGGACGCAAGTTTGGATCGATAGCCTGATCGGATAAGGTGATAGGGACAAGCGAACAACAAGCCATGGTAGGTATCCTGATATGATTGGATGTTTGTGGTAAGAAGGGATGGATGAGGAACAAGGGCCTAAAAGATGGAGGAAGTGGTTTATCACAAATAGCACATGTTTCCATGTTTTCACCACTTGCTTTGATTTGCCCGATAGTTAACATACACATGACGCTTGCTTACCCAGTTTTCATCATGGTACCTATCCAAGGCACCTGTTTACCAGGTTTTCACCAGAGGATGATTTTTTTGTTATCTTTCTATTTTTTGAATTTTTTATTTGATTTTTTTTTAAATTTTTGCTATTTTTTTTTATTTTTTGACTCCCTTCCATTGGGGTTTTAGGTGTAGAACTTGCGAAGATGCATGTTGTTGATGGGATCATCAAACAGTTCACCTTCTAATGTAGCCAATTGATAAGCACCTTATCCATAGGCAGTAATGATGACATAAGGACCCATCCAGTTGGATTTGAACTTACCTTTCTTCTCTTTGTCTTGCTGGTTTCTTGGATTTTCTGTTAGAACTAAGTCACCCACCTGGAAGACGCGTGGTTTGACCCTGTGATTATAAATTCTTGACATTCTCTGTTGGTATGCCTTAAGATGGTTGAAGGCATGTTGTCTTCATTCTTCTAGTAGCTCTAACTCCTGGAGTCTTGATACCATGTATTCCTCATCATTTATGAGACCCTTTAACAACACCCTGAGGGAAGGTAGCTCAACTTCTATAGGCAAGATGGCTTCAGAGCCATAGACGAGGGCATATGGTGTCGCACCTTTGGGAGTGTGTATACTAGTTATGTAGGCCCATAGAGCGGGGTTCAATTGCATATGCCAATCACGGCCAGCATCATCGACAGTCTTTTTGAGTATCTTCAAGATAGTTTTGTTCGATGCCTCAGCCTGGCCATTACTTTGCAGGTAGTATGGAGTGGAGAAGCAATGCTAAATGTGGAATTTATCACAGAGTTCTTTCACATCCTGATTCTTGAAAGGTCACCCATTATCCGTGATAATGGATAATGGAATATCGTATCTGCATATGATGTAGTTAAGGATGAAAGAAGAGATTTGTTTCCCTATGACATTGGTTAATGGAATGGCCTCAATCCACTTTGTAAAATACTCAGTGGCTGTGATAATGAATTTGTGGCCGTTGGAGGATGAAGGGTGAATCTTGCCTACTAGATCAAGTCCCCATTGGCAGAAGGGCTAGGGTGTTGTTAAGGGTTGCAACTCTTGAGCGGGTACGTGTATCAGATTACCATGAATCTAGTATTTCTTATACCGCTTCACAAAATGATAGGAGTCTTTTTCCATAGTTGGCCAATAGTATCCGAGATGCATGAGTTTCTTCACTAAGGTAGGACCACTAGAGTATGTCCCGTGTATTCCTTCATGTACTTCACTCAGAGCGGTCTGATATTCCTCACTATCTAAACACCTAAGGAGAGTACCATCTAAACCTTATCAACACAGGGTGTCTACGATGATGGTACATCAAGATGCTTGGCGTATGAATGTTCATTTTTGGTTGTTTGATAGGTCGGGTGGTAGGATATTCTCTTCTAGATAGGTGTAAACTTTGTCATATAAGGGAGAATTGGACCCTACGATGTGGTAAATGGTGTTGGTTTCTAGGATTTCATAAGTTGGATGGGAAAATAGCTCCACCAAGAACTCATAATGAGAATGATTTTTAGGCATGTCAAGAAGGGATGCAATAATAGTCATTGCATCTGCTGCTTTGTTTTCTAATCTTGGTATCTACTCGAAGGATATCACAATAAAATACTCTTTGAAATCATCCACCATATGCTTGTATGGTATTAGCTTCTCATCCTTAGTTTGATAATCATCATTTACTTGATTAATGATGAGTTGTGAGTCCCCGTACACATGAAGATCCTTGACCTTCCAATCTACTGCCATCTTTACATCGATAACCAGTGCTTCATACTCAGTGACATTGTTGGTACATAGAAACATAAGTCTATATGACTTAGGGATTGTATCTCCATGTGGTGTTACCAACAAGATTCCTGCTCTAGATCCATGTTGAGTATATGACCCATCAAAGTAAAGCTTCCAGGTTGTGGTAGTGATGTTGAAGATAGACTCATCTAGGAATTCAAAACTTAATGGGTTGTCATCTGTCAAAGGTGCATCTACCAGCTGATCTGCAATGACCTGCCCCTTTATTAGTCTTCTATCTACATACTCAATATCAAATTCACTGAGCATCATGACCCATTTAGATATTCTACCTATTAGGGTAGCTTTGCTGAGTAGGTATTTTAATGGATCAATCTTTGCCACTAGCTTGATAGAGTGTGAGAACATGTAGTGTCTCCACTTTTGTGAAGCAAAGACAACAGCAAGACATGTTCTTATAATTGGTGTATACTATAGTTCGTAATCTACTAGTGTCCTCCTGGTGTAGTAGATTGCTTATTCCTTTCCTTCGTGGTTTTGTTGGGCTAGAAAAGCTCCAAGAGCTATGGGTGTAGCTGAGATGTAGAGTAGCAATGGCTTGCCCTGAATCAGTGGCATCAAGACTGGTGGTTTCATTAAATACTCTTTTAGATGCTGAAATGCTTGTTCACACATGTCATCCCATTTGAATGGAATGTTTTTGTGTAAGAGATGTGTGAATGGATGACACTTATCTGCCAGTTGAGAGATAAACCTTCTAATGGACTGCAACTTTCCTTGTAGAGACTGCAACTAACTCAGATTCTTGGGTGGCAGCATTTCCATGATTACTTTTACCTTGGTCAGGTCCACCTCTATTCCATTAGCTGATATGATATATCCAAGGAGTTTACTGGATGTGACTCCAAAAACACACTTTTTTGGATTTAATCGTACATTAAATTGCTCTAGTCTCGTGAAGATCTTGTCTAAGACTTGTAGATGTCCTTCTCTGGTGAGTGACTTGGCTAGGATGTCATCGACATAATCTTCCATGATGGTGTACATCATGTCATGAAAGATCGTAGTCATTGCCCGTTGATATGTTGCCCCCACATTCTTTAGTCAGAATGACATGACGCACCAACAATAAGTACCCCACATACATGTTAATGTTGTTTTGTGTTGATCCTCTGACACTATTTTGATTTGGTTATATCTGGAGAATCCATCCATTAATGACAACATGGTGTGCCCTGTTGTTAGATCGACAATGATATCTATGTTTGGCAGAGGAAAGTCATCTTCTGGACAAGCCTTGTTTAGATCTCTGAAGTCATTGCAAAGTCTTATCCTTCCATCGGGTTTGGAAATAGGTACAATGTTAGAAACCCATTCCAGATAATCAATGGCTCTAATGAACCCCACATCTAGTAGTTTATTTAGTTCCTCTTTGACCATTAATGCTATATGTGGGTGCATTTTCCTCAGTTTCTATTTAACTGGCTTAGCTCCTGGAGCTAGTGACAAATGATGCATGATAAGGTTTGGATCCAGTCTCGGCATATTTGCATATGACCAAGCAAATGTAATTTATTTCTGCTTGAAGAATTCAGTGAATTCTGGCTTTTCTTGTGCAGATAATGATTGTGCCATATGAATTGTCCTTGGGTTCTCTTCTATGCTGATGTTTGTTGGTTGAGCTGGTTCAATCAAAATTGAAGATCTCTCCTGATGTGTATGGTAGGGGAGAGTGTCAATCCCTTCATCTGTTGGTGCCTCAGAGATGTTTTCACCGTCACATACATCTTTGCTTTTTACTTTTTCTTGATCTAACACTGTCACGAAGCGGATTTCACCTTTAGATCTACTTTTTATTTTTATATTTTTTTACTAAAAGGATTGGCACTCTCTCTAAAGTATGCCACATCATTAAGTTTGATAGTGAAGCTAGCCTTGTAGATAATCGATGATGGCATCATCATTTTGGAATGTATCTAGTTCAGGGGTGGTATCCTGCAAATCCCAGTCTATCAATTTAGGATGCACTAGGGGTAATGGATCATCTGGTTGGTCCGATTCAAGGGTGGTGATGGTTAGAATGGAGGAGTTGTTTGAATAGGTAGAGGCATTATCAATGTCTATTATGGTACTCTCCTCAAGTTGGTTCGGCAAGTGTGACATCATACTCTCCTCATTAAGTTCACATTCATCATATTGTGGATCAAACTCTAGCAATCTAGCCCTAGGGTGTCCCTCATGCATCGTATAAGTAGAGCTATACTGTTGAGCCACGTCAACCTCTTTATTGTCACAAGACATTTCTGAGAGGCTGTCCCATTCATACTCATTGGAATCTATTTCACTCCATTCATGTAGTCGATGAAGTTGTTCTATGAAGTTAGTGGTAACTGCTTGTTTGTCTTTTGCTTGGAGTTTCTCCTTACCTTTTATCTTCTCCTTACCCTTGTATCCCAACCCAGTAGTGTATCAGGCTATGGAAGTAGAGGGTTAAATTGGTTCTATGAGACTGTCTTTCCTTAATCCTATGGGACCATGTCCTTCATATCCCATCCTTTGTAAAATAGAAAACCCTTGACCATACTGTGTAGTGGGTAGCTTTGGTTGATGATCATTTGGCGTGGTTTCACTATCTTCATCTGTGTAAAGCCACTGTAAGACATCTTTTTCATCATTCTCATCCGATATGTTTCCCCATATAATGAAAGGACCTTTAGAAGTCTCTGATGACTTGGCTTTGTTCGGTAATGGCTTTCCATATGATCTTGGTGATAGAGGCAGTTGTGCTAGACAGAACATTTATTCAATGACATATTCTCCATCGCCTTTGTCCTTGACTTTGACTTTAAGCTCTGATGTTTTGGAGGTAGAAGCTATAGAACTTGGATCCACATGGTTTGAAGAAGAGGAAGTTGCTTGATTGGTGGGGATTACCACATCTAGTTTTGATTGGATGTTGTTGCAATACTGAACTGGGTCAGGGTCACCCTGTATGGTAATTTCTTGGTCATTGTGTGGGAACTTGATACATTGATGGTATGTTGATGGAACAACCTTCATCGCATGGATCCAAGGTCTACCGAGAAGAATGTTATATGCTAGCTCCATGTCTAGAACTTGACACACAACATCTCTCTCTACTGGGCCAACCCGTATTGGCAAGACTACAGTTCCTTTGGAAGTTCTCTTCTTCGTCATATGCCTTGATAGTTATTTTATTTTTAAGATCAACGACATTTTGTGAAAACCCCAATGCAAGGATTAACTTTAACGTGCATATATTTAAACCAGCACCTCCATCTATTAGGACCCTTTTTATTTGGTGTTTGTGGATTTGGACCTCAATGTGGAGGGATGCATTGTGTGGTTGGTTGATGGACATATCATCTTTCTTCGTGAAAGATAGAAAATGTGGTGTGGCTAGATGTCCTACCATAGCTCGGAATTGCTCTTGAGCAAGGTTTGTAGGAACAGTCATTTTCAAAAGGGCCTTCTCTAAGATGGCTTTATGAGATGGGGATAGATGCAATAACTCCAAAATGGATATGTGTATAGGTGTTTTATGGAGTTGATCAAGGATGTTGTATTGGTTCAATGTGGATGATGACTTGGGTGGAGCTCCTTGTAGAGTAATGTTTCCATGAAGAGTGGTCACATTACAGTCAGGACTATTATTGATAGTGATTACATTGATGTGTGAATCACTTTGTTAGATATGATTAACGGTGTACTCATAAGAAATGTTATTATAGCTTGCTTTGTCAGCACCATTGTTGTTTTGATTGGATGATCCTCCTTTCTCATAGTAAGGAAGAGGATTTTTGAATGCTATGTGCTCTTCATTAGAGGTATGACCTTCAATTGATATCTATTTTTGATCCAACAAGTCTTGGATGGCATGTTTTAGCGCTTGAGAATCATTAGTTTTATGTCCTTTGTTTCGGTGATATTCACAAAAGTTGGAATCACTCCACCAAGAGGGTTTAAATTTTGGTTCATAATCACACATCAGCGAAAGTGTTATGAGGTTGCCCCCTATTAACTTCCTAAGGGCGGACTCGAGAGACCCTCCTAGTGGTGTGAACTTTCTCCTAGGAGGAAAGTTGGTAGGTCTTTGCTCATTGCTTTGAGGCTTATTGGTTGGTGTATTTTTTTGTGGTTTAGATAGATTGAAGATTGGTTGCTTTTGCACCACATTTTTAGCATCTACTACACCATCATTTACAATGGGTTTGTTTTTGGTCCAAATTTGTGACTTGTCCACATTGTTGTTAGAACTAGGGGTGTCTTTGTATAGCTTAATTTGCCCCTTTGTTATCAAGGCTTTCTCAATGAGTAGCCCCATTTCAATGACCTTACTAAAAGTAGTTGGGCATTGCATTTGGATTTGATAACTCAGTTCCATGGTTAGGTTGTGAACAAACATTTCTATCATATGTTTCTCTGGTATGTGGTAGGGACACTTGCTTGCAAGTTGTCTCCATCTTTATAGGAAAGAGGCAAAGGATTCTCTCCCTTTTGTTTGTTATTACAAAGGTCCAACATGGAGATTTCATGTTCAATATTGTATGAGAAATGTGTTACAAATTTATCCACTAGCTCATCAAAAGTGCATATGTTGGGAGGTAGGCGGGAGAACCATTCCATTGCTTGGCCTCCTAAGCTTCGTGGGAATAGTCGCATAAGATATGTTTCGTTGTGTGCGACTTCTAGGAATGTTGTGCTAAATTCCCTTATATGATCTCTTGGATCACCTTTTCCTCTATACTTGTCAAATTTAGGAACCTCAAATCTTGAGGGAAAAGGTATCATGAGCAAAGATTTATCAAAGAGATATGGTGAAATATCCTCAAGAGAGTAATATTTTTTTGTTCTCCCACTTTCGATGTCCATCAACTATTTTTGTAAGGCTTGGATTTTTGTTGTTAATGTGTCCAAGGGATTGAGTGTATCCTTAGTCTTTTCTGATTTAGAAGCATCTGTTACACCCCATGTGTTTCTATCTACTTACTATTTACCTAATTTGGTTAATTTGTTTGGAAAGTGAGTGATTATGGATTTCTGCATTTGTATATATGTTTTTATCCATTTACTATAGATTGGATATT
Source organism: Cunninghamia lanceolata (assembly GCA_027924645.1). Lineage (NCBI taxonomy): Eukaryota > Viridiplantae > Streptophyta > Pinopsida > Cupressales > Cupressaceae > Cunninghamia > Cunninghamia lanceolata. The sequence goes on along the minus strand of BSBN01001583.1, from coordinate 31,115,031 downwards.
TTGTGAAAATTGAAGTATTTATGAATCTTTGCATCTATGTGTGTTATCTATCTTGAATGCAATATGAGTAGAAAAAGAACAATGCAATGTCTTGTATTAAATGTGGTTATTGTTAATTAATGTTTATGTTTTGATCAGTTAACTACTCTTGTGATGATCTAAGTGGATGCAAGAACAGGTTGTCCCTCCAGAAATGAGGGGAAGTATCACACAGGAGAAGGACTTGGTCTGGTAAACGTAAAAGAGAAGCCTAAACTGAGCAGCACACACACACATCCTAATTTGACCTAGATTGAGTCGAGTCAGTGTGGGTAGTGGTAAGTGATTTGAGCTATGTATCTTGAGTCTTGTTTGGATGTTCGAACATGCATGTTGTTAAGTGTTTGGTTTCTTTGAGTTTTTTAATGCTCGTGCAAGTCCATGATACGTTCTTATACATGAGTCGATATGAGCATGAACATATGTAGGTAGACGTACATACATTTTTTCTTGAGCATATTACTCATAGATATGGAGATGTCGATTTGGCCTATGCAAGAATTATCGTCTCTCTTATATTCTTCGACGATAAGTCTATGAAGATTTTACGACTTTATATGCATTTCTTGATTATGAGTTATATATGATTTTACGATGATAAATTTATACATATGTGAAGATATATAAATGTATATTTATCGTCTCTATATATATATTTAATATAAATATTATTATTATTTTCTATTAATTGTAGAAATATAATTTTATCATTTTGTGGAATTTGATTTTCATAAATATTGTTTTATGGTAATTAAAACAATAACTTTATATATATAATAGATTTAATAAAAAATAATAATAATAAAAGAGTAGTTTTATAAAATAATGATAATAAATATAATAAAATAAATAATAATAATTTAAAGTTTTTAATAAAAGGAAATTATTTATATAAAACTATAATATTTAAACTAAGGTTTTAAGATCTTTTTATATAAGGGATACGTATCTTATTAAGTTTTTATGGTTATGTTTTAATTCTTAAGGCACGCGGGCCCCTCTTTAAACCTTTTTAAATTTCTTTTAATTTATAAAGTTTTTTAACCATTTTAGCACATGGGCCCCTTAAACCTTGTAAATTGTTAATAATTTTATATTTTATTTTTATTTTTATTTATATCTAACACTATTTTTAGAAGCTTGTTTGGTTTTTATGAATTAATTTTACAATTTGTAAGCATGTCCTCATAGTGTTAACATTTTTTGAATTGGTTAAGTATGTCGATATTATGTCGACATTATATCAACATTTTTGAATTGGTTGCGGTACAAAAGGGGGTACTCTCCCTCATTTTTTTTAATTGCACATTTTTCAAATCAAGAGCCTTCTCTTATCAAAATTGAGTTTTGCGTTAGTGTCGAAAGTGTCATTTTGCTTTTGTAAGTTGTTTATTTGGAGGAGCGATTTAGAGTTTTTGGGAAGGATTTAAACAAAAGAATCTTTGATCCATTTGGAGCTATATTCTCAGGCATGGGGTTTATTTCTCCTTCTCTATGTTTTCCTGTTTTCAAAACATTGTGGGATGTATTATTTTTAAGTGATTGCAATGTTAAATTTTTGATGTGAATTTCTATCAATAATATATATTTATATTTATATATATCTAGTTAGCAAATTTGTATTGTGATTATGAGAAAGTGTCTATGGTTGAGATTTTACCTAGATAGAATCATAAATCAATCATTGATTGGTGTTCGTATAAGAAAATTATATGAGGAAGGTTAGTGAAAATAGGATTCAAGTGGTATTACGTTGATATTTGTATCCTAGTAAAAGCATGTAATAGGTTAACCTTGGGATATGTGATCCATGGAAGAGGTAGATAACCTTGAATAGAGTTTGATGTAATTGTTCAGCGGGGATATTCCTGGGATTTGTTGATCCATGGGTAAGGGAATAACTTCTGTATAGAGATTGTTGTCTTTCCCAATCGAGATAGAAGGGTGGGTGAATATGAGACAAGAAAACTTTGGCCAAAGTGGTGTAAATTGCCAACGTTTACACTATCTAGGTTCACTGTGATCTAGGTTTGCATTTCTAGTAGGGATTTCATATTTTGATGGTTGTAGCCATAGTATGATAGTACTAGTTAATGTAGGACACAACACCTTGCTCAAACTAGGCCTATTTTATTTGAGGTTACCAAACCAATCCCTTTGTCGAAGGGTAGGGTCATTTACTAGTTTGGTAAATGTGTGAGGGACCGCAATTAGTCCATGGTTGGAGGTAAATCACCTGAGTGATGCTTCCCCTCATGCAGTTGATGGCCAGGAATATTGAAGACAGACAAGTATACAATCATGCATCTCTATTTATCAATTAATCTCTTGAAGCTTGTATGTATATTATGAAAAAGTTGTAAAGATGAATATTCAATTCTTTTATTGATGAAATAAAATTTGATTTATGCAATGGGAGTTTGGAATATGTTTCAAATGTGCATTTAATCGAAGGAATATAAGGGAAAAAAATTATTGCTTCTGCTATCAGTATCTTGATCTATTTACTTTCTAAGTTAAATTTGGTAAATCTTAGTTGGTAGAACAAGTGGCATGTTACACGTGGTATCAGAGCTAACCAGGTTCAGCTCTGGAACCTATGTACTCACTATGCTATGAGAGTCCAAAATGATAATTGGTTTTATGAGAGAATGGCATAGTAGACTAACCAAGAAAATTATTAGAATAACTATTATCCAACACTTATCAAGTCAGTAAACCAACTGAGGAATTAAGGAATCCATGAGTCAATTTAACTCTATTGAGGATGCATAACGAAAAAAATTTAAGACTTAGATTAAATTGATAAAACCTTGAGAAAATGTTATTAGACTAAGAGCTCAGGAAGAGCAGTGTCTATATGAATTCAAGATCACTTTTATATCTCAAGAACTTAAGGATGGGAAGATCCAGAAGAAATCAATCCGGTGTAGAAGCAACTGAGTAATGAATATTCTAGAAATTGTATCAAACGATATGTAGATAACTAGGTTTCTTGTCTAAACCCTAATGGATTGGAATGAGTCAAGAGAGATAAAAGGATCAATAAAGGACAAGTAGTGATGTGTTGGCATATAATGCTTGGAAAGATAGTACAGGACTTGGAAATGCTTTTTTATTTCTAACATTTATGAGAAAACCAATTGCCATATACAAAGAATTATGCATAATTAGAAGAGAATAAGAGTTCATGAAGCTTATTTGAAAAAGGTGACAATGAGTAGTTGAGGACGTAAATGAAGAAGATCCTCTTGGGCAATATTTTGATGAAAAGATTGGGATTAGTATCATTCTTTTGTTAAGAGTTTGAATGAAGTTTTCAAGATAATTTGTAGCAGTTGTAGGAGAAGTTATTAGTTATTTCATAGTATTTTTGGACAAAAAGTTGAGAGCTATGTAATTTGTCTCTTGGTGGAGATAGAAAGTATAATTGCAATGAAGAATGAGATCATTACTAAGATATTTAGACAAGTTTGGTTAAATAAACTATTTCGAGAGGTAAGGAATAAAGTTTTGTAAACAAAGGGAAGAAGTGTGTGTTCCAACTGAAGTTCGTGTGTGTCATTGTATGACGATGAATTTTCCACAATGTAAGGGTGGATGTGTTTTAATATTTTGATTTTGAGTATAGAGAATCTTAAAGGACTTATTTATTTATTGTGCTAGTAGCATGGTCTCTAAACCACTGTAAGTTTTTGGAAACTTGAGTGTAATACAACAATCTACCCCCTTGTCAGTGACTCAGTCAGTCACATAGTGCATAGTCAGTATATCTTTTGATTTTGACACTTCTTGAATTTTTGGAGAAATTTATTTTTAAATATTTGCATGAATTTTTCATTGTTTGGAATGGTCTAGCCACTGAATTTTGAAGATTATTTATTTTATGACCAGTTGGTCAAGTTTTGATTTATTGAGCTCAAACTTTTGACTTATTGTTGAAAATGAAATTGCCTATTCTTTGACATTGATTTAAATTCTTGAGGTGGCTATACTAGAATATTTTGTTTATTTGACTCTGTCATGTCCTGGATGGGCCTTTGATGGATTGTATAAGGGAGTAAATTGTAGAAAATGCACTTGGTATATTCCTAACTTTCAGATTTATGAAACCTTGTGAGGTAAGAAAATTCTTTTTAAATTATAATCAGGTCATCTAGGAGTAACGAAATTCCTAGTCGATGTGAAATCTCTTTATTTCTAAAAGAGAATGAAGAGTGATAGCAAGTTGTTTAGAATGTGAGAGAATCAAGGATGATCAAAAGCACTCTGCAGGGAATTGGTATCTATACAATGTTCCAAGAGTGGAAGTGGCTTGTCACTCTGAGAGAGGCTGTCAACTTTAAACTGTTTGCTTTTGGTCTCTCCAACCAAATCAGAAGCCTTACCACTTTCTAAGGACATGTTCTCAGAAGATAGTGTGAGCTCTGCCATGTTGTTTAGGAATCTTTATGTCCCTCCTTTGGCAAAAGAAAGTGTAATTTCTTTAAGTGATAAAATGGAGGAATATGTTCCCCAAAATTTTGTATCTGAGGATAAAGTTGAGGGTTATTGCCCATTCGAGGATAATCATGGACTAGAATTTGAGGGAGATACTCCACTCAGTTGTAGCTAAGAGGGTATTCAAATCCTTTTGATATAAAGGGAAGAAAAGTGTTTTATCAAAAGCTTATGTATCTGAAATCTTTCTTGGGAAATTTTTTGAATAAAAAATGGGAGATTCTATTTGAAAATGTTAAATATTTTTTTTAGAACATGGATAACATTCGTAGAATTTAAATCTTTATGGAAAACTGCAGGGTGAACTATCTTGTTAAGATGGTTAGAACAAGAATTAACTTTGTGGGGAAGCAAAGAAGTATGATAAGGAGTTGAGAGTATGGGTACTAATTTAGATCAGATCCTTGCAATGTTGATAGAAACAAGAGAGCGAGTCAGAGTATTAGAGCAAGGAAAGGTTAAAGCAGAAAAAGAAGTACCTAAAAAGGAAAAGTTTCCAGTAATGAATGAAGGAGAAAACTCTCAAGCTAGTAAACATGGGGAATGAAGGATCTCAATCTCAATCAGGTTCTGAAAGGATTAAGAAGAGGAGAATGGCAAAAGAGTTATTCCAAGAAATGAGAAAATTTACTCCTCTGAAGTTCGAAGGTAATACTAGATGCCTTAGGTAAAGGTTTGGGTGGAGTGTTAAATCAAAGGGTGAGTCATAGCCTATGAATTAAGGAAGTAAAAATCTTATGAGCAAAATTATGCTTCGTATGATTTGGAGTTAGAAGTAGTTGCTCATGTATTACAGATGTGGAGACACTATCTATTGGGAAAAACTTTTGAATTGAAAACAGACCATCATGGTTTAAAGTATTTATTTATTCAACCTAATCTAGATGCAAGGGTAAGGAGGTGGTTATAACTAATATTGGAATAAGATTTCAACCTTAACTATATCAAGGGAAATGAGAATAGGATTGCTAATGCTTTAAGCTGAGGATGGAATATATCTTCATTGGTAACTATCCAAATTGGCTTCCAAAATTAAGTATTGCAAGAATTCAAGGGTGATGAGTTCTATGAACAAACCAAGCAAGCACTCTCGGGTAAATGGCAAGATAAAAAGTATGAAGGTCTTTTTGTTTTAAACCTAATGGATTATTGAGATTTAATGGAAGAACTTGTGTACCTAATTTTGGTGAATTAAGGAATCTGGTATGGGAGGAAGTACATAATGCACCATATTTAGAACATCCAAGTGTCACTAAGATATTAGCGGATGTAAAACCATTATATTTCTATAAGGGAATGAAAAGGAATGCCACAAGATTTGTGGCAAGTTGTTTAGAAAGTTAAAGAATAAAGGTAACATCTTTTTTATCATAGAATTTATTTGGTGGAACACCAGTATTAGCTCGTAAAATTATGTAGGAAGTGTTTAGTTTACACAGAGATCTTGAGGAGAATATCTCAAATAGAGATACGCATGTGACAACAAGGTTTGGGTAACCTAATGTAAGTATAACTTATCATTTAGAGAATAGATGGTTAAACTATGAGAGTTAACCAGGTTTTGGAAGAATTTTTTGAATATATTGTATGGATCAACATTATAAGTGGGGAAGAATATCTACCACTGGTGGGTTTTTTTTTCTTTAGAAAAATTCCTATCTTTCTACTTGAAACATTGGACAGAAGAAGATGCCGAACTCCTATAAGCTAAGTAAGCTAGAAGATAGGATTAGCATTAGTCCACAAATGTTGTCAGAAATGGATGAATAGATCACGCTAATCAGAAAAGATTGGCAGAGAACCAATAAGGAATAGAGAAGTTATGCTGATGATAAGTATATACGGAGACAATTCTCGAGTAGAGAGTAAAAGTTCTATTGAGGGTCCAACCCCAGAAAAAGTTTCATTATGTTTGGAATGTATTCCAAACAAGCTCCTAGATGTAAAGAGCTCTTCGAAGTTCTCAAGGTTAACAAATCCATTGATTGGAGAATCATTCTGATAATAGCTATTGCCAGGAGGCACAATACTCTTAATGATTCAAATTTGATATATTTATATATTTAATTAATGATTATTATACTCATAGAATGTATACAAGTATAGACACCAAGTATGGTTTTGATCAAGCATTTGAAATGCTTGAAGTTCGCAAGCTCTGCTTGCATAATAGAAAGGTTATGTAGTATAAGGTCCAATGGGATTAGTATGCAAAAGATTCTGCCACTTGGGAAGATTATGCTGAGATAAAGCAGAAGTTTCTGTAAGTTATTTTGGATTTTGAAAGTTCTTGAAAAATAATATGTTTTGTGATATGATACTCTTTATGTTTTACTGTGTTATGATAATGCTTGATACTTAAAAATCATCGGGAATGATGATTCACAAGGGGGGGTGTATGTTACACCCCATGTGTTTCTATCTACTTACTATTTACCTAGTTTGGTTAATTTGTTTGGAAAGTGAGTGATTATGGATTTTTGCATCTGTATATATGTTTTTATCCATTTACTATAGATTGGATAATTTGTGAAAATTGAAGTATTTATGAATCTTTGCATCTATGTGTGTTATCTATCTTGAAAGCAATATGATGAGAAAAAGAACAATGCAATGTCTTGTATTAAATGTGGTTATTGTTAATTAATGATTATGTTTTGATCAGTTAACTACTCTTGTGATGATCTAAGTGGATGCAGGAACAGGTTGCCCCTCCAGAAATGAGGGGAAGTATCACACAGGAGAAGGACTCGGTCTGGTAAACATAAAAGAGAAGCCTAAATTGAGCAGCACACATACACATCCTAATTTGACTTAGGTTGAGTCAAGTCAGTGTGGGTAGTGGTAAGTGATTTGAGCTATGTATCTTGAGTCTTGTTTGGATGTTCAAACCTACATGTTGTTAAGTGTTTGGTTTCTTTGAGTTTTTTAACACTCGTGCAAGTCCACGATACGTTCTTATACATGAGTCGATATGAACATGAACATATGTAGATAGACGTACATACATTTATTCTTGAGCATATTACTCATAGATATGGAGATGTCGATTTGGCCTATGCAAGAATTATCGTCTCTCTTATGTTCTTCGATGATAAGTCTATGAAGATTTTACGACTTTATATGCATTTCTTGATTATAAGTTATATTTGATTTTACGATGATAAATTTATACATATGTGAACATATATAACTGTATATTTATCGTCTCTCTATATATGTATTTAATATAAATATTATTATTATTTTCTCTTAATTGTGGAAATATAATTTTATCATTTTGCAGAATTTAATTTTCATAAATATTGTTTTATGGTAATTAAAACAATAAGTATATATATATAATAGATTTAATAAAAAATAATAATAAAAAAAAAGTAGTTTTATAAAATAATGATAATAAATATAATAAAATAAATAATAATAATTTAAAGTTTTTAATAAAAGGAAATTATTTATATAAAACTATAATATTTAAACTAAGGTTTTAAGATCTTTTTATATAAGGGATACGTATCTTATTAAGTTTTTATGGTTATGTTTTAATTCTTAAGGCACGCAGGCCCCTCTTTAAACCTTTTTAAATTTCTTTTAATTTATAAACCTTTTTAACCATTTTGGCACGTGGGCCCCTTAAACCTTGTAAATTGTTAATAATTATATATTTTATTTTTATTTTTATTTATATCTAAGACTATTTTTAGAAGCTTGTTTGGTTTTTATGAATTAATTTTACAATTTGTAAGTATGTCCTCATAGTGTTAACATTTTTTGAGTTGGTTAAGTATGTCGACATTATATCAACATTTTTGAATTGGTTGCAGTACAAAAGGGGGTACTCTCCCTCATTTTTTTTTTAATTGCACATTTTTCAAATCAAGAGCCTTCTCTTATCAAAATTGAGTTTTGCGTTAGTGTCGAAAGTGTCATTTTGCTTTTGTAAGTTGTTTATTTAGAGGAGCAATTTAGAGTTTTTTGGAAGGACTTAAACAAAAGAATCTTTGATCCATTTGGAGCTATATTCTCAGACATGGGGTTTATTTCTCCTTCTCTATGTTTTCTTGTTTTCAAAACATTGTGGGATGTATTGTTTTTAAGCGATTGCAATGTTGAATTTTTGATGTGAATTTCTATCAATAATATATATTTATATTTATATATATCTAGTTAGCAAATTTGTATTGTGATTATGAGAAAGTGTCTATGGTTGAGATTTTACCTAGATAGAATCATAAATCAATCATTGATTGGTGTCCGTATAAGAAAATTATATGAGGAAGGTTAGTGAAAATAGGATTCAAGTGGTATTACGTTGATATTTGTATCCTAGTAAAAGCATGTAATAGGTTAACCTTGGGATATGTGATCCATGGAAGAGGTAGATAACCTAGAATAGAGTTTGATGTAATTGTTCAGCGGGGATATTCCTGGGATTTGTTGATCCATGGGTAAGGGAATAACTTTTGTATAGAGATTGTTGTCTTTCCCAATCGAGATAGAAGGGTGGGTGAATATGAGACAAGAAAACTTTGGCCAAAGTGGTGTAAATTGCCAACGTTTACACTGTCTAGGTTCACTGTGATCCAAGTTTGCATTTCTAGTAGGGATTTCATATTTTGATGGTTGTAGCCATAGTATGATAGTACTAGTTAATGTAGGATACAACACCTTGCTCAAACTAGGCCTATTTTATTTGAGGTTACCAAACCAATCCCTTCGTCGAAGGGTAGGGTTGTTTACTAGTTTGGTAAATATGCGGGGGACCTCAATTAGTCCATGGTTGGAGGTAAATCCCCTGAGTGATGCTTCCCCTCATGCAGTTGGAGGCTGGGAATATTGAAGACAGACAAGTATACAATCATGTATCTCTATTTATCAATTAAGCTCTTGAAGCTTGTATGTATATTATGAAAAAGTTGTAAAGATGAATATTCAATTCTTTTATTGATGAAATAAAATTTGATTTATGCAATGGGAGTTTGGAATATGTTTCAAATGTGCATTTAATCAAAGGAATATAAGGAAAAAAAAAATTATTGCTTCTGCTATTAGTATCTTGATCTATTTACTTTCTAAGTTAAATTTGGTAAATCTTAGTTGGTAGAACAAGTGGCATGTTACAGCATCTTTGTCAATTTTGGAGGCATCTTTGTCATTTTTGGAGCCATCTTTCGAAGACTTGGGTTCATTTGAGGAATTGTTCTCTCTTAGAGTTGAGACATCAAAATTGAGGGCAACTTAGCTCCTTGTTGAGCTAGCATAAGGAAATATTTATGAGGATCTGTGGCAACAACCCTATCCATCATCTTTTAGAATTTTGGATCTTGAAGTTGTTTAAGGATTTCCTCTTGACCAATCTCCTCATCATCAGAATTATGCCCACTATTGTGAAGGGAACCCATTTTTTGCTTTTGTTTTGATTGGGACCTAGTTTGAACCATGCAAGTTTTTGAGATGTGGGTGAAGTTGGATGTAAGACTTGGTGAACTTGGTTTGATGCTTTTTTGGATGAAATAATTTTGAGGGTGAATTTGGTTGGATATGGTCTTGCTCTGTTTTTGCTCAGGTTTTATATTGATCTATGTTGTCCAAACAATGTGCTCTTGAGCTAAAAGGTAGTCAAAATAGGGATAGTTGATCACCACTATTGATATAGACTAAATTATTTTATCAAGATTACACTAGCATAGTTTCGAGGTGAAGGATGATTGATCCTGTTATGAAACTAACTAGATTTTGTTTGAATTTGATAGAGTTTCAATAACGCCTAGATGAAAATCTTGGTTTGAATGTTTTAAAACAGCAAGGTAGTGGTACGCAAAAAGGTTATGCTTGAAAACGGTGTGAAGGTGAGTCTGCAAGGTTGAAATTATTTTCCAAGTAAAAACTAGAACATTAAGGCTACCCAGAAATGGTTTCAATTTTGTCTCCAAATGTACAAAACAGCTCTCTATTGTGAATGTGCAGCGTCAGATGCGTAGGAATATTCAGCAAATGTGCAGTTGTGCACTATGTATGTGCAACTCTACATGCGCAGGACTGAGTTATATATGCGTAGGACTGCATTGTAAATGCGTAGAAAGGGTATATGCGCAGCAATACTGTGTGAATGTGCAGCAGAAGTAAATGCACAGCAAGATTTTATAAATGCGCAACAATATGGTGTAAATGCGCAAGTCTACAGAAGTTTTGCTTTTTGTTGCAGTTTGTCAATCTTGGCTTATTTGCACATTTTCCTAGGATGTTCAAGAGTTTGAAGTACTATTTTTTATTCAAGTTATTGCCAGAAAACACAACAAGATGTTGTCATGATTATTTGAAACAAGTTTTGATAAATAAAAAACAAGCAAGTACGATCCTAAGGATGACAAGGGCAATATTCATCGAATTCCAACTTGGATTTTACTCCAGCCACTTACATAAAGGCGAACAGTTAGTAACTTGGTAGCACCGGCTCCCCTCCATGGCACTCACTTCTCACGCATACCAAGTTACAGTTCCTCTGAAGAGTTGAACTTTCTGTCTCCACACTAGATGAGTGTATGACATTGGACGACTTCAGAGGTCGGACCTCCTACGTCAACAAATAGGGGTTTTTGGATTTCTAAAACAAATGGCTTTTTAGTATGGACATCCATTCAGGTGGTTACATGTGTGGCAATTCGCTCCAATAAGGAGGCTTCCCAACCTGTAGAGGTTACGCTCTACAGGGTTTTGGGGGAAACATTGGTCGGTGTAACACAACAACACCCGTTGTTTGCAATTTTCATCACAAACACAATTTATTTAAAGTGACTTGGAAGTGGCTTGGCTTTAGCTCATTATCGCTTGAGGTTGTCCTGCTTGGAAGGACAGAATTCCAAGGGCAGGCCTCTTCTAAAGGTTATACAAAGAAAATGATGAGTTTGGCATTTTGGTCACCCAAGAGAGGGGAGAGCATAGTCCTATCATCATTTTCAAGCACAGAGTACACTAGTTCTTTATCCTCCTAGTTAAAAATTAAAAAACTAAGTGTGTTTACTCTACCAAGCACAATCTATTTGACAAGATAGCAAAAACTTTGAAAAGATGGTTCATTTTTATCCCCCTAAACAAATCTATGTGAAGATTGTTATTGAAGAATTAAACAAATTACTTTCCCTTAATTTAAGATAGATGAGAGATTTGTAATTGCAAGATTGACTTGAAAGATATGTTCAGTTTTTATCCACCTAGGTTGGGACTATGTGCGAGTTGTAATGAAACAATACCATTTACTTTCTCCTAAATATATCTAGGTGAAAATTTGCATGAAGATATTTAATTACTTCCTCCTAATTATATCTAGATGAACTTATGATGCAGCTAAATAACTAAACAGAGCTCCTACACCTGTAAGAAAAGTTAGTATGAAAATGTTTGTAAAGATCAATACAGATTTTCTGTCAGAAAGCGAATGCGCAGAAATAGAGTGTGAATGCGCGGTACTGTTCAATAAATGTACAGAAACATGTATGTTCAGAAAGAAGTAATGAATGCGCAAGACTGTTCAATGGATGCATAGGATAAGTGGATGTACAGGACTACTCTATGAATGTGCAGAAATATGATGTGAATACATAGAAAGATGAATGTGTAGCAGGAAACCGTGAAGGCGCAAGACTGGAACATGAATGCACCGAATCAACTTGTTACAACAACAGCTTCACAAAAAACTCAAATGGAGGTTAAAAATGGGGCAAGGCCCCATGGTGGGCACTAGAAATGTTAGAGTAAAATGTGAACAATACTATTAAACAACTAAATATCCAATAACTCAATGAAATTGATGCAAATACAGTAACCAAAGATAATTACCTTCATAGACTGATTTACCCCGTAGCTTCCATTGTTGCCTATCTCGTATTGATCTTGTGTATGATTTTAGCTCTCAGAAGTTGTACTTCCTTATTGTTGAAGATGACAATAGGAGAATGGTTGTGATTGGAATGTGCAATGAATACTAAACTAACAATACAATCCTAATGGAGATGGATGATTGATAATGGAGACATGGTTGGATGATTATGATGATAATGGGATTATGCAAATGCAATGGAAATACTTTGCCAAAGGCACGCTGGTATGATTCTTGCAGAGTAAGGTTACAAAAGCTTGAGATGATGAAATGAGGGAATGAGGGTTCCTTTTATAGGCTCAAGAGAGGCCAAATCCAAGTATCAATAGATCCATGACTAGAGGAATTACCTGTGAGGTGTACGGTTGAGAAAGCTTGACAGAATGTGCGTGAATCAAAAGAGGACAAGTATCCAAGCCTCTTTCATGAGTTATAGGAGTTAACAGAATAGATTGAAGAGTTACCTGAGATGATTGATCAGTTAACTGGGTTGATTGGAGAGTTGACTAAATTGATTGACTAGTGAACTCAATTAACTAATTAGTTAACTGATTTGATTGGTGAGTTAACTAATTTGACTGGAGGATAAATAGGACATGTGGGTGAGGGAAATATTAGCTAATTAAATATTAAAATATTTAATTATGTGTGCAACATGGTGACGTGGAAGATGAGGTGGAAAGGTGATGTGGATTTATGAAATTAGGACTTTGGGATAGATGAATTTAGAATTAATTAAATAATTTAGGATTATTTAATTATATGAGACTATAGAAGAATTAGGTAATTTAATTATATAAATTGATTTTATTTAATTATTGGAGGGATGTGAATCATTTAAATAAATTTTGATATTTATTTAATTGATAGAGGAATGAGAATAAGATAAATATTAAAATATTTATTTAATTCAACTTAGCCATTTTTAGGTGTATACATAATGTATATAAAATGATTATTTTAGATTGCATACCAAGAAACCATTGCTTCTTCAATTAGTTGAATATCTAGGCAACCTTTGAAGGTTGCTTATTATTGATAACTATCACTTTCAAAGATGACTAAGGTATCGAATTCTATTAGAATGTTTTGATGTATCATCCGGGATTGTTCCTTACTGGTTGTATGCAAGGTAGGCAAGGGTATAGTTTTAGCCAGAATCTAGTTCAAATGCATTGATTTACTCACAATCCTTCAACAACCAGATCAATCAATGCAAAGCAAGGTGAAAGTGGTGGTGTGTTTATTATAGCTTACTTTGGAGGATCAATTGAATTTGTGAACCATTTTTTAGTCTTGATTATCTTCATCTTTGCATCCCTTGTGGTGGAATAGTAGTCTTGTGTCATGCGACTGTGGTTCATTGGTAGCTTAGCAAGTTAAAGTTGCTTTTTAACAGTTCATGGGAGGTCATTTTTAGGCAGTTATAGAGCCATGCCTATCTCTATGCTCAAAGATAAATATAATATGTATTAGTCAGTAGAGAGAGTAGCACGTTATGTTTATTTTGGTTTCTCTTTAGAATTAGATATAGTCTAGAAATAATTGTGTTCGTGTAATGTTTAGAACCAACTATGGTAGCATACGTGATTTTATCTTAAGGGGTCTTTTGTTATATTGATAGAATCAAGAATATTTTCTTATCTTGACTAGAATTAGACTTAAAATAATAAGATTCAAATAGTTAATTAGATCGGAAGATTTGTTTACTACTATACAAAATTGGTTAGAAAAATTTAAATGGATAATGGCTAGTTTATTCTTATTATAGTTAAATGGTTTCCTTGAGTATTATTTTATTATGTTGTCTTAATTAGAATTACTTCTCTTTAAGATTTTATATAAAAGATTCAAATTTGTTTAAACGGATATGAAGTATTGTCATTTCAGAAAGGATATAAGGATGTTGTTCAAGGTATGATTATAATATTAAGGACAATGGTCTCTTGGTCTACCATAGCTCTATAATTAGAAAATATATGTTCTAGGTTGACCATTCCTTTAAATGCAAGAATCTAGGTATGTTCTTAAGACAGATAATATTATTAATAGAAGAAATCTTGTTTTAAGTGATTGGGTTCTAATTACTTCATGAAGAATTACATTGTCATTTATAAGTCTATATTGTCTACATTATGTGTTCTTTTATTTGCTTCGGGAGTTATTGTATCATTATTATATGTAATCTGATGTAGAGAAAACTATGATACTTCGGTTTAAGTTGGAATGGATAGGACAAAACTTATGGTGAAGCTAAACAAATTGATATAATGTTTCTTTCAAATTGTGTCTAAGATAACTTTGTATTTGGGAATAAGACTTTGTCTTGAGAAAGTTTTGGTATATTTAACATGTGTGTTATGCTTGTTTTGAGTTACACATGTAAGACTAGTGTTTCGACCAATCTTTATGAGAAACAGACTCTTCTTGGAGAACTAAGTATTTAATTGGATTGTCGGATAGGACCAATTTAGTAGTTGATTTTAGGAGATTGATCAAAGTTTTATAAAGTAATCCATAGGAATCTAAGATTCTTTCTTTTCTACTCTTGTGTAAAATGTGAATATGATAATATTATTTCTGAATACCTTTGTGATGATAATCAAGGATCTAGTATGTCTTTCCTCTTATTTGAAATTATAGTCTCTTAACTCAATTATGTATGGATAGTGAGATAATATTATGCTTTTAGAATCTAGATCAAATGTGTGATTGAGGGAATCTTATGAGATTCATGTGTGAAAGATTTGGATTGGTTTAAACTTAATGCTTGTTAAGATGTGTTTCTGAAAGGATGTATTTACTATTATGACTTGTGTTGAATAAATCCTATCATCAGTATGTTTTGGTTATGTGTTTGCATCGTTGGATGTGGTATATTTGAGATTATAAAGTGTGTATTGTTTATGTTAAACCAAGTTATATATGTTATGAAACCATTGTTGAGGATTGCAAGTTCAAGTCCCGAACTATGAAGTCTCTGCGCTACACGTATGTAGGCAAGGCCATCATGGATGAGACCTCGAGCATTAGGTTGGCCCCTTAGGGCCTTAGGCTAGTATATTTCTATTTGATATTTTTATTGATGAACTTTGTGAAACTAATGTCTGTATTTAGTTGTGCAGTTACAAGTCTGTTAACCGTGCAAGGTAATGAAGCTATAGAAGCATCTTTTCATTTTTTGAATGGAGGAAATAAATGGCAAATGTGTATAACTGTGAATTTACGATGTATACAACTATACTTTTGTATTTTGAAGCTTATTAAGTTATGAAAGAATGAATAATCTCCTATTCTCTTATTATTAATTTTCATTATTTCTCAAGTAATTAATTTATTTATTGATATTTACTGACATTTTCTTGAGTGGGCATTACATAGGTATTAGAGGACGAGGTTGCAACACTTGGGATCTTTGGGGTAAAAGTATTGGTAATGTAAACCCATTTTTGGGTCTCATCTTGATGGATGCTCTTGGAAAAAATGAAAGTGTTGTAAACTTTTGTAATAGATTCTTGGAAGGATCTTGGAGAGATAGAGGAAAAATGGCTAAAAATTGTAGGGGATAATCCTAGCGTGGAGAATGGAGGTATGAAATTTGTTGATAATTCTATTTTTCTTGCTTGGATTTATTGATTGGAAATGTTAAAATTTTGTTTGTGTGAATCGATATAAAAATTGAAGGACCTTGTTGAGAAAAGGTGGTGGATTC
Organism: Cunninghamia lanceolata; assembly: GCA_027924645.1. Lineage (NCBI taxonomy): Eukaryota > Viridiplantae > Streptophyta > Pinopsida > Cupressales > Cupressaceae > Cunninghamia > Cunninghamia lanceolata. The sequence goes on along the minus strand of BSBN01001583.1, from coordinate 31,098,904 downwards.
CTCTTTGGGGGTGATTTTCATGGTGAATGGTGGAGGAAGGTACTGGAGTGTGGGAATTGTTGTTGCTCTATGTGAGCTATTGGGAGTTGTTGCTATGTGTGAGCTATTGGGAGTTGTTGTTGCTATGTGTGAGCTACTGGGAGTTGTTGCTCTGTGTTAGCTATTAGGAGATGTTGTTGCTCTGTGTGAGCTATTACTAGGAGTTGTTTCTCTATGTGAGCTATTACTGGGAGTTGTTGTTGCTCTGTGTGACCTATTATTTTGTTTATTGGGAGCTACTGTTGTATGGGAGCTACTTTTGTGTTAAGGGAGCTATATTTGTGGAAAAAGGGAGTTTTCTAAACTTTGATTATTCAAAACTAATGAATACTCATAATTACATAAGTTTCATGAACTCTTTATGTGGTATATGTTGGAGTTTCATGTGGTTTGAGACCACCACATTCCCCTCCTCCCCTTAAGTGGCTCATTTGAAGTCACGTAGTGATTATGATGTTCAGCTTTGTGAGAATATTTGAAATTTTTATTTTCTCTTTGTTTTAGTGAGCCAACAATTTGAAGATTTCTTTAAGATATTTGGTTGTTTATTGTCCTTTTGCCTCGAGGACTATTTTATTGAGGTTTTTGGTTTTGATTTGAACTGTTGCTTTTCTGCTATTTAATTTGTTTTTTTTTTATTTATTGATTTTATTTGAAATCTTTACTTGTCATAAATTTCTTTATTTTGAGGCTTAATCATTGTTTATTGTTGGTTTGTGTAGAGTCATGTGAAATGTATAGATTGCCATACCCAAGAGAGGTCCCTGGCAGGTTGTATATGGGAGTAGATGGCCTGGGGAATGTTCATTATGAAATTGTGTAAGATCTATTCTATGGTATTATGGTTCTATTTGACACTAATTATCCCAATTCCATTGAAAGTGTACATGATGTATAGAATTGATATCCGTGATGATTAATGTTAAGAGTTGTTATAAAAGAATATGTTATAATGAATTTGATTATCAGTAATATATTGATGATATAAATATATGCTTCTAGGATAAGTTATGGTGAATGAAAAGAATGGTATTTTCTGATTGTTGTGAGTTGCTTGGGAAAGTTTTATGGGTTGAGTCTAACTTGGATAGCCAAGGTAAGAAAAATAAATTATATTTCTGTTTTATGATTTAAATGAATGTAGCAACTGAATTTTGAAGAAATTTGTTTGTTATGTCGCCTGAAATTAGTGATATGATGGAAAGAATTGCTGGGAGTTGATGACATGTGAAATGATAATGTTTTGGCGAGTTGATTACTCTTGGGAGTTGATTAACGAGAGATTATTGTTTTATGGAGTTTTGGGAGAAAATTGTTTTATGGGAGTTGGGAGATTATTGTTTCTGAAAGTTGATTTTTGGAGTTATTGATTTTATTATGAAAGAAAGTGAGATAAATTTATGATTTAGATTCTTGAAATAAAATTGTTTATCCATTTAATATGTTGAACTCCAAGAAAAGGTTTCTCTTTAATTGCTCAAGGGTGGATTTGACCAAGTCAATCCTATGGTTGGGTGGTGAGCAAATCTAGAATGTTATTAATTGTGTGGTTGCAGATCATGTTAGCTAATCTGGGTTGATATAATTTAGCATATGCAAATTTATAGACTAAATTTGTTCTTGTGATAAGAAGATTGGTATTGAAGAGTAAATATTTTGATGAAAACTAACTTTTGTTGGAAGTGTGAAGTCAGGAAATGATCATTTATCTTGATGACTTCCAAGAGGAAGTCCATTTCTAGGGGGGAAGAATGTAAGGCATATATGTAACTTATTTATTAATTAAGATATTTTATTGAAAATAATTAGTTATATTCCTTTGAAATAATTATTTAGAAAATTTAATCATACTTTATAAAGATTCTTTTTACAGTTTCAAGATTAGTGGAGGTAATGGGTGTTGAGAGTGGAAGAGGAAGAGTTATTTTCTTTAGTGTCATTTTCTCGTGGAAGACAAAAAGTCTTGTGTTCAGTTTTAAAAGACCAGGAAAGGTAAGTAAGTGGGGTTATAAAAGATGAGAAACGTACAAAAGTCTTTCAATGAATGAAGACACTTAGAAGTCTCCTAACATGCTCACTTAGTAGCAATTTTCTATATTACAATCAGTCACCTTTGTTCCACAGCATGAGTAAATGTTTCAAAAGTATCAAGGTAACGTAAGTTTTCTTTCAAAATCTGGTGCATCCCATGTGAGGGGAGCTGGAGGATCTTCACCAGTATTCGATGTAGCGGACACCTCCTTTCATAGCTACCATTGCATGGAATGTTAACTTTGAGGCAGATAGGACGATGGCAATAATCCTGATCACATTGAATATAGGCTTAGGAATACTCGTAGCATTGCTACTTCTGAATTTGGATCCACTGAGTTAGCAAAGAAGAACCACTCTGAGGATTTTGGGTTTCTTATTTAGGTATGTTTTATATTTATGAGAATACTCAGGTCTGGATTTGAATACAAAAATTGTGAAAACATGAATATGACTCTTAAGGGTTTTAAATTATTTCATAGAAGAGGTTTCGTTCATTATGGGTATTTCATGCCATAGTTGCATTTCACCTATGCGTCAATTTAATCTATTTCTTTCTTCATTTCTCTAAAGATCTAACCTAATTATGATATGTTTTTATTTCATTTTTAGCACGATTCGACTTCTCTTTGGATATAATTAAACATTTCATGCCCCTTAGTTTATGCTAACACATTTTGCACTCATGTCTACCAAGACACTAGTATCATTGTGAGGCTTTGTTCTAAAATTGGAAAAAGGGTTTCACACTTGTAATTAACTAAGATCGGAGTGCTTGCATACCGTCCCAAACTATATTTTCTGACAAGGAAATTTGTGCAACTTTAATCTTTTCATTTATGTGGGCATGCGTATTCTGAAATCATGCTCTCTTGGATATCCCTTCATTATTACTAAAAATCTTACACATTCAATAATAGTGCAAGATTCTTTTTTTTCAGATAGCTTCATTTAGCATCACCAATAATTTTCATAAGAATTTTTCATTGAAGTTTCTTATCTGCCCATGAGCTTCACTATAAGCTTTCTTTTAGGATAGCTGGATTTTGTGGGTTTTTATGCGTTTGCATCTATTTAGCTATATTTCTTCTTATTTTGATTTATTTTTGCTACATTTATAAGGGTGAACTAGAACGTTGGATGATCTTGGGGTATTTCTTGTGCTATCATATCCATCTGTACTGTAGTTAGTTGGTTGAATTTCTTATATTTAAATATTGTGGCTTTTGTCTTCTCATGGTCAGGATATATTACAGTATTGTGTATGCAATTCTATCTATCTTTCTCATTTAATGTATATAAAATGATTCTTTTAGATTGCATACCAAGCCACCATTGCTTCTTCAATTAGTCGAATATCTAGGCAACCTCTGAAGGTTGCTTATTATTGATAACTATCACTTTCAAAGATGATTAAGGTATCAGATTCTCTTAGAATGTTTTGATGTATCATCCAGGACTATTCCTTACTAGTTGTATGCAAGCTAGGAAAGGGTATAGTTTTAGCCAGAATCTGGTTTAGTTGCATCGATTTAGTCACAATCCTTCAACAACCAGATTAATCAATGCAAAACAAGGTGAAAGTGGTGGTGTGTTTATTATAGCTTACTTTGGAGGATCAATTGAATTTGTGAACCATTTTTTAGTCCTGATTATCTTCATCTTTGCATCCCTTGTGGTTGAATAGTAGTCTTGTGTCATGCGACTGTGGTTCATTAGCAGCTTAGCATGTTAAAGTTGCTTTTTAATAGTTCATGGGAGGTCATTTATAGGCAGTTATAGAGCCATGCCTATCTTCAAAAGTTGGGTATTAATAGATCTCTATGCTCGAAGATAAATATATTATGTATTAGTCAGTAGAGAGAGTAGCACGTTATGTTTATTTTGGTTTCTCTTTAGAATTGGTTATAGTCTAGAAATAATTGTGTTCGTGTAATGTTTAGAACCAACTATGGTAGCATACTTGATTTTATCTTAAGGGATCTTTTGTTTTTGATAGTATAAGGCGGATAAACCAGGGGCCGAACCCTTACAAAGTAGAACCCAAAAAGGGAAAAAAAGGCTTAGAAGACAAAAAGAGCCAGAACCACCATAGAGAAATTACATACAATCGATATACAACAAAAAGAAACTATCAGTAAAAAACTAGCTAATATAAAGCTTAGAAAGAAGACTAGGAGAGGTTGTCTTCCTAGCCTTTGAAAAGAAACTCAAACATTCTATTGAATTCTTTAGCCTTGTCATCATCAACACCATGAGTGAGAACTTCATGTTCCTGCAGCAGAGAGAGATTAGCCATAGCCGGCCTACAAAGCATGCTTGTAATGAATTTACCAAGAGAAAAGACCCTCTTTTCCAAAAAATTGACCCACTCCTTCAACTGAGTCAAAACATCAGAATGATTACCTTCCTCCTTAACTTCCTCCTCCATACCATCTTCAGCATTGTTGCAATCCTCCTGAATAAAATTAGGATATGCAGGAACCTCAGTAGGAACAGAGTGAATGTCCTTCACATTATTATCATCAATGTCAGTAGCCTTCACATGAGTAGTAGTAGCTCCTACATCCATACAGTCACCAATGGGAGCAAAAATTTCAAACCCTTTATTACCCTCAGTATCAAAGGTCTCTGCAGGAATCTCTTGCCCATCAATCTCCTCAACACCACTCGAATCTTCGACAACAACTTCCTGAACATCATCACTTTTGGACTTATCCTTGCCCTCTTGAGTAGAGGCTTCAGAATTACTTTCAAAGTAGTCTATCAACTTCAACTTAGGAGTCAGTTTGCCAGCAATACGACCAGACCGCCTAACAACAACAAATTTACCCTCCAGTTTGACTTTTTTCAAATTTCTTAAGGGTCCCTCCCTGACTAGTTCCTATTCATTCTGGGGCCTAAAATCCCCAATGTCCTCTTTGAAAAGGTTATCTTCCATAGCAGAATTAGAGAGATATTTTTTAGATTTCAATTTGGATTTAGTAGGAGGGGTTTGCACATTTTTGACAGTAGAAGATTTAGGAGTACCAGTGGAAGGAGCACCTTCGAGAAACAGCTTAGGAGTAGTATGACCAGTTTTCATAGAGGCAGTAGGGGTATCAGCAAGAGGTTCAAGACCAGAGCGCTGAATAGGAGAAGGAGGGGACAGAGCCAAGTGAAACTGGTATAACATATGGATAAGCCCTTGATGGAGGGGAATAGGCTTTTCATCAGGATTTTTAAGAAAAATCTTCTTAACATGTTGAATAGAGCACTCAAGAGAAGAAAGAAGAAAGAAAGCGAAACTAATAGTAGCATTCCTTCTAAAGTGGTTTAACAAAGGAAGGTGATAGTAATAGAACCTGGCGAAATGACCCTCCAGAGTGAAGTATTTCATCACCATATAGCACATATCCGCCCACGGTTCAGGAAGTCTGGCTCTCTCAAAACCTCCCTGATAGGGCATCAACTCCTCACCTTCACCAAGGAACAATTTCTGGTTTTGGGCATTTGAAACCCTAGACTTCTTTTGCAGCTTTGTGCCCTTAGCAGATAAACCCACAGCCATAGCAATTTCATTCTCTGAAACCTCAAAACTGATATTCCCAATTTGAACCTTATGATTATCCCATGACTGAGCAAATTGAATGGACAAATTTTCATCATGTCCATTCAAACATTCAAGGAATGGAGTGATACCACCTTCTTTGCAATAATGTCAAACCAAGGCATTGTCTTTAAATTCCCTGCAGTTATTAGGTTTGGTTCTAATCCTGTCCCCTCCCATAATTAAAAACCAGCAAACCCCAAAGAGCTCAAAGAAGGAAGTAGCAGAGATTTGAAAATCTTGACCCAAAGGCTCACAACAATATTGTGAAGAATTCAAGAGACTTCGATCACAGAGCAATGTATAATAATGACAAAGGTAATAATGTAAATATGAGTAGAAGTAGGGCAATCATTACACTGATAACCCAAAGTTTTAATGCAATAATTTCTCATTAATTGCTCGTCCTTCACACACATGCTTAGTTGTCTGAACCCACTCCAATCACCAATAAAGTGTCTAATCAGCATGAGCTAAGTTAAAAGACAAGCCACATAGGTAAGCCAAGTGAAGTGATGTGTCATCATCATAGGTTAACTTGCTCTTTTTGAATGATATCCCCAATGTGGCATGGGATATTATGAAAATTGTGCCAACAACGCTAGTTTTGAAACTGCTGACCAAAATTTGCCAGGTCGTCAACAACAGTGTTCCCTTCTCTATAAATATGAGAAAAGGAAATGATAGGAATGGCCTGTATAAGAGTTTGAATATCAAACACAATGTCCCAAAGTTGCCATCCACACTCTGAAGCTTTGGTGATAGCATCAATAATAATTTTAGAGTCACCTTGAACATGAAGTAGGTGAATTCCCAGAGATATAGCTAACTTGAGACCCCATAAAAGAGCTAAGGCTTCAACAAAGTTATTGGTCTGGTTCCCAATTCCTCCAACATAAGCAGCAATTAAATCTCCTCTATCATTCCTTATAACTCCTCCACCACTAGCCTTGCCATTTGACTTAGCAACACCATCAAAATTCAGTTTAAGCCACCCTGGGTCTGGGGGAGTCCAAATAGTATTTAACCTTTTAAGGTGTTTGGAATCATCAAATGCAGGAATTTGATTCATAATCCCCCAGTTTGCAGCCACAAGGACCTCATGCTGGGTAAGATCTTTATCAGTAGTTTTGATGCTGGAATTAGAAACATTTTCCAGGAGTGCCTTAGACAAAGAACAGAAAACCTGTGAGGGATTCCTAGCAGTTTCTCTAAAAATTTATTATTTCTTTCTTTCCAAAGGAACCAAGCAACAAAAGGAATAGTTTGATTCCATAGTTCCACTAACCAAGGATGGGATATAGAAAGGATCCAATTAGCAATGAGTTCTCTTATTTCCTTATTGCAAACCCATTGTAAGCCAAAATTCAAAAAGGCCTTTGCTCCAAATATCAGTCACAAATTCACAGTGCAAAACAAGATGAGAGACAAATTCTTCCTCTTTCAAGCACATGACACATCCATTAACCAGTTGAAGACCCCTTCGCTGAAGATTGTCCTGAGTCAAAATCTTGTTATGAACAGCTATCCACCAGAAAAAGTTAACCTTAGGAAGGAGTTTGTGATTCCAGACTTTCCTCCAAATGTCATCCATAAGATCCTTCTCAAACAACAAATGGTAAGCTGATTTAACAAGGAAAACCCCTTTTTCATCAGCAAACCAAAAAAGTTGATCATTTCTAGGAAACAGAGGGATCCGGGTATTAAGAAGCATTTGTTGTATGGTATTAGCTCAGTGATTAAGATTGGGGTAATTAGCACAACATTCCAGCAGATTTTTCCATTTTCTAACACCATGGTCTTGATAAATATAATGGCTAACTTTAGTGCCAAAAAATTGTTTAGCAAGAGCAACAATAGCTTCATTTCCCATCTGATTAAAGAGAGGTCCATCCCCCAACCAAGGATCTTCCCAAAATTTAATGAGAGATCCATCACCAAGCTTCCATTTCATTCCCTTATTAACAAGACTTCTGGATTTAATCATTTTGTTCCAGATAACAGATCCTTGAGGAAGACCCTCCTGATTGAGAAAAGAAATTTTGTCTGAGTCTCGTAAGTAATTAGCCTTTATAATACCTCCCCAGTTAGTATCCCTGTTTATGAAGTTCCAAATAATCTTAGAAAAAAGAGCCTTATTCATTTTTTGGATGGTTCTGATGTTGAGCCCACCATGAGACTTAGGAAGACAGACTTTATCCCATTAACTAGAGAAATTTACATTTTCTCCTCTGTACCAGTCCACAAGAAGGTTCTCTGAATTTGCTCCAGTTTGTCAGCCAGATATCTAGGCATTTTGAATAAAGATAAAAAGTAAGTAGGTATACCCTGAAGAGAATCCCTTAGAAGCTACAATTTACCAGCACTGCTTAAAAGTTTGCCTTTCCAGCCCAGTAATTTCTTTTGAGTTCTTTGGATGACGTTATGCCAAAAACTAGGAGTAACTTCCTTAGTAGTTAAAGGGAGACCAAGGTAGACAGAGTGAAGGTCAGTAGCTGCACATCCAAGGATATTAATATTTTTCCTTTGAATATTCCTTGGAGTATTAAAAAAGAAGACATTGCTTTTTTTAAAATTAATATGCTGACCAAAAGCCATGGTATAATCATTGAGTGAAGATTTCCATCTAGAAGCTTCTAAAATAGAGGAAAAGCCAAAAAGAATGGTATCATCCACAAACTATTGAATGGGCATCGGAGAGAGAGAAGAAGCTAGTTTAATCCCAATTAATTCTTTTGAGGTGACCTTGTTGAGAACTGATCTACCAAGAGCTTTAGCAACCATAATAAAAAAGTAGGGGGACAAGGGATCTCCCTATCTTATTCCCCTAGTGGGAGAAAAGAAACCTCTAGGAACCCCATTAACAAGGATAGGGTATTTAGCGGTGGTAAAAGCTTCCTTGATAAGAAGGGACACCTTATCATTAAACCTAAGCTTCTGAATGATTTTAAATAAAAATTGCCATGAGACCCAATCATAAGCTTTAGAAATATCAAGTTTGAGAACCATACTTGGGATGCGACTCTTGTCCATAGAATGAATAGTTTCATGAGTAGTAATCACAACATCTAAAATATGTCTCCCTGGAACAAATCCCTTATGTAAGGGAGAGATACTTTTTGTCAAGAAGGGGTTGCAATCTAATCACCAAAAGCTTTGTGCAAATTTTATAGATTGTGTTATAGAGGCTAATAGGCCTGAAGTCAGCAAGCATCTCTAGATTAGGCTTCTTAGGAACAAGGGCAATGAAGGTATTATTCAGTTGTTTCAGTAATTTCCTAGTTTTGAAAAAATCTTTGACAATAGCAGTGACATCATATCCCACTATGTCCTAGAATTCTTGGAAGAAGGGGGGAAAGCCATCTAGGCCTGGAGCTTTGAAAGGGCCCATAGAAAAGACCACAGCATGAACCTCCTCCTCAGAGATAGACTTTAAAATATCAGCATTGTCTTCTTCAGAAATCAGTGAAGGAATGTTATTCAGAAGCTGATTGATAATCTAAGAATTGTCAGCACTCATACCCTGTTCAGACAGCAGGTTATGAAAGAAGCTGACAACATGATCTCCAATCTCCTCATCCTCAGTAATCATTCTACCATCTTCCAATCTCACTTTGGAAATAGAGTTAGATTTTCTATGCTTTAGAGCAGAAACATGAAATAAAGTTGTATTACGATCACCTTCCTTAAGCCATTACACTCTAGATTTTTGTTTCCAGAATAACTCTTCTCTGTTCATTAAATTCTTCCAATCTCTAATAAGATCATTCTCTAATTGCATAGAAGTATCAGAAGTATCTCCTTGAGCAATCTTGTATTGAATATCTACCAGCTTCTCAGACAAGATCTTCTCTGGGAAAAGACATTACCAAAACTATATTTATTCCAACCATAAACTTCTCTCTTAACATGCATCAACCTTTTAAAGAGTCTAAACATGGGAGTACCCAAAACTAGAAGTTTCCACCAATTAGAAAGAAGATTTCTGAAATCATGATGTTTAATCCACATAACCTCAAATCTAAAGGGAAATGGGCCTTTCCTCTTCTCATTATCCCAGTCCAGAATGATTGGATTATGATCAGAAATAGTCCTAGGCAAAGCAACCAGTTTAAGGGAGATAATATTTGGCCAATTATTGAAAATAAGAAATCTGTCCAACTTCACTTGAATCATTTGGTCCCCTTTCCTCCTATTGGTCCAGGTAAAATTTTGATTCATCAAATCAATGTCAAAGAGCCTAAAGGAATTTATAAAATCAGCAAAGTCCAACATACTATCAGAGTAGTCCAAAATTCCCCCAGACTTTTTAGAAGGATATAGAGGGGTATTAAAATCCCCCACCAACATCCAATAAGAATTAGGATGAGAATCAAGTTGCTTAGCCAAGTCCTCCCAAAGATTCTTCCTTAGCACCCAAGTGTTAGGGGCATAAACATTAACCAGACTCCATCTAAAGGAAAGCAAAGAAAAATCAATCACCAAACAGTGTTTGTTCAAAAAAGAAAGTTTACCTCAAATTCTGGAAGCATTCCACATAGTCACTATTCCCCCAAAGGCACCAATAGAAGGGCTTATGCAGAAGGAAGCATTAGGCTAGATCTTATCAACAATCAATTTGAAATTCTCTTCAAGCATTTTAACTTCCTGAAGTAAGAGAATATCCACCTTGTGGTCAAAAATACAGTTTTTGACCTCAAATTGTTTTGAGGGGTTATTAAGGCCCCTCATATTCCACGAAAGAATTTTCATTTAAATATCTTTCTAGAGTTTCCAGTGTCTTTTGCTTACCACTGGCAATCTCCCTAGCTACTTATCTTTGTCTAGTTTCTCTCAATGAAGGTCTACCTTTCACAAGATCCAAACCCACATCAGTAGTCTTTTTTGATTTACAAACTTTTTTCTTCTGAGATGTCCATTCCTCATGGTCACTTAGGGAAGTACTAGCTGCTCCAGGAGAAATAAGAAGTAGACCAGATTATTGTCTTGGAGAAGGAGGAAATAAGCCTCCTTTGAGAGAACTCGAAATGAGTTTCCCTAGGGAAGAGAAAGACACTTCTTGAGTTGTTGAATGCATATTGTCATTTAACTGCACTCTAGCTCCTTGAATAGAGTCAATCTTAGTAAACTGGTACACATGAACTTGAGTCACTAGGTTTCAAAGAGATGAACATTTATTCTCCTTCTCTTTGAAACATCCCATCTAGGTCTCCTTAACTTTGTCAACTTCAACTTGAACCTCTTCAAAATTACCAATCTCTAACTGGGTTTCCTTAACTTGATTCAAAATCTTGCCATCTTCCAAGTTTGGTTGTGAAACCTCATGAGGATGGAGGATCTGTTCCTCAAAATACCTAACCGGCCTAGAAATCTGTGAAGCATCAAATGCAGTTTCTTCTTGTGCACTCTCCTTACCAAAATGAGTAGATTCATTAGCAATGGTATCCTCCTTATTCTCAAACTGGGTTTCCTTAACTTGATTCAGAATCTCGCCATCTTCCAAGTTTGGTTGTGAAACCTCATGAAGATGGAGGTTCTATTCCTCAACATCCCTAACCGGCTTGGAAACCTGTGAAGCATCAAAAGCAGGTTCTTCCTGATCATTCTCCTTACCAAAATGAATAGCACTAGTATCCCCCTTATTCATGTTATCCACATCAAATTCCTTATTAGTATTTTCCTCAGCTTTCTTGAACTTACAATGTGAAATGAGATGTCCTTTCTTCTTACATTTCTGGCAGTAGGTCGTGGAATTCTCATAAGTGATGGACTGCTTCCAGACTCCATATTTGGAGCTAATGTCAATGAACATAGGCAAAGTCTTGTTGATTTCCACATTTACACAGAATCTTGCATAAACAAAGTGAGATTTGGTGTGTGTGGAGTTATCAAGGGTAACAAAATGACCAAAAGTATTAGCAATGGAACTAAAAATAGTTTCATCCCAATATTCTAAGGGAAAACCAGGCAGACAAACTCATACTAGGGTAGTTTTATGAAGATTAGCACCAGGGTCAAACCTTGGTCTCCAACAACCCAATGAAAGCGAATGGGTACCATAAAGCCATGGTCCTCCAGATAAAATAGCCAACATGTCTTCTTTGTTGGTGAAGTGAAATAGGAATATCCCTCACGCCATACCCACGATAGTCACAGTGCCTTTAACATGCCAATGATTGGATACCCATTTGCGAACCATCTTAATGCTGGGTCAGAGAGAGAACTTGCCAACCAAAGCAAGATCCATAGAAGCAACAATCATATCCACAAGATTGTCAGGAACCACAAGGGAAGACCCTTCAGCTGTCTCCTTTTGGTGATAGACCACTGTCTGTCCATCATAAGGAGAGTCCACCTATCCCATCAGAACATTTTTCTAGTTTGCAGGCCTTGCAGAGTTTGAACCGGGCAGGGGACTAGAGGTACTGCCAGCTGCAGCACCCTCCATCCCCAACTAGCACACAGAAAGTAGACTATCAAAACCCTAGAAAACCTAAAAACCTAAAAAATCCTAGCAGAGCATTAGATGTTGCTTTAGCTATGACTTCTAATGTTTTATTTGATAGGGATCTTTTGTTATGTTGATTGAATCAAGAATATTTTCTTATCTTGACTAGAATTAGACTTAAAATAATAAGATTTAAATAGTTAATTAGATCAGAAGATTTGTTTACTATTATAGAAAATTGGTTAGAAAAATTTAAATAGATAATGGCTAGCTTATTCTTATTATAGTTAAATGGTTTCCTTAAGTATTATTTTATTATGTTGTCTTAATTAGAATTACTTCTCTTTAAGATTTTATATAAAAGATTCAAATTTGTTTAAACGGATATGAAGTTTTGTCATTTCAGAAAGGATATAATGATGTTATTCAAGGTATGATTATAATATTAAGGACAATGATCTCTTGTTCTACCATGGCTCTGTAATTGGAAATTATATGTTCTAGGTTGATCGTTCCTTTAAATGCAAGAATTTAGATGTGTTCTTAAGAGAGATAATACTATTAATAGAAGAAATCTTGTTTTAAGTGATTGGGTTCTAGTTACTTCATGAAGAATTATATTGTCATTTATAAGTCTATATTGTCTACATTATGTGTTCTTTTATTTGCTTCGGGAGTTATTGTATCATTATTATATGTAATCTGATGTAGAGAAAACTATGATACTTCAGTTTAAGTTGGAATGGATAGGACAAAACTTATGGTGAAGCTAAACAAATTGATATAATATTTCTTTCGAATTGTGTGTAAGATAACTTTGTATTTGGGAATAAGACTTTGTCTTGAGAATGTTTTGGTATATCTAACATGTGTGTTATGCTTGTTTTGAGTTACGCATGTAAGACTAGTGTTTCGACCAGTCTTTATGAGAAATAGACTCTTCTTGGAGAACTAAGTATTTAATTGGATTGTCGAATAGGACCAATTTAGTAGTCAATTTTAGGAGTTTGATCAAAGTGTTATAAATTAATCCATAGGAATCTAAGCTTCTTTCTTTACTACTCTTGTGTAAAATGAGAATATGATAATATTGTTTCTGAATACCTTTGTAATGATAATCAAAGATCTAGTATGTCTTTCCTCTTATTTGAAATTATAGTCTCTTAACTCTATTATGTATGGATAGTGAGATAATATTATGCTTTTAGAATCTAGATCAAATGTGTGATTGAGGGAATCTTGTGAGATTTATGTGTGAAAGATTTGGATTGGATTAAACTTAATGCTTGTTAAGATGTGTTTCCGAAAGGATGTATTTACTATTATGATGTGTGTTGAATAAATCTTATCATCAGTATGTTTTGGTTATGTGTTTGCATCATTGGATGTGGTATATTTGAGATTATAAAGCATGTATTGTTTATGTTAAACAAAGATATATATGTTATGAAACCATTGTTGAGGATTGCAAGTTCAAGTCCTGAACTACGAAGTCTCTGTGCTATGCATACGTAGGCAAGGCCATCATGGATGAGCCACCGAGACATTAGGTTGGCCCCTTAGGGCCTTAGGCTAGTATATTGCTATTTGATATGTTTATTGATGAACTTTGTGAAACTAATGTTTGTATTTAGTTGTGTAGTTACAGGTCTGTTGATCGTGCAAGGTAATGGAGCTATGGAAGCATCTTTTTATTTTGTGAATGGAGGAAATAAATGGCAAATGTGTATAACTGTGAATTTATGATGTATACAACTATACTTTTGTATTTTAAAGCTTATTAAATTATAAAAGAATGTTCATATTCTCCTATTCTCTTATTATTAATTTTCATTATTTCTCAAGTAATTAATTTATTTATTTGATAAATTTACTGACATTTTCTTGAGTGGGCATTACTATTGTTAAGAAAATTGTTGATGATGGTATCTTTAGTGATGTCTAAGGGGTTTTAACATGGAATCAAAGGAGAAATATCAAGGGTCTTCGCATCCTTAGTGATTTCCAAGGTACTTGAACATTCAATCAAAGGAGGAAGATCAAGGGTCTTCACGTCCTTAGTGATATCTATGGTACTTGGACATTCAACCAAAGGCGGAAGATCCATAGGATGAGCCATAGAAACTTCATGTACTAAAGTAGAAGTAGAAGTAGTATGTTCAACATCATCTAATGATGCATATGTAGAAGAGAAATTAAAATGAAGAGAAGGTAAAGTAGTGTTAAGGAATGTGTCAATGATCTCATCCTCTTGCACCAAAATGTCTTCATTTTTTGGAGAGGGATCCAAAGCATAGGGTGAAGTAGGCAAATCTAAGTCACCATAATATGCCATCATAAGCCTAAATAATCTATCCACTTGAATGCAACAAAGATTTATAGAAATTTTCTTTTATGAAGATGCACTAAATGCAAGAATAGCTAGGGTTTACTATCAGAACCCTAGATTTTGAATACTTACTCCCTAAATCACAATGTTTCGATGCAAGAATTATTTTTGAACACAAATGTTGTTTATGAAATGCTGCAGGAATGCAAGATCATATTTGAAATGTAAATAATAGTAGAAAAAGCATAAATAAGGTCTTAATTACAAACCCCAAGTTTTAAATTTGATTAGGTTTTCCAAAAATGCAACTTTTTTGGAAAAACCCTAGAAAACAAGAGGTTTAAATGCAAGATGCAACACCGTGGAATGATTAACTACTATAATATCAATCATATCTGATGCAAAAATCATAAATTTAATTCATTCTATGATGATCTAACTTTATGAAATGCAAACAAGGTAACAAATATGTTCTTTTCAAGATCTACAAGGAAATGTTTGTTTTCCAAATTTCAAATGCAAGGATGCAAGAATGCTCTAAACACCAAAATTGATAAGGTATGGAAAATGAGATCACTTATACCGACCTAAGAATGCATCAAGATTTGAAACAACATACCAATCTATAAGCCCTAGGTTGAAGATTACCTAGATTTCCTAGAAATGCAAGGTTTTTCCAAACCCTAACAATAAAACAATGTAAAATTAAGCTATGAAAGTATGCAAAATGATGAATGAATGTAATCTAATCATATCTAGGGCATAAAACAACTTAGTTCTGAAGCAAGAAGGATGCCAAAGTGCAAGAAGAGTTGGGTTCACCAAAATGTTAGGTAGAAAAGAGAGATCTAGCCTAAAAGGTTAAACTAGGTCAAACCCTCTTCCACTCAACATTAAAAACACAAACTGAGCTTGGCTTCTACCTAATAAGGAGCACCAAACTATAGGGGTTTTGTACCTTTGTTGTATAGAGGAGTGTCAACCAAATCCAACCAAATCTATCCAAGTAAACTAGTGTAAAATATCAAACCCTAGTTGACAAAGATCTACTCATAGCAGACTGTCAGAAACAGATATCAAAAAATCTAACACAATGAGGATCAGAGAGCAAAGTGAAACCTAGATTTGGATTTAGTGGCCTAGAAGATTAGGGTGCTTGGGTGCCCTAGACCCTAATTAGGGGTTTGCATAATGTGATACTTCTTGTGTCTTCGCCCTTCTGTGTTCCTGCTTCCTGTAACTTGTCTTCTGCAAATTCTTCTGGATGCTACTTGCACACATACAATAAGGAAAATGGTTGGGTGCTATTTAGGAGCTTACCTAAGTCAAGCTCAGTTAATGGTTTTTCCACCTCCATAATAGCAATTATGAGATCTCAAAGAGTGTGTGCCCTAAAAGGGCAAAGGCAAATCTAAAGTAGAATGGAATGCTAGAACAAAGCATGAAGGAAAGAAGTCATGATGAGCATGGAAACCCTACAATGATTTATGTGATGTCACAACTTGACTCAAAAATTTGATGTAGCCCAAATAAGTAGAAATATCTTCACAAGACATGCAAGAAGTTAGTGCCACAACAATAATCCACCATAGAGAGCTTTAAAGAAGAATAGAGAGCATGAGAGAGAAGAAAAGAGAATGCAAGAGTGCCTAGATTGCTTAGAGAACTTAGAGATGTTCAAATGAATGACTAACTTGCTTTTATATGCATTTCCACTCACCAACAATGAATAAAACCAAATTGGGCTGACATGAGGAACCATTTAAGATGTCATAAGCTGACATGCTTTAAATTAGTTCAGGGATAAATAAAGGACTAGGGCGCTTGGGCACCCTTGTCCTTTAGCCCCAAAAACTTTGACATAAGCCCCCTTAAGTGTGTTTAGGTTAGCCTCATAGTTATTTTGTTAGGTTTTATCACCATGATCAAGAATTAATCGTTTAATATTCAAAAAGGTGTTAAAATAGGTCATGATTAACAAGTGTAAATATTTTAGGTCCACCCATGTGCTAAACTAGGTGTAAATTGATAGTGGACTTATTTTACAACATAATAGATATGGCCTTCGACTCAACATGATCACTCCCCTACTTACTCTATCTCCTCAAAGACTAAAAATGATAATAGAATGGTAAAATGTGAGAACTTCTTTTACTATTTATAGTTGTTAAGGGGGAAAATAAATGAATGAAGGGTTTGACCTAGTTTAACCTTTTAGGCTAAGTCCCCCTTTTACATCAAATATTTTGGTGAATCTGACGTATCTTACACCATTGCATCCTTCTTGCTTTAACTCTAAGTTAATTTTTACCCTAGATTTGATTCTAGAGTTAAATTCATTGATCATTTTACATATTTGCATAGCTTACTTTAGCATTGTTTCATTGCTAGAGTTTACAAAAAGCCTTGCATTTCTAAGAAACCTAGCTAGTGATGAATCTTAGGGTTTGTGTTTTAGGGTCTTGTTTCAAATTTTGTTGATGTTAGTAGCTTATCAAATTTGATTTTGCATTGCATTAGCACATCATAAATATCATCTTGTGTTGAAATTTGAAAGTAAAAGCATTCTTGAATTGTTATAAATTGATTTAGTGAAAAAGAATTAGATTTATTAGCATTGGTTAAATCTAATTGGGCTTGAATAGGAGTTGAATTTGATCAAGGGTTTATTATTACATTATAGTTGTTTACATTTGATTTAAAAAAAGCAAAAACATTGATTCATTTAAACAAAAAATCAACATCTTTTGTCACATCATTTGTTTCTTCTACTTATGCATCTTGTGTGTCACTAGAGCTTGTAAACACTTTACAAGTTTTGTGACCCAGTGCCATGATTCTAACATCTTTGTGTGAAGAAGTCATCAAATTATGGGTTCTAATGCTCTGAATAGCACCAATATCAATACATCAGATCCCCAATTTGTTAATCCAATCATACATGAGGGTGTATCACCTCTGCATGATATTCCTACTTCACATATCCTGAAAGCATCAATGTTTCATGAATCCATTGACATAGACGACCTTGTGGCTCATGTTCATGAAGCTCAAATTCAAAAATTAGACATTGAGTTGGATAATTTTTAGCAATTTGTAAGTGTTGATAACTGAGGGGGGGGTGAATCAGTTATGCTAATAATTCAACTTTATGTGCTTTCTTAATAGTTAATGCAACATCAGATTCTATAAGCAAGCATAACTATGAAATGTAAATAACACCAATGCACATGACACAATGATTTTGACGGAAACCCTATTAAGGGAAAAAACCATGGGGTGATTAACCCAAGATATTATTCTCTGTTAGAAAAATAGAAGATACAAAATGGCACTTGCCAATTAGGGCTCACTGCCCGAGCACACTACTCACAAGAGGCTAATTGCCTACAAGAGACTCACTGTCTACTTAAAAGGAAGGTAACTCAATGTTTGAACTAATGAGAAGCATCCACACATGCTGAGATTCAGTTCTGATTAAGCTCAATAAACTGATCTGTTGCACTTCATTCTTACTCTCTTTTGATGCAGCTGTACTGTCACATTCCGGATCTCTTTTACTATCTTTACTCTGCTCTGCTGCTTATCTTTGCACCTATCCTTTTCACTCATTCACTTCACATTTAAATCAATCATGTATATATATCCTCACAAGTGATTTCATCACCTTTCTAGTCGGCATCCGGAATAGTCAATATTTTCCTCAAACTCTACTCTATCGGCTGAATCCTTGCATACCAAGGAATGCAGATCAAGGATATACTTGTAGAAGTCATCAATCATGTCGGCCAATCATAACTTATACCTTAAGAACCTTTACCATCTTTAGTAACACATCCGAAATAATGTCTTATGTCCTGCCAGTCAATTCTTCCTCTGTTCGCACTGTCAATCAAGAACCTGACACTCTAGTATTCATATCTCTTCATCCTTTCAACACCGGAGGCTAAATCCTTGGATTCTATTTGTCAAGGTACTCCTCTTGACTTTCCCAAATCCACACTTCACTGAGATACTTCTTTTGAGAGATCCGGACCTGTCTGTCGGACCTTACTGACTACTCTGTTCTTGCTTACCTAACCTCAACACTTCTTCAATCTGACTTCCGGTAAAGACTCATCATGTCCTGCGGATGTGTGGAATAACCTTTGTTGCCATCAATGACAACATTCATGAGTCCATATTGTGTCTCTTGCCAATAGTAAGCTTAGAGCATATAGCTGAGGAGACCATCATTATTGTTGAGAGTCTAAGAATTTTATTGCTTGAAGGATAGGAGGGCTCATAGAAGTCTTGTGTGGCCTAGCTCACATAGTGCACAATAACATTATGTTAACAACTAGTTGTGTGAAAATCATCACTAATGTGACTTCTTCGAATCTAATAGGGACTCAAGTGTCGGCACCCATACCAACACTCCCTGTTGCTACATACACTTCATCTATTCTCACTACAACTACAAAACTAAGTAATAGTTCTACCACATGTGTTGGGTTGTCTACTAGGAATCTCCATCATTATAGTGTCATTCTAGTTAATTATACAAATACTACACCTAGTGTCACCCTGCCTACATCTAGTCAACCTAAACCTAATAGCACTATCCAAAACGCCACTCATACAATGTCACAACCAATGGTAGCCCTATCCATTCTTACCAATCTCAACTAATCAATAAGTTTTTTCAACACTTTCAAGCAAACATTAGACCTCAAGTCTCTTTGACCTATTTGGTCCATTGTAAACAATGAGTAAAGGATAAAGTAATTGATTTCATGGGGCACTATCAAGCCCTCATCTCACAATTTCAATATTCTATTTTGGATGCTGATGTACAAAGAATCTTTATTGGAAATTTACAACCTCGCATCCATGACAAAATATTGATGTGTTATGACTCTTTCACTAATCTTTGTGTGACTCTCTGTGATTACCAACTATCAGTTAGTCAATATGAGAATAATCACTCATCAACTTTGGTTGGTCAATTCGAAGCCCCACACACTCATTCATTTAAAAGACACAGCAAAAATTTCATCAAAATCAATGAAATATCATCAAATCACACTAAAAAACATGTAGCAGCTACAACATCTTCTGCTCTCACCCCATATAAACTAAAACCAAAAACTAAACAATTCACACCATTATTAGAATCTCTTTATTCCATAATGATGCAATTTTTGAACAACAATCTTGTCAAGATTCCACCTATTCGACCTCTCGATCCAAGTAAGATGCAAGGATCTTCTTTCAATTCGAAGGCCTTTTGTCAATTTCATCGCACAATCGGTCATGACACTGTAAGATGTATGCATCTTAAAGAAGTTCAATATCGATTCCAATGTCATCCAGGTTGTTGGCATAAATGATAGGAAATAAATTGGTGGCTCCACCTAATCAACACCGGCAAATATATATAAATCCATGACCTCATCATTAAGCTAACATTGTGGATCCATCTCAAGAGATACAATATACTTATAGTCATCAAGAACAAGATTATGAGGGAGATATTTGCATGGTGGATGCTCGCCCTCATCAAGAGCAAGAAAAACTTGAACAAGCTATATCTTTCACTCCTCATGATGCTACAATTGAATCTTTTGATGGACCTTTATACAACACCATTCAAATCAATGATAAAACTATAAGAGGTGCTATGATCAATCCTTTTTCCATGGTAAATGTAGTAACTAAAGAGTTTCTCTACATGCACGGTTTACACCGTGATAACTATGATGTCTTAGAAATTGCGATTAGAGCACACAATGGGTCTATTCTTCCAACTCTTGGTGCCTTGACCTTGGAAGTCAAGGTTGGGCCAAGAACCTTGGATGTTACTTTTGTTATCATTCCAACATCAAACTTATTTCATGTGAAGTTGGGTTACCCATGGCTCTGCTCCATGAAGGTAGTCCCCTATATGGTTCATAAGTGCTTAATGTTTTCATTTGAGGGACGTGTGCACATTGTACATCACAATCAGTACCATCTCATCGCTCGTCATGGACACTTTACACTTTACTTTTGGCCAAAACTAGTGGGAGTTGCTCGAACTAGAGAGGATCTATTCTTTTTATCATATCAAAAGTACAAAGCACAGAAAATTGTTGAATTTTTGCTTAGTAACATACCTCCTTGTGATGTCCCCGAACCCTCTTGATCTTTTGAGGCTATAACAATAGTTTCCCCTATCCCACAGGTGATGAATGAAGTTAAGCCTAAATCAAAGGTTCATCCCCGTCCTTGAGAATCTAGTAGATATGTTGAGATTCCCCCTCTGCCATCCCTTAAAGGACAATGAGGCAACCATCTATTAAAAAATAGGCTTACCCACAATCGTGATATTACTTTTGTCCCACTTGCCTCTACGGAGACAAGTGAAAAGCAATCAATTGCGCGTAAGTTATTTCCTAAGGTTCTCAACCGCTTGTGGATGCTCAAGTACCTCCACTTATTTCACAAGTTGAGAGGGAAGAGTGGCCTGCATCGAGAAACCCTCCCCTATGGTCTCTCAACCTTTGGTGGTTACTCTTGTTTCTTCTAATGTTCCTAAAGCAAAGGAAGAAAAGGAACCCATGTTGGAAGACGATACGTTTCCCTTAACAAACATAACAAACAAAACTAAGCAAAATCAAATTTTAAGAGAATGAAAGAAGTGTCATCGTGCTATGGCTCGCCTTGCTGTAGGAGACAAGAATCTCCCTCCTCGCAAGCGTCAGTCACCAATAGATGCAAAGTAAACATCTATTAGTGCTTTGTATCCCCTAGCAAAGGATAGTGCTTCACAACCCACAATGGAACCTATTGTGGTATATTTTGATAGTGATTCCAAAGGTAATATTGATATAGGTATGGCTCTTGTTCCTTGCACCACACTTGTTGTAGTTCCTCTTGCATCTTTTCCACCATCCCTAAATGGTGATGAGTAAGATTGGGAGGAGGATGATTTATTTTAGGCCAAATCATGAGAGTGGCCCCTCTCTCTTTTATGTCATGAGTGCATGTGATTATTTTTCCCCATATTATGTTGCTTGATAGATTATGTATGTTTATTAAGCTCTCTTTGGATGACCCTTGATACCCTCATTGGTACAAGGATACAAAGGGATTGAAGTCTGTTGTGACATTCTCTCTATTTGTATCATCATTCCTATATATGTTATGAGTTGCATTTTATCATTGTTGTTTCCTTTGGGTACGATGCAACGCGTAGGATGATTTAACATTCTTCCTTATTGACCCAAGGTTTTATATTTGCTTTCATGTGATATTTCCTCCTTTGTCTCTGTAGTTCTACCAACTGGCAAATGATGACAGTTCCAAATATTTA
This sequence comes from Cunninghamia lanceolata, assembly GCA_027924645.1. Taxonomy (NCBI): domain Eukaryota; kingdom Viridiplantae; phylum Streptophyta; class Pinopsida; order Cupressales; family Cupressaceae; genus Cunninghamia; species Cunninghamia lanceolata. The sequence goes on along the minus strand of BSBN01001583.1, from coordinate 31,077,132 downwards.
TATCTCCTATTATACAACCATTCATATACTGACTCTAGTCAAATAGATCCCTTGTGTTATTAATTTACATTATTCACTCTAACATGATTTTACTTGTATGATTTGATTTATGTGGCACCTTGTTGCTATGCTCAGTGTCATACCATGACTACATAAGCCATTATGTATCATATCGTAGCATTGCCTCAGTTTGCCTTGTTTGGGGACAACCCCTTATTGCGATGTAGCTTTTGGGAACACATATCATGTGGGCATGTGCTTCCGTAAAGCTCTCATGACTATCTTATATTTTATTCTACCTTAAAGCAATTGCTCTTTGAGGAAGTAAGCAATCACTTTAAGGTGGGGGCATACATTATGCTATGCTCTTTCGATTATACACTTGTTGTTTATGGTTGACATGGAACTCACCTAGTGATTTGGTGGTCCTCACTAGCCCGTGATGTTCCCATTTTGTTTTTGGTCCATGAGCCACCTAGTATAACAAAGTTTGCTAGCTCATGTACTTCATGTGATTTGTCATGGTCACCTAGTAATTCGGTGATCCTTACTGGTCTGTGATCCATGAGAGCACTTCTCTTCACATGACCCCTAGCAACAGAGAAAGCTAATGTTAGAGTCATGTTGCTCATGTGTTTGTTTCCATGTTTGTTTGTGTGATGTATTGTTTGAACTTATATTCTCTTAATGATTCCATGTGTCTTGTGTGTCTTCATCATGTCTTCCATGTATACTTTATGCTTTATGTGTATGCTCCAAGTCAAGCATGTATGCATTGTGTATGGTGTGTATTACCTTTGTGTATTACATGTCTCTCATGTGTATTCCTTATATATGCTTGTAATACTCCATGTATGTGTGAGTTATGTTGCAATGTCTTGTGTGTTTACAACCTTAGAATCCTAAGCGTGGGGGCTACTATAGTCCACAACTTGGTGGAATTCTTTGGCTTCTATGTTTTCATGTTGGAAATCTATCTTCTCCTTACTTTAGTGTGAGTTCAAATGTAAGTTCGTAACCACGCTAAAGTGGGGGCTAGACGTTATGGAGTAAAATATTTACCCTTGCTAATCAAGACCTATTTTGACACCTATTGGAGCAATAAATGATTAATTATCGATCCCAATGAATAAACCCGACAAAATAAACTTAGGACTGAACTAAGCCCACCTCAATTGGCACTCTCCAAAGTTTGTAGGGCTAAAGGAATAGGGCACCTAGTGCCCTAGTCCTAGATGTTAGCCTCGACCCTATTATGTGGTGTTGGCCTAGAACACCCCTTGGCTTATCTATGTTGGACCCATTTGGTTTTATTCATTGTTAGTGAGCGAGAATGCATATAAGAAGGAGTTTTACTAGTCATTTCACACCTAGCTTGTTAAGAGAAGATTATAATTGCTTACCTTATGCTTTGATGAATTGATCTCCTATGCTCAAGGGTTCTTCATGGTTGGAATAGCTCTTTGTGTGGATGTTATGATGCTTGTTTGCAGGTCTTGAAGGAAATTCAAGTTTTCATCTTCTATCTCCTTGTTGGTGCATGGTCTCGAGTCACCTACTCCAACTAAGGTTTCATATCTTGTGGTAATCTTTATCATTTACATTCATTCTTGTATCATTTATTACTAATCTTGCCTCTTCCCTCCTAGGGCACACACTCTTGGGTCTCTAATCATTGTTGTAGTGGAGGTGGAAACACCGACACAGGGTTTGACTGAGGCAAGCCCCTAAATACGACACAACCTTTTCCTTTCTTGTTTTTGTGTAGGTTGCATCCAGAGGAATCAGATGAAAAGAAGTGATAGGAAGGAGGAAGACTAATGCATAAGCATCCCAAGTTGAAGAGCAATCTTGCATCAACCAAAAATATTTGCTTATTTTCTTTTCTTGTATTTTAGTAGTAGTTCAATCATTGTAGTTCAGCACTTTCTACCACATTCTACCACATCTTCATTTCAGAGCTCGCGGAGCAGGATTTAGTTTTTATGCCATGTCAGCTACATGATACTCAAATTTCATGAAATTTGGATTCATTTGCAAAGAGATATCACTATCAGAAGATCATCAATATGCACAGAACAGAGCATTCATCAGTCAGTTGAGAACAAAAGGTTTGCGGAGCACTTTTGTGACTTGCTGAGCCAAATGGAAGATCACAGAAGGCAAATTGGGACTAGATAGACCTTCATTGAGAACTGCATCCAATTCCATTCATTTGTAGAGCATTACCAAGAGCTGTAGGTTGACCTACATGTTTCATCATTCAATGGAGTTTGAGATCTCTTAAGGCCGACACAGAGGATTTCTTGAGCTGAAGAATGATATAAATACATCTCTTAGATGCATTATGAAGTTATTTAGTGGATATGATAGAATAGTTAGATAGTTTCTTTCCAAAGGCACTTCAATGCCATATCTTTCATGTTTGTTGAAACCTGGAGAGCAGGCCTGTGAGCCCTTTGATTGTAGCCTGCATGTTGTCGGCATATAAGCATTGTAATTATCAAATATATTAAGCATATAAATCTTCCATTGCATTATGCTATTGTGTTGTTTCTATTGTGATTACTCTAGCTGCATGGTTGGATAGTCCCTTCTTAGGACCCTCCATTCATGACTGCACCAAGTTGTATCAGAGTGAAGTTTGTGAATCCTTTAGGAGTGAAGGCATTCTGGAAGATCTTGTGGTGAACCGATCATTGATCTGAGGTAGTCTACTTGTGTTTGTCAAAGCATCGATTGTGAGGTAGTTGCAACCCTGTAGTCAGATCACCGAATTGAGACAGTTGCACCAGATCCTAGGAAGAGATGCCACCAAGGAGAATGCATGTTATGGCCAATGTTGCTAGAAGAAAGGAAGAAATGATAGTGATGATGAGGAAAATGAAAGTTAGATTGGATACTGTAGAAGAAGATAGAAGAAGAGGACTAAGCCATAGACATGAGGAGGAAAGTGATAATGAAGAATTTCAATCAGCTAACCAGAATGAAGAAACCCTAGGAGAAGAAGAATCAGATCAGGTAAAGATGTTGAAAGCTATTTCTAAGATGGGTAAGAGACCTAGAATGGAGATATCAAACTATACAAGAAATTTAAATCCTAAGGAATTGATTAACTAGATAAATGACCTGGAGGAATACTTTGAATATGAGGAAATTGAAGATCCAGAGAGAGTAAGATTTGCAAAAACTAAGTTGAAATGACATGTTGCTATTTGGTGGAAAGAAGTTCAATTGAAAAGAAATAGGAGAGGAAAAGAGAAAATTATAAAATGGGATAGGATGGTGACAAAGTTGAATAATCGGTTCACACCTGCTAACTATGAGTTGGAATTGTTGAAGAGATTACAAAACCTAAGGAAAAAGGAGAAATCTATGAAGGAGTACACTGAGGAATTTCATAAGATGATCAGGACTAGACATAGTGAAGCAAGAAAGGAGAAAGTGGAGTGGTACATAAATGGATTGAGAATGAATATTCAAGAAGAACTAAGTTTGGTGAAGATGACAACAGTAGAAGAAGCATATCTGTTTGCATTGACAAGTTGAATAAGAGGCATGAGAAAAGACAAAGAGAGAGAGGAGGTAAATTTCAAAGAGGTAGAACAAATTCTGGAGGAGAAAGACCTTATGTAGAGTAAAATAGGGAAAGTAGCCCATACCAAAAGGAAGAAAGAGGCAACAATTCACACCTGAGAGATGATAGGAATTTCTATAATAGACATCATATTTCCACAATCCATGTTAATGTATTGAGTGTTTCAGGATTTAACTGTGTAAATGTTTTTTCCAACATTTCAGATCACAGTTCATGATCCATCATCAGGAAGAAATCCAAAGAAGAGAATTAGAAAATCATAATTCTACCACAACAACAGAGGAAATTATAATTCTTACCATAATGAAGGATACCAGAGAGATGAAAGAGGATTTGACAAGAGATCATTCAAGGGAACTTGTTTCAAGTGTGGAGGAAAAGGACACAGCATTTGAATATCATCAAGGGAGTACCAGCAAAAGGATAGAGAACAGTGCAAGAGCAGCTTATGTGGAGGAAGAATCGGTTGGATCACCTCGTTCAGTGGGAGAGCTGGAGAAAAGAGAATCATTAGTCATGAGGATAGCTTTATTTCAAGCAGAAACAACTGAGGAACCGCCGCAAAGGAAAAGTTTGTTCCAGACAAGATGCAAATCAGGAGGTAAATGTTGTAAAGTTATCATTGATAGTGGTAGTATTGATTTGGTTTCAGAAGAGATGGAAATAAAGATAAATATGGAGAGATTGAAACATCTAAAGCCCTACAAGATAGCATGGATTCAAGATGAGCACAAGGTATTGGTGAGTAAACAATGTCTGGTAAATTTTCATATAGGATCTTATGTTGATGAGGTATTGTGTGATATTATGCCGATGGATATATGTCATATATTGTTGGGGAGACCATGGCAATATGATAGAAAGGCAATACATGATGGAAGGAAGAATACCTATACTATAACATCAAATGGGAAGAAACATATCTTGATACCTTTGGAAGATGAACCTAAAAGTGAAGTATGTGGGAATGCTAGAATCTATTTAGTGAATGGAAGAATTTTTTTGGATGGATTAAGACATGAGAACATGTGTTTTGCTTTAATTCCAAACAAGTGTAGAACCCTAAGTGCAGAAACCGCTACCACAAAAGAGGAAGAACCACCACCAGAGGAAATAGCTAAATTGTTGACAGAATACCAAGATATCATTTCAGAGAATGTACCTGAAGGATTGCCACCAATCCGAAGTATTAGTCATCATATGGACCTTATACCTAGAGCTAGTTTTCTAAACAAAGTAGCACACCATATGACACTAGCAAAAAATGCAGAGCTGAATAGATAATACAGGAGCTGTTGAGGAAAGGATTGATCAGAGAAAGTTTAAGCCCATGTGCGGTACCTGTAATACTTGCACCAAAGAAAGATGGAGAATGGAGGATGTGTACAGACTTAAGAGGAATCAATAAGATCACTGTTAAGTATAGATTTCCATTGCCAAGGATGGATGACATCATGGACTGTTTAAGTGGAGTGAAATATTTCATAAATATAGACCTGAAGAGTGGATACCATCATATCATGATCAAAGAAGGAGATGAGTGGAAGATTGCATTCAAGACAAATAAGGGATTGTATGAGTGGTTAGTCATGCCTTTTGGATTAACTAATGCACCAAGTACTTTCATGAGGTTGATGAATGAGGTTTTGAAGAAATTCTTGGGTAAGTTTGTTATTGTATACTTGGATGATATTCTAATTTTTAGTAAGACAAAGGAGGAACATTTATGGCATATTAGACAAGTATTGCAAAGGTTGAGAGAAGAGAAATTGTTGATAAACATCAAGAAATGTAGTTTCATGAAGGAAGAATTAGTATATTTGGGATTTGTGATTTCTGTGGAACGATTGAAGATGGACCCTGAGAAAGAGCAATTGTTGAATGGCCAACACCCATGAACATTGGAGAGGTAAGATCATTTCATGGACTAGCAAGTTTCTACTAGAAGTTCATCAGAAATTTTAGTGCTGTATGCACACAAACAACAAAGACAATGAGGGGTGATAGGAAGGATTTAAGTGGACATCAGGAGCACAAAAGAGTTTTGAATTGTTAAAGTAGAAGGTGACAGAGCAACCAGTGTTAGCATTACCAGATTTTGACAAAGTATTTAAAGTTGATTGTGATGTCAGTGGGAATGCAATAGGAGCAGTGTTAAGTCAAGAAGGGAGACTAGTAGCATATTTCAAGGAGAAGTTGAATGATGCAAGGAGGAGATATTCAATTTATGACCAGGAGTTCTATGCCATAATTCAATCCCTGAAGAAGTGGAGACATTACTTCTTGCCAAAATAAATTGTGTTGTACATTGATCATCAAGCTTTGCAATATTTGAACAGTAAGGGTAAGTTAAATCGGAGACATATGAGATGGGTAGAGTTCATGCAGAGTTACACATTTGTATTGAAGCACAGGAGTGAGAAGTCCAACAAAGTTGCAGATGCATTGAGCAGAAGAAGGAATTTGTTGATAGAGATGAGGGTAGAAGTACTATGATTTGAACTTAAGCATATGTATGAAGAGGATCTTGATTTTGTAGAAGCATGGAAAGCATGTAAGGAACCTGTTGTGACATATAGAAGTAAGTGGTTGGATTATTTCATTCAGGAGGATATGTTGTTCAAAGGAAATTAGTTGTGTATACCTAGGAGTTCAATGAGAGATAATTTGATCAAGGAGAAGCATAGTGGTGGATTGGCAAGACATTTTGGAATTGATAAGACAATAGCTTTGGTAAGTGAACATTATTTTTAGCCTTATATGTATAGGGATGTAAGGAAATTTGTTCAGAGTTGCAAAAGGGAGTAGTCAGAATATTGGTTTGTACAAATCTTTGACAATACTGGAGAAACCTTGGGAAGATATAAGCATGGATTTCATTTTGGGTTTTGCCAAAAACACAGAGGGGATGTGATTCTATATTTGTAGTAGCAGATAGATTTTCAAAGATGGAACATTTCATTCCTTGTAAGAAGACAAATGATGTAGTGCATGTTGTTGACCTATTCTTCAAAGAGATTGTGAGATTGCATGGATTACCAAAGAGTATAGTTTCAGACAAGGATACAAGATTCATAGGATATTTCTAGAGGACATTGTGGAAGAAGATGAAGACAAACCTAAAGTTTAGTTCATCATTTCACCCACAGACATATGGACAAACAAAAGTGGTAAATAGGAGTTTGGGTAACTTGTTGAGATGTTTAGTAGGATACAAATCAAGAAATTGGGATCTAATTCTACTGCAAGAAGAGTTTGCATACAATAATTCAATGAACAGAAGTATAGGGAAGACACCATTTGAAGTTGTGACAGGAGCACAACCTAGAGGAGTAGAAAAATTAAGAGACATTAGTATGGGAAACAAAAGGAGTGCAGAGGCAGAAAAGATTGCAAGATACATGGAGACAGTGCACAATTAAGTCAAGAAACATTTGGAGGAGATGAACAAGTGTAAGGAACAAGCAGATGAGAAGAGGAGACAAGGAATTTTCTATTGGAGATGAAGTTAAGGCATATCTAAAAAAGGAGAGATTTCCAGTGGGGACATACAACAAGCTGAAGATGAGGAAGTTTGGACCATGTAAGATACTTAAGAAGTTTGATTCAGGAAATGCATATGAAGTGAAGCTACTAGAGACATTTGGTATATCACCTATATTCAACATTGCAGATCTATATCAATATCTTGAGGGAGAATCAAGTGACAGCCTTGAAGATGGATCGAAGGATCAGTTACCACAACAACAACCAGAGTAGATAGAGCATATTTTGGATAGCAAAGTTGGGCATAGCACCAGAGGCAAGCAGTTCAAAGAGTATTTGATTAAGAGTATTTCATCATGGGTTTCTCAAGATGAGGTAGACCACCTTGGTTTTCGTCTAGCCCCAACAAAGTGAGGGACTCACTTTTTCAACAACCTTGGATGTTTGATGCAAGAGCATCCCAGGTTGGAGAGCAATCTTGCATCAACCAAAAATATTTGCTTCTTTTCTTTTCTTGTATTTTAGTAGCAGTTCAGTCATTGCAGTTCAGCATTTTCTACCACATCTTCATTTTAGAGTTTGCAAAGCATGATTTATTTTTTATGCCATGTCAGCTACATCATACTCAAATTTCATGAGATTTGGATTTGTCTGCAGAGAGATATCATTATTAGAAGATCATCAATATTCATAGAACAAAGTATTCATCAGTTAGTTGAGAACACAAGGTTTGCGGAGCACTTCCGTGACTTGTGGAGCAAAATGGAACATCACACAAGGCAAATTGGGACTAGATAGACCTTTGTTGAGAATTGCATCCAATTCCATTCATTTGCGGAGCATTACCAAGAGTTGTAGGCTGACCTACATGTTTTCTACATGTTTCATCATTCATTGGAGTTTGAGATCTCTTAAGGCCAATGTGGAGGATTCCTTAACCTGGAGAATGATATAAATACATCTCTTAGATGCATTATGAAGTTAGTTAGTGGATATGATAGAATAGATAGATAGTTTCTTTTCAGAGGCACTTCAATGCCATATCTTTCATGTTTGTTGAAACCTAGAGAGCAGGCCTGTGAGCCCTTTAATTGTAGCCCACATGTTGATGACATATAAGCATTGTAATTGTCTGATATATTGAGCATATAAATCTTCCATTGCATTATCCTATTGTGTTGTTTATGTTGTGTTCACTCTAGCTGCATGGTTTGACAGTCCCTTCTTAGGACCTTCCATTCATGACTGCACCAAAGACACATAGGTGAAGGCACCCAAATCTGAAGATCCTACAAAACCCTAATTTGGGTCTAGGGCACCCAGAGCCCTGGTACTTCACTGCTTCCAAACTCAGGTTCTGATTTTCCTCTATCTCTTGATCTTTGCTATCACTTCAGATTTCCTTTATCTATTTTTGATAGTCATTTATTGTTTAATCTTGCTTAATTAGGGTTTTAGGTTTTTACCCTAGTTTGGTTGGTTGAATTTGTTTGATTCTCCTTTATACAACAAAGGGACAAAACCCCTATAGTTTGGCTCTCCTCATGAGGTAGAAGCTAAACTCAGTTAGTGTTCTGATGTTGATAGAAGAGGAATTGACCTAGTTTAACCTTTTAGGCTAAATCTCTCTTTTACATCAAACATTTTTATGCTTTTCTTTATGCTCAATCTGAGGTGTACGTGAGGTGAATGAAGTAGGTTAGTCTTGTTTTAGTCTATTTATTGCATTCATTTTCACATGCATACATACTGCTTTGATGATAATCATCTTCCTAAAAAGAGTCAACCATTTCCCCTTCCATGAGCTACTTTATTTCGACATTTGTCAATGGTTTCTTCCCATAGATTTATTCTCATTGTTCACTTAAAGAGTGGGACTCCCAAATATTTACCAAGAAGTTCAACTGGGTTGAATTCTAGGAGTGACAAGATCCTTTAACTCATGCTTCTGTTAGTATTAAAAATATATACATGATTTATTTTTGCTAATTTCCTAACCAAAGGATTTCACATACCTGTCAAGTGTTCCTTAATGGTGATCACTTCAGACATGTTTGATGAGCCATAAAGAATCGTATCATCAAAAATTGTTGATGAGTTATAGGAGGAATGTTGTTAGCAATGTGTGTTCTAAACCAGACACCAAGCATAGCCTGTTTGCTAATTGCTCTTCCCAACACTTCCTCCATGATGACAAATAGGAATGGTGATATCAGGTCTCCCTGTCGAAGACCCCTTGTGGGCTCAAAGAATCCGCATGGGTTTCTATTAATTAGAATTGAGTAATGAACTGTGGATATGTAGTTGAAAGTCCATTCTATCCAATCAAAACTAAAAACAAATCCTTTCAAAATGCTCGTGAGAAAATGCCAATACACCCTGTCATGAGCCTTACTCACATTTAATTTTATAACCATGCTTCTTTAGTTAGTGGAATGTATAGAATGAATAGGCTCATGAGCAACTATTATCCCATATGTTATGATTCACCCAAGTGTACAAATCCACTCTGATCTTCAAAAATTAATTTTGGTAGAAGGTTCTTAAGGCGGTTGGCCATAACCTTAGATATGATTGTGATAGGATAAATTTGCAATGCAAACATAAATGAAAGAAATCGAAATCAAATACAATTTCACGTCCCTTTGCATTCACAAATCTAACTTCACCGATTGAGCTTATTGAAGTGCACCCAACTCCAATGGATTGCTCATTGCTATGTTGATATGTATGTCGATTGCTCAATTAAACAACTTAACATTGTATGAGGATGATAGAATCTATAATGATTTCAGCAACATGATGTTGTATGAAGATGAGAGCTTCTCAGATGTTGAGAAGGATGTTTCATTTATAGACCCTCAGAAATGAAGATCAACAGTTGTGATTGATCGGAGAGATCCATGGCTAGAATTGGTTGAGAGGATGTGAGAAAATGAGAGAGTGACAAGTGTCCTTATCCTCTCATGCATCAGGGGAGTTAACAGATTTGATTGAAGAGTTGACTAAGTTGATTACTTAGTTAACTAAATTGATTGACTTGTTAACTAATTTGATTGACTAGTGAACTAAATTGATTGATTAGTTAACTAGATTGACTGACTTGTTAACTAATTTGATTGATTTAATTAACTAATTTGATTCATTAGTTATCTAAATTGATTGAGAGTGAATTATGGAGGAGAGGGAATAATATGAAATTAAATTAACTAATTATTTAATTTCATGCACATAGAAAATAAATAAAATATTAAATTTTATTTATTTTTTGAGGAAATGGAAAATTAGCTTTAATTAAATAAAGAATTTAAATTTATTTAATTAATGTGTGGAGGAAAATTAATTTAATTAAATAATTAGAATTATTTAATTAAATATGGAGGAATAAGATGGAGATCAATAGATGAAATTGCTCAAATAATTAAGAATTGTTTAATTAATGTGAGGTATGGCAGACGAATGTCTAATTTGGGTATGGGACAGTTTTAGGTGTCTACAATGACTTTATAGATTGTAGTGAATAGGGAAATAGGTCAAAATTTTGACAGAGTTTTCGAAGCAGTATTCTTTAGAATAAGTGAAATAAATGTAGTTTTGATGTCTTTCACCACACATCTCACTTTACTGGAGTCTTCCACCATTTCCCAGGTGTCCTCGCCAATGATGTGCCAATTTTTTTAAAGAACCCAACTAGGAATCTGTCCAACCCTAGTGCTTTGTCTGGATGCATTTGAAAAACCACAGTTTTCACTTCCTTTTTAGAGATTGATGCCATTAGCATTTGATTATCTACTTCAGTGACTAATTTGGGATTCAAATTTATAAATTGCCTTTGACATAGTACATTTGATACCTTAGTGTTTCCTAACATGTTTTGAAAAAAATTATAGCTTCCTCTTGAATCTCTATTAGATCCTCAATAGATGTACCATCTGTCTTCTTCAAGGATGATATTCTATTTTTCATTCTTCGTACTTTAGTTGAGTTGTGAAAAAAATTGGTGTTTAAATCACCTTCCTTAAGCCATAACTCCTTGAATTTGGATCTCCAATAAATTTATTCACAGGCCAGAACCTCATCATACTCTTTGATTAGGTCTTTTTCTATATGGTAGTCCTCCAGCATCATACTATTTTCCAAGATACTTTGATTTAGGGCTACTTGTTCCATTTCAATTCTTTCTTTTTCTTTAACTATGTTTTTGAAATAATATTTTTCCCATTCTCTTAAGTGACTTTTAATGGAAATCAATTTTTTTCCATCATGAACATGTTTGTTCCTTTTTGTATTTGTGTTGTGTTCCACGAAAGCTTAATCTGTTATGGAAAAGATTCGCAACAAAGCCACATTTTCTCGAATTTAAAAGGACATATAGTAGGAGTGTTGTTACACTCAATGGATAGGGTGATGGGGAAGTGACCTGATTCTGATGATGGTACTATTTGATATTCAAAAATACTATCGAAATTAAGCCAATTTTAATTGTAGAAAAACTTGTCTAGTCTTTCAGAAATATTTGTGAAGCCTTGATGCATGTTTGTCCAGGTATAGTCCCCATTCTTAGGTATTGAATCTAGCAGACTAAGTTTACCAACAAATTCTTGGAAATCTTTTTGTGCTTTGCTTATTTGAGAATTACCTCCCCTTTTCTCTGATTGTGATAATATTGAGTTGAAATCTCTACTAATAATAAAAAGCTCTAGATTAGAGGAATTGACAAAGTTTGTGATATCAGACCATACCTTAACGTTTTCTTCTATTTTGATTGGACCATATACATTGAGGAGTTTAAAAGATATTTTTGAATACAGACTTTGCACATCCACTACCATCTAGTTTGTTGCTTTGTTGCTTATAGAAATCTTCACTCAAGATGAACACCACATAATACCCAATCCCCTTGAATCACCAATGGATTGTACAAAAGAGCCACATCACTTTTTGCAACGGATATGAAGTTCTTCGCATCCTCCAAATTCAATTTAGTTTCTTGAATTAATAGAATATTTGAATTCAAGATCTCAAGTTGGAGCTTGATTAGGCATTGTTTGTTAGGGGCATTCAAGCCCTTAACATTCTACGTTGTAATCCTCATGGTTCCATGAGGGAGGGGCTTCCTCCCTTAGTATTCTTGAAAAATCTATTGATTGGAGCTTGTCCTTTGGTCTTTGCTTCATCTTCCTACCTCTGTTTATTGGTTTTTCATCCTCTTTTCTTCTCGACTTTTAGATTTGGCTTTGAGATTTTAGACACAATTAGCTTTATGAATATGCCTTCTAGAATTACTATCTCATCTTCTCCCATTGATTCCTCTTCATAGCAATCAGATTCCAAGGCTTCTTCCCTTGAATTAGGGTTGAAACTCTCCTTAATTGGATTTGGTGGAGGTTCTATTTCAGTGATTATCAGAACAATCTCTAAATTATTTTTGGAGGCAGCATGTGGAGTATTACTTTCATCTGATGTTGGGATTTCTTCCTTTGCGATCTTATTATTTGTGCATGCTCTTTGGCCTTCCTCCTCTTTTTGAATAGGAACCCATTTTTTTGTTTGGATGGATGGGCAAAAGATGCAAAGTTTGGTTTCATGATTATGCTTATTACAAACCAAACAAAATTATTTTTTTTCTCTTTTTCAATCTGTTGTATCCATTTCCCAGCTACCATATTCATAATAATTTATTTTGGAATACTTTGAATGGTAGAAATTATGATCTTGGTGTAAAGATAAGAATTATTCTCCATTATTTCATCATCTATTTTGAGAATCATCCCTAAAGAGTTCCCAATTTTTTTGAGGCATTCCTCCGACAAAAATTCTATTGGTAAATTGTATAATCTTAACCAGATTGGGCCTTCTTCAAGGGCACATTCCACCAAGTTCAAATTAGAGCTTCATCTTTGTAAATAAGGCATTGAATCACCATTGCACCATCCACCTTTGTTCAGTGTCCCTACACAATCTTATTCTTTTAGGAAGATCACCACAAAGAAGCCTTTCGACAGAAATTTGAGAACAAAAATGCCACACCAGATTTCTTTCGCCCAATTTTTAATTTCATTCTTGGTTTTTCTTTTGCCCATAAATATATCAATAAGAGCATTTTCTATCATTAAGGCCATATCCATTTCAACTTTCATGTTTAGATCGATTTGCATGTGAGTTCCATTGTTTTTTTCCTTTTATGGTAGAACCCTAGATGTTGCGTTTGAATTCTGATTCTACTTTTTTCGAGAGCGAGCACAATTCGCCATAACATATTCCTTATTTTATCCAATAATATTATAGTTAATCTCTCGTCCACTCCATTTTATCATGGTGTGTTATTTAGTAATAAATATATAAAAATATTAAATATATAATATATTTAATCTAAATGTATAATTGTATAATATAATATTATACTAAAATATATAAACCTCATCATTCATGATCATTTATATTCTTACCCACCTTGAAAAAAACCCAACTATATTTAACAACACAAAATTTCTAATGCCACATGAAAGAAATGAAATACCATATAGATTTGTTTAGCATGATATGTGGTATTCTAAACTTAGTTCCTATTTTTAAGCTACAAATATGTATAAAATTATAATTTTTTTATTTTTGTATGAACATACCCAAAATATACCCAAACCCCCATTTTTTTTGTCATACCAATATATTGTACCCATGTACTTGTACTTGTTCTCAATTTTGATTTGGCAACTTAGGGCTAGATTAGTGTTCTCTCTTTGGGGATGTTTGTTATATCATATTGCTTGTTGTTTTCACACTTACATATGTCAAAACATTCTTTGACTATGTGAATAGCTAAAATCACCACCACTTCTATATAGCAACTACTATTTGAACATAAAATCAAGATGTCTGAGCAAGAGGTAAAGGTAAAGATAATTTTTAGATCAACCATTGAACAAAATGTTGGGAATTAAGGTGTCTCAACCTTGCAATTTCCTAGCATTTATTATTTGATTGTATTTTTATTTAATTGTCTATATTGTATTTTATATTGGTCATCCAGCTTTGTCACTTAGTGTGAGGTGGCATGTTGACATGTCATCCCACTTGGAAGGTGACTTGGATGGTCAAGTCAAAATTTGAAAATGTAGGCGTCCCATTTTGAGGTGGCATTAATTTCCATGTGTCAGCATCTTGTGGGTTGTGTAAGAGGTTATGACATATGGCAGATTCTATGACATGTAAGAGCCAGAAATAGAGATTCTATGACAGGTGTGACAAGTGTTAAGAAGCATCTTTGCATGGAGAAGGTAGGCTCCCAAGTTTGACTACGACAAGTTATAAGAGAATCATTTATTAATAGTCAGTTATGACACATTATCTTACAGTTGTAAGTGTTGTCATATATGACAGATTTTATGGCGATGTAAGAGCATTTGTCATACCTATTTTGGGCAAATTTGGGGTGCCCAAATATGGGGGTTATAAGGGATGAAAGGGAATCTTTGACAAGTGTCTTTTGCATGTTTTATGGCCTTGGAATTTGGGCCATATGGATTTGGACGAGATTCTTTTGTGGCTTACTCTAGAAGATACCTCCATCCTTGGTATTTCTCTATATATACAGGTGCTTAGACTTGGAGTTGTATGGTTAATTTGTAGGTACCATTACGCTGCCAGAATTACTCTAGTATTCAACATTTGTGTACTCCTGGATGAACTTGCATTGCAAGTATGTTGTAATCAACCTTTGATTTGATGATGTTGGAATAGCCAATGATTCTCTACAACACTTGATATTCACTCTCACAATATGGAAATCAATAAATAGAGATAAGAAATCAATGATATTGATGAACCTGATTTGACCATAAACATATATGAATCTCACTTGATAATTTACATACAAATACCTTATTATATAGGCATGGATGAGGCAATCCACCTTGCATGTGGATTGACAAGTGCCCCATGATGTGGCACATGCATGTATACAAGTGTCCTATAAGTGTCAACCTTTGGATCACTTGGAATGTGCAAACCAACAACCTTTGGTGACAAGTGTTGGATGACTACAAAAATCCTTTTGAGGTGAGATGGAAAGTATTCCAATCTCAAAAGGTATGCACATGAGGTTTACCAAACAACTAGATAACCTCTAAAGGCCTAAATGGTTGCACATTTAGCTAGACAGTGTGTTGTCTAACCTCATCAGCCTAAGTACACTTAAGCTATAGTGAATAGATAAATTATTCACTCTAACACCCCCCTTAAGTGATACTTGGAGAGATCACAAAAGTGCTGCAAGAGATAGATAAATATGGGTCCCAGCTACTAGGCCATGTTAGACACCCGTGTACAAGGTTTCTCATAAATTGGAGTAAAGGAGAAAACCCTGTGAGAACAAAACTCCTCTCCAAAAGGGGAAACAAAATGCATGAAAAGAAAACAATTGAAGAAGGAGGACTTATATCATGACCCCCTTAGGACAACTTCTATCACATGTGTACAATAAATTTCCCCAAAATAGGAGATACAGAGAGAGACTTGGAAGGCCCCCATAAGATATGCCACAATGATCGTAGATGCTCGATGAAGTATGCTGAAGTTGCTCTGTGAATGTCAAACAATGTTTCTCCCCTTAGGAAGAAAGAGAACTACAAATAGGTGCAATGAATCTTCCCATGGAAGAATAAGATGATAAGTCTTTGGATGTTGCATAAAATCCAAAGATAAGTATGAAGCCTTCACAAAGTGAAGATGGGCCTCTATGATAGTATTGAAATCCTCTAAAACCTGCTCCATAAGAACTAATGTCAAGGAGGAAGATGGATGCACAATAGCATCTAGATGGTTGTCATCAAAAGTGTCTACCAAATATGCTTAGTTAGAATCATCAAACAAACATGCAATATATGTCAAGTACTCATCTGAAAAAATTGGTGTTGGAAGACTAATGGAAGTAGCATGTTGATGGAAGTTTGTGGGAACCAAAGATGTAGGTTCACAAGGAGATGTGATCTCAGGAGGTTCACCGATGTGGAGGAAACAACTCCAAGGTTCAAATATCCATATTGAATCTCCTTATCCAAGTGTAATACATGAAGATTATCATGCAAGTCTTCAATATGTGAAGAACCAAAGCAATAGAAAGCGTATAAGTGAGACCCATGATCTACTTTTCCCATTGCAACAATGTCTCTACTCTACAACTCCCTTATGATCACTGAATTAGGCTTGAATTCAACTATTTTCCCTGTCCCACTATGAGTGATTTGATAAATGGAAAGGAGATTATTGGATAAAAAAGGCACATACAAAACATCATTGATTGTCCTTTCATTGAGTTCTATAGTGCCTTTTTCGAATGTTGTCATGTAGGCATTATTTCCCATGAGAATAGGTGGATATGAACCTAGTTCATAGGTGGAAAACATATCTTTCAAATTTTCCATGTGATGAGAAGCCCCTAAATCTAGAATCCACTTAGGTGGTGCAATATTAATAGAGGCAACCAATGTTATTTCTTTGTTCTTATTCACATTTGAAGATGTAGAGGAAGAGCCATCTAAGGAGCTGATTTGATTGTTCTTAGTAAGAAGTTCTGACTCATCTATTCAGAGTTTGAGGTTATCTCTTTCCTTTTCAAAACAATGATGCTCTTCATGCCCAATTTTGTTACAATAGCTACAAGTGGGCCTTTCCTTAGACTTTTTCCCTTTAGATGGGGTAGTTTCTTCAATTTGAGGTTTTGATTTTGATCCCTTTAGATAGGTCCTTGTTTGCTTTCTTCACCTTAGGAGTTGAATTATTTTCACCACTAGCAATCAAAGCATGATTTGATGAAGACTTTAGTGTACCCATTTGAATTAATTTATCTTTCTCTTGTGTTAGAGAAACAACAAACTCAAAAAGTGAAGGCAAAGTGAAGTGACTTCCTAATGAGCGTTGCATGGCATAAAAAGTTGAAACAAACACTGAATAATCTGGGCCTAACTTTGATAAGGCACTGAGCATCAATTGATCATATTCTTTGTCAATCTTACATATCTTCAATTGTGACCTTAATGAGTTTAACTTGGTGAAGGCAAAATATCAAGGATTGAGACTTATTAATTCATTCTCTAAATGATGACCCCGCATTATATCTTGCTTGCCAAAAAATGTTTCTAATGTTGTTAAGACTTCATTAGATGTTTTAGCATCAGTGAAATGAAATAATACGTCTAGAGAAATGGCCATACAAATAGTGCCATAGGCTTCATCAAGTCGATTAAACCACTTCCTCTTTTCAAAAATCACGGTAGGTTCAGGGTCCAATCCTGTAGCTGCTCTATGTAAACCCTTTTGCTTCAGTTTTAAATCCATTGCATGTTTCCATGAATGATAATTAAAAGGAGTTAATAGGTTAGCCATTGCAAGAAATAAGGCAACCCCCCTAAAACTATGAAATTTGTCCCCCTGATTAGGTGACCCCCCAAATTTTGGCACTTTATAACTTAGTGCATTTTACAATGTGAATAGGTCCAATGCATGGGAAATGGGAAAATATTAACTTTTGCAAAAAACGGTGCTCAATTTCGAGCTACCAATAAAAAGTTACAACAAAAAACAATTCCCCGTAAATGGCCTATTTTAATACATTTGCACTAAAACAGAAAAAAATGCCTATGGGAAGAGAAAGCCTAGTCATTCAACGACTCATTGGAATTAGAAAAGAAAGTAAAATACAATGATTTGTCATGAGAGGGGTATTGGCCTCTTGCCAAATCAGACCTTTCCCTTCGTCTTTGACTAGCGAAGATATAAGGAGTCAATATGCTATTCAAAGCAAATTTTCAAAAAATGTTGAGGATACATATGATGGTTAAATGTAACTACTAGTGGTCAAAGTGGATGTTAAAAAATGCTAGTGGTTTCCTCTTCAACCACTTGTGGTCTCATCAGATGTAACATTAAATGTTAATGTTACCTATTGACAGCAAATGCCATAATGGAATAGGTTTAAAGTAGCATAGAATACTAACTAAGAACTATTTAACAACTAATTGTTTAGTTAGAACATTATAGTGCAAGGAGACACATAAAACAATCAAAAAAGATCGAGGTTGAATGAGTCCAAACATGACTCTTCAAAATAGGTGGCCTAATAAAGAGATTGATTGAGGCCTAAGATAAGGCTGACAAGGGCCTGATATTGGCCTGGTGAATCATGGAAGAGATCAAATTGCTAACAAACTTTAGTGTCAACCTTAGGTTCTGTGACCTAGAAGATCAATGAAAGTTGTGAAAGGTGAAAACAACAACCACTTGAAAGGTGACTTTGACTTCACTCTGCAGGCTTTGACCTCTATTGGAAAGACCTCACCCCTCTAAAACCATGACCATACACTGCACTTTGATCTATGACGTGTGTGTGAAGA
This sequence comes from Cunninghamia lanceolata, assembly GCA_027924645.1. NCBI lineage: Eukaryota > Viridiplantae > Streptophyta > Pinopsida > Cupressales > Cupressaceae > Cunninghamia > Cunninghamia lanceolata. Next base: position 31,058,658 of record BSBN01001583.1, on the reverse strand, counting down.
TCTTCAGTAGCCTGAGAATCTTGAAAAATGAAGACTATGAACTCAACTTTTAAACTAGTGACCAACAGATGATTAGAGCTTAAGCAACCATCAAAACATGAACGGAGAATAAAAAACTCAACCTTAGAAAATTTTGATAGTATCGACAAAGATTCAATGGGGTTGTTGAAGTCGCTCGCATAAATATTCACACCGAATTTGTATGAAATAATGATGGAGGAAGACTAGAGTCTTTTAAAAGACTACAAGCGCTAAGGAGACTTGGTATTTAGGGCTTGTGTGGCTATTGAAAGTAATCAAGGCCACAAAGAGTAGGCCAAGGTAGGTTTAGAGCGGCATCATGGCTGAGGAAGGTGTTGCAGGGCTAATTTGGCCGATTTATTGAGTTCCGAAATGGTGAGCAAATGTTGTTGATGGTGACTTTAAATCCTGCAATGGTGACGTCAAGATACCATGACCAAACACTCAACCTGAAGCAAACAATGGCAACTTCGGCCGACAGACTTGAGATGGCGGTTGATGAGTCTAGTTATTAGCTAGTTTTCTTATGGTTTTATGCAAGTTCATAGATATTCTCAGACATTATCTTACACATATTTCTACATTATGTTATCTCTTATGTTCATTATGCAAACCTAGACCTGATTATTAAGTATATGGAAATATGGATATAATATGATGGATATTGCATGATTATGCATGGGAATGTATGGATTGTAAAGGATATATGTGCTTGACTATGATTGTTAGTATTGTGTACATGTTTTGTGAACTAACTCTTGCAGCTGGAGGAGATGGACTGTAGCCGGCAACAACTGTAAGGTGCAGCCCGTAGCCAGAGAGTTCCCAGATAGCAGAATAGAGGAGGTTCCAAAATAAACTGAGCACAGCAACTACAACATGGAGGCACTTGAGAAGATGGTTACGCATCATTATGACAATTAATAAAGATGATTGAAGGAGAAGAATTATGTTGTAGACATGAGTCTAACGTGACTGATTCAACTAGTTCATGTTCCAGTTTTGTTACAACAAGAATTTCAATTTCATTTGGACTCTTCTTTCTTTCTTTTTCAATTATTAGTTACTTGGCATTTATCACACTCTAGTATGTAGAGAGTGGCAATTTATGATTTCAATTAAGAGACCTTGTTTTAATAAACTCCCCCGTGCCTATATGTATGGTTCGGTGGTTAAGGTAGTTTAACTTTTTGAAGTTAGTTTTTGTTCAATTTGAAAATATAGTTACCAAATCTTTTTTTCAGTTAGTTACACAAACAATGTTTATTTGATTCATGAATAAAATCTTCCAGCAGAATCTCATGTGATTTTGTAAAGATTGTGCAATGAATGATTTGGAATTAGTATGATTTTGAGTTTTCTTTTTGGTGGATTCTTGTATTGGAACTCCTATAAATTGAAGGCTTGAGGAGTTATTTAGGAGGAGAGTTTTATGCAGGATTATTTTGCCAGTTTTCCCTCTAGAGGAGCAAGATGTAAATCTCCATGTTAAGGCTTTGAGCCTGCAAGTGTATTGTAACATGTTTGTTGTTGCATATTAATACATTGGTTTGATGCTTTGAAGTGTGGGGTTTTTTACCTAAAAGGGTTTTCCCCACGTATATTGGTGTTTCTTCTCTTCTGTCTATTTTCTTCTTCTTTCATGTTCTTAAAGTGTTAATTTACATATTGTTATGCTGGTGAAATTTTTCTTAGATCTGTAAGCTACATTATATTTCCTCTAAGGGTTAATGAGATGGGAAAACAACTATATTTGTTTATGCTTTAAGGGTATAGTAGTATGTGCTTGCATCAAGTTATTGAAAATCTATTTAAGTAAAATATAGGATGCTGTAAGGTTTACATGTCAAAAGTTAACCTATGGTTGAGTGATATTCTTATATGAGCCTACATGGCTAAATATTGTAAGGCTTAGTCCTCTTATTTAAGCTATTTTGTTAATAGATGTATTGAATCACATTTGATGATTGTATACAAGTATTATTTGCAAGTTGTGTTATCTATGGGAAGAATTTTGATTATTTCCCTTTTTCTGCACCATTTTCTGAGATTATAATTATTTATTCTACTTAATTATTTTTGGATTGAATTTGCTCTTCGTTGATTATATGTAGTAAGTGATATTTAAAGACTTCACAGTAATAGTTATTCCATAAATGCATGATCAATTAGATTCTTGAGTTATTCTAGTTTGCTTCAACTTATTGTACTCTGGAGTGTAGAGTGTATGTTAGATTATCAATATTAAGTTAACTCTTCGCATTCATTCCTTGACAGAAAATAGTTACAGTCTTTTATTGTATGTACCCGTAGCAATAGTACCAACATTACTTACTATTATACAGTTTTAAGATTTCCTAGCAAGTGTAACACTGTATTAGGATGAGTTAGGTAGTCTTAAATATTTGAAAGCACATACAGTGCTAGTGCCATCACAAGCTTACTAGTCCTGGTTGATAATTCAATGAAGGTATTTCCAAAGGTCTGAGTGGACTATTCAGTTAGGTTTTTCCTCTAAATTGTGTGATTGTCACCAAGTTTACTAGACATAGTAAGGACGCTACATTTTTGGCGTCGTTTCCGGGGATGGTGCCACTTTCAAAGATTAATTCCTGTTATTTTCAAGCTTTACTAGTTTAAACATTTTGCTTTCAGAAAATAGGATACTTAGGTTTCATCCCTCCAATACTAGAACATTTCACTAAAATTGTGCAGGAGTCGTTACTATACAAACTCATACCTGTTGTATGCAAAGGCAGAGAGACACTTTGGGAAGGTTTCTCCCATCAACCCAACAAGCTAGAGCAAATATTGGTGACTATAGTGATCAGAGCGAGGGTATTATTGAAGAAGAATTTTCCCTCTCATCAACATCTACTAATAATAAAGGAGGAACTTCCAAACAATGGTTGATGCAGTGGATGATCCACCAGAAGATGTGACTTTTGAATTTCCAATTACCAACCAAGAAAGGGCTTCTGCTCTAAAGAATATACCTCCTTCAGCATTGCCAGTCTTCTATGGTTTGGTGACTGAGGATCTAGATACATTCTTGTTCGAGTTTGATGTTCTATGTAGAAGTTATGACTACATAATTGATGCTCATAGGCTCAAGCTATTTCCTGCTACTTTGAAGGATGCTGCTCTGAGATGGTTTATGGGATTGGGAAAAGATGCTATTCCAAATTGCAACACAGTGAAAACAAAATTCTTGGAGAAATGTTAGAAATGAAAGCAACACTACTTTAATGAAAATCTGATTCTAATAAATTTCAGCAATCTTTAAATGTGCATTAACAATGGAGATTGTAACAAAACATAAAACCCACTACAGAAAAGATGTCAAACATGACGAACTCAACACAATGACACAATGTTTACATGGAGAAAACCCTTGTGGCTAAAAACTCCACCATGAAAGAGGCACAAGTTTGTATTAATCTCAACAAGATTGTATAATACATCAACTACACAACTCTCTCCACAAGTCTTTAATCTGACAGCATTCCGACAGCACCTGAGTACCTAAAATCTGTATTGCAGCAACAAATACATGGAAAACACTTATAGAAACATTTTTCAACTCATACTAGGCATTCACCTTCTCTCTCCTAAGATTCTCCAACCTATAAACATTAACTACCATCTTACAAGCATCTTACACTTGTCCAAAAATAGCCATGCAAAGGTTGGGGGCCCAAGACTAAATATGGCCTCTTACAGCATCTTATGACGTGTCATAACCATCATAGATTCCACAAAAGAGTATCTTTCCAAGATAGGAACCTTGGGCTAAAAATAGCAAATATACAACTAACATATCTGTCATATGCGTCATAGAATCTCAAAATCTTATGACAACTTGCAGCTGTCATAGATTCACTTACCAAACATTATGACAGTTGTCATACATGCCAAAAATAGTAGATTCTTCAAGGGAGCACACCTACCCTCATTTACTTTGAGTTTTTTACATTTTCCAATAGTAAAAGTCACTCCGTAATAACCTCCGGTGACTCTGAAATTAGCCCTGCCAGTGAAACTAGTACATCTCCTCATGGATAATTACTAATTACATATAATAAATGGAATAAATGCAATATTGGGATTTACAAGGTTAATGGCACCTTATCCCAACATTCTCCCACTTGACATTATACATTGTAAATCAACCCATAGGAAATCAAATGAAAAATAATCAAGCACTAGAAACAAGGCCCATGGCCTCTCTGCACCATACGAACTTCTTTGTGCTCACAGGTTTGGTCAATGAATCTGCAACATTCTCCTGAGTGTCTATCTTCTTCAGCTCAATCTCTCCATTTGCAACCAACTCTCAAACAAAGTGATACTGAACATCAACATGCTTAGTCCAAGCATGATACATGGGATTCTTGGCCAAATAGCTATCACAACCAATCTGAATGATCCTGCAATCAAAACCAATACTTGTACACAGTCTCCTCAACCAAACTACCTCCTTAGAGAAATGAGTAGCAGCCATATACTTTTCTTCTATGGTGGACAAAGCAACTGTGGGATGCCTCTTACTCATCCAACTCACTGCTCCTCCAAATAGAGTAAACACATAGCCACTAGTGGACCTTTAACTGTCTAAGTCACCTGCCCAATCTGCATCAACAAAAGCATGTATGTCCAAAGATTTGTCAGCACTATCAGTACCAGAGTAAACCAAACAATAATCAGGAGTACCTGCAAGATATTTAAACACCCTCTTCGCATAGTTCCAATGCTGTCTACTAGGGTTAGACATAAATCTACTCAAAACTCCTACTACTTGGGCAATATCTGGTCTAGTGCAAACTATTGCATACATCAAACTCCCTACAACACTAGCATATGGCACATTAGACATATCCTCAAGATCATCCTCAATCTTTGGACACATATCTAATGAAAGCTTAGTACCAATGGGTAAAGGAACTCTAACTGGGTTACAGTCATGTAAACTAAATCTCTGCAAAATAGTATTCACATACTTACTTTGTGACAACCAAAGCTTTCTATTAACTCTGTCCCTCCTAATCTCCATTCCCAAAATATACCTTGCAGCACCAAGATCCTTCATCTCAAATGCACCTGAAAGTTGGGCTTTAAACTCACTGATCATACCCTTAGTATTGCAGAAAAACAACATGTCATCAACATACAAAGCAATAACTAGTATAGAATCATCAACACAATGAATGTAAACATAGTGATCCTCCTCACTTCTAACAAAACCCAATTACAAAACAAATGAGTCAAACTTTTGATACCACATTCTAGGGGACTATTTCAGACCATAAAGAGACCTCTTTAACCTGCAAACCCAATGTTCTTTTCCTTTTACCTCAAAACCTGTAGGTTGTTGCATATATATTTCTTCCTCAAGATCTCCATGCAAGAATACGGGCTTAACATCCATTTGCTCAATTTCCCAATCATAAGCTACAACAATGGATAAGAGAAATTTAATAGAAGTCAATTTAGCAACAGGAGAGAATATCTCACCAAAATCAACTCCCTCTCTCTGGGAGTAGCCCTTGGCTACCAGTCTAGCCTTGTACTTTTCAATGACCTGTCTGCTCCAAACTTCTTCTTGAAGACCCACTGACGACCTATGGCCTTTCTTCCTTTGGGAAAATGAACAAGATCCTAGGTGTTACAAGAGTCTAAAGCCATCATCTCCTCTTGCATGGTTGACTGCCAAGACTCACTATCATCTATAGAAATAGCTTCCTTGTAGGATCTAGGTTCATTGTTAGTACTCAATAAAGCATATAGACAATGGAAATCTGGTAAGCTATACCTATCAACTAGATTCTGTTGTCTTGTGGATCTCCTCAAGGGTGGAATAAGAGACTCTACTCGTTCTTATGCATGATCATTTGCAACAACTTCTTCTGTAACAACAGACTCATCTTCATCAGAACTACTCAAATCTTCTTCTTCTTCACCCCCCAATCCATCATTCTATTCTTCCTAAGGTGCATCTTGCTACTCTAAATCAAAGTGCACCTTCTTTACCTTTTCTTCTTTTTCTTTTGGTTGCTCAAGTTTAAAAATAGCTCTAAGTTCCCTGAAAATAACATCACTAGAAAATATAATCTTGTGGGTTAGTGGATTCCAAATCTTATAACCTTTGAAATTATCACCATATCTAATGAATACACACTTTTTATCCTTTGGATCCAACTTAGATCACTTTTCCTTAGGCACATGAACAAAAGCCTCACAACCAAAAACTCTTAAATGCGAAACAAAAGGTTTCTTACCTATCCACACTTCATAAGGTGTCGAATCAAGAGCCTTACAAGGAGATATGTTTATCAAGTAGCAAGCAGTACACACATCCTCTGCTCAAAAGCATTTATCCAACTGTGCATCACTAAGCATACTTCTGGCCATTTCCATAATTGTTCAGTTCATCCTTTCTGCAACACCATTCTGTTGTGGTGTATACAAAGTTGTCTTTTGTTTGATTATACCTGCATGCTTGCAAAACTCATCAAATTCCTTAGAGCAATATTCCCCTCCATTGTCAGATTTTAATATTTTTATCTTTAAACCTGATTGGTTCTCTACTAAGATTTTGAATTCCTTAAACTTAGTGAAAACTTTAGATTTATGTTTCATTAAATAAATCCATGTATATCTGGATACATCATCAATGAAGGTGACAAAATAACGAGATTTTTCAATAGATTCATTATCCACAGGTCCAAACACATCCGTATGAATAATTTCTAATTTCTCTTTTGCTCTATTGCTTCCTGAAGGAAATGATTTTTTGTTTTCTTTACCAAACACACAATGCTCACATAAATCAAAGTTCTCATCAGAATAAGAGAAACCATCCAACAATTCTTTATTCTTAATAGTTTTTAATACATTATTGCTTGTGTGGCCCAATCTGCGGTGCCACAACATACAAGTGTTTTTAGAAGCCTCAGAAACATAAGAGGCATTACAAACTATAGTGGCTTCAAGCTTAAACAAGTTCCCAAATCTCTTCCCTTTCGCTACCACCAAGTTCCCTCTCACCAATCTGCAACCATGCTTGTCAAATGTCACATGCATTCCCAAATAATTCAACTTCAAAACTAAAATCAGACTTCTAGCTAATCCAGGAACATGCAAAACACCAGGGAGGGTTTTAATCCTCCCATCACTGAAACACAACAATACCTTTCCTTTCCCGACAATCAGATATGAAGAGTTGTCACCAAGGTATATATTACCTCCATCATATTCTTCATATGTGGAGAACCATTCCTTATCTGGGGTCATATGAAATGAGCATCCTGAGTCAACCAACTAGTGATCATTAGAAACAACATTACATGTAGAAAGTAAAACATCTTCACCTGCATTCGAGGACTTGTCTGAAGCACTCTCCCACTATTTCTTGGGGTTTCTGCACTCCTTCACATGTCCCCTTTTACCGCAGTTCCAACACTTAAATGTGTTCTTTTTACTAGGAGTCTTAGACCAGCCCTTGAACTTGTCCTTAGCCCCTTTCTAGTCTCATTTTGGTCCCCTTTCCTTAGACCTTCCCCTGATACTGAGAGCATCCCATGAACTATCTAAACTTTTCTTCCTCAATTCCTATGATAGTAGCACTGAAATAAGAGCATCCAACTTTAGATCCGTGAGGTTAGTAGTGATAGCAAGGATAGCATTCTCCCAAGACTTGGGTAAAGAACAAAGAAGTAAGATACATTTATCTTCCTCACTAACTTCAACATCTACTGAAGCAAGCTGACTCAACAACAAATTAAAAGAATTTAAACGCTCTGCAACTGATTTACCTTCTCGCATTTTCATGGAAAATAATTTTATTTTTAAATAAAGTTTATTTACCATACTCTTGGCTTGATAGATCTCACCCACCCGTTTCCACAACTTGTATGCAATCTCTTCCTTTGCGACATTCAACAGGACATAATCTAATAGACACAAATGGATGGTTCCCCGTGCCTTCTTATCCAGTCTATCTCACTCATCTTAAGAGACATCGTTAGGTTTCTTCTCTTTTTGGATAGCCAACCATTAGTTTCTTTCTTCCAACAAATCTTCCATTTTTAGCTTCCACAACTCATACCCCATTCCGTCGAACTTCTCAATGTTCATTTGAGAGGTTGATGCAATGGTGGATCCAACCATAATAACAACAAAAGATCTACAAACAAACACAACCAAATCTCCCACTACAACTACAGCTTCCACACTACCACCCAAGAGTCAAAGTTGGCTAGGCTCTGATACCAAATGTTAGAAATGAAAGAAACACTACTTTAATGGAAATCTGATTCGAATAAATTTCAGCAATCTTTAAGTGTGCATTAACAATGGAGATTGTAACAAAACATAAAACCCACTACAGAAAAGATGTCAAACATGAAGAACTCAACACAATGACATAGTGTTTACGTGGAGAAAACCCTTGTGGGTAAAAAACTCCATCACGAAAGAGGCACAAGTTTGTATTAATCTCAACAAGATTGTACAATACATCAACTACACAACTCTCTCCACAAGTCTTCAATCCAACAGCATTCTGGCAGCACCTGAGTACCTAAAATCTATATTGCAGCAACAAATACATGGAAAATACTTATAGAAACAATTTCCAACTCATCCTAGGCATTCACCTTCTCTCTCCTAAGATTCTCCAACCTGTAAACATTAAGTACCATCTTATAAGCATCTTACACTTGTCCAAAAATAGGCATGCAAAGGTTGGGGGCCCAAGACTAAATCTGGTCTCTTATAGCATCTTATGATGCATCATAATCGTCATAGATTCCACAAAAGAGTATATTTCCAAGATAGGAACCTTGGGCTAAATATAGAAAATATACAACTAACATATCCGTCATAGAATCTCAGAATCTTACAACAACTTGCAGTTGTCATAGATTCACTTACCAAACATTATAACAGTTGTCATACATGCCAAAAATAAGGAAGCATGCCTACCCTCATTTACTTTGAGTTTTTTACATTTGCCAATAGTAAAAGTCACTCTGTAATAACCTCCGATGACTTCGAAATTACCCCTACCAGTAAAACTAGTACATCTCCTCATGGATAATTACAAATTACATATAATAAATGGAATAAATACAATAGTGGGATTTACAAGGTTAATGGCACCTTATCCCAACAAGAAATACCAAGATTATTGCCGAGGAATTGATAGGAGAAGAGATGACATTTTCAAGATGACTCAAAAAGAGGATGAACAATTGGAAGATTATGTAGAAAGGTTCCAATTCTGCCTAAAGAAAAACCCACAGAATTGACTCTTACATGAATCCCTGAAGCTTGTATTTTTTAGAGGAGTCAATGATGGATGCATGGATGCCCTTAATCTTATTGGGGTAGGAGATTTGTCTCAATTACCCTTTGATGATATCTGCAAAGTTTGCAGGAACTACTCAAGGTCCTTTACCAAGAAGATAAAGGGGGAAAGAACATCTACCATTGGAAAGACATCTAATTTAGTTTCAAGGGTGGAGTTGAACAACCTGTTGACCAACATGAAAGAAGATATTATAAGTCACTTAGATACTCAATTGGACACTCTACATTTGAAGAAGAAGTAGGGGAAGGCTGAAGCAATACTTACTGAATATTTCCCTAACTACAAACAAAGGAAAGCCAATTGCAAGTGTAAAAGGGTGGCTAGTATCACAAAAGACAAATCAAAGAAACCACATTTTCAACCATTTGAAAGTGAAGATGGGGAAATGTTCTATGTTGCATAGAGAAAGCCATGGCAACCAAGACAAGGTATGCCACAAGACCCTCTAAGTTTCAATGCATCATTTCTAATTGGTAATCATAGTTTCTCTAGTTGGAACCCCCAGCCTTGGCCAAATACCCAAAACCAATGGCAAAGCCCTCAACATTGGCAAAACCCTCAACAAGACTAGAACGAACAGCAACCAAATGTATGGACACAGTAAAATTTCCAAGGTCTCACTTACAATCCTCAATGGCCAGTACATCAAAGTCAATGGCAGCCATAATGGCAAAAGGGACAACAATGGCAGAACCAAAATATGAATTACTCACAACCCTTGCTATCTTGTCAGCCACAACAGTAGGCTGCTATGTCCAATCCATCAAACCCAACATTTCAGTCGCCAAGAGCACCACAACTGCCTACCCAACCTGAACCTAACCCCAATAACAAGCATGTCCAACAAGTGTACACTAACGAGTCTATTCAATATCCCACATATGGGGTAGAGGAGAGTGATGTCCACCTTAGGTCAGGGAAAACACTAGCTGGGCCTTTAGCTGGGCCTCAAATCACTGAGATGGTGGATGAGGAACCCATAGTTGAAGCTTTAGACAATTCACCTCTGGAGCCTGAGTCAAATCAAGTAAATCAGACTATCTCAAGTCTAGAGCCTCCTTTCCTTGAGCGTTTAGCCATTGCAAAACATCAAACCCAAGTTGAGACAAATCTATTGGGACAACTCAAGAATGTTAGTATCAAAATCCCTCCCATTCAATCTATTAAGGATATCCCAATTTATACCAAGACAGTAAGGGACCTTTGCCTTAAAAAGCCAAGAAGAAAAAGGAAGGATCCTCAAACATTACATGTCTTAGGGAACCTTGTTGATATTATGCTAGGGAGTATAATTGTCCCTAGATACACAAACCCTGACAGTCCAGTAGTAGATGTTAAGATAAATGGGACCCTTATCAAAAATATCTTGATTGACTTAGGGGCAAGCATTAATGTCATGACTAAGGAAACAATGTAGTTACTTCAGCTACCTAACTTCAAGCCTACTCCAACTATTTTACAGTTGGCAGTCAATGGTAAAACCTGAAGGGATCATTGAGGACATAGTCATAGCATTAGATTCCTGGGAGTATCCTATAGATTTCAATCTTACAACCAAATGTCAACCTTGCAAGTTATCCACTTATCATAGGCAGACCATGGTTAGCAACAACTGATGCATTCATAGGTTGTAGGTTTGGGAACATGATAATATCAAATGGAACTATAACCAAGAAATTGGTCCTCTATCCTCCAGCCCAACCTCATGAAAATATAGAGCAAATTATATGGCCTACCTTGGAAGAAGAAGACCACTATTGCTTGTAAACTCTCATGACCATTGAACGCAGTCCCCTGGTGGCAAACCAAGATCAGGATGACTTAATTGACCATATCATATAGAATAACTACAGTAGGGACTCGCAACAACAAGACTATCTGTCATGTCTGCAAGACCCAGTGCATAACATCATACCTACAAATTCCTCAGAAGAAATGTCCCAACTTTTCCACTCTTTACTACCACAAGAATGTGTCCCTAACATTAGTGGATATGACCTTTCATCTATGCAATCAACTTCCAAAACATTGGAAATCATGCCAGGTAAAATGTTGAATGTTAACAATGCCCTAACTGAAGAACAATAGAATTCCCTGAACACTGTGTTACAGGCACACGCATCAGCCTTTGTATGGGACTACAATGACATGAAGGGAAATGATCCAGACCTATGCATGCATAGTATCTACATAAATGATGGTTTCAACCCAATTAGACAGCCTCAAAGGAGAATGAACCCTGCCTTGCGAGAAATAGTTAAGACTGAGCAACAAAAATTACATGATGCAAGCTTCATTTACCCTATTTCTGATAGCCAATGGGTGTCACCTTTAGTCATTGTCCCTAAGAAAGGAGGCAAATGGAAGGTATGTGTGTACTATAGGGAGCTAAACACAACCACTAAAAAGGATCACTTTCCACTGCCTTTCATTGACCAAGTACTTGATTCCCTAGCAGACAAAAAGTATTTCTCCTTCTTATATGTATTTAGTGGCTATAACCAAATAAAGATAGCTCCAGAGGACCAGGATAAAACTGCATTTACATGCCCTTGGGGTACTTATGCTTATTCTATTCTTCCCTTTGGATTATGTAATGCCCCATCCACTTTCCAGAGGGCAGTGCTAAGTATCTTCTTAGATTATGCTCATGATTCCATGGAAATCTATATGGATGACTTCACCACCTATGGAGAAACATATGAAACAACACTCAACAATCTAGAGAAGGTTTTAAAAAAATTCAAGAACACAATCTATCATTGAGTCATGAGAAATATTTTATGATGATGACTCGAGGGGTTGTTCTAGGACATTTTATATCAAGTGAAGGAATTCAAGTGGATCCCCATAAAATTGAGATCATTTCTACACTTCATGTGCCACAGAAACAAAAGGATGTCAGGAGCTTTCTAGGCCATGCAGGATATTATAGGAGATTCATTCAGGACTTCAAAAAAATTGCAGCATCTTTGTTTACTCTACTCACAAAAGACATAGAATTTGATTGGACCATAGAATATCAACACTCTTTTGAGACACTTAAGACAACTTTGACTCAAGCACCTATCTTGAGAGGACCAAATTAGATACTACCTTTCCACATACACACTGATGCTTCTGATTTTTCTATAGGAGTTGTATTGGGACAAAAGGAAGGTAATAAGGAGTATGTTATCTATTATATCAGCAAGAATTTACAAGGAGCAAAACTTAACTACACTGTCACAGAGAAAGAGATGTTAGCAGTTGTCTATGCCATTAACAAGTTTAGGCATTACATCACTGGTTATCCAGTCTTTATCCACATAGATCATACTACAATCAGGTACTTAATGAACAAACATGTGGTTGGAGGTAGACTAGTCAGATGGTTGCTCTTACTATGGGAGTTTGATATAACAATAGTGGATAAGACTGGGAAAGCTAATAATGTGGCAGATTTTCTGTCTAGATTATCTACACAATTAGAAGAAGGTGTTGTAGATGACTCTTTTCTAGATGAGCAATTGTTTTCTCTCAATATACGCACACCATGGTTTGCTGACATTGCAAATTACTTAGTGGCAGGGCAGATACCACCACATTTCTCTCCTAGAGAAAAGAGACAACTAGTGCATAAAAGCTTTCCATACTCCTAGATTGTTGGTTATCTATTCTACACTGGTTTAGATCATATTATGAGGAGATGTATAAGAGAAGATGAGGTCTTTGACTTCCTAAAAGCTTGTAATGATGAGCCATGTGGAGGTCACTTTGTAGCCAAAAGGACAACATTTAAGGTCTTAACAATAGGCTACTATTGGCCAACTCTCCATAAAGATTTAATAAAGTATACAAGGAGTTGTGACAGATGTCATAGAATGGGTAGACCAACAAGGATATATGAGATGCCTTTGCAACCACATATAGCACTAGCACCATTTGACAAATGGGGGCTAGACTTCATTGGGCCAATTTCACCAACATCCAATAAAAAGGAATATATTTTGGTTTGCATAGATTATCTGGCAAAGTGGGTTGAAGTCAAAGCATTATAGTTTGCAAGAGATGGAAATGTAGCCAAGTTCTTGTATGAAGACATCTTTACTAGATATGGAGTACATAGAGAAATTGTAACTGATCAAGGTCCCCAATTCACTTTTGAACTCATTTATGTATTGGTTAAAGAATATGAAATCAGACATAAAAAGTCAACACCTTATCACCCCCAAGCCAATAGGCAGGTGGAGGTTACAAACATGGATATTGAAAACATTCTGACCAAAATAGTGCAAATACAAAAAAAGATTAGGCAACCAGATTACCAGAAGCAGTGTAGGCATACAGGACAACATGGAAAACAACTATAGACTTTACACCTTATGAATTAGTGTATGGAAATACTATAGAACTCTGCCAATTGAATTTGAATATGACACTGAGGATAGCAGTAGAACTTGACATGGACTTGATAGCAACACAAAAAGAGAGGCTACATATTCTGAATGGGCTAGATGAAATTAGAATGGAGGTTATCCATCACACAGAGATAGTTCAAAAATAGAGGACTAAATGTCATGATTAGTTTATCAAGACTAAAGAATTCCATGTGGGTGATTGGGCTTTATTGTATGATTCTAAATACAAGGATCATAAGGGCAAGATACAATCTAGATGGTTAGGCCCTTATGAAATACAATAGGTATTCCCCAATGGAGTAGTTAAATTGCAGACCATAGATGCAGTCAAATTCTCATTGCTCATTAATGGTCACAGATTGAAGTTATACTTAAAGCTAGCAAAATAGGATGATTTTCTTCTTTCTCTAATGCATTGCTATGGTCAAAGCCCTAATTCTAGTACCGACATAAACTCAACAGCAGACACACAATGACTCAGCAGATGAGCTACACAGCTCACCTCCTGAGGTCACTCAGGTATAATTCCTTAACCTTCTTCATGTGCACACACAACACTGATGCCACAATCTTCATGGAGACTACTTCACTATGCCATAGGGACCTGTAGCAAGCAAAAAAATGCTGCCATAGTTCACTTCGGGACCTGTTGGTGAAGGTACATGCAGTAGCTATCTATCAAAACATTCAAATTTTGCGTTGAGTTAATTGCACTCCATTAGCATTTACTCCACTTTTCCAGTGCATGCAACTTCCATTCATCCTATCACTGCATACGAGCTCCCTCAATTCATTCACATGTGCCAACATGTCATTCACTCCATCTCCCATAATAATGATTCCACGTCCAATCAAATTCATGTTGCGGACTCATTTCACAAAGCTACACTCATGTGTGGAGTTTTGTTCACTTCACCTCAACAAGTGCACATACTAACCTTCCATAATTAACACAGATTTTTAATACATTCTATATGTGCTCACATTTAATTCAGCATAATTCTGATTATTAATCTTATTTCCATATTCTTGAAATCATCACCCTTCGTCTCGTACAAGTATTGAAGTGAGGTCACTTCAAGATTTTAGTTGGGGTCAGATAGTATATGTTTGAAACAAAAATATTGTTTGCCACCAAAACGCAGACATATACAACCTTTTTCCTTTGGCCTTCTTGCATCTATAACCTTTTATCTTGTCAACTTCCTAAATCCTGAGTCAGTTCAAGTTGGTTCAAGCTTATTGCATGCAAGTATAACAGAAGGTTGAGAAGAGGGTTGTTGAATTTAAAGTGCACGCAAGTATAACAGGAGGTTAAGCAGGTTGTTAAAAATTTTAACCTTGAGTTACATTGGCAACATGGGAGGTGATCTTATTAGAAGGGAACCAACAGTACATCAGCTAATATTGGTAGACCAGTTAGCCTTGCCAATTTTTACAAGAGCGAGATGGCTTGATTATTTTTTGAAGCTCGCAAAACATAATGAAGGCATGACAAGGCAATTTGCAGCCACATTACACCACAATGAAGCCACTATCAAGGGTTTGAAAGTGGATGCTTTAGAGGCTGCAATTGTAGAAGTGTCTGGTCTACCCAGGAATGGAGAAGAATTCCCTATCAAGGCAAATGTAGTAGCTGCCAAGCATGAGTTCAGCAAGGTAGGGGAGAATCTAGACTCAACGTCACAAGGTACTAAGAGATTATCACTTGCACGGGTATGGGCTTCTTGTGATGTTCATATTATTAAGTACATTACTTGTGATGGTAAACAATCCCTTCTATACACTGTGTATCTTAAGCTATTGAGTCACCTTTGCCATAACAGAATAGTTAATGTACCCAAATTTCTGTATAATTTGTTAAAAAGAATGGGATATGATTCAGCTCTGTCACATGATTGTTTGATTACCTTGTTAGTGAAAAGGAGCCTTAAGGTTCAGTACCCACAGGTACCCTAGGAAAGATTTTTGAATTTTAGAAACATTAATGATATTCTTGAGGAGCCAGTAGTACCACGGAATATAGAATCACATGTTGCATCTTTAAGGGAAACTCCTCCTGTTCCACCTACTACTTTACCCACCCACAACAAGGGAGAAACATGGGAGAAAGATGTGCCAAATTCACCACATGCAACATTTGATCAACCTGTAGAAGAAGAGGTACATCAAACCCCATCTTCTAATAAAACGCCTAAAACCAGAACACCAAAAACTAGAAAGGAAAGAGGTGGTTATTCTTCTACATCTTCAAAAAGGCAGAAGAAGAAAAACCACACAACTAGGCATTCACACCACCTAAAAATGAAAGGTGTTATGAGGGGTAGTATGGAGAAATAAGGAGAAGAAAAAGAAGATGTGACAGTAGAAACTGACCCTGAACAAGAGGCCAATGTGACTAAAAATGTGCAAGTTCCTATAAAAAGGAAATGGTATATATCTACCACCTTTAAATCAGAATCAAAGGATATTTTTGTTGCTAAGAAAACCAAAAAGAAAATCCTAGTTAACCCTGATAGTGAGGGTTATGAATCCATAAGGGGTGGTGCTAAACAATCTTTAAGAGATGAAGAATTATTGCTAGAAGAAAGAAATGTCAGAAAAGAATTGCAGGAAGATTTTGAAAGGATCAAGCAACTGGAGGAACTGGTCAAAACGTATGAGAAAAGGGACAAGGAAAGATAAGCAAAGATTCAGGAATTAGAGGAAAAAGCCAATACTTATGGACAGGGGTCAAAATTAGATATACTTGCATAACTAGCAATAGTTGTAGCAAGAAATAAGGAATTGGTAGCTAAGGAAAAGAGACCTCCTATCACAAAAAACCCCAACCTGTCATACAATCATGTCCCTGGGTTATCAACTGTGGAAAGTTACTGAAAACTTTTCTAAACGAGAAGAGGAGTGGAAGAAAGAAAAAGAAGCAATGATTGCATAACATACTTAGGCATTGGAGAGAAAGGATATTGAATTGAGAAGATTAGCAGTCAAGATGGAAGAGGTGCAGATAAAGCTACCCAAATTGTTAAATGCAGACCTCTAGCCAGAACGTATGCTTTGTTTTTACAAGAAAAGTTTTTAAGTTTTCAATTTAGTAAGTTGATTAGTAACAAAACAGATGCTATGAGTGGAAAAATGACTTTTCTAAAAGTTTTTGTTGATGCCACACCAGAAGAACAAGATCAATTATGTGAGTGCTACTTGCATAACTATGTTGTGTCTGAAGATGCAGAATGGAACCCATTATGTTTTGTGGGGGATTTACAATTGAGGGCACTAGCATCCTATTTCAAAAATGAGAAATTAAGGGGTGGAATTATGCAAGCATATATGGGGAGAGAGAGAGTGTGTCCAAAACCCCTAAATTAATCATTGAAGAATGGAAACAACTTTTGGATCATAAAGGTGTAGGCAGAATAATCATGAATTTGAGACTGCAATATTATGAAAGAATGCAACATTTAACTATTGGACTCATCCACCATTGTTATCAGTTTATGCAAGATAGATGGAACAGTTTAACCCCTGAGTTGCAGAGAAAAGAACCCCACTCTATTCATAATTTTATGGCCATGTTTGAAAGAGTACAGAAAAATATGGATATTGCCAGAGGACAGGGATTGAATGGGTACCACTTACCTTCTAGCTGCCAGTGCTTCTATACCTGGTACCACATTAGACAGGGAAGAAGAATGTGGAGTGTGAGAAGGTAAAGGTTACCAGAATGAACAGACTGGCATATCATAATGGCTTTTATTTGGAACAAGTTGAAGGAGTGGATGTTGTTACATACTTTGGGGAAATTGCTTTGCACTACAACCTCCAGCCCTAGTTAATTTGCTTGAGGAAAAACAAATGGGTAGTTGGGGGGAAATGATGAGTCTGGTTATTATCTAGTTTTCTTATGGTTTTATGCAAGTTCATAGACATTCTCAGACATTATCTTACACATATTTCTACATTATGCTATCTCATATGTTCATTATGCAAACCTGAACCTGATTATTAAGTATATGGAAATATGGTTATAATATGATGGATATTGCATGATTATGTGTGTGAATGTATGTATTGTAAAGCATATATGTGCTTGACTATGGTTGTTAGTATTGTGTACATGTTTTGTGAACTAACTCTTGCAGTTAGAGGAGATGGACTATAGCCTGCAACAATTGTAAGGTGTAGCCCATAGCCAAAGAGTTCCTAGACAGCAGAACAAGGGAGGTTCCAAAATAAACTGAGCGCAACAACTACAACATAGAGGCACTTGATGAAGATGGTTACTGATGTAGGAGCATCCTTGGTTCAAGAGAAATCATGCATCAACCAAAAACATTTGCATTCCAGTTTGTTTGCATTTCAATTCTTTCATTTTTCCAGTTCAGTTCAGGCAGTTCAGTCAGTAGCAGTTCTCAACTTGTGGTTTGGTTTTGGCATTTCACATCTTGCGGATCTGGACTTAGTATCTACACTTATTCATCTACATCATAACAAGAATTCAGAACATTTGGATCAGTTACCAGAAAGATATTGCTATCAGAAGTTGATTGTTTTCTCAGAGCAGAGCATTCTAACAATTCCTGATAATCAGTTGAAGGAGAAGGCTTGCGGATCATTCCTTGACTTGTGAATCTCATTGACACATCATTCAATGTTTTGTGGTTTGTGGCTAACCTTACCCAAAGGTTCACATGTTGTTCCATTCATTTAAGGAAGTGTTCTATGCATTTAGGTCTGACCTATCTATGAACACGTTACAACTCTTCATTGGAGTTTGTGACCTCCCTTGGCTGACACGGAGGAATCTATTGGTCTGGAAATGATATATATTGATGTAATAGATCCTTAGGAAAGGAGTTATCAAGTTCTCATGATTTAGATGATAGATAGTTGGCTCCTTCGCGAGAGGATTTCAAAGCTTTATCTTGCGCATGTATGTAATAAGGCATGTGAGCCCTAATTGTAACCCGCATCTTGCCGACGGATCTCTATTTTGAATTCTATGATATACTAAATGATTGAATCTATATTTGCTTTATTTCTTTGAGTTGTTTCTGTTGTGTTTACTCTTGTTGCACAATCCGAATAGTTCATTTTGTGAACCCTCCTATCGTGACTACACCAAGTGGTATCAGAGTGAAAGTTCAATTCTTTGGAGCAAATTGGCAAAGGAGATTCCATAAGATTTTGTTGTAAGTAGATCACTAATCTGAGGTAGGTTACTTGTATGCAACTAATCACCGATTGAGAGGCAGTTGTCGCTTGTAGCCCGATCACTGAACCTGAGGCAGTTTGCACTTGATCCTAGGAAGATGCCACCGCGAAGAGTTCTCCCTATTGGTACAATGGCTAATAGAATGGATGAGATGATGGAATTGATGAGAACAATGCGAATTCATTTGGATGTTGTTGAAGAAGATAGGCGAAGAGGATTGACACTGAGACCTAATGTTGAAAGTGATGATGAGGAAGAATTTCAATCTATTGAACACACTGGCGAAACCCGAGGAGGTGATGAAGAAGAAGAATTAGATCAGATAAAAATGTTGTGAGCTATTTCAAAGATTGGAAAGAGACCTAGAGTTTATGTTTCGAACTATACTGGTAATTTGAACCCTAAAGAGTTGATTGATTGGATAAATGACATAGAAGAATACTTTGAATATGAGGAGATTGAAGATCCGGAGAAGGTGAAATTTCCAAAGACAAAGTTGAAAGGACATGCTGCTATATGGTGGAAAGAAATTCAGTTGGAAAGAAATAGAAGAGGAAAAGAAAAGATTACAAAGTGGGACCGGATGGTGACAAAGTTGAAATACATTTTGTATTGAGCAGCTCATAGATATAAGATATAACTTGGAATTTTGATCGATTGTAATATGTATAAACTAGACAGATAGTTATATTTTTTTTGGTGGCCCCCTTGGCCATAGATATGTACCGCTACTTCTCATTTTGGTAATATTAATGAAATATCTTCAATTCAAAAAAAATTTGAAAAATCAGTTCATACCTGCTGACTATGAGTTGGAATTGTTGAAAAGATTGCAAAAGCTGAGACAAAAGGAGAAATCTATGAAGGAGTACACTAAAGAATTTCCTAAGATGATCATAAGAATAGGACATAGTGAAGAAAGCAAGGATAAAGTGGCTAGATACATCAATGGACTGAGTTTGAACATTCAAGAAGAACTAAGTTTGGTAAGGATGACATCTTTGGAAGAAGCATATCAATTTGCCCTAAAAGTTGAAGAGAAGCTAAATAAGAAGCATGATCAAAGACAGAGAGGCAAAGGAGGTAAATTTCAAAAGAGAAGATTATTTTCCGGATATGATAGATCATTTGTGGAGCAGAACAAGTTTGACAACCTAGTTAGAAAGGATGACAGAGATAACAATGCTTACCAGAGAGATGACAGAAATTTTTACTGGAGAGGAAACCTTAGTGCATACCGGAATGAAGGATACAGAAGAGAAGGAAGAGAATTTGATAAGAAGACATTCAGAGGTACTTGTTTCAAGTGTGGAGGTGAAGAACATAGAGCATTTGAATGTAATCAAGGTAGTACAAGCAAGAAGACAAAGAATAGTGGGAGAGAAGCCTATGTTGAAGAAGAATCTGTCAGATCACCTTGTTCAGTTGACAATTTGGAGAAAGGAGAATCATTGGTGATGAGGAGAGCACTATTTCAAGTAGAGACAAATGAGGAACCATCACAGAGGAAAAGCCTATTCAGAACTAAATGCAAATCAGGAGGTAAGTGTTGTAAAGTTGTAATTGATAGTGGTAGTTTAGATAACCTAGTTTCAGAGGAGATGGTGACTAAGATGAAGTTGGAAAGATTGAAACGCCCTAAGCCCTATCAGATAGCATGGATTCAGAATGATCATAAGGTACTGGTGAGTGAACAATGTTTGGTGAAATTTCATATTGGATCTTATCATGATGAAGTCTTGTGTGATATTATGCCTTTGGATGTTTGGCATATCTTGTTGGGTAGACCTTGGCAGTATGATAGAAAAGCTATGCATGATGGGAGAAAGAATACATATACTATAACAACAAATGGGAAAAGAATTACTTTGATTCCTTTAGAAGATGATCCTAAAAATGTGGTATGTGGGAATGCTAGAATCTGTTTGGTAGATGGAAGGAAATTTTTGGATGGTTTGAAACAGGAAAGTATGTGTTATGCCTTGATTCCTAAGAAGCCTGAAATATTGAAGAGAGAGACTGAACCAGAGGAGATAAGAGAGTTGCTGACAAAGTATGAAGACATCATATCAGATAATGTACCTGAAGGATTACCACCTATAAGAAATATCAGTCATCACATGGATCTTATACCGGGAGCAAGTTTGCCTAACAAAGTAGCACATAGAATGACACCGGTAGAGAATGAAGAATTAAATAGACAAATACAAGAGTTGTTGAGGAAAGGTTTGATTAGAGAAAGCTTGAGTCCTTGTGCAGTACCTGCAGTGCTTGCACCGAAGAAGGATGGAAAATGGAGAATGTGTACTAATTCCAAAGCAATAAACAAGATCACAATTAAGTATAGATTTCCTTTACCTAGGATGGATGATATCATGGATTGTTTGAGTGGAGCAAGATATTTCACAAAGATAGACTTGAAGAGTGGATACCATCAGATCATAATCAGAGAAGGAGATGAATGGAAGACTGCTTTTAAGACAATTAAAGGATTGTATGAGTGGTTAGTGATGCCTTTTGGATTGACAAATGCACCAAGTACTTTAATGAGGTTGATGAATGAGGTCTTGAAGAAATTCTTGGGTAAGTTTGTAATTGTTACTGGAGTGAATCCTAGAGGAGTTGCATAATTGAGAGACATCAGTACAGAAGAAAAGAAGAGTGCAGAAGTAGAAGAATTTGCAAATCATATGAAGACAGTGCATAATCAAGTGAAGAAGCATTTGGAGTACATGAACAGTAAGTACAAAGAGAAAGCAAATGAGAAGAGAAGACATAAGTAATTTGAAGTTGGAAATGAAGTAATGGTGTACTTAAGAAAAGAAAGATTTCCAGTTGGGACATATAACAAGTTGAAGATGAAGAAATTTGGACCTTGTAGGATACTCAGGAAATTTGATTCAGGAAATGCATATGAAGTGGAATTACCGAAGACATTGGGTATTTCACCTATTTTCAACATTGCAGATCTTTACCAGTATCATGAAGCAGAGTTCAGTGACAACATGGAAGAAGACTTGAATAAGCAGTTGCCACAACAAGCACCAGGACAGATTGAAGACATTTTGGACAGTAGAGTTGGACGCAACACTAGAGGAAGACAATACAAAGAATACCTTGTGAAGTGGAAAGATAGACTGGAAGAAGATTCATCTTGGATTTCTCAGGCTGAGGTGGACCATCTTGGTACCCCCTAGCCCCAGCAAAGTGAGGGACTCACTTTTTCAATAACCCCGGATGTCTGATGCTGGAGCATCCTTGGTTCAAGATAAATCTTGCATCAACCAAAAACATTTGCATTCCAGTTTGTTTGCATTTCAGTTCTTTCATTTTTCCAGTTCAGTTCAGGCAGTAGCAATTCTTAGCTTGTGATCTAGTTTTGGCATTTCACATCTTGCGGATCTGGACTTAGCATCTACATTCATTCATCTACATCATATCAAGAATTCAAAGCATTTGGATTAGTTATCAGAAAGATATCTCTATCAAAAGTTGATTGTTTTCTCAGAGCAGAGAATTCTAATAGTTCCTGATAATAAGCTGAAGGAGAAGGCTTGCAAATCGTTCCTTGACTTGTGGATCTCATTGACATGTCATTCAATGTTCTGTGGTTCATGGTCGACCTTCCCCAAAGGTCCACACATTGTTCCATTCATTTAAGGAAGTTTTCTATGCATTTAGGTCCGACCTATCTATGAACATGTTACAACTCTTCATTGGAGTTTGTGACCTCCCTTGGCCGACACGAAGGAATCTATTGGTCTGGAAATGATATATATTGATGTAATAGATCCTTAGGAAAGGAGTTATCAAGTTCTCATGATTTAGACGATAGATCGTTGGCTCCTTCGCAAGAGGACTTCAAAGATTTATCTTGCATATGTATGTAATCAGGCCTGTGAGCCCTAATTGTAAGCCCGCATGTTGCTGGTGGATCTCTATTTTGAATTCTATGATATACTGAATGACTGAATCTGCATTTTCTTTATTTCTTTGAGTTGTTTTTGTTGTGTTTACTCTTGTTGCACGATCCAAATAGTTCATTCTGTGAACCCTCCTACAGTGACTGCACCAGTTACGCATCGTTATGACAATTAATAAAGATGATTAAAGGAAAAGAATTATGTTGCAGACATGAGTCTAACATGATTGATTCAACCAGTCCACGTTCCAGTTTTGTTACAACAAGAGTTTCAATTTCATTTGGACTCTTCTTTCTTTCTTTTTTAGTTATTAGTTACTTGGCATTGATCACACTCTGGTATGTAGAGTGGTGATTTTAAATTTCAGTTAAGAGACCTTGTTTTAATAAACTCCCCCGTGCCTATATGTATGGCTTGGTGGTTGAGGTAGTTTAAGTTTTTGAAGTTAGTTTTTGTTCAATTTGTAAATATAGTTACCGGATCTTTTTTCCAATTAGTTACACAGACAATGTTTATTTGATTCATGAATAAAATCTTCTAGCAAAATCTCATGTGATTTTGTAAAGATTGTGCAATGAATGATTTGGAATTAGTATGATTTTGTCAATCTAAGAAACTAGATTTGAGTTAGATCAGTGGAGACAATCACTTGAGCAAGGGTCACTCAAGGTAACTGTCCCTCACTTCATTTTCTGTATGTTATCATTACTGTAATAGTTATTGCATAAATGTATGATCAATTAGATTCTTGAGTTATTCTAGTTTGCTTCAACTTATTATACTACAGAGTGTAGAGTTTATGTTAGATTATCAATATTAAGTTAACTCTTCGCATTCATTCCTTGATAGAAAATAGTTACAATCTTTTATTGTATGTACCCGTAGCAATAGTACTAGCATTACTTTCCTTATTGTTATATAGTTTTGAGATTTCCTAGCAAGTGTAACACTGTATTAGGATGAGTTAGGTAGTCTCAAATCTTTGAAAGCACATACAGTGTCAGTGTCATCACAACCTTACTAGTCCTGGTTGATAATTCAATGAAGGTCTTTCCAAAGGTCCAAATGGACTATTTAGTTAGGTTTTTCCTCTAAATTGTGTGATTGTCACCAAGTTTATTAGACATAGTAAGGGCACTACAGTGGCCCGACTATTTTCAGCTTGTAGGAAGTCAGTGACCAAGATCCGGTGAGGGCTTTGACTTCTAGTGGTAACTAGGGGTAGCATCCACACTACAAATAACCAGGAACCCATTGAATGCTAGCAGTTGTGGAGTCAAACCATGCAAGCCATGCCCAAATGGGAGATAGACAAGGTGTGGCCACACCTTTGCAAGCAAACTAGAACAGTGAATAGGCCACTTGATCTACCAAACACAAAGAACACAACAAGCTAGCATGGAGATAAAAAAAGATAATTTCTCCCAAATGGATGATTCACCCAACAAATTTGTCCTCCAATTGAACCAACAATGCAATTAGACGCCTGCAAATTTTCAATTTGTAAAAAAAATTGCATTTTGAAACTAAAATTTCACAAATTACACAACAAAAGTAATTTTTCTAACATGGATTTTTCAATTTTGCTCGTGAGATCAATTTCTCTCCAGGGCGCATTAATTTTCACCTCACCTCCAGATCCCCTCAAACCGAAGAGTGTGTCTACAACATGGCTCTAATACCATGTCGGAATAGCCAAGGATTCTCTACAACACTTGATATTCACTCTCACAATATGGAAATCAACAAATAAAGATAAGAAATCAATGATAATGATGAACCCGGTTTAAGCATAAACATCTATTAATCTCACATGATAATTTACATGAGAATGCCTTATTATATAGGCATGGATGAGGCAGTCCACCTTGCATGTCGATTGACAAGTGCCCCATGATGTGGCACATCTATGTAGACAAGTGTACTATAGGTGTCAGCCTTTGGATCACTTAGAATGTGCAAACTAACAACCTTTGGTGACAAGTGTTGGATGACTACAAAGTGCCTTTTGAGGTGAGATGGAAAGTCTTCCAACCTCAAAAGGTATGCACATGAGGTTTACCAAATAACTAGGTAACCTCTTGATGGGACCCTATAAAATTTTTCCATGGTTCTAGTTTTTAGCCCAAATCTTGTGCCATCCTGCTAGAAGATATATGACCTAGGATTTTTGCAAAATGAAAATACTCTGAGTAATACCCCTTAAACCCTAAACCCTTGCATCGAGCATCTTGTAAATCACTTTTTAAGTTGACTGCCTGTTGCCCGTTGCTCAGTTCTTTAGCCGCCTCTTTATGCCCTAAAGTACATTGTTTACTGGCCCCTTGTTGTGTAGTTACCACCTTTGGCCAGTGCCTAATATTTTTTTTAAATGTCAAAATGCTTCTACATGTCAACCCTTTAATGGTCTCGTGGCCCTCTTGTTCCCTAGTAGACGAAGGTTGTTTTTAAGGATGTATGTCGAGGGTCAGATCCCTCTAACCCCTTTTGGCAAGTGGCAATTATTGATATGCTTCCGCCAATCTGCTGGTATTAAAATATAAACAGAGAAATCACCTGCAAAACTGCAGAAAAGGCACCGGCTGGCAGGAAACCATCTTCAGTTGCAATGAAGTAGCCGTGGGTCCTGACCGCCACATAAAGAGTTTTTTAATAGTCTCCGCCGATTCTCCAAGCTTTACCAAGAAGTCCCACCTAGCATTCGTGAAAAGGCCAAAATGTGACATATGGCTGTCGCATTTGCAAGTAGAGGTCCAACTGGAGAAAGGCATGCCATGATGAGTGCATTTACATCTCTCCGTCATTTTGCTGGGTCATTGATCAATGTGCCCTGCCAAACTACAGAATGACAGAAAGCTACCACATAGCAAGAATGACATAATTTTGATGGCTTGTCCTTTTTGGTAATTAATCAAGGAATAATGAGAAGGAACCTCTTGATTGGACTAATAAAAATTGTTGGACATGTCAAGTGTGGTCAAGTCTTCGGGACTGATCGTGGTCGTCCAGTCTCTACTAGTATTGCATAATCTAATGGTTGATATTCAAATCTCCCAAAAATGAACGATTCTGCATATCTAGTTCACACAAGATGGAGTGAAGGTGGACATGACTAGTTTCATCCCTAAATAAATGGTACTCATTATATAACTCGCCCCCTACTAGAAATCTAGTAGGGTATACTTTCAAGAGTAAATCCAAAAGTGAAGAAGTTAGAGAACAAGATCCACAAGCTCTTCCACCAACTCAATTAACTTTGTCTCTTTTACCATCTCCACAAGTATCTCCCCCTTCCATACCAGTGATCAAATTAGATTCTCCTCGTAGGGAGCCCTCTCCAAAAAGGAGGAAAGTTAAACAGGGCCCCTTGGTTGATTACACTGATGATGAAGGAGAGATGGAAATAACTGAGGAAGAAGTGCAGCGTGAGATGTCATCCCCTAGAAGAAATGAGCCTGAGGAGTTACCTTTGAACATGATCACTGACATTGCCATTTAGGGCAATGATGTTTTAGATGACATCAGAACTATAGCATGTATGAATTTCATAAGTGATGATGATTTTGTTAATTCTAAAGAGTTTTCTGAATTCTTGTGGAAGAGTAGAGGGATTGAGTATGAGAAACGATTGGAAGAAGAAATGTCCCAACCTCCTCAAGAAACTCGGGAGCAAGTATCCATTAAGATACTTACATAGATGAAGGAGGAGGTTAAGAATATTACTCCAGAACAAGGTAGAAATATGATCAGAGATAGTGGAATCTTGTTAATCCCTGAGTGGGATATAGCTTCTGCTATTGTTCTGGATAATGTGAGGAGGCAAGATAATGAGGTTTTCTCCACAGAAGAAGAGGCTAAAGTTGCATTAACAGGTGCCAGATTCAATCCAAAATGGGAGACCCTAGCTATTCGAGCTTTGGCTCCTAATACTGATAAACCTTTGGTTGCATAACCTGACATAGATTTGAAAGGTGGCTTGGTAATAAAAAGAGTTTTTGATACCCCTACTTCAGAGGAATCCGAGATGGCAGTAGAAGTTGCAAAATTTAGTAAAGCAACCACTGATGCCCTTCAGAAGAGGTATGATGAACTAGAAAAAGAGCATATGCATACGTTGCATGAATATAATAAGTTAAAAGAGAGAAATCCAATGGCAACAACAAGCCTTAACATCAGCCTCACCACATATAGCTTTGGTAATCATGGATTTAGATTTTCTCTTTTCTAACCCTTCTTCCTCATCAAAGCCTATTCTTGAAAAGGAGAATGAAGAGTTAAGGCAACAAATCAATTCTTTTGAGGATTTTTTTACAAATTCTTTTGATAAACAACAAGAGGATAATTGGTGTATTGTTTCAAGTATTTTGGAATTATTAATGGATAAAATTTTAAGCAAAGTAGTTAGTATCCATAAGTGCTATTATGACTTGTCACAAGTCATTAAGAAAATAGTAGATGATAAAGGACAAACAGTGCCTTTGTTCAATAAATGGATCCCAAGGATTGCTTCTCTATTAGGTATTTACAAAGGATCAAATCATGACCCTAATGCTCCCAAGGATATCAAACAAATCTATACAATAGCAAAGGAAGCAGGAGAATCCCAGGCATTTATAAACTGTCTTGAGGAGAGAGCATTGAAGTTGATTAAGTGTTTTGACAATGATGAAGTTGGAATAATCCCTGCGATAAAAATGGAGAACGGTGGCATTAATCCATGCCAATCTTGGATCCTCCAATTTAGTAATATCATCCCTACCTTTTCTTTCTTTATCTGTCAAGATAATAAGGTTGGCATTCCCCTATTCAGAAAAGGTATCAACAAACCGTGGGATTCCTATCAACTTGTAGTCGATTTTACAAGGGAAGCTGAATCAACTGTAGCCAAGTACAACAAGTCTACATTTTGTGTGAGTAATTTCATCACCTTTCAATGGATAAGAGAGGAGCAATATTAGGCCTGAGATGAGAGATATAATGACTTACCTGACATTTGAGATCTTGAATATTGTGAAAGATACGTAAAATTCAATACTATTGCTTGTTCCTTTTTCAAATTTAGAATATACTTCTACAGGTCTTTTGGTTAGTAAAAGGGATCTTCTTGTTTCCAGATATTGGACATGTTTGTCCTGTAATGGTTTCTTTTGTCTTCTTGCACAACTATCAGTTTTCTCAAAAGGAAAGGAATCAAAATGCAGATAATGAACAAAGATCGGCAAAGTTTGTTACATCTTCTTCAGATGCACATTTCCCAAGAGCAACTTATCTTGTAGCCACACATGTAACAACTTTTGCTCCTATAAAAATATTTGATCACAATTAGTTCTCTTTTTCTAATTAATGTAATTTTGTCAAATGAAAAAGTGACATCTGTCTCTAGGTCTAAATCTTGTTTTTGCTCCCTTATTTCTATAAAAGGGAATTCAAGACCTATTGACAAGGATCTTGGAGGAATTTTTGTAACACAATACATAGTCATAATAGATAGTTTCTACTTCTAGGTGTGTTTTTCGAGAATAGAATCATTTGTACTTGTAACTATTGGTGTAAACTGTATTAGCTCATTATTTTGAATATATTGTCAAGGTTGAGACTACATTGTCTCCTACAGTTGTATCTTTTGCTATATTTTTGAATAAATTGATCAAGTATCAGTATTATTCATCTTCATAGTCTTTCTTGTGTAAGGATATCCTTTCCAAAAGGATTTTACTCAAAGAGTAAATTTAATGCTTGAAGGAAGATATTGAGTATAGTAGATGTATGCATGGATAAGCAAGTATAATTAGTTTTGGACTAATTTAAAGGTGTGGTGGTGTAATGCATCATTACAGTATTCGTATATGAGTTATGATTGCATTATTATGCTAAGTTTCATTTATATTTGTTTTTTGACTCTATGACCCCGGATTCAGGCACTGATGTTTTGATGATTATTGTCCTTATTCAATCTCCCTAATCATTTATAAAATCAAAGAACAGTTTCATTTATGTATTCATGTTAATGATAGTTTATTTACATGTCCTTCTGCAAAAAATTTTGTTAAAGCTTAAGAATCTAGCCCATTGCTTTACTCTATCAATAATTCTTTAAGCAATCTAGAAGGAACATATTTGTTTTAGAAGCAATGTTTTGAGCAAGTATTTAGGGATCCCCCCATTCAAATAAACATTGTTTTAGAAAGGGAACACCCTCCTTGGTCTTTCATAACCTAAAGTGCAAAGGAAAAGGGATTGAAACCCCATTTCTTGTTTGTTGGCCAATCCCTCGAGACAGATCAGTTATTAGAAATGGCTATTTTATAAATTTGTTTTCTTGAGATCAGGTTGGGAATTTAAAACAACCAACAGATTGGTGACTCTACTAGGGATTTTGTCTATAAAGTTCTAAACATCAGTGCAGTAGATTGTCATGGGCTTTTAGAGTTTGCAGAAAATTTATTTTCATTATTATTCCCTGAAACTGGTGACGACTCTGATAAGATTTCCTTACCTACAGTGATAAGGAAAGTTGCTCTTAAGAAAGACTTGTGTTTATATGCTATTTTGAAAATTATCATATAGTGCTATTTGATTGAGAAAGATAAATCCATTATTTGACTAACGATCTTTCTTGGCTCTATCATTTTCTGACATGATTAAAAGTTTGATAAGATTTCTAACCCTTTACAAAATAAAAAATGTATGGAAGGAGATCACAGCATCAGGGGCATCCAAATAAGCCCTTAATTCAAGATCATGTTGTTAAAAAATGGAGAACCAAGGACTCAGGTGATTACACTTCCCCTCCCATTTGTTATCTCATGACATTACTGAACCTCTCTTAGGTGAAAGCATTAATAATTTGCAAACAAGAGAAGAAAGAAGAGAGCATAGTATTATATATGTTGCTAACAATGTTCCTGAAGGTCTGGTAGATTTTGAGGGTGATGAGATATATTATGTGGAACCACCTCTTGTCCTATAGATTGAAAAGGTCACCCCCTTGAAAGAATCCCTGACAAATCCTATGCAGAATCCCCACGATTCTGTAATAACCACACCCTATGTAAGATTTCACTCTCCCAAATTGGGAAAGGCTAAATCTGTTGATACTAATAATTGTCCTGATGCTGGCATAGCTTCTGGCACAAATTAGATGATGAAGAATTAGATAAAGAAGTTAGGGAGCTGACTCTAAGGGTCCTAGGATGGAAACATTGAAAATAAAAGAAGAGTTACTGGTGAGATTGCAAAATATGAATAAACCAAGTGTTGTTGACAACAGTGGTACTCTTGGTACATCCATGGTGAATAGGCCACAAAAGAGTGGCCCAATACCTAATGCCCAACTAGATCCTCTAATCCAGCTCCAAGAGAACAATCCCCTATCCTCTACACCCACTAATAATTTTCAAGCTCCTCCTCAAAATCCACATGCTAGAATGGCGGGACATAATTCTTATCCAAAACAAGGGGGGATATAACCAAAATCCTCCTGTAATGCCCAAAATGAATCCCCAGCCAATTATTCAAAACCTATACATACCACCGCAACCAAATTTGTTAACCCCTCCAAATCCCTTAATAAATTCGGGTAACTAGGGAGGGAAGCCCTTGATAAATCCTTTTGTCAGAAGACCAATGCAATTAGCTAGATATAGGAAGATTGACTTCACTGGTATACCAGGATATCAAAACTCTATTGAGAACACAGTAAGAAATGATGTACCAAGGTTTGTTGGAAATAATGCAATATCTAATGAGGATCACCTAAGGACATTCATGAATGTGATGGATGATTTTGAGGTTGAATGTGAGGATGTAACAATGAAATTATTCATACTTCTTGACATAAGATGCAAGGGAATGGTATAGAAGCCTACCAGATGCCAGTATTGATTCTTGGATAGATTTCAAGAGGATTTTCAAAGAACAATATGGGGATAATATTGACCCATGATTTGTTGTAAATGAATTTATAAGCATTCAAAAGGGACTCGATGAAATGTCCATGATTTCAACACAAGGTTCTTAAAAGTAAGCAATAAGATCCCACCTCATATAAGACCACATGAGCCCATGTGCTTGGCAATTTACCAAAATGCATATGATCCCTAGATGGGATATGAATTAAGAAATAGAGAGCCTCAAACTCTCAGGGATGCTTTCAAAGCAACTTTGCATATTGAAAATAATAGAAAGGCATCTAGAAAAACTTCTAAGAGATGTGATGTAAGAGTCACTCCACAAGAAAGAGGACAAAGCAGTAAGATTCCTATTACTGCTAAGTATGATAAATTGTGGAAGGAGGTCAAGGAAATAAAAAGCTCTTTGGTGAGAAATGATAAAAGGATCCCTAATGAAAGGCCTCTTTTTGTTAGACAAGAAAAAATGCTAAGGCTAGCAGATCAGCCATATAACACAAATTGGCAAGATGGAAAGCTAATTGCCCTAATGATAGGGGAGGTTTGTCTAAACAAACCCCTGACCCCCTAAGGAAAGGGGTACATGTTGTAGATGAAGAACTATGGTGTCTGCAATGCCAAGCTCCCCACTCTTCTACTTCATGTGTTGTTGCAATATCTATGACTGACAACACAACCCCATATGAGGAGTACGAGGAAGGGGATGATTATGAGGACCATAATGTAAATATGGTTTTTAACTAGGGGTGCACTGTGGAAGATTATGTTACTTCTAACAGTGAGTGCTCAGAGGATAAAGTTACAATAGAAAAGGGGAAGTCAGTTGAGCAACAACCTACCCCGAGTACAAATAGAGATGATGACTATGTCCTTCAGTTGAATACCAAGGATGCCAACATCCAACTTAGAAGACCCTCTGCTGAGGAGATTAAGACTTTAACTGCTTCCAAGATTGCTCAGGTTAAAATTAATTACAACTTGAGAAGTAAGAGGAACCAAGGAGAAAGTAGCACGAGGGGAATGCAGGAAGCATTTTCATAAAAGAAAAGCAACATATCTCCAACCCCAAGAGAGAAATAAAATCTATGAGGACCTAAGGAGGCTGGGGAAAAATGTAATCCACATCATAATCCATCACCTAAAGCAAAAGTACTAGTAGAAAGGGAAAATGTTAAGAAGATCCCTGCTGAACAAAAGTCTGGTAAAATAGACACATCTCCAACCCCTACAGCTAGTGCTGATACAACTTGCACCAGCATAATGCACAAATATGTCCCATTAGACATGGCCCACATATTTAGCCAAATAAGAGTGATAGTTCCTTTATTAGAAATGACGAGGATACCTAAGCATAAGAATAGGGTTGTGGCTGCAATAAATGATGCAGCTCCTAGTACACTTGGGATGGCTAATGAGCATACCAAATTGCCTGAAGTAAAGAAGGTACTTGCCAAAAAAGTTAAGAAATGTAGTACTAAAATACCAGAAGTATATCTAGGGACCACTTTGCAAAAATGCCCTTCTCAAGTAGATCCTTTCTTTGTCACTCCAATGATAAAGGGAAGAATTGTGAAAATTTGTATGATTGACTTAGGTGCTTCCACAAATATAATTCCTTTAGGAGTAATAGAAATTTTAGGCTTGCAAGTAACCAAGACCTATGGAAAATGCTTTGCCATAGATTCCAGAGAGGTCCCCATCATTGGAATCGTTAAGGATATCAGTTTCAAACTTGCAACCTTCCCTCATAAAGAATATAAAATGAATATTACTGTGGTGGATATTCCTCCTATGTATGGGATGCTATTGTCAAGAAAATGGGCTTCCACTATGGGTGGTAGCATCCAAATGGACTCTTCATATGCTATGATTCCCATGGATGGTGAAGAAGTAAGACTTGATAGGGAAAAGAAATGTCCCCAAATAATAGATGGCATCAATGAGGAAGGTGATCGACTATATTTCTTGGATGTGGCTATAGACAATTTCAAAATTGAGGGTATTAAGAATAATTCAATAGATCATGAGCTTCAATCAATTGTTGACAAGGAAGGACTATGGTCTATGTAGTTTAATGGGGCATGTTCCAAGGAAGGTTCTGGTGCAGGAGTGCTGCTTATTACTCCTTCGGGCAAAGAGTTCAGATCTTCCTTCAAATTTGGTTTTGCATGTACTAATAATGTTGCAAAATATGAAGCCTTACTCACAGGCTTAAAAATGGTTCTTAAGCATGGGGTCAAAAAGCTCAGAGTTCTGGGAGACTTTGAATTGGTAGTCTCACAGATCATATCCAAGTATGCTTCAAAAAATAAAAGACTCAGACAATATAGGAATGCAGTCTAGGATACTATTGAAGAATTTGATGCTTTTGCTATTGACTGGGTAGAGCAAAGTAAGAATGTCATGATTGATTTTTTGGCCAACATTGCAGTCAAATCTGAAGATATCACATTGGCAGGAATTTCAAAGGTGGAAATACTGACAAGACCCTCTGTTCCTAATAATATTCATCACTGACAAATCTTCAATGATGACTAGGATCTTTATAAATTCATGAATTGCATAGATGAATACCATCCACAAGAGATTGATTTCCAAGAATTCGTGGAGATGGTAGATAGGAAACAAACTATATTCAAAAATGAGATCATCTAATTGAAGACTAACATAATTCCAAGAGGACTGGTGGCTTTAGAAAGAGTCTTTGATGAAAATGACAAGCAAATTGTAAGATCTGCTCTAGTGCACCAAAATGACCTTGAAGAGGTGAACCTGGGAACTAAAGCCCACCCAAAGCTGGTCTATGTAGGTAAACACTTGAACCCTATAATTAAGGCAATTTTGATTTCTTTGTTCAAAAGGCACAAAAGGGTTTTCGCATGGTCTTACGATGATTTGAAGGCGTACAGAGAAGATTTATTTCAGCATGAAATCCCATTAAAACCAGATGCAAAACCTTTTAGGCAGAAGCAAAGCCCTGTAAATCCCACTTTGAGGCCAAAAATGTAGCAAAAATTAGCCAAATTAAGTGAAGGTGGGATTATCAAGCTTATTAGACATTCTACTTGTGTTTCAAACCTAGTTCCTGTTAGAAAAAAGAATGGAGATATTAGGCTCTGTGTTTATTTTAGAAACCTAAACATAGCATCATTAAAGGACAATTATCCTTTACCAAATATGGAATCCATGCTACAAAAGGTAACTAGTTGTGAGCTTTTATCTATGATGGATGATTTTTTAGGGTATAACCAAGTAATGGTTAAGGAGTCTGAGCAATATAAAACTGCATTCACTACTCCATGGGACACGTATGTGTACATTAGAATGCCCTTTGGATTGACTAATGCAGGAGCTACATTTCAGCGAGCTATAGATGTAGCTTTTTCTGATCTCATAAATCTAATAATGGTGGTAGACTAGGATGACTTGACTGCATATTCAAAAAAGGAACAAGATCATTGCTCTCATTTGGAGAGAATTTTTGAGAAATGCATGAAGTTTGGCATCTCTCTGAACCCTGAGAAATGTGTGTTTGGAGTGACAGAAGGAAAGCTCCTAGGCCACATAGTTTCTAAGGAAGGAATTAGGATTGATCCAGAGAGGGTTGCTGCTATTGAAAAGATCCCAATACCCGAAAGTATTAAGGGGATTCAGTCTTTCTTCGGGAAAGTAAATTTCCAGAGGAGATTTGTTACAAATTTTGCTGAAACCACTAGACCGATATCTAAGATGCTGAAGAAAGGGGAGGATATTGCATGGAATAATGAACCAATAAATGCTTTCAAGAACATCAAAGGAGCCATCAAGGAAGCCCCTGTATTAAAATCCCCTAATTTTTCCAAACCCCTCCAGTTGTTTTCTTTTGCTTCCTTCCATACTATAACAGTAGTTTTACTACAGAAAAATAATGAGGGTTATGAGCAACCCATTTCATTTTTTAGTAAATCTCTTCAGGTTGTTGAGTTAAAATATGACATAACTAAAAAATGGCTTATGCTCTGGTAAAGTCTCTTAAGAATTTTAGACCTTATTTGGTAGGGGCAAGTATTGTTGCCTATGTACCTACAATTGTTATTAAAGATGTCTTTACCCAACAAGAAGTAACTGGGAGAAGATGCAGATGGATCAACAAGATCCAAGAGTTCAATATTGACATTCAGATTACTAGGTTGGGAAGAGGACAATGATTGGCGAAATTAATGGCTAAGTAAAACTTAGAAGCAAATCAGATAAACAACATTGAGACTCAGGGTATAATTGTTGATTGTGACATGAAGAATTCTGAATGGTATGGAAATATTGTTCACTATTTACAGAATGTATCTTGCCCTGTTGGAATGACTAAAAATCAAAAGAGAACATTGAGGTTACAAGCTATAAAATATGTGATCATAGAAGGTGAACTCTAGTGGAGGAATTTTGAAGGCATTCTACTCAAGTGTGTAGATAGGAAGCAGGCTTCAGAAGTCTTGAAATATATGCATCATGGTGTATGTGGGGGCCACTATATGGCCAAGACAACAGTCCACAAGGTCTTAAGAGCTGGGTATTAGTGGCCTACTATTTTCAAGGATGCTCACCAAATGGTCCAAAGCTGTGATGCTTGTCAAGATTCTTAGGAAAATTGAAATTTTTTGGGAATCTACCCCTTAGGCCCATAATAGTGGAAGCTCCCTTTCAACAATGGGGATTAAATTTCATAGGGGAAATAAGTGAAAAGTCAAATGGAGGACATAGTTGGATCCTAGTAGGCACTGACTACTTCACCAAATGGGTTGAGGTTGTCCCCACCAAAAAAGCTACTAGCAAAGTTGTGATTGACTTTCTAATGAATAATGTCATGACAAGATTTGGGGTGCCTATAAAAATAGTGCTTCAGATATGAAGAATTCACAAACTTTTGTAGCCAGTATGGGATCTCAATTTCTTACTCTTCCCCATACCATCCTCAGGGTAATGGACAGGCTAAATCAAGCAACGAGAGCTTGATGAAGATTGTAAAAAGAATTATAGAAAAGAATAAGAAAGCTTGGGATACCAAATTAAGACTTGTTGTTTGGGCTGATAGAGTGACTGTAAAAAAGGCCATTAGGCAAGCCTCATTTTATCTTGTGTATGGCTTACATGTAAGAATGCCCTTAAATAACCTACTACCTATTTTCAAGTTTATTCAAGAACATGATGACGACATTTCTAATGCAATGCAAAATAGGATTAGTCAAGTGACTCAACTGGATGAAACAAGAAGGCTAGCTAAACTGAGAAACATCAAATTGCAGCAGCAGGTTAAAAATCTACATGACAAGAAAATATCTGAAAGGAAATTTCAGATAGGGGATATGTTGTTACTATTGAATGCCAAGTCTCAAGATAAAGGGAAACATGGTAAATTTGATGTCCTTTGGCTTGGACCATATCTAATCAACAATACTCACGAAGAAGACTCCTATTTTCTACAAAGTCTGGTTGAAGAATTACTTGAACTACCAATGCATGGATAGTTCTTGAAATCATACTTTTCATAAGGTATGATTCTTTTCCATGCATAGTGTATTTTAGTTTTTAGGTAGTTCCCTACTTTAGTTTTTTGTCCCTTGTTTTGTTTTCTTTTTAATTTTTGTGTTGTGATCTGCTCCTCCAGAGTCTTTCTGTGATCTCACTCTATTTAGGCTAAATAGACATCCCCAACTAGAGCCACTGATGGGACCCTATAAAATTTTTCCATGGTTCTAGTTTTTAGCCCAAATCTTGTGCCATCCTGCTAGAAGATATATGACCTAGGGTTTTTGCAAAATGAAAATACTCTAAGTAATACCCCTTAAACCCTAAACCCTTGCGTCGAGCATATTGTAAATCATTTTTTAAGTTGATTGCCTATCGCCCATTGCTCGGTTCTTTAGCTACCTCTTTATGCCCTAAAGTACATTGTTTACCGGCCCCTTGTTGTGCAGTTACCGCCTCTGGCCAGTGCCTAATATTTTTCAAAAATGTCAAAATGCTTCTACATGTCAACCCTTTAACGGTTGTAACATCACTTTCCAAAATGCTCAGAAATTTAACTTAAACATATAACTTAATCAAGTCATTAATTAAGAATTGATAGAGATAATCAAAATTTGAACCAAAAGGAACATATTATTTTCCATCAATTAAGCATGTTAATCAAATCAAGATATAACAAAGCTTACAATTTCATAAACCATTACAATCTTTAGTGAATAACCATCACTAATCAAATACAATATATGCTCTAGGCATCTTAATCAAGTTTTTACATTACAATAGACCAACAAGTCATAAAATGCAGACACTGTATCTGGAACCAATGACATCTGTCTTCATAAGCCTCGGCTTGTCTCATGCTTGGGAAGGAGAGCATCATCCTAGTGCTTTTCCTTCAACCATGAACCTGCAATCCCCTACTCATCTTCCTAACTGGAAGAGGCCCTACCCTTCATGGAAAGGTTAGACATTAGAAACCAATTGGATAGCCATCTAAGTATCTGGTGTTGTGTCCTTCCTAATGTCTCACAGTCACACACTATAGATCCACTCTAACTTGTATGACACTACTCGATCTACACTAGGCAATCTAGAACATTATGGACTGACAATGCATGCAGAGATGGATGCATTACTTTGGCCAAAGTTTTCATACATATACGTTATACAATGAACGTAGTCGTATGTCCACCACCCTAACTCAACTTATAAGCTGTCATATCCTACAGTAAGTTCTTATCAACCTTGTCTTCTAGGTCTAGTATGAGTGGGATCAATTCGAATCACTATCCATACTTGGACATTTAACTCCCATCATAAGTTAGATACAACTAAATAAGTTACTTTTATAACGTGAAACTAGTGACTCCTCATCACCTTGTTCTATTTTCAATTCATCCCAAATTCAAACATTATGACAACCTTGGTCTTGTTGGCGTTTCAATTCGCACCTCTGGAATATGAGTCGAAAACGGACAGCTATGCATTGATAAATTGCTCTTCTATTATGAGGGGGAATTCCCTTTTTGTTGATGTTCACTTGAAAGATAAATAAAACAAATTTGCCTATCTTCTTTTTGATTCTCAGCTGCGAGCACAAGGTTATAAAACTCTATTTCACTGCAAAAGAGGTTTTTCCTTTTTTAAAACTTCTAACTACAGCTAGGCCTAAACTAAAAGATGCTTTTAATCTCCTAAGTAAATTCAAAGAGAAGGGATTAAAAGTGGACAAGGAATGATTTGTTGTAACACAAAAACTTAAATAAATTTCTTCCAGATTCACATCACAAGACTCATTGTACTTTAATGATGAAAACTGAAATAAAATTTACACAAGCCATGCATCTGATGACAAAACTGGATGATCTGAGATAGAAAATCAAAGCAAAAGGCAAGCATGAGACTTCTATTTCAATATCATAAAGTTGATACAACTCCAAGACAACAATATTGTAGCAAAAGGCAGGCATACAATATGCGATCAAACACTGGAAATAGATTACATAGAATGAACGAGCACTTGGAATAACAAGTTCTGCAGGCTAGAATAAGCACAACAAATTTGCTTTCACAATTACCATTACTTACAATGGGCAAGGATGCCCTTATTTATACTAAATCAAAGGAGTAGGGAACCCTAAAATCTCCTTGATTTAACCTAACTAACTTGCCAACTCGCAAATTTTATTTCTATTATAACACAAAGATTACAACTAATTAACGCTTTAAAGCAAAGAAAACTCCAACTAATACAAAATGATTTCTTTCTAAATAAAGAATGGATGAGCTTTAAATGAAAGCAAATGCTTTAAAACAAAAAGCATTGAGTTAAAGCTGCTTTTTGAGTTCCATCTTCATCCACATTGCTGCCCGTTGGTGACATCATCCATGGATATTTTGGGAAATAATATCCTCCAAAAAGTATAGTTTGAGTGAAAAAGATGGCACATGGGTTTTGTAGACAATTCTGCTCTGAAGCAACCCAGATCGTCGGATTTTGAAAAAGCTGAGGATTTCCTGAAAAAGCAGCAAAAAGCATATTTTTAAAAATATAAAAATTTCCAATCTTCAAGAGGATGAAAATCCAGGTGGACCCATTTCAATGAAAATTGAAAAAGCTTTGGCCCTGTTTCTGAAAAATGATCCCCTAGAAAAAAGGACCTTGAAAAAGCGTGCCTCTGTGCTTCCCAATCCTGAAACTATAAAGAACACTAAAAAAGCACTTCATTTGGGCTCTCAAATCTTCATGAGAAGAAAAATATGTTTTCTTCCTTTGGATGCAACCTGCAAAAATAATGAATAAAGGCGGCCAAAAGCTTGTCTTTATAAAATTTTAGGGCAAAAAAGC
Source organism: Cunninghamia lanceolata (assembly GCA_027924645.1). NCBI lineage: Eukaryota > Viridiplantae > Streptophyta > Pinopsida > Cupressales > Cupressaceae > Cunninghamia > Cunninghamia lanceolata. The sequence continues at coordinate 31,019,466 of BSBN01001583.1, read as the reverse complement.
AGCTTTCTCTGCGAGAGCATAAAACTTGAAACTTATCCATGAAGAAAGCATCTTTTAAAGCACAAATCCAAGTTGATATACTCAAATTGGAAGAATCCCTATTTTATAGATGCCTATGGCTTCATGTATGAGATGATGAAAAATATCTTCTTTGATGATGTCATCAAACACGTGAGGTTGCAAAAGTGTTAGCCAATTTTTCCTTCGTTTCGACACTTTTGCACTTATTTCAGACTCCAGTATGGGCTGTCCCTGACTTCAACAAGATGGCAAACTATCGCCGTTGACTAAAAAAGCTGACGAATCATGGCACCTTGAAGATTTATCAACCATGATTCAATCCCCAGCCTCGGACTGATGATCCGACGATGATCAACTGCAAATTTGACCTCTAAAACCTGTCGCTGGACAAAGTTTTGGAAGCGGTTGCGAGAAAACACTATCAAACATGAAAATTTTCTAAGGCATGAAAACTTGGGCGCCCCCAGCCTCTAGGGGCACCTGGTTTTTTGTGCCTTAGCCAATTTTTTGGAAAAATTTAACTTTTTCAAATTTTTTATTTACGTGCGCATTTCAGTGATTGAAGACCCTGGTTTGGCTGTCAATTTCTACCTACCAAAGTAAAACTAAGTTTGATGATCTGGAAAATAGGCAAGCCTGATGAAAATTGAACTGATTGTATCCTCTGTTTGCCTTAGAAAATGCGCCAAACTAATTTCCTATGAATTTGACCACGCCGATGGAGGAGTTTTTGTCATTTTCTGTGAAAACATGGAAAAATGACTAAGGCATGAAAAGATGGGCGCCCCTTGAAAGGAAGCTAGGTGTGTAGAAATCGCTTCCTACACTAATCTAATGAGGAAAGATGTATGTAAATTCAATTTAATTCTTACAACTACAACAACATAGAATATCTAACAGAGATATTGCAGCAATACACATACACACAGAAAGTAGACAGAAGAGAGAGAGAGAGAGAGACAAGATATACGTGGGGAAAACCCTTACAGGTGAAAAACCCCACACTCCAAAACACAGCTCAAATGTATTACAGTAAACAATAACAGATTACAATATAGTTTCAAAGCCAATGCTCTTTCAGGAGTCTTCGAATGTCGACTCTAGAGATATTCCGGCAGCATAACAGTACTTTTACCAAAGTTATCTATCTCCCATCCAAGCACCTGTTTATATAGAGTTTACAAGGCAAATATGGAACCTTCTAGAGATGGGTGTCCATGTTGGACTCATGCCCCAAAACCCATGCCTAAGGACACTTGTCCAACATCCCATCCTGAAGTGGGCGCCTAGTCCCAAGATAGGTTACGACAGATGCTCTTACGCACCTTACAGCTGTCACAGAATCTGTCATACACTGACTAAAAATATCATATTCCTCTTACATGTCATAACCGCCCTTGACCGCCCAAAGATGCCTTTCTCTCGTGCAAAGATACTCACCAACTATTGTCATTAATTAAAAAATCGTTTGAGGGAAACCGCGGCTGCCAAAGTCACCAAAATTTACCCTGTTGCATATACACAAGGTGCTAACTATGCCAACTCAACATGGGATAAATAAATACAACATTAGGAATTTGTAAAGGTTGAGACACCTTAATTCCCAACACCCCTGGCCTCCAGGGGCACCTAGTTTTTTGTGCCTTGGAAATTTTTTGATATTTTTAATTTTTCATTGTATTCCTCAATTTTTGTGCCAATAGGTCCTGTTTGATCATAATTTTTTGTCGTTTGAATGACTGCAGAAGTAGGACGGGAGGTGCATTGAGCTATCTGAACATACTTGAGATGAAATCCTAGCTTCTTCAAGCTTTCGATTGAGTTTGACCACCCAGAAATGGGCTGACAGAGGTTTTTTGATGTTTATCGAAAAACGCGTAAAAATTCTAAGGCATGAAAAGTTGGGCGCCCCTGGCCTCCAGGGGCACCTGGTTTTTTGTGCCTTAGAAAAATTTATGATTTCCAACCTTTGTTTGCAATTTGCTCCATTTTGCGTGCCGACAGTTGCTTCCTATCGCTGATTTCGAGGTTCCGCCAGTCAACTGCCACTAGATGAGGGATGGACTGGATAGCCTGGGTACATCTAACATGGATTCCAACTTTTTAGGGCCTGTTGACCAAAATGACTACTTTTGTCGACCCCGAAACTGACCGACAGAGACATTTCTAGCATTTTCTTGAAAAATGCAAAAAAAATCTAAGGCATGAAAAGTTGGGCGCCCCTAGCCTCCAAGGGCGCTTAGATTTTAGTGCCTTAGTCAAATTTCAGGATTTTAAACTTTTCTCCTCATTTTGAATCTATCCTGCTCCGTTTCCTGTTCTTCATCAAATCGACGATTATTCGTCAATTCTGCGTTAGCTAAATAGCCCAGAAGACTTGAAACTAATCTCTGGCAGATGAACTTCTTCCATTGATGGATTTGGAGCTCGTGCTTCGCCTTCTGGAAAAGTAGAATTAACCCAGTAGAGAAAACGTGATCTTTTGCAGATTCTGTTTGGACCACCTTGATCATGAAGCAAAATCAGCCAATTAGAACCGAACACGACACTTGAATCGGAGATTCTATTTTTAGAAACTTTCTATTTTTAGAAAATTTTGCCAGCATCAGTATCTCAAGAAACCCAGAAAACCTAATTTGACGTCTATTTTTATAAATTTTGACTTTTTTAATGAAAACTTTTCTAGACTTTCTCAAAATGCCTTAATGAAGCAATTTTTTTTATTGGGTGCAACAATTGGCTCTGTCTGGGTACCGGATACTTACGCCATAGGAGAACTGAGAATCTCTAGACTTTTCTAGCTTGGACCAGTGCCTTGTCAGTTGGGCAATAGAGTCAGGTCATTTTCCTAATCACCTAGAACAAGACTTTTTCCCTAAAATCACCTAGGACCGAACTTCCTAAAATCACCTAAGAGTTGGAACTTCCCAAAAACACAAAACATGACTGCCACATTACGAAAGGGAAACACATTACAACATAACAATCACATTACGGAAAGGGAAACACATTACACACACAAATGCTCTTCTTCGAGCGAGGACAAGAAAAACAAAAACTGTTACACAAAACCATCAACTGGTTCAGAAAAATAAGAGCCTTTTATCCTGAGTTGTGCGATTTGTCTTGACAATGCATAGTCTTTCTTCCTCTGCAACATCTTCTCAAAGAGCCATGATTCACGTGGGTATTCACGTTTGGGCCATGAGAAGTTCATGATGAACTGATTGATACGCCAGAGCTTAGGTTGATCAACTTCTTCCAAAGCGAGAAGTCTCTGCAACACGTGAAGGTACAAAACCTCTTTTTGAATATATGGAGCAAGGTCTTGTGGCCAAAGTATGCTTGTGAGAATAGTAACCACCACATATAGAACCTGACATTCATTTATGTCTTCAACATACGCAACCTTGAACTCAGTCAATGTATCATCCTCTGAAAAAGGTCGAACCTGCTGATACAAAATTTCCGTCACTGGTTCCTGACTTACTGGATCTACAACTGTTATCATCAATTTATCTAGTAATTCAAATACTTCTTCATTATCCTCATTGGTCTTGTTTTCGTCCATCTAATCCTTAGAATCTGAATATGGCAAATCGTCAAGATCTGAATCTTCGAGCACCTGATCAATATTAAAGTACACTTGATGAATAACCTCTTCACCTAGTAGCTCACTTCGCCATCCATCATTTTGAGTCTCATCAACCTCTATAGAGCAATCTTCTTCAATGCAGATATCTGGTAACATCTCATTTTCAGCAACCATGTTCCTTTGTTCTTCTAATAGGTAAGCAGGATCAAAGACATATTCTTCTAAGCTTTGTATTTCTTCTTCATCTGCTTGATCAATTTCACATACGGCGTATCTCACAAAACACTTGTTGAGGATTTCTAATTTCTCTAATTGATTCTCTTTAGTGACCAAGACTAAATATTCCATGAAATTTTCTTCTCCACAAGTTTCTTCATATGTTGCATTTTGTGTTGACTTCATCATATCTGTGATGTCTCTTGATTTCACAGGTTCATGGATAACCTTCAAAAGTTTAGCATCATCTTCTTCACTAGTGTGTATGAAAACTCCTTGAGACAAAGATGAAGACGGGCTAAACTGCAAAAGAAAATTTACAGTATCCTCTACTGAAGAATCACTCTCCAAGTGATGTAGAAAACTGTTGAGATCCAATGATGAATCTTCCATATGATCTCCGGTTTTGATAAATTCCTCCAATGATGAATCATCTTCAAAATGAAGAAGATCTTGTTCTTGCTTTAATTGCAATGCTTCTTTGGTCTCTTCTCCTTTGAATGTATTTGACACAGGTTCTTCAAACCAACCTTCAAAAGATGAGAAGAACAAATTGGATTCATCATTGCTCTCTGCAGTATATTTGATCTCTTCCTGGTAATTTTTCTCTTGAGAAGATTGTTGCACTTCTTCTTCCTTAGAGAAAGTATGTAAGTTGTGCATTTCTTCAGGTTCTTCCATCAACAATCCTTCTTCATATTCGAAGAAATTATGCAAATATTCAACTTCCGATGAACATTCATGTTCCATATGCAAACACATGATGTCTCTTGAAACAGGGTTAGGAAAATGATCCCTTTTAACATTTAATTTACACTGGTAAAATCCCTTCATAGATCCGCCATCAGATTCGTCAAAGAGACGTTCAGGATTATCTGAAAATCCTTGATTTTCATTTGATGCTTTTAATATTTGCATGAATCTTCTCATCTCAGGGCAATTTTCTCCATCATGTTGGTTTGTTACATGGAACAAGCAGTAGATTTGTATTGCAGAAGACACATCTGCCTCTTGACTCATAGGTGATACTTGACGCACAGGTGAAGCAGGTTGATCACTGGCATAGTTAATGAAAGTATCTAGTATACTTGAAGGAGGTGGAACTTATCGAAGCGGTACAACATTCAAGGGCACCAGTGGCTTGATTGAATCTCTCTAGATCTTTCTTGAAGTGATCATATGATCTTCTAATTCAATAGCATACTCTTGAGCTTCTTGCAGTTCTGTAGCATGTCTTTGCTTGAGGTAGAAAGAAATTTCTAAAGATTGTCCATTCATGAAACAACTTAGTAGAATTTATGACGAAGGATTTAGGGTGTTTGCAACTTTTCCAACCAGATGGTTGAATCTGGCCACAAACTCTCACATCGGCTCACTTCTGTCTTTCTTGATGTTTGAGAGTTGTGCAAATAAGACAGGACTGTCTTTTGTGGGCTTGAAATGAGTGAGAAATTTCTCCCTCATCGACTCCCAACTTGTGATAGAGCTGGCAGCCAGGTGATTAAACCATTCAGCTGCTGAGCTTTGCAATAATTCCACAAACAAACGCACTGCAAAATCTTCATGTGCAACACCAAGAATTCCACAGGTGGTGGTGAAGGCAAAAATGTGCTCATCAGGATGATGCTTGCCATCACCATAAAACTTTGGAAAACTTTTTTCTTGATCCTTCGGGAAGCTCATGATATTCTGATAGTGCCAAAGGTCCAATGTTGTTACCCCAAGGTAATGTGGGTGGACGCCACTGATTCTGATTATTGTGATTATTATTATTTGCATCACCCATTGCTCTAGGTTGGATTACTGGTTCCTCTTGAGGTTCTTCCTGCTTGACTTCAGGAACTAACTGGATTTTAGGAACTATGTTTGATACTTCTCCAACTTTTGTAGGAACAAGCTCTTGGAAGAAAGGACCTGTAGTACTATCTTTCCCCCTTCTTGTATAAACCTTGTGAGCTAGGATTATCTATTGCCACGTGGGAGATGGTAATACAGGTCTTCTGGCCGCAAGATCTGCTTTATGCTCTTCGTTAAGAATAGTAGCCGTGTTTCTCCACTGATCATGACTTTCCTTTTGCGCAAATATGAAACTCCTCAGGCTACTAATGATGTTCGTTTGCTCTCCTTCCACATGTACAAGATTTGGTTGAATAGTCGGTGGTGTAAGATTTGTTTGTTGAACTGGAGCAGTAGGATGCTAGAGAGTCATTCCCGTGACATAAGCCTAAGCTTGTTTGAAGTTTTATGCCTCGTACCCCACGGTGGGTGCCAGAAAACTATTGGAGTTTCAATTTGCACCTCTGGAATACGAGTTGGAAATAGACAATTATGCATAGATAAACTGCTCTCCTATAATGAGGGAGAGTTCCTTTTTTGCTGATGCTCGCTTGAAAGATAAATAAAACAAATTTGCCTATCTTCTTGTTGATTCTTAGCTGCGAGCACAAAGTTATAAAACTCTATTTCACTGTAGAAGAGGTTTTTCCTTTTTTAAAACTTCTAAGTACAGGTAGGCCTAAACTAAAAGACACTTTTAATCTCCTAAGTAAATTTAGAGCAAAGGGATTAAAAGTGGACAAGGAATGATTTGTTGTAACACAAAAACTTAAATAAATTTCTCCCAGATTCACATCACAAGACTCATTGTACTTTAATGATGAAAACTGAAATAAAATTTACACAAGCCACACATCTGACAACAAAACTAGATGATCTGAGATAGAAAATCAAAGCAAAAGGCAGGCATGAGACTTCTATTTCAATATCATAAAGTTGATACAACTCTAGGACAACAATATTGTAGCAAAAGGCAGGCATGAGACTTCTATTTCAATATCATAAAGTTGATACAACTCTAGGACAACAATATTGTAGCAAAAGGCAGGCATACAATATGCGATCAAACACTGGAAATAGATTACACAGAATGAACAAGCACTTAGAATAACAATTTATGTAAGCTAGAATATGCACAACAAATTTGCTATCACAATTACCATTACTTACAATGGGCAAGGTTGCCCTTATTTATACTAAATCAAAGGAGTAGGGAACCCTAAAATCTCCTTGATTTAACCTAACTAACTTGCCAACTTGCAAGATTTATTTCTATTCTAAGACAAAGATTACAACTAGCAAATGCTTTAAAGCAATTTGCTTTAAAGCAAAGAAAACTCCAACTAATACAAAATGATTTCTTTCTAAATAAAGAATGCATGAGCTTTAAATGAAAGCAAATGCTTTAAAACAAAAAGCATTGAGTTAAAGTTATTTTTTGAGTTCCATCTTCATCCACATCGCTGCCCCGTTGGTGACCTCATCCATTGATATTTTGGGAAATAATATCCTACAAAAAGCAGAGTTTGAGTGAAAAAGTTGGCACATGGGTTTTGTAGACAATTCGCTCTGAAGCAACCCAGATCATCAGATTTTGAAAAAGCTGAGGATTTCCCAAAAAAGCAGCAAAAGGCATATTTTTGAAAATATAAAAATTTCCAATCTTCAAGAGGATGAAAATCCAGGTGGACCCATTTTGATGAAAATTGAAAAAGCTTTGGCCCTGTTTCTGAAAAATGATCCCCTAGAAAAACGGACCTTGAAAAAGCGTGCCTCTGTGCTTCCCAATCCCAAAACTATGAAGAACACTAAAAAAGCACTTCGTTTGGGCTCTCAAATCTTCATGAGAAGAAAAATATGCTTTCTTCCTCTGGATGCAACTTGCAAAAATAATGAATAAAAGCGGCCAAAAGCTTGTCTGTATAAAATTTTAGGACGAAAAAATAGTTTTCTTTGTGAGAGCATAAAACTTGAAACTTATCCATGAAGAAAGCATCTTTTAAAGCACAAATCCAAGTTGATATACTTGAATAGGAAGAATCCCTATTTTATAACTGCTTATGGCTTCATGTGTGAGATGATGAAAAATATCTTCTTTGACGATGTCATGAAATACGCGAGGTTACAAAAGTGTTAGCCAATTTTTCCTTCGTTCGACACTTTTGCACTTGTTCTGACTCTAGTATGGCCTATCCCTGACTTCAACAAGATGGCAAATTGTCACCGTTGACTAAAAAAGCTGACGAATCATGGCACCTTGAAGATTTATCAACCGTGATTCAATCCCCAGCCTCGGAGTAATGATCTAATGATGATCAATTGCAAATCTAACCTCTAAAACCTATCGTCGGACGAAGTTTTGGAAGTGGTTGCGAGAAAACACTGTCAAACATGAAAATTTTCTAAGGCTTGAAAAATTGGGCACCCCTAGCCTCTAGGGGCACCTGGTTTTTTTTGTCCTAGCCAATTTTTTGGAAAATTTCAACTTTTTCAAATTTTTGATTTGCGTGCGCGTTCCGGTGATTAAAGACCCCTGTTTGGCTGTCGATTTTTGCCTACCAGAGTAAAACTGAGTCTGATGATCTGACAAACAGGCAAGCCTGATGAAAACTAAACTGATTGTATCCTTTGTCTACCTCGAAAAATGTGCCAAACTGATTTACTATGATTGTATCCTCTGTTTTGTGTGCCAGCAGCTACTTCCTGTTGTTGATTTTGAGGTTTCACTAGTCAATTGCCACTAGATGAGGGATGGAATGGATAGCCTAGGTACATCTAACATGGATTCCAACTTTTTAGGGCCTGTTGACCAAAATGACTACTTTTGTTGACCCCGGAACTGACCGATAAAGGCATTTCTAGCTTTTTCTTGAAAGACGTGAAAAAAATCTAAGGCATGAAAAGTTGGGCGCCCCTAGTCTCCAGGGGCGCTTGGATTTTAGTACCTTAGTCAAATTTTAGGATTTTTAACTTTTCTCCTCATTCCGGATCCATCCTGCTCTATTTCCCGTTCTTCGTCAAATCGACGACTGTTCGTCAATTCTGCGTTAGCTGAACAGCCCAGAAGACTTGAAACTGATCTCCAGCAGATGAACTTCTTCCATTGATGGCTTTGGAGCTCATGCTTCACCTTCTGAAAAAGCAGAATTGACCCAGTAGAGAAAACTTGATCTTTTGCAAATTTTGTTTGGACCACCTTGATCGTGAAGCAAAATCAGCCAATCAAAACCGAACACGACACCTAAATCAGAGATTCTATTTTTAGAAAATTTTGCCAGCATCCGTATCTCAAGAAACCTAGAAAACCTAATTTGACGTCTATTTTTAGAAATTTTGACTCTTTTGATGAAAAAATTTCTACTTTCTCAAAATGCCTTAATGAAGCAATTTTTTTTTAATTGGGTACAACAGGTCTCCCATGGTTAACATTTTGATAGCAATTCATCACATATGATGAAGTCAATTTCATCGTATTCAAGGCATTCCGTGCCTTAGTAAAGTACATTAGCTTCTTTAGGTTTAATAGCTCTTATTATCCCAACGAGCTTAAGGTGTTAATCACCAAACCTAATAGTTTACACTTAAGTAAAAGGAATTATATCTCATAACATTAACCAATAAGTCATAATTTAGTCATGTATAGAACTGTTTGGTGTGGAGCCTGATCAGTCTCCAAGTGGGAGATTGTTGGTAGGTGGGGACTGATCATGCAAGTATTGTACACTAGTTATGTATCTTCGCCAGGGTTCGAGGGTGGCAGCCCCCGAGAAGCAGGGGTTTGGGGGCGCAACCCTAGAATTTTTTTTTCCACGAGCCGACATAAAAAAACCCTATTTTTGTAACCGACATAAGGCTTGATAAAAGCGGCTAAGGGTGAGGGTTTTTGTGGATATTGTATTGTAGCATTTGCAACGGTATTGAGTTGCAGGGATTACTGATTGTAATCGGTTTGATTTACTGGATAATAATATTGGACTCTCTGTTGGTGGATGTAGCCCAAGTTTGGGTGAACCATGTTAAAACTTGTCTCTCACTGTTATTATTTCTATGTAATTTTCATTCCTCTATTTAATCTTTATTTACATTTAATTGATATCTTATGCCGGCTAACCCTAACAAGAACTAGTCTATATTCTTCTATAAACTTACTCTACTATCTCGTGATGAGACCATGATCATAAAAGATCTCACCACCTTCATATTCTAATGTTCACATATATACATTCTTAACAGGTTAAACAACTCCATTTATAAATCATAGTCGGCTTCTCATACAAGCTCGACTTGGGTTAGTTTGGTGTTATAGACACACCGATATATAATTGCCTTCCCGACAACCATCTCAGTCAATAGACTGTGTTAGTAATATTAAATGCCTTCTCGACTGTTATTACAGTCGAAGGACTGCATGTTAAGTATTAATGCCTTCTCGGCTATCATTACAGTCAAATGACTATATTATTTCTTTATTGACTAAATCATCTGGAGTCATTCATAGCTCCATTCAAGAGCTCTTAGGCTCTGCCCTTGTCATCTTATGATGTGAGCTTAATATACATTTTGAATACATGCTCAGCCATAATGGCTTCGAGCTCCAATCATCATAGAATGTATTACACAATACAATACAGTCAGGTTGAAAGACCTTGGGCTCAAACATAGAAAATAGTCTATCTTTATAGAGCTCGGCCTTAATGCCTTGAGTTAGTACCCCAATAAAACATATAGCAGTGACTAATTGGCTCTTTAAGCCTTGGGCTTAATCATAAACAAGATTACATAGTGTTATGACTTGATTGTGCGTTGTCACAAGAAGAGTTTACTAAGTTTCATTACTCGGCTCAACGGCTTGGAGCATGGTCTCAAAGAAAGTTTATTAAGTTCTCTGCTCGGCACAACGGCCTGGAGCATGGTTTTAAAGTAATTTACTGTGTTTAGTAAGCTCAGCCTTATGGCTTTGAGCATATTCATAAATCAAAGTTGACATGTTAGGGTTCGGCCATACGGCTCTGAACCACTACAAATATAAGTTTTTAAAACAAGAATAGCTCGGCCAATTCAGCCTTGAGCCAGGACATTGAAAGATATAAACAATATCCATGGCACAGCCCTACAGACCTCGTGCCTTAGCTTTTAACAAATAACAAGAACATCATGTTGCATAGACTCGGGTAGAAGTCCTACTGAGATTTAAACTTATCATACGAAAAGTAATTGGGGTATTTGTTTCCCATTTTACTTGTACTAGGCAATAGTGAAGATGTGGTTCCAGACTATGACTCGTCCAACTGCTCATAGATCCTTTCCACCATTGTTCTCCCCAAACAGTTTCGCCACCTTTTTCCTCCAAAGATTCCCCAACAACTACGAACTCACTGAAAAGTGACTACCCCAAAAAAATGGAAAACCAAACACAAGATAATCGGTCCCAAGGCATGTCAATTTTGATTGATAACTATCATTTCACTCAGTAGTATCTCCACAAAAGGTGGCTCAATTCTTATGGAAGATGCAAATGGAGGATTATCTCTATCAAAAAGATTTATGGATGCCGTTGGAAGGAGTAGCCAAAAAACTGGCAACAATGACTAATGACGATTGGAATCTTCTTGACAGAAAGGCACTGGAAACCATTCGGTTGTGCCTAGCACCATTGGTGGAATTCAATATAACAGAAGTGAAGACATCAAATGGTCTGATGAAAGCTTTGGCTAAATTGTATGAAAAACCCTCAGCCTCAAATAAGGTATTTCTCATGAAGCGTTTGTTTAATCTGAAAATGATTGAAGGTGGAACTGTGACAGATCATTTAAATGAATTTAATACGATTACCAATCAATTGACTCTGTAAATGTAAAATTTGATGAAGAAGTTAGAGCTCTCTTGATATTATGTTCTTTGCTTGAAAGCTATAATAGTTTGGTAATGGCGGTTAGTAACTCTGTTTTTGGTGCAAATACCCTGAAATTTGATGATGTTGTTGGTGTTATTCTGAGTGAGGAAATTCGTAGGAAAAGCTCAGGTGGATCCACATCAGACAGTGTTTTGAATGCAGAAATCAGGGGTAGATCAAAGGAGAGAGGAAAAGGTTCTGGAGGTCATGGGAAGTCACAAGGAAAATCAAAGGATAAGAGATCCCAAACCAGAGGACATAAGGATTGCTGGTACTGTGGGAAACTAGGTCATCTGAAGAAAGATTGTTGATTTCGAAAAAATAAAGGAGACAAACAAGAAGGCAATAAGGAGGCAAATGTGGTAAGTAATAAATCTAAAGATGATGCTTTGATTCTTTCCCTAGATAATGCTAATGATTCATGGGTTTTAGATTCAGGGGCCTCATTTCATGCTACGCCCCATAGAAGTTATTTTCTTGATTATGTCCAAGGGGATTTTAGGCTGGTTTATTTGGGAGATAACGAACCCTGTCAGATTGTTGGAAAGGGAAGAATCAAGATTAAGTTGCAGAATTAGAATCATTGGCTACTACAAGAGGTAAGGCACATTCCAAGGCTTAGTAGGAATTTAATTTCAGCAGGGCAACTAGCTGAAGAAGGTTGCATTGTTACATTTACTGATAAAAATTAGAAGTTTCAAAAGGTGTCTTAATAGTAGCAAAAGGTGTGAAAGTAAGCACTTTATATCTTTGTACATGTCATATTGTTCTTTCTACTTTAGCTGTTGCAGAGAAAAAATAAACAGGTTCATGAATAGTTGCTGCAGGTTCACAGGAAGAGACTGAAACAATTGTTGTAGGTTCTGAGACAACACTGTAACATAATAGACTCGAGCATATGAGTGAAAAAAGCATGAAGGTACTTCATTCTATGAAAGTTTTACCAGGTCTGAAATGTATTAATATAGATTTATGTGAAAGTTGTGTGTATGGAAAACAAAAGAGAGTTATTTTTTTCAAGGATGGGAAGCAAAAGAAAGATGAAAAGTTAGAGCTTGTGCATACAGATGTATGGAGACCAGCTCAGGTATCTTCTCTTGGTGGCTCTCAGTATTATGTTACATTCATAGATGATGCAACTAGGAAGGTTTGGATTTATTTCCTCAGGCAGAAATCTGATGTATTTGAAACATTTAAGAAATGGAGAAGCTTGGTTGAGAATGAGACGGGTAAAAGATTAAAATGTCTCAGATCTGATAATGGTGGTGAGTATTGTAGTAAAGAATTTGAGGATTATTGTCCCTTTAATGGAATCTGTGGGTAGAAAATGGTTCCAAGGACTCCACAGGAGAATGGAGTGGTTGAACGCATGAATAGGACAATAATGGAGTGTGTAAGGACTATGAGATTGCATGTTGGGCTACCTTTAAATATGTGGGTAGAAGCTGTCAACACTGTTGTATATTTAATTAATAGAGGTCCTTCAGTTCCTTTGGGTTGTGGTATTCTAGAGGAAGCATGGATAGGTAAGAAGGTGAGTTATTCTTTTCTCAAAACCTTTGGATGTGTAGCATGTGCACATGTAGATTCTAAAAATAGAACCAATTTGGATGCAAAATCAAAAAAGTGTACCTTCATTGGATATGACATTTATGAATTTGGTTATAGGCTTTGGGATTTTGAAAATTAGAAAATTGTAAGAAGCAGGGATGTATTCAATGAGAAGGTGTTGTACAAAGATCAGTTGCAGCAGCATGAGAAGAAAGAAAAAGATTATGTGGTGTTGGATGATAGTCCAAATAGTGATGTTCCAGTGGTTCCTCATGCTCCGCAACAACAACCAGAAATACCACAAACTCCAATGAATGTTAGATGGTCAACAAGGCTAAGTATACCTCCTAAAAGATTTTTTCCCTCTTTGTATTCTATTTTGTTAACAGATGCTGGTGAGCCAAAAGGGTATGATGAAGCTATGCAGGTGGATACATAGGTTTAGTGGGAGCTTGCAATGAAAGAAGAAATGAACTCCTTGCTGAAAAATTAGACTTGGGAATTATGTAAGTTCCCTGTAGGTAAAAAGGCTTTACCAAATAAATGGGTTTATAGGCTGAAAGAGGAAGATGGAGGTAAGAAAAGATTTAAAACCAGGTTAGTAGTAAAAGGATTTGTACAGAAAAAGGGCATTGATTTTGATGAGATTTTTTCTCCTATTGTTAAGATGACTTCTATTCGTACTGTTTTAAGTATTGTGGCTGCTGAAGATTTACATTTGGAACAACTAGATGTGAAAACTGCCTTTCTCCATGGTGATTTAGAGGAGGAGATATATATGGAACAACTCCAAGGATTTGAGGTCAAAGGTAAGGAGAAACAGGTGTGCAGATTGTAAAAGAGTTTGTATGATCTGAAACAAGCACCTCAGTAATGGTATTTGAAATTTGATAGTTTTATGGCTGAGCAAGGCTACAACCGGTGTAATTCTGACCATTGTGTTTATTTTAAGAGGTTGGATAATGACAGCTACATTATTTTATGTTTATATGTTGATGACATGCTTGTAGTTGGGTCTAACATGGATCACATAAGAGAGTTAAAACATTAGTTGGCATAGTCATTTGCTATGAAAGATTTGGGGGTAGCAAAACAAATCCTTGGTATGAAAATTTGCAGAGATATGAAGAACAAAAAATTGACTCTATCTCTGGTTGATTATGTTGAAAAGGTGTTGTAGAGATTCTATATGGAGAATGCAAAAGCTGTTAGCACACCTTTGCCTAGTCATTTGAAATTGACTAAGGAGATGTGTCCTAAGACACAAGAGGAGGAAGAAAAAATGTCCAAGGTACCATATGCTTCAGCTATAGGAAGTTTAATGTATGCCATGGTATGCACGAGACCAGATATTGCACATGTTGTAGGAGTCGTAAGTAGGTATATGAGTCATCCTGGATTGGAGCATTAGAATGCGGCAAAATAGATTCTCAGATATTTGAGAGGTACATCCAATACACATTTATGTTTTGGGGGCTCTAATATTGATTTAGCAGGCTATGTAGACTCAAATTTGGCAGGGGATATTGATACCAGGTGGAGTACTATAGGTTATGTCTTTACTGTAGGTGGGACAACAGTGAGTTGGATCTCACAGTTGCAAAAGGTGGTTGCTTTATCCACCACAGAGGTAGAGTATGTAGCTGCAACAGAGGCAAGCAAGGAGATGATATGGCTGCAATCTTTCATGGAAGAATTAGGCAAACAATAGGCTAACAGTTCTTTGTATACAAACAATTAGAGTGCCATACATCTTGCAAAGAATTATGCCTTGCATTCAAAGACCAAACACATACAGTTGAGGTATCACTTTATTCGGTCAGTGTTGGATGATAGACAGTTAAGGCTGGAAGATACATACAGATGAAAATCTAGTGGATATGTTTACAAAGGCAGTGGCAAGGGAGAAGTTGAGCTCCTCTTCAACTTCAATTGGTCTTCAAGACTGAAACAATAAAATCAGAACAACAAAGTCCAGGGTGCTTATTTTCAGTGGGAGTTGCATGCGCAGCAGTGTCATCTAGGATCAGTCTCCAAGTGGGAGATTGTTGGTAGGTGGCAACTGATCATGCAAGTACTGTACACTGGTTATGTATCCTCGCCAAGGTTCGGGGGCGCAACCCCCAAATTTTTTTTTCCATGAGCTGACATAAAAAACCCCTATTTTTGTAACCGACATAAGGCTTGATAAAAGCGGCTAAGGGTTAGGGTTTTTGTAGATATTGTATTGTATCATTTGCAACGGTATTGAGTTGCAGGGATTGGTAGTTGTAATCAATTTGATTTACTGGATAATAATATTGGACTCTCTGTTGGTGGAGGTAGCTTGAGTTTGGGTGAACCACGTTAAAACTTATCTCTCATTGTTATTATTTATGTGTAATTTTCATTCCTCTGTTTAATCTTTATTTGCATTTAATTGATATCTTCTACCGGCTAACCCTAACAAGAACTAGTCTATATTCTTCTATAAACTTATTCTACTATCTCATGATGAGACCACGATCATAAAAGATCTCACCACCTTCATATTCGAATGTTCACATATATACATTCTTAACAGTTTAAACAACTCCATTTATAAATCATAGTCGGCTTCTCATGCAAGCTCGACTTGGGTTAGTTTGGTGTTATAGACACACCGATATATAATTGCCTTCTCGGCAATCATCTCAGTCAATGGACTGTGTTAGTAATATTAAATGCCTTCTCGACTGTTACTATAGTCGAAGGACTGCATGTTAAGTATTAATGCCTTTTCGGCTATCATTACAGTCAAATGACTGTATTATTTATTTATCGACTAAATCATGTGGAGTCATTCATAGCTCCATTCGAGAGCTCTTAGGCTTTGCCCTTGTCATCATATGACGTGAGCTTAATATACATTTTGAATACATGCTCAACCATAATGGATTCGAGCTCCAATCATCATATAATGTATTACATAATACAATACAGTCGGCTCAAAAAACCCTAGGCTCAAACATAGAAAATAGTCTATCTTTATAGAGCTCGGCCTTAAGGCCTTGAGTTAGTACCCCAATAAAACATATAGAAGTGACTAATTGGCTCTTTAAGCCTTGGGCTTAATCATAAACAAGATTACATAGTGTTACGACTCAATTGTACGTTGTCACAAGAAGAGTTTACTAAGTTTCATTGCTCGACTCAATGGCCTAGAGCATGGTCTCAAAGAAAGTTTATTAAGTTCTCTGCTTAGCACAATGACCTAGAGCATGGTCTTAAAGCAATTTACTGTGTTTAGTAAGCTCAACCTTATGGCTTCGAGCATATTCATAAATCAAAGTTGACATGTTAGGGTTCATCCATACGGCTCTGAACCACTACAAATATAAGTTTTTAAAACAAGAATAGCTCGGCCAATTCGGCCTTGAGCCAGGACACAGAAAGATATAAACAATATCCAAGGCATAGCCCTACAGACCTCGTGCCTTAGCTTTTAACAAATAACAGGAACATCATGTTACATAGACTCGGGCAGAAGTCCTACTGAGATTTAAAATTATCATACGAAAAGTAATTGGGGTATTTATTTCCCATTTTACCTGTACCAGGCAATAGAGAAGATGTAGTTCCAGATTGCGAATCGTCTAGCTACTCATAGATCCTTTCCACCACTGTTATCCCCGAACAGTTTTGCCACCTTTTTCCTCCAAAGGTTCCCCAACAACCACGAACTCACTGAAAAGTGACTACCCCCAAAAAAATGGAAAACCAAACACAAGATAATCGGTCCCAAGGCATGTTGATTTTGATTGATAACCACCATTCCACTCGATAGTATCTCCACAAAAAGGTGGCTTGATTCTTGCCATACATGGGATGGTCGAGCTCAAAGCTCCCATCGATCCTCATGATCGACTATAACAACTTAGTAATATTTGATAGCATACAATTATTAAGATAAATAAATAATAACAATATTATAGGTTACATCCTATTAAGAGGTTTCATCCTTATCTAAGGATTATCACTATGAGATTGCAATCGTATAAAGATTCACACTAATAATGTTAGTTATCGAGGTTGAGTAATACTCCCCCGCAATCGACTATTCCCATTAGTTGAATGACTTGGGATGATGTTCCAAGAACACAAATTGGTCATCAGGACTTGCCGTGATAACTTCAATGACACCGCGATTTAACAAGAACATGGAAACAAAAGAAAAGAGTCATGACACGTGACAACTTACGAAAGGATTGAGAAGGACATAGAAGTTGATTACTTAGATGGCTAGTCAACTTATGTTTTCACAACGTCTAACCCTTCCTCCAGGATGATACTCTCCTTCCTTCTTTAAAGGTCGTTCATTTTCCTGTCACACTTAGGATCACAAGATTATGATTAGTGCATGATTATCAAATCTCATAGCATAAAACATTTAATTTACAAAACTATTTAACATTTGTTTCTACTTCATAATCAAAAGTTAAATAAGATATTTCCACAATATCAAATCAATTAACTATGACTAATCCTCCTGATTATCATGCCAAGTTAATGATTAAGTCTAATTGTAAGTTGGGGATGTAACATATCTCTCCCCATAAGAATCATCGTCCCTGATAATTAATTGTCTTTAAAATAAACCAACACAACATGAAAATGTTTTCAAAAGCATAATATCAAGTGTCTCAGAAAAGATGAGGAAATCTAGCATAGAAGTCATCATAATTTTCCCAGGTGGCATTTTCCACCAAATATTGGTCCCACTAGACCTTGCACTGTGTTATTTCCTTGTTACATAAGCATAGCTTACGTGTTTCGAGCACCTTGATGGGCTTGATCACCACCACTCCTGGGTCTTTCACCTATAGAAGGTTCCAATCAAGCATAGGAATTTGATTATCAGCAGAATTAAACTTTTTCAAATAAGAAACATGAAACACATTATGCATCATGGCAAGTGCTGGTGGTATAGCAACTATGTATGCCACTGGGTTGACTTCTTCTAGAACTTCAAATGATCCCACATATCTTGGTGCCAATTTGGACATCTTTCCAAATTTGATGGAACTTTTCTGAGGTTTTACCCTTAAGAGGACTTTATCTTCCATAGTGAAATGCCTTTCAGTATGCTTTGCATCCACGTAACTCTTTTGCCTATCATTGGCTTCCGCTAGCCTTCTCTTAATTAGATGGACTTGTTCTTCCATCTCTGATAGCATTTCTGGACCAAGGCTAACCCTATCTTCAAGCTTACCCTAGTTTATAGGGGTTCGGCACTTCTGTCCATATAATGCCTCAAATGGTATCGTCTTAATAGCTAAATGATAAGAGTTATTGTAGGCAAATTCCACTAGAGGAAGATAATCCTCCCACTTGTATTGCTGATCCATGCAATACATCCGTAATAAATCCTCCACCACTTGGTTCACCCTTTCAGTTTATCCATCCGTTTCAGAATGATAAGCAGATCTTATGTTCAACTGTGTTCCAAGTGAAGAGAACAAGGTTTTCCAAAACCTAGATATCATTTGTGCATCCCTATTTGAGATAATCTTCTCAGGAATGTCGTGAAGTTTGAAAATCTCTTGAACAAATTTTTGAGCAATGATGGGTGCCCCATTCGTCAAGTTTCCAAGTATAAAATAGGCTACTTTGGTGAGTCTGTCCACCACAACCAAGATAGCATTGTGCATGTTCCTTGACATAGGAAGCCCTTGCACAAAGTCCATGCTTATAATCTGCCATTTCCATTAAGGAATTTCATGAGGGTATAATAATCCTGATGGGTGTTGGTGTTTCGCCTTCACCCTTTGGCATTCAATACAAGTTGCTACAAAATTTGCAGCATCCCTCTTCATACCTTTCCAAAAATATAAAGGTTTAACATTAGCGAGTAACTTGGTTACTCTAGGATGTCCAGAATATGGTGTAGAATGAACCTCTTTCCAAATCATATTCCTTAACTCTGCTGAGTTAGGTACATACATCCTTCCTTTGAACCTTAATAACCCATGTGATTCAAGGTTGAATCCTTCATATTTCAGATTCTGTGGATCTTTCTCAAGGGCCTATTTTACTTGCTCGTAAAACTCATTTCCCTTAGATTTTTGTAACACCAGATTTCTAAAATTAGAATGTATAGAGACCATGGAGGAGATGTGCCTTCTCCTACTCAAAGCATCTACCACTCAATTTTCTTTTCCCTGAATGTATTTAATCTTGAAATCTTAATCTGAGATAATTTCTAACCATCTTCTTTGACGAGCATTAAGATGGGGTTGAGTGAATAGATATTTAAGTCCCTAGTGATCTATTTTCAACTCAAATAATTTTCCAAGTAGATAATGTCTCCACATTTGGAGTGCATGAATGACTGCTGCCAAATCTAAATCATGTGGGGCATAGTTTTGTTCATAGCTTTTCAGTTTGTGCGATTCATACACAATGACATGTCCATCTTGGACTAGTACACCACCTAAGCCTTCCCCTGAGGCATCAGTAATGACCTCAAATTGACCTTCTAGGTCAGGCACTTTCAATATCAGGGCTAAAGTCAAATTTTCCTTTAGTAGGTCAAAGGCCTCCTAGCACTTTTTTGACCATTCAAACTTCTTGCCCTTTCTTTGCAAGGAAGTTATAGGATGTGCAATTTTAAAGAAGTTTTTCACAAACTTCCTATATAACCAAGGCCCATAAAACTTCACACCTCATGAACATTTCTTGGTTCTGGCCATTCAGAAATAGCATTAATCTTAGCTGGGTCCACAGCTATTCCCTTAGCTGAAATTATATGACCCAAATACTGTACTTTTTTCTAAAAGAAGCTACACTTAGAGAGCTTTCCATATAGTTTATGTTCTCTTAATCTCTGAAGAACAATTCTCAAATGCTGCATATGTTCCTCTTTGTTCTTAGAATAGATCAAGATGTCGTCAAGAAATACTAAGACAAACTTGTCTAGATAGTCTTTGAACACACTATTCATAAGATTCATAAATGTTGCTAGCACATTTGTTAACCCAAAAGGTACGATAGTGAATTCGTAGTGTCCATATTTGGTTCTAAAGGTTGTCTTATGGATGTCTTCATCCTTCAACCTCGATTGGTGATATCCTGATCAAAGATCAATCTTGGAAAATAATGTTGCACCCCTCATCTGATAAAAAAGATCATCAATGCAGGGTAGAGTATATTTGTTCTTAATGGTTGCTTTGTTTAACATGCGATAATTTATGCACAACCGCAAAGTGCCATCTTTCTTTTTCACAAATATGATAGGTGCTCTCCGTGGCGACACACTGGCTCTAATCAACCCTTTATCTAGTAGCTCTTGCAGTTGAGCTTTCAATTCCACTAGTTTTGTTGTGGTCATCCTGTAGGGGGCTTTAGAAATAGGTTCTGACCTAGGTATGATATCAATGGCAAAATCAAAAGCTCTCTTAGGGGGTAACCCTGGTAGTTCATCCAGAAATACATCCTCAAAATCTCTAAGGAGGGGATGCTTGTCCATATCTGATCTTTCCTGACTTATGGACTCCTTCATCCCTACTTCATTAAGTTTTTGGGATTCATAAAACATCAAGTCATCTTGGAAGTAGGTTTCCTTTGTGTTATCTATTATGTCCATCTTGACAGCAAAAAGTTGGCATCCTTTTCTCTGTGCCCTTTTCATTTGTAAGGCGAAAATTTGCCTTAGTTTAATTTCCCTAGGTTTCCCTTGGAGGACTTGGTTTCCTAGATCATCCAAACATTCTATTGTCTTGGCATAACAGTCTACTTTGGCTCAATGTCTCCATAGCTAATTTATCCCTAGGATAACATCATACGAGCCAAGTGGGGCTACATATAGATTTACTTATGTGGAAAAGTTTGGAAGTTCAACCCGAGATTCAAATGAGCATTGCTCTACCTGAGCCTTGGTGTGATTTTCATACTCTACAGACTAAGTATTTGCCATGAATCCTGCTTTTCTAGGTATCTTATTTACAATTTTGGGAGAGATAAAACATTCCATGGCACCTGTATCAATTAAAACTAAAATTGGAACTCCAAATAAAATACATGTTGTCTCTACTAGAGTTATTTGATACTCAGCTTGACAGTTGTCCAAGGCCGCATGGATACGTTGCTAGAATGCCACTTGCTGGGAAGGTAGAGGATTCCCTCTTGGTTGCACTCCCTGTGATTTGTTGGGACACTGATTGGTGTAGTGATCTCCACCACAAGTGAAGCATCCTCTAATTGGTCCTTGCCTCTCTTGAGTTTTTCCATAATTATTCCCATTCTTCTTGGAGTGGTTGTTCCCCTTTTTCTCTCCCCTGGACTCATTTTGTTTATTTTTGGCCCCTTAATCATTCTTCTCAGTATAATCTTGTTTCTTCCCCTTTTTCTTTGAGGGTTGAGAAGATTGAGACCAGTTATATCTCTTTATGTTTCTTTCCCTATAGGTCCACATAGCCTTCAGGTTATGTTCTTGCTTGACGGCCTTCTCATAGACCTGTTCCATGGTAGTAGAACCGTGAACATTAACCTCGTCCCCAATCTGGGCTTTCAACCCCATGATAAACTTCTAGACACATAATTTCTCATCATGTTGATACTGTGGCACATATTTCAACAATTGGGTGAATTTTTCCCAATACTCGTTTACAGTCATATCAGTCTATTTCAGGTTTTGAAAGTCTATAAGTTTTTGATCATAGTACAGTTGAAGCAACCATCTTTACCTAAACAGTTCTACGAAGCTATCCCAAGTAAGGCTTGTAGACCTCAAGCCTAATTCCATCTTTCCACGTGGATGCCTCACCTGCTAGCTAAAATGCTCCCCAAACAACTTTGGTAACCTCATTATAATTTCTAAATTCAAAATACTTCTCCATCTCCGTAAGCCATGCCTTCGCGGCGTCTCCACTTATGAATCCATCAAATTTAGGTGGCATGACCTTTTTCATATCATGTGATAGTTCCATAGCCATAAGGCTCTTCTTATCCCCATCATGTTTAGTCTCGAAGTTGTTTTCTTCATGCTAGCTTTGGGTGGTGTCATTATGGTGTTCCTTGCCATCACCCCCATCATTATCATCTCGCCTATCTTCTAACTGGCCTCCCACTTTGTGTTTAAGAGTTTCCATTCTCGCCCTTGTTTCTTTCAACAAAGTCAAGATTTGGTCTAATTTAGACTTGAATTGCCCTGAAGGTGCTCCTTCATCTCGGCTATCCTCCATTCTGGTTCCAACTTGAACCTTTACTGCAATCTACTTCTTCTTGAAGTTTGCAAATCAATCACGGATTAGTCTTCCATGCTATGCAATTTATTCGTTTACAAAACTATTCACATTCATGTAATCTTTAACAAGAAAAGAAAGATTGTCAAAATTTGTCATTGCATTACAGTTTCCATTGGATTACATATAATCCACAAAATTACAAAATTATTTTTTACGCCTTGCTTCTACAAGTCATTTACAATTTGGGATAACTTCTCATAATCATGTTTTCTTTTCAGTCTCAGGAGGTGAGGATACACACTGGTATTCCATCACATCCTTCATAAGTACATTACAATTCTTAGGGATATTTACCTCTGATGGTGCTTTAGGGGTAGAGGGTGTCACTGATGCTCCAGTAGAGTTAGAGGCAACCAACCATTTGACCTTCCATAACTCCTGCTTGATGTGTTTCATGACATCAGCGAAAGTTTCCTCATCAGATAGCCATGCACCTACCAAGCATCCAGTCTGTTCAAGTTTCTCCTTCATGGAGGCTCGTGCCTTCAAGATCTCCTGTTGGCATAGGTAACGTCCATGTTCCGTTACCTTCTTACAAGGTGTAGTTCTCATTTTTACCATTCTGGCATAGAACATCCAATCATTAGCATACTTAATGTTGGATACATTGATCATCAAATAGTGAGCTCATTAGGTCCATGTGTTGAACCTAGTAACTCTGATACCATATGTAGCATCACTTTCCAAAATGCTAAAAAATTTAACTTAAACATATAACTTAATCAAGTCATTAATTAAGAATTGATAGAGATAATCAAAATTTGAACCAAAAGGAACATATTCTTTTCCATCAATTAAGCAAGTTAATCAAATCAAGATATAATAAAGCTTACAATTTGGTAAACCATTACAATCTTTAGTGACTAACCATCACTAATCAAATACAATATATGCTCTAGGCATCTTAATAAAGTTTTTACATTACAATCGACCAACTGGTCATAAAATGCAGACTCTGTATCTAGAACCAATGACACATGTCTTCATAAGCCTTGGCTTGTTTCATGCTTGGGAAGGAGAGCATCATCTTGGTGCTTTTCCTCCAACCACGGACTCGTGGTCCCCCACTCATCTTCCTAACTAGAAGAGGCCCTACCCTTCATGGAAAGGTTAGACATTAGAAACCAATTGGATAGCCATCCGAGTATTTGGTGTTGTGTCCTTTCTAATGTCTCATGGTCACACACTATAGATCCACTCTAACTTGTATGACACTTATGGAGACACTAGGCCATCTGGAACACTGTGAACTGACAATGCATGCAGGGACAGATGCATTACTTTAGCCAAAGTTTTCATACATATACGTTACAAAATGAACGTCCTCGTATGTCCACCACCCTAACTCGACTTATAAGGTATCATGTCCTACCGTAAGTTCTTATCGACCTTGTCTTTTAGGTCTAGTATGAGTGGGATCAATTCGAATCACTATCCATACTTGGACATTTGACTCCCATCATAAATTAGATACAACAAAATAAGTTACTTTTGTAACGCGGAACTAGTGACTCCTTGTCACCTTGTTCCGTTTTCAATTCATCCCAAATTCAAACATTATGATCGCCTTGGTCTCCCATGGTTAACATTTTGATAGCAATTCATCACATATGAT
Organism: Cunninghamia lanceolata; assembly: GCA_027924645.1. NCBI lineage: Eukaryota > Viridiplantae > Streptophyta > Pinopsida > Cupressales > Cupressaceae > Cunninghamia > Cunninghamia lanceolata. The sequence continues at coordinate 30,995,476 of BSBN01001583.1, read as the reverse complement.
GAAATCAATTTCATCGTATTCAAGGCATTCCGGGCCTTAGTAAAGTACATTAGCTTCTTTAGGTTTAATAGCTCTTATTATCCCAATGAGCTTAAGGTGTTAATCACTAAACCTAATAGTTTACACTTAAGTAAAAGGAATTATATCTCATAACATTAACCAATAAGTCGTAATTCAGTCACATATAGAACTAGTCTATATTCTTCTATAAACTTATTCTACTATCTTATGATGAGACCACGATCATAAAAGATCTCACTACCTTCATATTATAAGGTTCACATATATACATTCTTAATAGTTTAAACAACTCCATTTATAAATCACAGTTTGCTTCTCATACAAGCCCGACTTGGGTTAGTTTCGTGTTATAGACACATCGATATATAATTGCCTTCCCGACAATCATCTCAGTCAATGGACTATGTTAATAATATTAAATGCCTTCTCGACTGTTATTACAGTCGAAGGACTACATGTTAAGTATTAATGCCTTATCAGATATCATTACAGTCAAATGACTGTATTATTTCTTTATCAACTAAATCATTTGGAGTCATTCATAGCTCCATTTGAGAGCTCTTAGGCTTTGCCCTTGTCATCATATGACGTGAGCTTAATAAACATTTTGAACACATGCTTAGCCATAATGGCTTCGAGCTCCAGTCATCATATAATGTATCATACAATACAATACAATCGGGTCAAAAGACCCTCGGCTCAAACATAGAAAAGAGTCTATCTTTATAGAGCTTGACCTTAAGGCCTTGAGTTAGTACCCAAATAAAACACAAAGTAGTGACTAATTGGCTCTTTAAGCCTCGGGCTTAATCATAAACAAGATTACATAGTGTTATGACTCGACTATGCGTAGTCACAAGAGGAGTTTACTAAGTTTCATTGCTCAGCTCAACGACCTGGAGCATGGTCTCAAAGAAAGTTTATTAAGTTCTTTGCTTGGCACAACGATCTGGAGCATGGTCTCAAAGCAATTTACTGTGTTTAGTAAGCTCAGCCTTCATGGCTTCGAGCATATTCATAAATCAAAGTTGACATGTTAGGGTTCAGCCATACGGCTCTGAACCACTACAAATATAAGTTTTTAAAACAATAATAGCTCGACTAATTCGACCTTGAGCCAAGATATAAACAATATCCATGGCACAACCCTACAAACCTTGTGTCTTAGATTTTAACAAATAACAGGAACATCATCTTACATAGACTCGGGCACAAGTCCTACTGAGATTTAAACTTATCATATGAAAAGTAATTGGGGTATTTGTTTCCCCTTTTACCTGTACCAGGCAATAGTGAAGATGCAGTTCTAGACTGCGACTCATCCAGCTGCTCACAACTCCTTTCCACCACCGTTCTCCCTGAACAGTTTCGCCACCTTTTTCCTCCAAACCCCAACAACCACAAACTCACTGAAAAGTGACTACCCCCCCCCCCAAAAAAAAAAAAAAAAAAAAAATGGAAAACCAAAGTCAAGATAATCAGTCCCAAGGCATGTTGATTTTGATTGATAACTACCATTCCACTCGGTAGTATCTCCACAAATGGTGGCTCGATTCGTGCCATACATGGGATGGTTGAGCTTGAAGCTCCCATCGATCCTCATGATTGACTATAACAACTTAGTAATATTTGATAGCATACAATTATTAAGATAAGTAAATAATTACAATATTATAGGTTACAACCTATTAAGAGGTTTCATCTGAGGTTGCAATCGTAAAAAGATTCACACAAATAATGTCAATTATCAGGGTCGAGTAATACTCCCCCGCAATCGACTATTCCCATTAGTCGAATGAATTGGGACGATGTTCCAAGAACATAGATTGGTCATCACGACTTGTCGTGATAACTTCAATAACACCATGATTTACCAAGAACATGGAAACAAAAGAAAAGAGTCATGACACGTGACAACTTACGAAAGGATTAAGAAAGACATATAATTCGATTACTCAGATGGCTAGTCAACTTATGTTTTCAAAACGTCTAACCCTTCCTCCAAGATGATACTCTCCTTGCTTCTTCGAAGGACGTTCATTTTTCTGTCACACTCAGGGTCACAAGATTACGATCAGTTCATCGTTATCAAATCTCATAGCATAAATCATTTAATTTACAAAACTATTTAACATCGATTTCTACTTCATAATCAAAAGCTAAATCAGATATTTCCACAATATCAAATTAATTAACTATGACTAATCCTCCTGATTATCATGCCAAGTTAATGATTAAGTCTAATTGTAAGTTGGGGATGTAACAATGGTCCCGTGGCCCCCTTCTTCCCCAGTAGACGAAAGTTATTTTTAAGGATGTATGCCGAGGGTAGGATCCCGCTAACCCCTTTTGATAGGTGAAAATTATTGATACGCTTCTGCTAATCCGCTGGTATTAAAATATGGGTAGAGAAATTGCCCGCAAAACTGCGAAAAAGTTGCCAGTTAGCAAGAAACCATCTTCAGTTGCAATGAAGTAAGTAGCGGTGGGTCCTGACTGCCACATAAAGAGTTTTTTAATAGTCTCCGCTAATCCGCCAAGCTTTACTAAGAAGTCCCACCTAGCATCCGCGGAAAGGTGGAAATGCGACATTTGGCTGCCACGTGTGCAAGTAGATGTCCAACTGGAGAAAGGCATGCCATGACGAGTGCATTTACATCTCTGTTGTTTCGCTAGGTCATTGATTAGTGTGCCCTGCTGAACTGTGGAATGATGGAAAGCTGCCACGTAGCAAGAATGACATATTTTTGATGGCTTGTCCTTTCCGGTAATTAATCAAGGAATAATGAGAAGAACCTCTTGATTGGCCTAATAAACATTGTTGGACATGTCAAGTGTGGTCAAGTCTCAGGGACTAATCGTGGTTGTCCAGTCTCTGCTAGTATTACATAATCCAATGGCTGATATTCAAATCTCCCAAAAATAAACGATCCTGCATATCTAGTTTGTGCAAGACGGAGTGAAGGCAGACATGACTAGTTTCATCCCTGAATAAATGATATTCTTTATATAACTTACGCCCCAAATTTTCTATACTTACCATTTCATAGATTGAAGTATTGAAGCATTGAAGCTAATAATTGTTACCATATCTTTGGCATCAATTCAAAGTAGCTGTGCAAAATAATCCAATGAGTTATCTACATCTTTTATTGCATTCTGTTGTTCCATTAGGGTTTTTCTGTTACCTTCTTTTTCTTAAGAAAATCTTCTATAGTATGAATTAAAAACCCCTGAACAAGGAAAAGAAGAAAACCCTTGCCCTGGTTTCATCATTTAAAATGGCTCCACCTAAAGCCTAGGCTCCCTCCATCTCTCGAAAATGAGCCCTGCATGAAGACCTCATAAAAAAACCCCCTTGTTCATGTGCACAAAGAATAAGAGTCAGTCACGCGGAAAGCAAAGACGGATTAGTTGATAAGTTCGTTGAGTGTAGAGATGCAAAAATCCTTGTTTCTCGATGGTCATTATTTTACCACTGGTGGAGCAAAAGAAATGCTCATTCACCATTATCAAGTGTGTGGGTGAGGGATTTAGGAAAGCTAATAGTCACTAATGTGTTTGAAGATATTGAACTACTCCAAGCTATGGCTACCCATTACGATGAAACTGCTAAAGTAATCAGGAGTATGAAAGAGGGTGTTCTGGTGGAAATTAGTAGATAAACTATTACCACAATCTTTGGGTTGAACTTGGCCGCTTCTACAGAGATTGATACAAATAGATTCAAAGCCCTATACGCAAAGGACAGAGGCAGTTATAGAACCATATATTTTCCTAGATTTAGGGAAAATGCACCAAATGGTAGATCAGTGAAAATTCCTCAAAGTGAGCAAGAGCCTTTCAGGCTAGATACTTTTGAAAGTTATTTTGCTAAAACCTACTATGCTCTTTGTCAAGTTTTGGGAGAAGACAAAAATGAAAGAATCCCCATTGATTTTACCTATATGGCTGCTAATATTCAACATCCGTCTCAGAGTGTTCAATTTGATTTTGCCTCTTATTTAGCAAAACATATGCATCAAGGACTAGTAGAAATCAAAAGTAAGAAGGAACCAGTCAAATTTTGATGGTTTTCATTGTTGTGTCACATGTTCCTACATCATTGGAAAGCAAAGATAAACTAGAACCCCAGATTAATGATTAATCATGTTGACAACATGGGGAATGTACTTCTAGTCCAATGTTGGAGTCATATATGGGACAAGCATGATCCCAATTCTAGTTATAGGTTCTTCGTAGACTATTTTGTGGTCATAGTATTGAGACATTTTTAGTCAGACATACCAAGGATTCTAGTCCCATTGTTAAATTTCCTTAGACTTAGAGTAAGGATGCCTGCTTTAGAAATTAAGCAAAATTGGGGTGACTTCTTCCTCCATGAAGAGGGCACAATTTTAAGAGTTTGTGGTACCCCTATTGGTCCTCATATTTTACCTAAGTATGTGCCATTAAGGATTGGTTTCTTGGAGGTCATTTGGCAGTTGTCTGAATTAGAAAGGGTTCACCTGACAGGACAGAAAAAGGGATCTTTCTTCCCTTACTTAATAATTTTCTCTGATTTCAAAATGAACAGGGAAGGATTTGCTAAACTAAATGACAAATTGCTTGTTTTTAAGATGAAGCAAGAATGTGCTAGGTTCTTTGACCCTAAATGATATATAAACAACATCGGATGAGGTATCAACATGTCTTATATTGCCCATCAAGTGTTTTTTTCTTGAAGATGTTATCAAAAATTCTACTACTGATGAACAAGTGAAAATGAAAAGAGCAAAATGGTCTATATACATGAAATATGATGAATCAATGTGAAAGAAGCCTTCTTACAAGGGAGTTTTCTTAGATGTTGTTGACCCCATCATTAGGATAAAAAACATTTTGTCATATATTGATGAATTGGTTGACATACAGGATAGCAAGCCTGCTGAGCCTACTGAAGAAGAAAGCCCCTCATGCCCACCCCCTGCTAGAAATCTAGTAAGGTATACTTTCAAGAGAAAAGCCAAAAGTGAAGAAGTCAGAGAACAAGCTCCACAGGCTCTTCCACCAACTCAATTAACTTTGTCTCTTTTACCATCTCCACAAGTATCTCCCCCTTCTATACCAGTGATCGAATTAGATTCTCCTCATAGAGAGCCCTCTCCAAAAAAGAGGAAAGTTGAATAGGGCCCCATGGTTGATTACCCTGATGATGAAGGAGAGATGGAAATAATTGAGGAAGAAATGCAGCGTGAGATGTCGTACCCTAGCAGAAATGAGCCTGAGGAGTTACTTTTGAATAGAATCACTGACATTGCCATTCAGGGCAATGATGTTTCAGATGACATCAGAACTATAGCCTGTAGGAATTTCATAAGTGATGATGATTTTGTTAATTCTAAAGAGTTTTCTGAATTCTTGTGGAAGAGTAGAAGGAGTGAGTATGAGAAACTATTGTAAGAAGAAATGTCCTAATCTCCTCAAGAAACTCGGGAGCAAGTATCTATTAAGATACTTACATAGATGAAGGAAGAGGTTAAGAATATTACTCCAGAACAAGGTTGAAAGATGATCAGAGACAATGGAATCTTGTTACTCCCTGAGTGGGATATAGCTTCTACTATTATTCTAGATACTATGAGGAGGCAAGATAATGAGGTTTTCTCCATAGAAGAAGAGCTTGAAGTTGCATTAACAGGTGCTAGATTCAATCTAAAATGGGAGACCTTAGATATCTGGGCTTTGGCTCCTAATACTGATAAACCTTTGGTTGTAGAACCTGACATAGATTTGAAAGGTGGTTTGATAATAAAAAGAGTTTCTGATACCCCTACTTCAGAGGCATTCGAGTTGGCAGTAGAAGTTGCAAAATTTAGTAAAGCAACCACTGATGCCCTTTATAAGACATATGATGAACTAGAAAAGGAGAATATGCATACGCTACATGAATACAATAAGTTAAAAGAGAGAAATCCAACGGCAACAACAAGCCTCAACATCAACCTCACCACATACAACTTTGGTAATTGGGGATTCAAGTTTTCTCTTTTCTGACCCTTCTTCCTCGTCAAAGCCTATTCTTGAAAAGGAGAATGAAGAGTTAAGGCAACAAATCAATTCTTCTGAAGAAATTTTTACAAATTATTTTGATAGACAACAAGAGGATAATTGGTGTATTGTTTCAAGTATTTTGGAATTATTAATGGATAAAATTTTAAGCAAAGCATTTAGTATCCTTAAGTGCTACTATGACTTGTCACAAGTCATTAAGAAAATAACAGATGATAAAGGACAAATAGTGCCTCTGTTCAATAAATGGATCCCAAGGATTGCTTCTCTATTAGGTATTTAGAAAGGATCAAATCATGGCCCTAATGCTCCCAAGGATATCAGGCAAATCTATACAATAGTAAAGGAAGAAGGAGAATCCTAGGCATTTATAAACCGTCTTGAGGAGAGAGCATTGAAGTTGATTAAGGGTTTTGACAATGATGAAGTTGGAATAATCCCTGTGATAAAAATGGAGAATGGTGACATTAAGCCATGCCAATCTTGGATCCTCCAATTCAGTAATATCATCCCTACCATTTCTTTCTTTATCTGTTAAGATAATAAAGTTGAGATTCCCCTATTCAGAAAAGGTATCAACAAACTATGGAATTCCTGTCAACTTGCAACCGATTTTACAAGGGAAGCTGAATCAGCTATAGCCAAGTACAACAACAAGTATGCATTTTGTGTGAGTGATCTCATCACCTTTCAATGGCCAACAGAGGAACAATATCAAGCCTAGGATGAGAGATATAATGACTTACCTGACATTTGAGATCTTGAATATTTTGAAAGATATGTAAAGTTGAATACTATTGTTTGTTCCTTTTTCAAATTCAGAATATACTTCTACAGGTCTTTTGGTTAGTAAAAGGGATCTTCTTGTTTCTAGATATTGGGCATGTTTGTCCTGTAGTGGTTTCCTTTGTCTTCTTGCGCAACTATCAATTTTCTCAAAAGGAAAGGAATTAGAATGTAGATAATGAACAAAGGTCGGCAGAGTTTGTTACACCTTCTTTAGATGCACATTTCCCAAGGGCAACTTATCTTGTGGCCACACATGTAATAGCTTCTGCTCCTATAAAAATATCTGATCACAATCATTTATCTCTGTTTCTGATTAATGTAATTTTGTCAAATGAAAAAGTGACATCTGTCTCTAGGTCTGAAGCTTGTTTTTGCTCCCTTGTTTCTATAAAAGGGAATTCAAGACCTATTGAAAAGGATCTTGGAGGAATTTTTGTAACACGATACATAGTCATAATAGATAGTTTCTACTTCTAGGTGTGTTTTTCAATAATAGAATCATTTGTACTTACAACTATTGGTGTAAACCGTATTAGCTCATCATTTTGAATATATTGTCAATGTTCATACTACATTGTCTCCTACAGTTGTATCTTTGGCTATATTTTTGAATAAATTGATCAAGTATTAGTATTATTCATCTTGATAGTCTTTCTTGTGTAAGGATATCCTTTCCAAAGGGCTTTTACTCAGAGTAAATCTAATGCTTGAAGGAAGACATTGAGTATAGTAGATGTATGCAGGGATAAGCAAGTATAATTAGTTTTTGACTGATTTCAAGGTGTGGTGGTGTAATGCATCATTACAGTATTCTTATGAGTTATGATTGCATTATTAGGCTAAGTTTCATTTATATTTGTTTTTTGACTCTGTGACCCCGTATTTAGGCACTGATCTTTTGATGATTATTGTCATTATTCAATCTCCCTAATCGTTTATAAAATCAAAGAACAGTTTCATTTCTGTATTCATGTTAATGATAGTTTATTTACATGTCCTTCTGCAAAGAATTTTGTTAAAGATTAAGAATCTAGCCCATTGCTTTACTCTATCAATAATTCTTTAAGCAATCTAGAAGGAACATATTTGTTTTAGAAGTAGTGTTTTGAGCAAGTATTTAGGGATCCCCCCCATTCAAATAAACATTGTTTTAGAAAAGGAACACCCTCCTTGGTCTTGCAGAGCATAAAGTGCAGAGGAAAAGGGATTGATACCCCATTTCTTGTTCGTTGGCCAATCCCTCGAGACAAATTAGTGATTAGAAATGGCTATTTAATAGATCTATTTTCTTGAGATCAGGTTGGGAATTTAAAATAACCAACACCTCTAAAGGCTTAAAAGGTTGCACATTTAGTTAGACAAGATGTTGTCTAACCTCATCAACCTAAGTACACTTAAGCTATAGTGAATAGACAAATTATTCACTCTAATAGATAATACATTGTGCAGGTTTTGGAGTGTGGGGTTTTTCACCCGAAAGGGTTTTCTCGACGTATATCTTGTGTTGTGAGCTTTGTATTTGCATTTGGATGTTGTTATTAGCTCTCTGTTAATGTGCATCTCATAATCTGTAATTGTAAAAGATAAAAAAATGTATAACTTTCCTCATTAGCTCAATGTAGGAAGCTGTTTTCACATACCTCGCTTCCTTTCACAAAACACCAATTTAATGTATGCTCAACCCACCTTGTGAAGGTCCACATGTAAATATTTTTTTTCCATTGTCTCAAGTATTTATTCAAACTCTTAACGATTTAGGTTAATCATATTTCACTCGTTACTACTATGGGAATAATTTTCCTTTCTCTTCCTCTAGCTAATAAGATGTTTTAATTAACTAGGTTGTCCCTTGTTTGCCTATGGATTTTGTTGGAGCAACCAAGATCTGAATGCGACATAATAACCTTCCACTAGTGAAAAATGGAGCACAAGAGTACATCTATCATATAAAATGAAAGTGTGTAAAATGTACATAGATGCCTTGTATAAATAGGCATGAGAGAGGAGGTAGGAAGGTAGGAGTCGACGACTGACTACCCCTCCAAAGATGTGATATTTGTGAGCTAAGTGACAAGTGCCCATGCAAGTGGCAAGTAGACATGCAATAGGTGTCTCATAAGAATGATGACACATGTCTTCACCACATGAGGTGAGAAAAGTCTAAAATAGCTAAGTAAAATTAAGCTAAGTGTGAATAGGTCAATTCTAGTAAAGTTGTTATCCTAACTAGTTACATAATGACCTTATTTACATTAACAAATTTGATAGATAGTTAAAAAAGAACGTATTATAGGGAGCCCCATCCCTCAATCCAATCCACTCTCCCTACCCCTTCTCTTGTTATCCCCTACCCCCTCTGACAAGACAACCTACCACACCTTTTGAACACATTAATTACATCTTGCAAAATAGACACAAAGATGTTTGAATAGTTTACCAACTAAAATTTAGCCAAATAGATCCTTATCGTATCTCTTTATCCATTCCTTTTCATGCCAAGTGGAGGAAAAATAAAGAACGAATCTTCAGAGAGAGAGAGAGAGAGAGAGAGAGAGAGAGAGAGAGAGCATTTAACATCTGTTGGAACACCACCAAGAAAGAAAGTTTATTTGAATAGATAGAATGTGAGGATTGATTTAAGTTGGTTGAAGAGGTTGTTTAAAATAACATTAGACTTGTTTAGGATAAAACATTAGAGTTGGTTGAAGAGGTTGTTTAAAATAACATTAGACATAATTCACCTTTAAGACCTCTTTAACATACCCATTACACTCAAATACGATTGCTAGTTAATTAGAAAGAAAAGAAAGTACTCCCCCATGAAAAGGGTATTGCAAAGCAAAGCCAAGGGTAGAAGTTTCCTCTTAATAAAAATAAAAATTGATCAGAATTAATGAAAAATTAACCTAAAATATCTAGATATTTGTGATACATCATCTACATTAAAAACACCGAAATTGAAAAATTTATCGCCAATCTTAAAAACGAAATATTAACCCCGCCGATGCGCGATACAAAGGCCGTCGAGCACCGTCGATGACCCTTTACCAAATCAACGGACGACATTCCACCAACACTGAAAATCCGACGGTCAGCGCCATCGGATTCGAGAACCAATTAATATTATAAAAATTACCCGATTAAGAAAATAAAGTCATCCCATTTAACTCTCAATAGTAATTCATCGAAACTCTTTCTTCCAAACCCTAGCCCTTCAAACCCTAGCTCTGATTTTTTTTTTTTTTGAAGTTTTCGGGCAGGCGAATTCTTTTTCCAATTCAGGGCATCCAAAGTGTTGTTTTATTTTTATCGGATCGAATTCGAGTTATTCAAAGAATTTTTTCGGATTCGAAAATGATGCAACCTACGCCAGGCGCCGGGCCTCCTCTTGCAGACGCAAATACTCAGCAGCAGCAACAGCAGCAATGGATGCAACATCAGCAAATGATGATGGATATGCAGCAGCAGCAAGCGAATCAGGGCATGGTGATGCAGCAGCAGCAGGCGCCGCCACAGCAGCAACATCACCCACAGGCGCCATATCAGCAGCAGCAAGCTTTCTACCCGAACCAGCCTCAATATCAGCAGCAGCAGCAGCCTATGCAAATGCCACCTCAACAGCAGCACCAACAGCCGATGTCTAGTGATGAGGTGAAGACGCTTTGGGTTGGCGATCTGCTGTTTTGGATGGACGAGAATTACTTGCATTCTTGTTTTGCTCATACGGGAGAGGTATGTGGAATTTATAATTTGTAAATCAAAGTTTTCTGCAATTTTTGTTGTCAAAAAATCGAGTTTATTTGTTTGTGTTGATTTGGTGAATTTCCCTTGTGCGGTAGCCTGCAGCTTAGATGTTTTTGTCAAATTCTGCTATCGCTTGCACCTAGCATTTTGGCGGTAGCCTCTGTACCAGGGATTTGTCGAATTTACCTGTGGCTTGCACACAACATTTTTGTTTACTCCTCATATTCACAAACTTAGCATTCATTTTTTTTCGCTTGTCAGATTCATCCATGACTTACACTTAACCCATGATGTGCACTCGACAGGCTGATCTTTTGTCTTGGTTAAGGTTGGTTATGTATTGCAACTGGCCTTTTTTTTCTCTATCATGTTTCAGTATAACTTTTTTGATTATGTAAATTTCCATTACTGGGTAACCATCAGCTTTGATTAGCTCTTATAGATTTATCCTGGACTTCTATCTTTGTCTAATTAGCACCGGGCTTATACCTATTATGAATTCACCCTGAATATATAGCTCTTCATCTAGTTCACCCAGTACTTTAACCCTTTTTAGCTTACCCTGGACTTGTATTGAAGCTTCTAAAATCACCCAGGACTTGTAATCTCTTTGTCGAGTTTATGTTTTTTAGTTTGATTTAGAATTTGGTGAATTCGTCAGTAACCTTCTGCTTAGATGTTGCAATAGAGGGTTTGTAAATTTATCCATGGCTTGTTCTTAGCTCCTTTTTTACTTGTACAAATTCACCAATGACTTGCATTGGTTTTTTCTTCTTCAAATTCATGTATGACCTGCATATAGCCTTTTAAAAAAAAATCTGAATGCACATGACATGCTGTAATCTTTCTTTCCCTTTTTTCCAATAAACTTCACCCATGACATGCTCTAGTCTTTTTTTCTTTGTCAAGTTTGCCTATGGCTTGTTCTGGCCTTTTTTCTCAGCCAAATTTGCCCATGGCTTGCCCTTGCCCATTTTTTCTTTGTGAAATTCACCAATTACTTGCTCTAGCCTTTTTGTCTTTCTCAAATTTACCCATGAATTTCTCTAGCCTTTTTCCCTTTTTCGAACACCCATGACTTGTGCTAGCTTTTTATTTCTCTGTCAAATTCATCCATGACTTACATGTCACTGTTTTTTCCTTTGTCATTCTTATCCATGAGATACGTCCAGCTGTTTTTTTGTTTGTTGGGTTCACCCATCACATGCACCAACCTTGTTTAATTTTACTATTATGTTAACTTATGGCTTGCATCTACCCATTTTTTCTGCATTTTATCATACTTTTATTTTTGGTTTGATAAATACTCTGTAAGAGGACAACCTCTCTTTTGAATTCACCCAGGATTTGTATCATTTCTGCCAAATTACCTGTCGTGAATCCCACCATTCTCTTTTTTTGGGTTGTCACAACTAACAAGTGGGATGAGGTATTTTGCCGAATTTGAATGATTTGTTTTTTATAACTCTCCTGGGGTTTAAACCCTTGACTCTTATATACTTGATTGAACTAATACTGTATTGCTCTTTTTATTATAACTTGTGGCCATAAATTGTATTGTTTCTTTTTGCACTTCTATGTAGTTTGGTTTCAGCAATTGAAATTTTTTACATTTCAATGTCATCTATGGCATTCTCTGGTTGTTTGATTGTTTTACAGAACTGTAAATGATTTAGGGCCTGTCTTGTTTGAGCAATTTTTTGGGAACATGTAATCCTATAATCTAGTACTAGTGGTTTGAATTAGGGGGCAATCCTTAATATACTTAGTGGGTGCTGCTGATAAATTCATGATCCTGTTCCCATGTAAAGAATCTTTTCTCCTCTTCTGCTGCACTATTATGGAGCTAGAAAATAGACTTAAATAAACCTCCGGGATATTTTCTAAATTTTAGGAGACTTTCTTCTCCTTCTGCCACACCTATTTGGAATTGGAAAACATATTTTCAGTAACATTTTCTGGTTTTTTCTTTAAAAAACTAGTGAAAATACCCAACTGTGTTGATGCAAAGTTTCATACCTCACCCCTGCTATCAGATAAAAAACTGTCTTCTTATAAATTGTTCACTCACATTTCTGTCAGGCGACTTTGCCCACCAGACCCTTCCAAAATAATTCTACAGTAGACATTGTTAAAAGATTGTGTGAAGAACTCAATTGAATTTTGGTCCCTAGCACGATAACTCTACGGCTAATTCCAGGTCTCCTTATGGTGATACATAAACTTAGGTCAATGGATAGAAGAAGCTAATGTAGAATGAACCATCAACAGATGTACATGGAAACCATTACACAAACAGGACATTGGAAAATTATATGACAGATGACGAACCAGAGACAGGATAACAAAGATAAAAATCATTTGGAACACTAGAGTGCGGCAAAAGAGTTAACTGAATACACATATTGATCAATGCATGTGAATGAGTTTGGATATAGGGTAAAGGAGTTGACTTTTGTGCATTAGAGGAACCAGTTCATCCATATTCTAAAAATGTCTAACATATGTTAAAAAAAATGTGAAATATGTTTTGGCAAATCAAATTTGGGCAAATAGTCTAAAGCATGTAGAACATCCATCAAGTAGAAATTCTATTTAAGAGTTACTTATGGTTACTTCTTGTCTGACTATCTGAATTGGATTGCCAGATGAACCAAAAAAATATTCGAACTTGATTCACCCACAGTTAAGGTTCTGGATGTAAGCCTTTTTTCTTTTGGTTGCATGATATGAAACTTACCAGAATTTGCTATAAAATTAGAAGATTTATTTTATAGAACTGTATTGTACATAGGAGTAAGATGCAAAATAGATTTGAAGTTGAGTTGCAATATTAACATATTAGTGTGTAGTGTGTCAGCCTTTCTTTCTTTTCAACAAGAAGTATTCCAATTAAAAACTTAGGTTCCATTAAATTTACTTGCTTGTACATTTATGTAGTCCATGTGAGGACATTATAGTCCATTTATTGTTGTCTTCTTTTTTATACAATTGTTTTAAATTTAAAGTTATTATGGTGGAGATCAGTTAATGTTTGTCCAGGAGACCTGCTTGGCATGATGAACTGTTCCTCAATATTTTCTTTTTTCACTCTGATATGGTTTTTGTGATGAACTGTTCCTCAATATTGCTTTGAGCAGGTTATTTCTGCAAAGGTCATACGTAATAAACACACTGGACAGTCAGAGGGTTATGGCTTTATGGAGTTTGTTTCACGTGCATCTGCTGAGAAAATCTTACATAGTTATAATGGAACGGTGATGCCCAACACCGAACAAGCTTTCCGGCTAAACTGGGCATCTTTTAGTATGGGAGAAAGGCGTACGGATGGAGGTCCAGATCATTCTATATTTGTTGGGGATTTGGCTTCAGATGTTACAGACTTACAGTTGCAGGAGACTTTCCAGAGTCGATACCCCTCAGTGAAAGGTGCTAAGGTTGTGATAGACTCAATCACTGGGCGCTCAAAAGGTTATGGGTTTGTGAGGTTTGGTGATGAAAATGAGAGAGCCCGGGCAATGTCTGAGATGAATGGTCAATACTGTTCAACAAGGCCCATGCGAATTAGTGCAGCTACCCCAAGGAAGTCTGCAGGATTTCAACAGCCATATCCATCTAGAGGTATGTTTGATGTGGTTTATCATTTTATGTTTTATAGGCACAGCATTATGTTGGTGTTTTGATGGTTTAATATGCAAGATGATTGAATCAAAGCATCTTGGATCTTAATTTATACTAATGGTTTCAGATAGAATCAATTAGTTGTTATTTTGAACTTATATTTTATCAATAATTATTCTGTATCCATTATTTCCAAGTCAAACTGTGGGAAAACACAAGTTTTGTTGGAGTTTAGATGATAATAATATATTTAGAAATTTATTTTATGTATGATATCCGAATTATATCAACCATTAATTAAGTCAAACTGCTTGAGGACACTATTCCTGTAAACCTTAGATGATAATAAGACATAATTTTTTTGAATCTGTTTCATGATATCTGCATTTTCCAAACTACATTGGATCTGCGTGTCTTTTCTAAACACGTGATAGCACTCTCCTTTGTAATGCCATTTCAAATTTGTGAATGTTGTTTTTAGATATGACAAATTCTATAATCACTAGGTAGTAGCTTTTGCAATAAAGCATCCCTGAGCATCTGGCTTTTCGAGTCTGCACCTTTCTATGGTGGTGGTTTGATGGATTTGCTGCTTGAAGAGAAATTCCCTGTTGCTTACAGTCTGCCTGCAAAGTCAAATTTCCAATTGTTTTCCTTTCCAATTTGAAAATGGGCAAAAATTTGATTTGAGTTTTAAAGTTTAGCAAGCTTATAAAACTCATGTTGTCTCAAAGCAGGATGCCAAGAGGCTTTGTTCACTTAGAGACCTGGAAACAAACAAAGCAGAAAAGCGCCTTATTAGTGCGTGGCCTCGTTTAGGTCAGTTTTGCTTGTTATGCATTTGAATTCAGTCTATCCTTTTAGCATTTACTAAGCATTTTGATGTTGCCATCAATTGTTTCGTATCTGTGCAGTATGTTTTTTGTTACTCTATTTATCCTTTTGAGGAACTTTCTGTTGGGGGTTTTGTTTCGTAATTAAGTTGATGTTGTATTGCATTTACTGTAATGATACTGGAAATTCTATCCACAGCATTAGCTGCTCCTCAATTTCCCATGGAACACTAGTTAAAGTTTAGCAATTCTCTTCAAACAGATTAATTGGGAGTTGCACCAAGCTTATGGTGTATTCCAAGCTGTTTAGGGTTTCTGGTATCTGATTTTGTCTCCTAAACTGGTCAAGCATTTTGTTCATTAGTTTTCGATTGCATTCCTGTAGAATGCTAGTTAAAGTTTAATTGGTACACTTTAAATGCATGCGTAGCGACCAATAGTGGATTTAACAGTGTTTAGCATTTTTTACATTTGCCAATTTATTCGAGTCTGTAGAAGGGCTTGGATAAATGAAATGCTTCCTATTTTCTACTTTGAAGAATTTCTGGTCTAAATTGCCTAGGACCCAAAAAAACAATTACCTTGTGTTATACCCTATCCATTTCATCCTCCTACATGCAAAATTTCTGCACCTGTTTTCAATTGAGCTTTCCAACTATCTAGAATATTGTTGACTATATCGTCAAGGTCAACCATTGGATTTTGTTGGGATATTCTGCAATGGTTTGAGGAAACAACAATGAAGTCCTCTTACCATGCAGGCTTAATTAGATGCCATGCGCAGCTAAAACTTAGATTGGGGGCATTGTTCTTTATTTATTATCAGTTTTGTAATTTCTTAAATTACTATCAGGCTTTCCCTAGGAAAGTGTTTTTCAGTTATTATGTAAAATATTTCCCATAATTTAAGGTATAGCCAGGAGTAGCAGAGTTAGCAATTGTTAGTAATTTTAAAGTGTTATGGGAATTTTATGCTTCCTTCTGGTTGGTTGGTTTATGGCCTTCTATTGGCCTCTTTAGCCATTGAATTTAAGTGCATAACTGGTTCTCTCTTATTTGTCTTTTCAAGTTTAATTTATTACAACTAATGCCTGCTTAGTTGTCCCTGTGGGGTACATGACAATATCTACAGGCACAGTTGTGAATTACTCATGTAATTTATGTAATTACTGCAGAAGGGTCCAATGTCAGGTTAAGCTTAGCTCTTTTTGAAGAAAATAATAGGATTCTTTTGTAGAAAAAAATTGAATAATGATGGTTCGGGGATTAGGAAAATAAAATATTAAATCAAGTAATTGGTGCTGGGTATATTTGTAGATGGACCAGGATCATGGAAATAAGTTACTAGACTTTACTGTAATATCTGTGCATGGAGTTTGTTTTACTTAAAAATGTGCATTACATTTCTGTTTGAAATGACATTGTTGGAAATGATTTTCCTTAGTATATCAGGAGCTCATTATTATGTCTCTTTGTTTTGGTGAATGAGTTAGAGAACCTCTTATTGGATTGTTAAAGCATTTTTAATGGAAATGATGATAATTTATAGTACTCAAGTTATAATTTGAACAAGGTTACTGGATACGCCAACCCCCCTTTCACGATACAACCTGGATATGGCTTGGGTACCGTGCTTGCTCATACCCACAATGCGACCAAACCTGGAGCCGTGCTAGATACTTCTGGATTTGGCAACCTAGTCGACTGTGCTATATCCAAGTCTAGTATTTTTAAAATAAAAAATTTAAAACCGAAAATGTAAAAGAAAAAACCTAAAATGTAAAAAGAACTTAGTGTTTTGCATAAATATCAAGTTGCGAGCAGAGGTAGGCTGCATGCAATGTGTGTATTGCAATAAAATTATAAATACTATAATAGGGCATACATTAGGACGATTTGATTTGAAGTTGTAAATATTTATTGTCATGTCTTTAGTGATGTGTCTATAAAATTTGGGACAATACTGATATAGACTTGTAAATATCTATTGCTGTGTCTTTGAAATTCAAAATGTATTGCCATGTCTATAACCTTGATGTTTTATTGACCTTAATATTTTGCACAGATCTGGTAACCTTGGTTGTAAATGAGCTGTAACTTTGGTCTAATTTTATCTTTATTAAATATTAACTTTAAGTTTATTTATAACTTTATTAATATGTAATTTATAAATTTATTAATATTAATTATATTTAATTAGTTTGTAATTCATTAAGTTCAATATCATTTGTCATTCATAGTAATTTTTATCTGTATTTAAATTTAATAAGTTCAATACTTATTGTTAATAATATTATAATATTTAGGTATAAAATAATAAATTATATTTTATTATGATAGATTATTTAATAATATATTTTTTAATTTGATATATTTTAACTTATTGATATTTAGGGTTTCTGAAAAATAGCCTAATGCATATTGGATACTGTATCCATGTCTATGTCCATGCAACTTTGATTTTGAATGATAATTTATTAATTTCTAGATGAAACATAATAGATTTTGTTAGATATCTTGGCAAGATGCATATGTCTTTGATATTATGTATGGCCTACAGTAGGTGTTATACATACTAATGACATGGAAACCAACCTCCCCGTTCATAAATTTATGTTTCTAGCTCGTTATATCAAAAGCAACTGCATGAAACTAGATGACTGCCGAAGTAGTGGTTGAGACAGGGTCACAAGCTATGTATAGGGTTTAGATTACCTTTTTAACTTGTGTATTAATTGCTCCTTTTGTACATCTTGGTTTTTAACCTAGCAGTTATTTATGTACGAGTGGTTATAATGCTATTGTAAGCATGGTCATGATCAATGTTAAATGTCTTAAATGTACCTGTCAGAGAGTAATACTCTTATGTTGGCTAAGAACATAATTTAACCAGCATTCATATGTTAGTTGCTCCCAAAAGTTATTGGGTAACATTCTTGGTTTGCTTTAGTCATGGTTTTGTTGTATTGCAATATTCTCTTTATGTTTCATTTTTCCATATTGTAAATGTTTTCTTTGTTCTGAGTTTAAATTTTAATGTATTAGGTCTGTTATATATTCCCTAAATTTTTGTGCTCACAGCAGGCAGTAACGGACACCAATCTCAAGGATTCCAGTCAGACCCTGATGTAAACAACACAACTGTGAGTTTATATTTATTACATGTAATCCATTCAAAATTTTTTGTTTGATTTCTTACAATTGATGTAATTTTATGTAGATCTTTGTGGGTGGGTTGGACCCAAATGCAACGGATGATGATTTGAGGCAGATCTTTGGCCAATATGGCGATCTTGTGTCTGTGAAGATACCTGTCGGCAAAGGCTGTGGATTTGTTCAGTTTGGAAGCAGGTAGGATTTTGAAATCTTTGTAGAATAAGTCTCTAGAAGATTGTATTATATGATATTTTTGATAGTTAAAAAAAAAATTATTATCAAGAAGAGTGAACAAGTGCCAACATTACAACAAGAGACATGTGGCAAAAGTCAAACATGTGGAGAAGGGGACAACCTACTAAAACAACTACCAAAAAACAAGGCTTACAAGCAGGAAAAAAGGACAATTGAAAGGTAATAAGGTATGCGGAAACAACTTCCTACATTGATCTAATGAGGAAAGTTATGCAAATTTTAATCTTCCCTAGTTACAGGTTATTATATGCACATTAACAGAAAGGGAATAACACATCAAAAACAAGTACAATGCTCACAACATAAGATATACATGGGGAAAACCCTTTCAGGTAAAAAATCCCACACTCCAATGTCAGTTTTTCCATGTCGGCCAATAACAAACTAATTGCCGACGCCTTTATTAAACATAGGACCTTTTTTTGTAGGAGCGGCTCCTCCCCCCCTCACTACCTTGTTAATTATTCTGGGGGCAAACAGCGGTTGACAAAGTCACCAAAACTCACCTTGCTGCATGTACCCGCAGCCCTACAACATGATCAGTCACCACATACTAACAACTTGTCACACCTGTCATTTCAACTCTTACATGTCATAAAATCTGTCATAACTCACGACACATGACCACAAGGTGTCGACACATGGCAAAACTATGCCAAGTCAACATGGGATGTCTACCTTCTCATATGAGAACAAAACGTACATCTAGTCACCTTCCATGTAGGATGACACATCATCGTGCCAACTCCCACAAAGTGACAAAATAAGATTTACATAGAAAATTACAATAGTAGGCAAAAATAAGTAAATACAATATTAGGAACTTGCAAAGGTTGAACCTTAATTCCCAACAATTAACTTAAATAAAAGCAAGCATGTGCACACAGAGCAGCACATGCATATAAAAACATGCTAGCATGAAAAAGCTATGCATGCAAGGTAAAAGCACTACATACGTGCAGGAAGCATGCATGCATGCATTAAAAAGACATGCATGCATGAAAAACAATGCATGCATGAGAAAGTGATGCATGCACGCACACATTTGTGTGCATGCATGAGAAAGCAAGGTGTGCATGAAAAACCATGCATGAGAAGGCAAGGAATTCTCCAATAACCCTTATTGACTCTATTAAACAGACAATATTTGGAGAAAGTAGCCAAGTTAAATAGATTTTCTAGTGTGATGGTCCTCATCAAGAATACTCAGGAAAGCAAAGAAACTTACTCAGGAAAGCAAAGAAACTTCCATTTTGAGCAAAATTATTGCCAATGTGCTCATAAAAATAGAAGCGATCTTGGAGGCTTAGATTTGCTTGCCAATCCATCACTTTATTATGCTCCATCTCATGTTCAAAGCAGATATGCTCAAATTGACCAATAAGCATCTTGATTTCCCTCTATAAAAGCTCAAGATTAGCTAGTGGTTGATTTTTCCATTTTGAAAATTGTTGTTGACAAGATTAGAGTTGCCTTCAATAATTAATTTATGAATTCCAACTTGTAATGACCACCCTAGTTCAATAATTAATTTATGAATTCCAACTTGTAATGACCACCCTAGTTTTTTTTTCAAAATAATGTCAGCTGAAATCCAAAGCATCTTCGAAACACTTTTTGGTCACCAAGTTCTCAAGGTGGGCAAGGTGAGATCATACGGTGTTCAAATCACACTAGTATTCAATTTGCAACTGAATTGAATGCAATGCAAATGTTTATGTACACACCAGGCGTACATGACAACCATATGCCTTGTTTATTTAGTGGAGTGTGTATTGTGCAACACAAGCATGCACTAGGCGGCGTAGCCGACCACTTCTATGCTTCTTCAACGAAGTGTATGATAGGCATAATGAGTATGCAAGGTACTGGCATGGTGTAAGTCACGATTCAGACCAAAATGGTTGATAATACCAAACTTGGCCAGTTCTGAAATGTTATAGGGATTGGTGGTAAGCTGTCCAATCTTACAAAATAAAGCATGCATTAACATCCACCGACAGTACTACCATCCGGGGTTACAAACACAAAGATTTATCATCATTAAACATGAACATGATCATCGGTGAGCTGCAATCTGATTTTTATTGAATTATCACTGCTGAGATACAAAGGAAATCAAGCATAGACTACTCCAAACTGAAAGCATAATAGTTATACCATGATTGATGCCATTGGTGAAGTGCCAGGGGGTTTGAAGATAAGTCTGTGAATGCTGATACTGGCTGTTGCAGGTCTGATAACTGATTTACAGCACTGTAAACACTGTCCCAGCACCACCCAAATCATTCAAAACACCATATTCTGCAACTTCTCCACCATCAAACTGCCTTAGACCCCTTCTACATCCCAGGGCTCCCCAATTCCATGTGTTTTGACCAGCAAAAGAGGGGTGATTCACCTCAGCTGACCCTCACGTACCATTTCCAGGTGGTACGGCAGTCCTGGATTAGATGGTATGGCCCAGCAAGAGGTAATACTTTGCAAACTCCAACAGAAAAATCAGTAACTTCAAACCAAATCCAAACCCAAAATGAACAATAAACTTCACACCCGAAAATCCTAACATCCAAATCAGAAAACATCAAATTCCATTTTAACTTCTCAGCAGGTAAACTCCATTGAAGCTCTATGTGGTTTTAGAGCCAAAATCACCCAATAGTCTAGCTAGGGTTGATCTTTCACAACCAAAACTAGAAGAGAAATGAGGGTTTCAGACCCACAAGACAAAGCATAGAGGCTCTACAAGAAATTTGATATAAAAAATGCATACACCTCCAAATGAAGGCTCAAACCCCTTTAAAAGACTTCCTCCAAGTGAGCGCTCCACATAAAAAAAATTAAAATATTACCTTGTGAACACCTCATTTAAAGGTATACTTTATGAAGCCTAGCGCTCTATAAGGGGGGCACAGACACACTTTTTTGGAACAACTTAAGTTGACTAGGAAACATAAAGTCTATTTAACATTTAGACAATTTAAGAAATATTTTAAAAAGTGAATTTACCTTTAATCCACCAAGTTAGCTTTTGGGAAACAGTAGGAACAAGGCTAACTGTCACAAAGTCAATTGCTGCCAAAAAGGGCACATTACACAACCCAAGTTCCCAGTCTGGGACCTAAAGTGAGACCTTGAACCTCTGCTATATTATTTGAGTTGAGCCCTGTAAAGTGAGTTCCCATGGGAACCACATTACCATCATGAGCTCCTGATACAGTCATCCCCAGTTTCTTCTTTGAGGCTCTGCCAAAGTTTAATTTTACCCAGTCAACTGATGGAGGGTACTGATATTCCATCTCATTTTTGTTCTGATCTTTAGGAAGAGAATGCCATAAAATTTCCTGATATCTAGCCAATTTCTCAAAATAGAAACCTCAGTAGGCTTAGTCTCGTTGTACTTTGAGATAATCAAGCATATTAATACTACAAGAGCAAATCTTTAAGATTTCCTTCCAGATTTGTCTTGATTTTTTTCTCTAGCATTGAAAATTTTATTATTCCTCTCCAAGCACACCTTCTAAGCAATGAAGTTTGGAGCCACATTTCAAAACTCTTGAAGAATATTAAGAGCCATCAGACACTCTGAAGTTTCCAAACTATCACTGAAAGAACTCCAGAACACCCACTTAAGATTGAAACTGTCCAGGAACCTATTCCAAATACCTATTACAAAATAACAATGAAGAAGAAGATGAGAACGATCTTCCTCCTGAATTAAACTAAGAGTGCACCTACTAGGCCTCCAAAAACTGCTTCTTTGGAGTTCATCACAACTGACAATCTGCGAGTGACAGGTTAGCCAAAGGAAAAAGTTAGCTTTGGGCCAAGCTTTAGAAAGCAAGCTATATTTTCCTTCCTGATTCCACCAGAAGAGATCTTCATTGCTATGCCAAATAGGCCTCAAATTTTGGAGGAGAATTTTGAGATGAATTCTAGCTACCTGAGGAACAAGTGGAAATTGAGGAATAGCTTTCCAAATTCTAGAAAATCCAAGCTCTTCCCTCTTTTCCTCCCAATAGTTCTTAGTGTTACTGCCCCAGCAATTCTTAGTGTACTGCCCCAGGAATTCTTAGTGTATTATATTATATTAACTAGTGAGGAACTCCTTCGTGTTACTGCCCCAGCAATTCTTAGTGTACTGCCCCAGGAATTCTTAGTGTATTATATGATATTAACTAGTGAGGAACTGATTTGTTTTAGTTCTGGAATGATCCTTGTTTGAAAAAAATGCTCTATTTTGTGTTTTGTTTTATTTTTGAAACATCCTAGAAACTGATTTTGAAGATTGGTTGAAAATACCTTTGGTTCGTTTCTGTTTGCAGAGCCTCTGCTGAGGAAGCCCTGCAAAGACTCCATGGTACTATTATTGGTCAGCAAACTATACGGCTGTCTTGGGGTCGGAGCCCTGCAAACAAGCAGGTAACATAAGTGCTCCTCAATTGTTTTCTTGGAGAAGCATTATTCAGCTCTCTGATTTTTTGAATGTTTTGATTTTTCCTTTTAAAGCAGCAGCAACAGCAGCATCAAGGACAGCCTCAGGCTGATCCAAATCAGTGGAATGGAGCTTACTATGGACAAGGATATGAAACTTATGGCTATGCCCCTCCTCCTCAGGATCCAGCAATGTATGCTTATGGTGGATACCCTGGATATGGGAATTATCATCAACAGGTAAGATAGAGTTCTGAATCTCTCAGCCTTTAAGCTTGGTTATGAAAATGCTGCACTAGGGTTGTCTATATACCCTGAAATGAGCTTTGTTGGTTGTAATCTGGATTCTGTACTATGGGTAAGCTTATCTATATATAATCAGATCTAGCTATTTTTTTGGAAGTCCTGCAAGGATAGTGGCTATTGGGAAGATAATTTCTGGAGTTATTTGATGTATTGATATTTTTGAAGTGTGTTTATGTTCCACTGTTATGAAATGTTACTGATATGTACCTCTATGGATATGGGATTTATCATCAACAGGTAAGCTAAAGTTCTGAGTCCCTAAGCTTGGTAATGAAAATACTGCACAGGACAAGGGATGTCTGTATGCCCTAAAATGAGTTCTGTTGGTTGGAATCTGGAATCTGCAATATGGTTAGTCTTTTTTAACACAGTCAGATGTAACAAAGTTTTGGAAGTCTTGTAAGGATAGTGGCTATTGGCTCGGCTTAAGGTTTTTGTTGTCTTGTCAGAAGATATTTCTGGAGTTATTTCACTTATGTTCTTATTTATATTTTTGAAATATGTTTGTGTTATGAATTGTTACTGATATGTAACCGCTATGGAGATGTGCATGGTCAATGCTATGGTTTGTGGACATAGGATTATGATATATGTTTTACATTGTCAAACACTGAGTGTTCTTGTCATGCTCCATTCTTCCCTCCACAGAACTTACACTGATGTGCTCATGATCAGCATGTATGTGATATTGGGGTCAGCAGATTTTAGCTTGTGCTGTTTGTGTAGTCATGTTATTTATACCTTTTTTGGTATCTGTCAATCATTTGCCAGCATAGTAGCAACAACCCTTTTTAAAACTTCAGATAACAGCAGAAGGCTTAGAGACCAAGAGAGGTTTAAGTTATTAATTTTTTAAGAATATATTGTAAATATAGTAATAAATCTTTTATAACCTTGAAATGCAATTCGGAAATGGTAAACGATGAAACATTAACATTTTTGGATATTATGTTGATAGACAAATAACTTTTTGCACTGTTACATGCATCTCATATAATTTGTAATACAAGTATGCAAAAAAATTGTCATTTTTTATTTTGTCAATTCTGTTAATTTTGTTCAATAAATTATATTATATATTTATTGTAATACATAGTGGAACACAACGTTAAACAGAGGTATCATTTCTAGCCAAAATATATCATTTCATGTCTTGTAATACAGTGTAACACTGTTAAACGGAGGTTATCATTTCTGGATGATGAGTTTGCCTTGCACATGCAGACAATCTTTTTCTAGGATCTGCAGTATTAGAGCAGAGTTTGCCTTGCACGTACAGACATAATTATTTGCTAGGATCTGCAGTATCAGAGCAGGGAGAGGGAGAGTTTTAAGCAGAGGTATAGTTTCTAGATGATGAGTTTGCCTTGCACAGACAGACCATCTTTTTCGCTAGGCTATACAGTATCAGAGCAGGGTTTGCCTTGCACATACAGACATAATTATTTGCTAGGATCTGCAGTATCAGAGTTGGGGGGAGAGAGTTTCATTTCTAGATGAGTATTAGAGCAGCGTTTGCCATGCACGTACAGACATAATTATTTGCTAGGATCTGCAGTATCAGAGCTGAGAGAGAGAGGGGGGGGGGGGAATTTCTAGATGATGAGTTTGCCTTGCACAGACAGAATCTTTTGCTAGGCTCTGCAGTATCAGAGCAGAGTTTGCCTTGCACATACAGACATAATTATTTGCTACAATCTGCAGTATCAGAGCTGGGGAGAGAGTTTCATTTCTAGGTGGGTTTGTCATTTCAATATCTTGTAAATAATTTCTAGATGATTAGTTTGTCTTGCACAGACAGACAATCTTCTGCTAGGCTCTGTAGTATCAGAGCATAGTTTGTCTTGCACATATGGACATAATTATTTGCCAGGATCTGCAGTATCAGAGTTGGGGGGGATAGAGTTTCATTTCTAGATGGGTGTGTCATTTCATAATCTTGTAGCACGTAGTGGAACACAATGTTAAGCAGAGGTATCATTTCTAGATTATGTGTTTGTTTGCCCCATGTATACAGACATAATATCTTGCACATACAGACATGATCTGCCTGCAAGGAGAGTATGTGTTTGTTTGCCCTATGTATACAGGCATAATATCTTGCACATACAGACATGATCAGCCTGAGAGAGAGACTTGCACATACAGACATGATCTGCCTGCAGAGAGCTTGAATGAATAGGAGCTTATGCACACATGCATTTATTTTTTTGGCTCAGACAATGGCCCCTCTCCTTTGTCCTCTCAGTTTTGGCTTTTTCTAACAGTTGAGTTGCGAGGGTTCAATGTGATATTGGTCATTCCCATTTATTCTTGAGGTCCTTCGTGATAAAATTTCTAGCAACAACTTGTATCTGTGAAAAGGGGTTTGTTTGAAAACGTTAAGCCCATTTTGCAAAACAAGTTGTGTAGAGTCTATCTATATTGAAGCTTTCAAGCGAGTTCCTTGGTTGAATAGAGGCAGGGATATGGAAAGGGGCTTGTTAAATAACTTGAATTATAAAATAGGATGCGCCAGAAGTCCAAAATAAAGCTTCCGAGAGAGTTTCTCTGCTTGAATGTCAAGCAGGAAGGATAGTTTGAAAACGTTAATAAACCCATTTTACAAAACAAGTAGTGTAGAGTCTATATTTGAAGCTTTCGAGCGAGTTCCTTGGTTGAATAGAGAGGCAGGGATATGGAAAGGGGCTTGTTAAATACTTAACTTGAACTATAAAATAGGATGCGCTAGAAGTCCAAAATAAAGCTCCCGAGTGAGTTTCTTTGCTTGAATGTCAAATTAGGAAGATTTAAGATTTTTAATTTCAAATCAAAGAAGATAGAGGGTTTAGTATACCAAATTTGAGAGGATGTAGAAGTCCAAAATAAAGCTCCCGAGTGAGTTTCTTTGCTTGAATGTCAAATTAGGAAGATTTAAGATTTTTGATTTCAAATCAAAGAGGATAGAGGGTCTTGAATACCAAATTTGGGAGGATGTAAGGTTTACGGTTTATTGTTTTTAGTGATTCGATAGAGGGTCTTAGAATACCAAATTTGAGAGGATGTAAGGTTTATGGTTTATTGTTTTTAGTGATTCGATAGAGGGTCTTAGAATACCAAATTTGAGAGGATGTAAGGTTTATGGTTTATTGTTTTTAGTGATTGGATATATGTTGTTGGAAAAAAGGTGTCATTTTAGGAGGTATATTTCTGAAGATTCAATTATGTAGTATTTAAGTCAATCTCATTGGCATTTCACTGAGTATCGGTTCAAAAGAACCCATCTCCCATGAGAAGTATTGGGATGGGTGGCCTCTCTAAAAGTTCTGATGCTTTATTTTTGTGAGCATCAACTAGATGCGTAATGAGATCAAGTGGACCATTCGTACTCGTGAGAATTCACTCACGAGAGATGGGCTCTTGTGAGTCATTAGTCAAGGGATTTGGTCAATGAGATTGACTCAAATTGTGCAATTGAATCTTGATCACATAATTTGACACATTGTAGAAAACACCATGTACATGAAAAGGTGTCATTTATAAGAGGACCTTTCAAGCTTATATGTGTCTTTTTTAAAAGTTAGTAGTTAGTGATTTTTATTGATTTGACCATGATAAAAATTCTAATAATATTTAGCTATAAAAACATAATAATCACTATGTGCTAATATAAATAGCGAGGTAAGATACGTGAAAGCAAATAAAATTGCCTAAAGAGGCACAAATTTCCCATTAGTTCGTTTTCATGGGATGGTGTACTTGCACTACTCAAGCACTTTGGAATAACCTCCTAACACTTAGGAATGTTGAACCGTACCCGTTCGAGAATTTGACCTCCTTAAGCGAATTCCAAGCAAAATACAAGACATATATTTATGTGTTAAGAGCATGAAGGGCATTCATTGTTTTACATGATGAAATGGATCCACAATATGTCACTACAGTGGAATACATATTGTTTATTTAGAACTAAATGGGCATATGATAATAGAAGTTGCCATATTATTGTAACTATTACAAACCATTTGAAACCTAAAATTATTGTACATAAAATAAGCTATATTTCACTATCATTGAATATTTGCAACTCATTTAAAATTTGTTGTGGAGATGCACTACTTCT
This sequence comes from Cunninghamia lanceolata, assembly GCA_027924645.1. Taxonomy (NCBI): domain Eukaryota; kingdom Viridiplantae; phylum Streptophyta; class Pinopsida; order Cupressales; family Cupressaceae; genus Cunninghamia; species Cunninghamia lanceolata. Next base: position 30,968,164 of record BSBN01001583.1, on the reverse strand, counting down.
CTTCTCACAGATTTGTTGAAGAGATGCACGATTGATTTTCATGTATAGATACATGGGCTACAAATTTCTGATTTAGGCAGATTTAGTATGATGATATGAAATTGCCTTATGACTATAATATCTTAGTATGATGATATAAAATTGCCGTATAATTACAATTATCATGAACCATTGAATGTATAATTATTGAATCAGACATGTTTGCATACAAAATAAGAATTATCTCAAATTATATAGATTTGGCCATCATTTAAATTTTATATTTAGGAACTTCTCTTCCCAAAGTTGTCCAAGTGTCCCATTATTGATTTTCATGTAGAGAATATAAAGGCTTAAATTTCATGCTGACTGGATCTTAAATAGAGAGATGGAAGTCTTAATGTGTTTGGCTTTCGGATGTAACATTATCATAGCAAACAATTTTTATTGATTTCTCTTAATCACCCGAACATTGTTGGGGTGACATAATTACCGAATCAAAGATGATATATGAACTGTATAATTTCAACTGCAATATTTAAGAATATATATGTAGTACTCGTATGGTTGCACGCAATGGCCAATTACCAAGACTATTGATAGAGCACCTCAATGAGTGGAAGCTATGGCCTATTCCTAAAGGTTTATAGATAAAGCTTAGAAATATATAGAGATTCTTATCCGGCTTTCAAGATTGTTGTTAAACCGATCTACATGAAATCCAATTAATTGTAGTGTATTTCTTTGCATTCTTATTATATTATATTGCCACAACGTATTGGTCAAGTCTTTTAAATGTTTAGTATGAGCTAAAAAATTGAGGTATATCCAATAATTCAATTCCATCTTCCTCTGATTTTCTTTCATATTCAAAATGATTGAAATGATATGCACTTAAATCTATTAACAAGATTATTCGAATTCATGTCTTACAATAGCTCATAAGCATTGGTGTATGAATAATAACTTGAAATGAGGAATATCCATTCAAACAAATTCTCGTAGGACAATTTTGTTTTCATCCTAATGTGTTTGGCTTTGCATTCAACAAAACTTGATTGTAGGTGGACTATTTGTGGGCCATTTAATCTCAACAAACTAAAGACCACTTGATTACTTTCTCTTTTTCAATTGTCTTTGTAAAGTTGACATTCTTCCCTTCATGCGGGACCTTAACACACATGCCAACAAACATTGTAGCCAAAATTATTCAACATTTCTTTGGTCATATTAGAATAGATTAATTTCTCAAATTCAAAGTTAACCTTAAATGCACTAGAGCTTGTTATTAATGCAAGGGATTTCATCTTTAATAAATCCTCTATTTTGTCATGTTTATTTGCATCTTTATTTTTAATAACAATCACACTAATCAAACTACATTTTAAAATAATGTAACAATTTTTCTGTATAAATCCTTCTATCATATTTACTTGGTTTGAAAACACTAAACTAATAAAAGCTCAATTATAATACCTAATTTATAGAGAATCTTGAGGTACAAGTACTCTAGTGGATTGAGAACATCACATATTTATTATGGTCTCATCAACAACCACATCCTTATACCGTGAGACCTTGAGTTTTACTTTGAGTTTTGTTAGTGTAAAAGTAGCAATTGCACGTATTGCTGATTGGTATTTGCAATGAGTGTAATTTTTAATTAATTTGAAAACTACAAAGTTTTTTTTGTTCTGTGGTAATGGAAACCATTTTATAATGTACAACACTAGGGGTGCAATGTATCACTGATAGAATTATCTAGTAATTAGGTTCATATTGCATGTAGATGATACATAGACTTGCCAAATGTGACCCCTGCAAGACCCTAACAACCAAGACTACAAAACAATAAACTTTTGCTTTTTAATCAAAAAATGTGATCGAAATGTTTGAAAATATGTCAAAACAAAGTGAATCAAGCAATGCTTTCATTTGATGAAATACCATATCCTCAATCCACGAGGACAATTTGCAATTTTAAGAGGAAGATATTGAATATAATATAATTACTTGTATCAATTATGTAACTAATTGTTAGATATACAAGTTTTGTCAAATTCAACTATATAATTGTTGTAGATAAGCCAAGAATCTTTTCCTATTTATAATTGTCTAATGCAATGTACCAAAACAGATCTTATCTAACATTTAACATTAATAAAGCTATCTATAAATTTCATTTGTATTTTGTATGTATAACATGTTGTGCTTATACGTGTCTATTGTTTAAACTCCACAATGGCATCAAATGATGAAAGCCACTGGTAGCTTGAGTACTTTTCTAGCATGCTATTGAAAAAGTAATGATGTTACTTCAGCGTGATAATGACTGCTAAATCAAATCACATGCTTTTGATTATTGATGGAAGTAGTGAGGTTTGATCTTAAATTTCGAAAAAATCCTAGCATATGACTCCATAAAGGGAGTGTTTTGAAACTTACAACAGATCACCTCCAAGTGAAAATTTATTTCATTGGAAACACAAGTAGTTAATGAGGATTGCTAGGCAAGGTTCTCTAGTGCTTTAGCTCGAGAATAGTACATATAAGAAAGATGGAAGTGTATTGCATTTGCTCAAAAAAAAAAAAAACTCCTTTATTTTTCACAAAAAGTATGATTCCAAATGCAAATTGAGCACTATGGTGAGCAATGTATTATTTGAAATGGTAAGTTGTAAACAAATTCAAGAGGAATTCAAGAGTGTAATTTGAATAGGTTTCACTTTCTAGTTCTAGTTCTACAAAAGTTCGTGCTACTTGTAACAAGAAGCATATTGTGTATAGTTTCAATGAAACAAAATGAAAGAAAGAAATTATATTAATGTCTATAAGAAAGTTGAAACAAGGAGAATTTTTTCTAAAGAATTAATTTCTCATACCAAACAATTCAAACTTGTGAGCATCCAAATCTATTTGGACTATATGGACCACAACAAATGGTGTTGCATATAATTTTCAGTTTTGTAAGTTTATGGGAATATGCACGCAAGAGAATATTGGTTGCATTCCTAAAAAATAGTCAAAAGATCTAGATAACTTATAATGCTTCTCTCTTATAACTACAAACCAGGGAATTCCCTCAAGAAGGATAGATGACATGACGAAGAAGAATGTTTTATAAATTTATAGAACATTTGGAAAACATGTCATTAAACCACTAAATCTTGGACAAATTAGGAGAATGGGGTAGTATAATGCAAGAACAAGATATTTGTTGTGTTCAAGAAGCATGCAAACTTCTACAATATGTAAATTGAGGTAGTTGCAAGATCATCTAAAGTAGAGTTCATATGTCAACAATAGAGAGCAAAACTCCAAATATAGCTTGAATATTAGTGCATAAAGTTTTGTATGCATCCATTAATATATTGGTTGCATTCTTCAAAAATAGTTAAAAGCTTTATAATCTAGAGACTTAACAATGGTCATACTCTATACAAAACCAAGTAAGGAACTCCATAAGGAAGGTTATATAAGATAATGAAGGATCATATATCCTATAAAGGAACATGCCATGTCATTGAATGTCTAATAAGGGAATCCTAGACAAAGCAGTAAAATGGTGTACCAAAATGTTGTAACAAGATTCTGCTTTAGTGTTTTAAAGATGCATGCAAAGTTGCTACCATTCATCAAATTCAAAGGTAGTTGTAGTAATGGGCAATAATGGCATACATCTAAAATAGATGTTCACACTAAGAAAATAGGTATAAAATCTCTAGACATGGATTGGCATAGTGATGCAAAGAATTTTGTTACATCTAAGAGAAGATTGATTACATTACTAAAAAAAATCAAATTCTCTATATACCTTATAATGTTTCTTCCTTTATCAAAAAAACAAAATATGGAACTCCTTCAACAAGGTTAGATGGGATCAAGATGGAGAATGTCTAATAGAAATTGAATTATTGTTTTGATGTCACATTCACAAACCATTAAAGAAGAGCGTGATGGCTACATTTATTGGCTATTTGTTGATATTTAAAGTTATAATTTATTAATCCTATTATAAGACGAGTGTTTAGAGGCATAAAGAGGCTCAAGAAAGGCATGAAACAATATCACATTAGTTAGCAACACAAAAATGAAAAGACATCTAACCACAAATTTAGTTTTATGATAACAAATGTGTATGAGGATGGAATAAGTAGGTTGAACTTAAAATAAATTGTACACAACAATTGCAACTTGAGTAGAGTGCAAAAACCTAATTCAAATTTGAGGAATTTTTTAATTTTGTAAGTTCATGGAATATGCACCCAATATAATATTGGTTGAATTCCTCAGAAATAGTGAAAAGCTCTAGATATATTATAATGTTTATCACTCTAATTTGGAAACCACATAGGTAATGAACCATTCTAAAACAAAATAAAACAATAAATAAAAATTATAAAATAATAATAATTGTAAACAAGAAAAATTGTCCCCTCAAACCACTAGAAACCAATAAGCTCAACTATATATGAAAACTCGAAGTGAATCCAAGAGAGTCAATTAGTAAAACGAGTAGTAGGGAAAATCACAAAGGGTTTTGCTTGAATCATATAATAGTTAAGCTAGAATTTTATGATGGTGACAGGTTGTCATTGATGTCAAAAGTGTGTTCATATCATAGGAGATGGTGCAATGCAAAATTTGCCATAGTTGTATCTCAGTTGGCTTATGTAGAATAGTCTGCTCATCAGTGACATTCACATACTATGCAAGCACATAGTTTCAAATTAGGGCAAGGTTCTTGTTTGAATCACATGACAAGGAGGTCATGATTCCTGATCTAAAGAAAGTTGACATATGGTATGTTGCTTATCTTAGTAATACTTCATCTTCATGCAGTGTGTTCTTGATGTGTTCATTGTTTGCCATTAAGAATAATGGTTGAGTACTTCATTGGCAATCACCTTGGAATATATTATTCAGAATAGTAAAATCAAAAAGGGAATCATGTCTTGATCAATAGTTCTCATGAGATATCTAGGTGTGAGGTCTACAATGTTTGCAATAGTTTCATCAGTGGAAGCTTTAGTTTGATTTGTGGCATTATCTGCAATGTGCATCTTGCTTTAATCTTGTAAATGTTTCATAAGGACATGGTGTGTTAATATGCTTCAAGAATGTTGCTTTAAAAATGGAGGCTATCTAATGCTCAAGGTGTCACCATTTGTTTTAAATATCCTAAACATCTCTCGTACCTTAAATGGGCTTGAAAGTTAAACAGCCTTGTTTGATAGTCATTTATCTATTACACTTTATGTTCTATTTGAATGGTGACCTGCGAGAACGGGTCAGTCCACTTAAGTACCACCGTTTGGAGGGGTCCCTAGTCATGGTGGTGACCGGCCCACCTCATACTTCTAACCGACTCCATCGGTCTCTTCGAAAAGTACTCGGGCGGGATTGAAAAGTAATTTGCATCGAATTTTATGGTAAGTAAAGGTTTTTGAAAAGTAATTTGCATCAAATTTTATGGTAAGTAAAGGTTTTTGAAAAGCACCGACGGTTTGTATTAAAAGAAACATTCTCTATAAGAATGTTAGAGCCTGATTTTTTTTAAAAGCATTTCGAGTGTTAAATAAGTTTTGTTAAATGCTTTTTTGTTTTATTCGAAAGGGGAGATAAGGATAAGCTATATTAATAGCTTTGTTAAAAATAAAAACTTTGTATTTAAATTACTCCCTTTATGTCATATGACATTTATATTAAAAGGCCATCGAATATTTTTGGAGATGATAAGTTTCTTTTAGAAACTTAAAATCTTTTTCCTCCTAAATTGTTAAATCCTTGAGATCTCATCTAGTAAAGTGATTTTTTGAGATTTTTTTTTTGAGGAGTTATTTTGAGATGGAAGATTTATTTCTATTCTTAAGATTTGGATACAAATAAGGTGATTTTCTTTTGAAAGGCAGATTGGATAAAGAGTTTGAATGCAGGGATTTGCAGAGAAGGAGATGAAAATGAAAAGACTAAATATTCAAAGAGATTTTATTTTTTCTCCTATAGGTCCTGATTAAAATGTTAGAGAATATGATATGATCTTGATTGACAAATTGGTGGAGCTATTTTTCAGATTGAAGATATTTTGCAGAGAAGGAGAATGAACTTTTGAAGGAATGTGAAAAGTCTTATGAAAGATTGATTTTATTCTTGCAGGATGAAAAAAGAAGAAAAGATTGATTTTGTTCATGCAGGATTAAAAAGAAGAAGAAAATGAACAGTCATGGGCATGAAGAGAAAATTAATTTCTTCACAGATGGAAAATAATTGTGTAGAATGTGAAAGGTTTTTCAAATTGTTTATAATGGTTTTTCAGGTGCATTGATTTAGTGTGTTGATGAAGAAGACATAGATGAAAAATACAGATGATGAGAGATTGAATACATATAATGTGTGTCAAGGTTATACAGATTAATGATTTGATAATACAGATGACCAATTTGCAGAGTAGAAGAAATATTGAATCAAGCTTTGATTGCAGTGATTGATAAAAGAAGGATAGAGATGAAACATACAGTGTTGTGAAGTGTTGTTGAATGGATTAGAATACAGATTTGATATGCAGTGTTGTTGAATGGATTAGGATACAGGATTGATATGCAGTGTTGATTGGATCAGAATAAAGGATTGTTGAGTGTATCCGGATGTCAGATTGAATAGAATGGGTATTTGACAGACATATGTTTGTATTGGATGGAAACAGAGTATCCCTCTGATTTGCTTATTACATTTTTTGGTAATTTGGTTTGCCAGTGAGGCACAATATGCCAGTGTGGCTTGTGGTCAGTGAGACCTTTCTATGCTAGCGAAGCTTGTGGTCAGTGAGACCTTGTATATGTCAGTGAGACATTTGTAAGAAGTTTTTTGTTTAAGCCAGTGAGGCAGTTTTGGAGTGGTTTTTCTACCCCTGATGGCTTTTCCACTCGTGCATATCTTGTGTCATGATTCATATTGATCTTCTTTGTGTGTGTTTGATTTACTTAAGAAGTTTTTATTCTCTTTCTGTATTCACAGTCATGTGCATATGTATTTTACAAATCAAATGGTATCTTTCTTTTTGAGCTCTGAAAGTTAAAGTTTGAAAAGGATTTGAAAATTCACACAACACTGATTCACCCCCCCTCTCAGTGTTGCCCTTGATTCCTACATTTTACTCCTATAAATCTTCATCCATTGTTGCACACATCATGTATTCAATTTAATTTTATTTCCCTCTTACATCAACTAGGCCTTTCCATCGAAATTAACACCTATGCAAATACATAATACTCCATGTATGGGTGGAAGTCCAATCTAGAACTCCAAAAACTATGAAAATAAAAAACAAAATCTCTTATCTCGTTTATTATAGCTACAGATATACAAGAAGTAGATCCAACATAGAGCATTTTTTTTTGGAAAAAAATTATACAAACTACAAATAATGTGAATTTCCCTTCCAAGTGTTCCCCAAATAAATAATACATCCATTGAAGCGATATCCACATGTCTTGTTTACAATTAATACATATATACAATGAATATACCCAACTTCTATGTGCCACATAAACAAATACTATTAATAAAAGCAAAACTCTTCTTCTATGTAGCCTTCTACTGTTGGGGTGCCCACATGGCTTGTTCAAAACTGCTACATATTATAAAAGAAATATATATATATATTAACAAATAAAAATTGTAAAGGAATTGAAAAACATCTCCTACATAGCCTTCTATTGTTGGGATACCTACATTGCTCGTTCAAAACCACTACAAATTGCAAAAGGAATATATATATATATATATATATATATATATATATATATATATATATATATATATATATATACCTACCTAAAAATGACCTTTGCATATGGGTGTGTGCAAGAAGTTGTGTCCACTTATTGGCCAAAAAGTGGAAGTGTTTTCCCTGATTTTCAGAATTTCTCACATTTGACCTAAAAATTTGAAGCACTTAAAGGTGAAATCTTGGAAAAAGTCACTAAATATGAAATGTAGTACTCGGAGTCTAGTTTCCAAATATGTAATTTTTTTCAATACCCAGATGATAGAAATTGATTTTGAATAGGCGTTTCTAAAAACCACTGTTTAAAAGTCACTTTTTTTTACTATACCATGTATGTATACGTCATCCATATTTTGACCTAAATAATCATATTTTTCAAAATCTTTTTGGGAAAAGATTTATAACTCACTGAAGCATGTTTTCCATATTTATTTGTAATTTTTTATTAAATATTTTTTTTAATTAATTTTTTATTGGCCATTTTTGGTCTTTTAAAAAATCATCGTGTACGTCACGCATAAGATGACCTAAACTTAACATTTTTTGAAATTTTTTTTTGAAATTGAAAAGAATTGTCTAAAGTATGTTTTCATACAATTTTTTTTACAATTTTTTTTTAAATAAAAAGTTATTAAAATATTAAAAAACCTTGATAATTCAAGTTTATGGACCTATTTCATCAGAAATTGATTAAAAAATAGAAAAATTAATCCAATTGTAAAAAAAATTACATATTTGGAATCTACATTGTCTCCTCTATAATGGGTTTTAATTTCGTCAAAATATTCTACAAAATAGACCTTTAGATATATGCCCAAAGTCACTATTTTGTTATGACATTGACAGGGCCTTCAAGTTGCAAGTCAAACCAGGTCCAGAGGTTAGGGTTGGGTCCCCAAAGCATTTTCTAAAGCGGGTTACAAAGCAAAACCCAAGCCTAAAATTCAAATTTTGAATAACGGGATCCCGTCTATTAAACGGGATCCCATTTCTTCATGCATCAGTCGAAAATAAAACGAGATCCCGTTTATTATTTGCCTGTTTTTTTTAATAAGACTGTACTATGACTGTCATTCCTACAACTTGCTCTACAGTACGGCCAACAACGACTCTTGCAGCATTCTTTGCCATATTTTTTTCTTTTGCAGGTCCAACTTGAAATATTGTTTGTATTTTGATAGAAGCCATTATGGAGACACTATTTGAGTGAAATTTTGTTGAATTGGTACTTGTTTGAAGGACTTGAAACACATTCAAGTTTTTGACATTCATTTGTACATGCTTCATAAATTTTTTAATCATGGGATCACAAAGTCGTAATAAGAGGAAAGATAGGAAGCTATTAACCCTTGAAGAAATTGAAGCAAAGAGAGAGAAGGCAAAAAGACAGAGATAGAAGAATAAAGATTCAATCAATGAATAATGCTGAAGCATCCAATTCCACAACTATTGAAGATAAAAACAATGAGGAGACCATGGATGTAGACGATGCAAGTTTGCAAGAGGTGAATGTGGAAACTAATACGATTATACAAACTACTTCTGGTACGTCTTCAAATCCCTCTATTAAATGCTATGGAGAATGTTTCAATAGGCACAAATCCAGGTACTTCAAATCCACCTTTGAATGAAATGGAAATAGTATTGATAGGAGATTTAAAACAAGCTGGATATAACAATGTTGAGATTGATAATATTCGTAGAGATCAAAATTTGAAACAAATTGTTGTTGAAAATGAAAATGAAAATCCTTTTGTTGAAAATGAAAATGAAAACCATTTTGTTGTTAAAAATGAAAATGAAAATCCTTTTGTTGAAAATGAAAATGAAAACCGTTTTGTTGTTGAAAATGAAAACGAAAATCTTTTTGTTGAAAATGAAAATGAAAACCGTTTTGTTGTTGAAAATGAAAACGAAAAATCCTTTTGTTGAAAATGAAAATGAAAACCGTTTTGTTGTTGAAAATGAAAATCGTTTTGAAGTTGAAAATGAAAATAAAAATCTAGGATGTGATGTTGAAAATGAGAAATTATTTTTCAAAATTGAAAGAGATGTTTTGGATAATCTTCCTGGTAAAATTTCTTGGAGACAAATAAGAACACATGCCAATAGATTATACAAGGAAATTTTTTATCATAAAAAACTATCATTTCAATGTCAACTAATGATGCAATTAATGAGAATGTGGAAAATGAGAAAAGTAATGAAAATGTTAGCCATTTTTGTTAAACCAAGAAGAAAAGATCAATCACTAAAACATGCTATGTCTACTGTTGCTAGTGCCATTGAGTCTACTGGAAGTAATAGTCAATCCAAAGATAAAAATGCAGCAAGACGAGCTATAACAACTGCTATAGTGAATAAAACAACTTTGAATAGAAGAATGGTAAGCAATATTAGTGGAATTCTAAAAATACATCCTAAAACATTGGTAAGAGCAGCAAAAAGAAGAGAAAGTATAGAAAATGATCCAATTAACCAATGTTGGAGTTTTAGTGGTCGACTCCCGAGATCTGACATGAAATTGAATGTTGAAATCAGATCTTTGATCGAAAAATATTGGCATGATAATACTAGGGTATCGTTTAATGTTAGAGATGTTTTAAAATTAAGAGTGGGGTCTAAAGTTCGCGATCCTCATCCAAAACACTTATTAGATACAACGTAAACTAAATTTTATATAAAATTTTGTGATGAATTAGTGTTACTTGGTAATATTAAAATAAGTCAAAGATCTTTTGAAAAATGCAAACCATGGTAGGTAAAGATTAATAAGGAACGAATATCTTATTGTTGTAAAACACATGTTCAATTTCGTTATTATTATGATGTGTTTCAATATATATGTTGTACTTTACATCGTAACATGATTATACAGGAATGTGATATTAATATGCCAACTGAAGCAATAAAAGAGTTTATATCAAGTTTGTTCTGTGAAAGATCTAATGAAAAATTATTTTATTTAAGTTCATGTATTTCTGGACAATGCACTAGTTGTGGCAATCTTTCTTTGTTAAGAGTTTGTATGCATGAAAGTGTTGAAAATAATTTTGGACAACAATTAGTGGATGTTAAAAGATTTAAAAATGTTGAATATTCTTTAAAAGATGGAAAATTTGGAAAGTGTTGTGATTTAATTACAGAAAAGGTTAGTGTGCATGCATTCATATCAGAATTTAAGAGTAAAATTGTACCAAAATATGTCAAGCACTCTCAACAAGCTCGATGGCTTGATGGACAATTTCGTGAATGTAGAAACACATTTCCAGTTGGTACTATATTATCAGTGGTTGATTTTGCGAAAAACTATACTTTAGCTCCGCAAGAGGAAATTCAATCACAATATTACAATTCAGTGCAGGTTGCTATGTTTGTTCATATTGTTTATAGACATGCAGATGATAGCATAGAGAATGATAGAAAAGTTTTGAGGGAGTATCATTTTTATTTGAGTGACAACCGGTTACACTCATTAGAATTTGTTTAATTTTGTTTCAATATATTTTATACAAATTTAAGAGAAAGAGGAATCCAGATGACTGAACATCTTATATGGTCAAATAATTGTATGGGGCAGTTCAAGAATGCTCGAATGTTCTATTGGTTAAGTAGGGTTCACAAGGAGAATAATGTCCAATATATGTGGAATTCTTTTGAAGCTGGACATGGTAAAGGAGAACATGATGGAGCTGGTGCGTGTGTTAAAAGAATTCTTGCTAGACAACAATTAAAATTTGAGGATGCAGTAAAATTTAAAGATGCACGTGGGATTGTAGATTGGTACAATACAAGATTTTGTACACCTGGATCAAGCGAGTACTCTACAGTTCGTCGATTCTTTTGGTTGGTTGAAGAAGAAAATATTCTACCTAGACTTGATTGCCAAACAATCAGTGGATCTACTAAATGGCATTCATTTAGGAGTTCGAATGCAAGTACATGGACTATCTGGACAAGGGAGCTTGCATGTTTTTGTTAGTTTTGTATTTCAGGAGATTGGGAAGCATGTGAGAATACAGAATGGGTTGAAGAGTGGAAGCAAAGACCATTGACACTTGCACAAGCACACAATCAAAGTGAAACAACAATTGAAGACCATGATCAACTGTTTGTATCAGACGATTATGACTGTGTTTCAGACCTTGTACAAGAAGGTAATTTAATTCAAATTATTTCATTTTATTTCACTTCATTACTAATTTGTAGTGCTTTTATTTATTTATGTGTACATATGAATGCATGTATGTTGATTGGTCAAATTTTATGGACATGTGCAAGTTATAGAATCAAAATTTGTTTGTAGGACATGTGTATGCTGTTGTTGCACCAAAGAATAATGAAGAGGAAACTGAATATTGGTTGGCTCGTTGTGTGGAGACTAAACATAAGTTAACAGCACCTCAAGAAGATGATGATGGCTTTCCTTATCCAACAGGTTTGGTGATCCCCTTAAGACATCCCCTTAAGCAAATTTTGATAACAAGTCTTTGATCCCCTTAAGCATATTTTAAGAACTTCTTTGATCCCCTTAAGCAAATTTTAAGTATTTCTTTGATGATGGCTATCATTATCTAATAGGTTCAGTGGTGGTTGTTTGCACTTGGCTACGGAAATACCTAATAAGGAAGAATGGTTTGCCTGCATTCGAAAATTATGAAACACATAAGAAGATTATACACTACTCACATTTGGTGTTGGCAAAAAATATAAAACTAGAGAGGTATCGTGGAAAACCTACAAATAAAGAGCTATGGAACATTTCTATGGAAGACCATGAGACAATCATCGATGCGTTGGAAAAAAGAGAGGATGGAGATAGTACAATGGAATAAGTAAATATAGGTAAATATAGTTATATAGATTTATATTATTGTTTTAAATACATTAAATACATGTTTTGATATTTCTTATGCGTTATTAGTTCAAATTGATTAAATCTTCCACTTTTAAGATATTTTTTATTTGCAGGAATAGGTTCATTTGTAATGGGATGTCTAAAATATTGCGCTAAATGAGCTTTTGTGATTTTAAGATCCAAAATAGTCTTATAGGAGAGGCCATCAGCATAAAATTGGTGCCTCTCCTCTCTCCATTTCTGGAATCCATCAAAGTTTGAGTCAATAGACCTCACAAAATCTACAATGTTTTGCATCAAAGATGCAAAACATACCACGTGAGGTGGCATGAATTGTTCATTGCGAATGGAATTTAATTTTTCTTGTATGGAATCCACATTTTCATTAATTATGGCTCGCAAGCGAGCCTGGTTAGTTCCAGGTGGGGGTGGAGGTGGAGGTGGAGGTGGGTCATCTAGAGGTGGGGCATCTGGAGGTGGGGCATTTGGCACTGGGGGTGCAGGTGCAGGTGGGGGTGCGGCCGGATCATCTTGTGCATTAAGGAAGTCCTCAACATCAAAGTGAATATCATCTAGATTCATGTTATATATATATATATATATAGATATGAACCTGCATATATACATATAAACATACAAACTTGAGTACAAATTTAAAATTAAATCAAGAATATATATATGTTTCAAGAAATTACGCTTGAAATAAATTTAAATTAAACATACAGATAATGTATACATGCACATGTACAAATTTCAAAATGTAAGAGAGCTATTAGGACTACCATAATGAATTTGTTCTCGAGGTTTGTTATCATATGTTAGGTCCAAGGTTTCAATTTTGTTAATTTTTCTATGGAGTTGGCTATTGGTTTGATGTTAAGTACTCATTCTAGAGGAGATCCAACATTTCCTATGGCAAAGCTACAAATAGTTTGTAATGGTTAAATTGGATGAATTTCTCTAACTAAATATGACTAATAAGCTTCCAATCAACAAACAATAGTCATGCTTGCATTGGTTTGAGCATTGGATCAATCATGAATTCATAAATTGGATATATGTGTTCAAGAGTATGTGAAAATTTGAGTGAATCCTTACCATTTGATAGGACATATATAACCATATACATGTGGTAATGATTTAATCTTCCACTTTTAAGATAGATGATGAGGTAAGAAGGTTAGGATGCTTTGTTTAACTTGTGATTGTAGGGATGATCTAGCTAGAAAAAGATATTAGTTGATGGTGAACTAGCTTGATTTTGTTTCGTATTTCCTATTTGTAATTGTTGTTTTCTATTTAGTTGTTAGTCATTTGACTCTTATGTGTGTTATTTAGCTTCAGACTAAGCCCATTTAATTTAAAGTCTAAATAGTCTTAATTTGCACTAGATCTTAACACTAGATGATTTTCCCAAACCTTAAGAACAATTTAAAACTCTATTTTACTATCAATATATATCAATGAAGGCTGAATGTCTAGGATTAGGTGGATAGATAATAGGAGAAAATGGATTAGGATTGGGAGTGATCAAACTTAATAGAGAGGGACATGGCATTTAGGTTTGTCTTTGTAATATAGTTCATAGTACATCTATAGAGGTCATTTAAGAGAGGTGATTTAAATTTAGGATGTGAAGTTGGAGGATTAGATGGTGGTGAGCGTAATGAAGGGATTGATGGATTAAAAGGTGGATGGACCAATGAATTAGGATTGGGATTACATGGTGGTGTTGGGATAGGACTAGTAGGCTCTTGGATAGGCATTCGATTGGATGATGATGATGTAGGCTCTTCAAGGTTCTCATGATCATTGGGAGGAAATTAGGGACCTCTTAGGATTGTGACTTTGGGTTTGGCATGGTCAACTTGGAGAGGTTGTGTGGTATATCCCTATAAGAGGATGAAGGGTGATAGGAGGTTGTAGGATGGCTAAAAGCATTCACATGACGATAATGTTCAAGTTTAAATTTCAAGATATGCATCATGGTCTACAAGGTTCTCTTGTTCAAAAGGTTCATCATATTCTACAAGGAACTCACAATCATTGGTACCAAATTTAAGACCTCCTATTACATGACTGGGGGTTTCCTATTGATTATGAGTTCAATAAGCTTCTTTTTTATTGTCACAACCATTTTGGACAAAAGAAATGAATTAGAACAGATGCATCTAGCTATTGAATGATGTCATACAAACCAGTGGACTATCATACCACCTAGGTAGAATCATAATGAACATCTACTTGAGACTATAACTAGACTTGGAAAACTACCTTTAGGTGGATATCTTGTGCATGCCACATGATCTAAAAACCTAAATTTGGTGAAGTTGTAGGCTATGGCAACCAAATTTGATAATGGAGATCTAGGATTGACTACTAGTTGCCTAGGACTAATCTGAGTATGATTATGAATATATTATGATGATTTGTGATTTAAATTTACTGAAGAATTTGATGCTTTGATTAACTTGTGATTGTAGGGATTCAATCTAGCTAGAAAAAGATATTAGTTGATGGTTCTAGCTTGATTTTGTTTCCTATTCATACGTATTTGCAAAATTATTATTTTCTATTTAGTTGTTAGTCCCAATTCTTATGTGTGTTATTTAGCTTGAGACTAAGCCCATTTAATTAGTCTAAATAGTCTTAAAATTTGCACTATCTTAACACTATGATTGAACCCCAAACCTTATGAACAATTTAAAACTCTATTTTACTATCAATATATATCAATGAAGGGTGAATGTTCAGATGCATCTATGCTATTGAATGATGTCATCTAGAAACCAATGGACTATCATACCACCTAGGTAGAATCATAATGAACATCTGCAAGACTATAACTAGACTTGGAGAACTACCTTGAGATGGATATCTTGTGCATGCCACATGATCTGAAAACCTAAATTTGGTGAAGTTGCCTATGGCAACCAAATTTGATAATGGAGATAGGATTGAAGTTACTAGTTGCCTACCTGACTGATCTGAGTATGAAGATGAATATATTCTGATGATTAAATATGATTTAAATTTAATGAAGAATTTGATGCTTTGTTTTTAACTTGTGATTGTAGGGATTCAATCTAGCTAGAAAAAGATAAATTAGTCAAGATGGTTCTAGCTTGATTTTGTTTCCTATTTCCTAGATTTGCAAAATTATTGTTTTCTATTTAGTTGTTAGTCCCAACTCTTTCCTTTTAAGAAGTACATCAAATCTAATGTAGTACTAGATACTTCTACATATACAAGTTTCTGTTAGGAGAAAATATCTTTTGCCAAATTTGTATAGAGTTGTCTATAGTGTGTTCCAAGGTAATCAAATGATGTAAGTCACAATTTAGAGGGTTGAGGGATAAGTTTGTGTTGAGTCTATAGGAGGTGTTTTCTTACATAGACGAAGCTCCATAATCTAGGTGTCTCCATGTCTAACTCAAATGTTTCAACTTGGTCCATATTATATCTAGATTAATGATAAAATTATATATATATATAGCTATGAGATCCACGATCATATCAATGTTTGGTAGAGAAAAGTTATCTTTAGGGTAGATCCTTTTTTGATGTCTCAAAAGTTATTGCAAACATGAATTCCCTTATTTTTCTTGTTAACTAAGACCACATTAGAGACCCATTTAGGATAAGTAATAGTCTGAATGAACCCTGGACATCCAAGAGTTTATACAATTCTTCTATGACCACGAGGGCTACTTGGGGGTGCATTTTGCGTAGCTTTTATTGAATAGGTTTGGCATTGAGGTGAACCACAAGATGATGCATGACTTTAAAGATGGAGTCTCAAGGCATATCACCATAATACCACATGAAGAAATTAATGTAATCTTTAATGGTGACATGGTTATGCCTTCTTTGATGTCAAGGTCCAGTGGAGCTACTATCTTAGAGAGTTTAGGATCCTTTTCTATTCACAGGTTGATGTCTATAGCATCCTCAACAAGGAGAGGGGAGTCATCTTGTATCTGAGTGGTATCTAATGGAAGGTGAAGTTTGTCAAATTGAGGAGCTCTTTGGAAGTGTCCATTTTTATTGTATCATTTTAATCAATCACAAGTTTCTTCTTATATCTTGTTGCTATTCTGCCTACTAGGGTGCCTTAGGACTAAAGGGTTCTTTCTTTCTCTCCAAAATAAGCATATGTAGGTGTTAAGTATGGTGGAAAAGTCTTTCTTATGATTACAATGGGGTTGTGGTCTTGACACTTCATAAGTTTCATGATGGCTTCATCATTTTGGAAAACATCAAATCATAAAGGGTCGTGTTGGTCCCAATTGATAAGCTCAAGGTATTATACGTCTAAGGAGATGGTGAGGATAGTGACCTATCATGAAAGAGGTTAGTGGCGGAAAGATCTTCCTAAGGATCATGAGTGGAGCCTACATCAATGTCATTAAGATTAGGGGAAGCATTACCAATGAGGTTGGGCTCGTATCACAATTAACATCACAATGTTCATCCCAGGGGCATAACCTAGCTAGTGAGGACAGCTACTTGAGTATCTCAAAAGTTACATAAATGTTGGCTTCATTTCATTCTTGATTAGTTGGCTATCACAAAAACTGTAAAATTTTCTCAATTCTTGATTAGTTGGTTGTCTCTAAAGGTTTGATTATGAAGGATGTGATAAAAGGTTTTATTATGGTTTGTTGTAATTTTTTTACATGATAGTTACCTATTCAATAATGCCTTTAAAATACAATGACATACATTGTTATAAGTAAATTTTATAAAAACCAAATATATATATCATCCCAATGCTATATAATTTTTGACAGTTTGTTCAAAATATCTTCTTTCATATGATATAATCGTTTCAAAATTTCAATTGTATTTTACAGCTAAAATGTTTCAATACAGCTATTCAACACTCAAATTGAACTCAAATTTTGACAGTTTGTTCAAAATCTCTCCTTTCATATGATACAGTATTTTCAAAATTTCAATTGTATTTTACAGCTAAAATGTTTAAATACAGCTATTCAACACTCAAATTGAACTCAAATTTTGACAGTTTGTTCAAAATCTCTCCTTTCATATGATACAGTATTTTCAAAATTTTAATTGTATATTACTGCTAAAATGTCTAAATATATCTATTCAATTCTCAATTTTAAACATAATTTTGACAGTTTGTTCAAATTCTATCCTTTTATATGATATAGTCTTTCAAAATTTCAATTGTATTTTACAACTAAAATGTCAAAAATCAGCTACTGATTTCATAAATAGAAACCCTAAATAACAATTCACAATTTAAATTTTGATTGTATTTTACACCAAAACAAACAAGGGAAGCTTAAAAAGATTGATGGGTAATTTGTAGAAGTGGAAAAATCCACTTACCTGGTGGGCAGATGGTCACTCAACTCGGGATCCCGTTCTCACCTGTCGACTGTCGCTGGTGAAAATGGGGTCTCTACCATTTTTTTTAAATTTAATACTTTTTCAAAACGGGATCCCGTTCCATAAAATGCGATCCCGTTTATAACGGGATCCCGTTTTATGGAATGGGATCCCGTTTTTGGCATCTAGGTTCGGGATCCTGCTAAGGAACGAGATCACGTTTTGTGTTTTAGGCTCGGGAGAAACGGGATCCCGTTTTTGGTTCCCCGATTTTGGATTTTTTTCTAACTCTAAAACTTCCACCTTAAGTGGACACAACTTCTTGCATTTACCCATATCTCACCTTGCATACATCATATTTTTCTAAATCACTTGCATTCAACATTAACTGAATAATCTAATTATTTAATTAATTTCATCAAATTCATCAATTTCCTCTATTTTCCCTAATTTCAACATCAATTGAATAAATTCTATTAATTTAATTAATTTCCTCTTTTAATATTCAAATCTACATTAATTAAATAAATAAATTATTTAATTAATTCATCACTCAAAATTCCTCTTATCCACAATTAAATAATTTTTAATTATTTAATTAACCAAATAATCTTCAAAATTTAAATAAATTATTCAAATTTATTTGACTTTATCTTCTATCAATAAATAAAACTAATATTTTATTTATATTCCTCCATCATGCAAAATAAATTAAATGAAGATGCGTGCTTTAAGGCGCGCAAGGAGGGAGAGGGTGGCTCGGCTGGTGGCGGGTGTAAATGGAGTGAAGGAAGAGAGGGTGCCAAGCAAGGTAAGGGTTATAGTCTGCCTTCCAAATTGGTCCTTATTCTAAATGACGGTATGCAGTTTGCTGTAAATGCTGAAGAAAATAGACTCAAGAATGTAGCTTTATTCTTTGTTTCCTTGGATTTGGATAAACTGCCTGCGCGGAAATTTTTTGACCACTGGTTATTTACAGTTTGGGGAAAAAAATTGGGGGCATCTGTATCATTTTGTTGAATGGTCTCCAAAGGAAAATTTGTTATTATTTTGAAAAATCATTCTATGCAAAGGAAAATACTTGAAAAGGAGATGTGGATTGTAGTTAATGCATTGTTTAAAGTATTTCTGTAGTCCCCAGAGGCATCCATGCAAGAAATTAAGTTCTGGTCAGTTCCTCGATGGCTGTTGATTAAATCGGTTCCCATTCAATTGTGGGCCTTCATTCCCAAGATATTGGAACTGCTGGGGAAAGTTTTTAAAATAGAGGATGCTAAGATGACCCTTCCCCATATGGATGCTAGGGTTCTTATCTCTCTCAAGCTTGGAGTTAGTATTCCGGAGTGTATTCAAATAAATCTTGTGAATAAATATGTTGAATGTGTTGTTGTTGGCCTGGGAGGCCTCAATTCCTATTTTTTGTGTAAAGCTGATGGTCATATTAGGAAGGATTGTCCTATCCTTAATAATGAAAATAAAGGGTCTAAGTTTGAGCCTGTGAATCCTGAAAAGCATAATTCTGGGTTGGGGGGTGTTGGGCTACTCTCTGTCCCGGCCACTGTGGTTAAAGAACCTACTCTTGTGGTGGCCGTGGTAGGGGTTAACCCTTCATTATCTCCTAATGTCTTCAGCCAACTTGATAAGGCTTTGAAAGAGGTGAGAAACAACATGGAGAAATTGACCATTGATGAGTTAGTTCCTAAACAAGTGGAGGTTGATCCTTCAGATGTGAGAAATGTGTCGCCGTTCCCTTCCCCATCTGTGGGGATGCAGAACATGGTTTTTGGGGAGGCTAATGTGGATGTTGTAGCTGCCTCTCCTGTGATTCTCCTCGTTCCCTTTGAGGCCCCATTGATTCTATCCCCCTCTTCGCCTACCTTATCCCTCAGTGTTGAGCAAAAGTCTCTTTGGGAGTCAGCTCTAGATGGGGGTGAAGACCCAATTTCCAAAAGTTTGCCAGAAGTTAATGATGGTCCTTCCCCCAGCTTTGTAGAAAAAGGATTCTCTTTCAAAGAAGGAGGATCTCACTTGGGGATCCCAGAAAAGAAGAATGCTCAGCAGTTGGTAATGATGAAATACAGAGAAGAACTTTTTAATAAAAAGATGCAAGATCTAGTGCAAGAATTTGGGCTTCCCACCCATTTAGAGCCCTCCCTAAAGAATGTGAAGGGGAAGAGATTGAATGTGGCCCCAAAGGGGATGGAGAAAGGAAAAAGAGGAAGTATGTGAAGAGGAAAGGGGTAGATTGCAAGAGGGTGAAAGGAGGCAATCTATCCAAGTGTTTTGATAAGATGGGAGTTTCTAAGGAGTAGGCCCATTGACTGATGGCATTGTACCTAAACATACTGTCTTCATGAAAATCATAAGCTGGAATGTAAGGGGGTTGGAAACCCCAGATAGAAAATACATTGTCATGCAATTAGTTAACAAGAACAGGGGCCTGGACTTCCTCTTGTTGCAAGAATTAAAAGCTACCAAATTTCATCTGGATATTGTACTTAGATTTATTTGGAAGGAAGCCTTAAAAATCTGCACTAAACATGATAAAGGTAAAGGAGGAACTACTCTCCTCATCCATCCTGGTTGGGAACAGTTTTTATTTCAGTCAGGTTGCTCTCCCTGTAATAGGGCTGCTTGGGCTTGCTTTGATAAGAATGGTGACAAGTTTGGTAACTGTTAATTATATGCCTCTAATGATCATGGTGAGAGGGGAGGTTTTTGGGAATGGCTATCTATAAAATCTCCCTAAGGTTCCATGGATAATAGTAGGGGACTTTAATATGGTAGAAAATAAGGAGGATAAGGTGGGTAGCATCAATGTAGGGTGGAAAGGGAATGAGAAGTTCTTCTGGACTAGTTTTAAAAAATCTCTGAAATTGATAGATCCTCTGGAAGGTGGCAAGAGTAATAGTTGTGGAATATGGTATACTTGGTGTAATGCCCAAGCAGGAAATAGAAGAATTTACTGCAGACTTGACATGTTTTATGTTAACAAAGACTTCTTTCAAGTTAAGAGGCAATCTGGAGATAATGGGGTGAAAGTCCTGCCAAGAACCCTTTCAGATCATCACTTGATCTTTGCTGACATCTCTTTTGTTGGGCTTAATTCTAGGTCTAAGCCCAAGGTTTGGATCCCTTTCAAGCTTAATATCAGGCTCCTTGACAGTGAAGACAATAAGCAAGGTATTATCTCAGTTAGAGCCATTTTGAAAGCGATGCATGCTTAGGACAATCCCATCAGTTTTTGGGCAAAGCTCCTTAAAAGCTGTCAGGAGATTTTTCAAATTTGTGGGAAGAAAACTACCTTGGAGAGAAGGAAAGAGGAGAGGGAGTTCCAGAAATCCCTATTGAATTTTGAGGTGTTGATTCAGGAGGCCCCTTTTGATAGGATGCTGTACTCGGGCTTGAATGAGGCCAAACATAAGCATAGGAAATTTGAAACTGTTAGAACCCAATCTGCCAAATGTAGGGCTAAGCTGAACTGGATTCAAGGAGGGGATTAAGGCTCTAAGTATTTTTTTAGTCTTTTGAAAAATAAGTTTAGGCAAGAGCACATTGAGTCGATTGTGGAAGAAGGAACATGTTGTTCTAGTCTGGATGATATTATGAATCTTTTTAAGAACTTCTATGAGAATCTACTCAGAGCTAAAGATGATAATGATGCTTGTAGAGAGGCTCAGAACTTATGTTCCTGCATATGTCCTAGGAAAATAGATGAAGTGATGGCAGAAAAGTTAAAACAAGGACTATCCAAAGAGGATATTAAAAATACCATTTTATCAATGAAGGATGGTAAGTCTCCTGGATATGATGGGCTCCCAGTAGAGTTCTACAAAGCTAATCTAGAATGGGTGGTTAGTGATCTGTTTGACGTTTATTAGGAAGCCATTTGCAAAGGGTCTTTGGGAAAAGATATCAATAGAGGCATAATTAAGCTTTTACCTAAAGAGGGTGACAAATCCAACCTGAGAAATTGGAGGCCTATAACCTTGCTTAATGTGTCATACAAAATCATGGCTAAAGTTTTGGCAAGAAGGCTGATTGATATATTGCTTGAAATTATTAATCCTACTCAAACTGGGTTTATAAAAGGCAGATACATTTTAGAGAATCTTATTACAAGCTGGGAAGCCTCTCATTAGACCAAGGAAACTGGGCAGAATGCAGGGATACTTCTCCTAGACTTTGAGAAAGCCTATGATAGGGTTGAGTGGTCTTTTATAATTTGTATTCTTAAAGCTATGGGATTCCCACCAGAATTTTTGTCAATGATGCCTTATCTTCTCCACTTTCGATGGGCAGGTCTATCAGACAAGGGTGTCCCTTGGCTCCAACCCTTTTTTTTATAGCTTCTGAAGCCCTATTTTATCTGTTGAGAACTGATGCCATCCCAGGGAAAGTGGAGGGAATTAGGCTCCTAGATGGTAACTCATTGCTTAATATGCAGTTTGCTGATGATACTTCTCTATATCTAGTTTTAGATAGAGATAATATAGATAACCTCAAGCTTAGACTGAATATATTTTGTTCTGCTTCTGGTGCTAAGATTTCTTTGAATAAGTCCTATTTGATTGGATGGAACAATGCCTCTCCTTCTTGGCTAGGCATGGATAACTGGCAGTGGGGAGGTCCTACAAAAACTGTTAGATTTCTTGGAATCCCCTTTGCCCTTGACCCATCCCTCAAGCAGATGTGGAGTTGGCTTTATTCAAAGATTGAAGTTAAGCTTAAAAGTTAGAACAAACAGGCTCTGGCCCTTGTTGGCAGATTTTAGGTCTGTCAGAAGATCCTCTCAGCCTATTAAATTTACTATGCATCAATGTGGCTCTTTTCTAATTTGTAGATTGAAAAAATTCAAAAAGAAATTAGGGCTTTCCTTTGGTCAGATGGCAAAGGGATTAGCAAGAAGCACTTAGTAAATTGGAATTGGTGCTACATCAGCAAGGAAAATGGAGGTTTAGGATTGAAAGACCTGAAGTTGTAGGGGATGGCCTTAGTGGCAAAATAGATTATTAACTCCCTTGAAGGTTCTGAACCATGGAAAGTTCTTGTAAGAAACAACATCAAGCTGTCATGTCCTAAAGCTACTCCGAACTGGAAAAGCTTGCCTTCGTTGGACATTTTGTTTGGTAAATTCAAAGTGAAGCTGTTTGGCACAGTGGTATTTGAATCCATATGGAGAGCATGGGAAGGTTGTAGACACTTAGTGAGTACCTTTGAGTGTGATGAAGGCAAGGTTCAAAGGGGTATACATAGTTCTATTTGGTGGTCTCTAGAATATAAGGAGAGACCATTAGCTATTATTCAAGGGTGTTCTAGACGTAAGTGACACAAGCTAGGAGTAGTATCCTTTAAAGATATGTTCTGTTCCTCAGGAATGAAAAGTTGGGAGAATTTAAAAGAAGAATTTGGTTTGAGTGACTCTCAGAAAAGAACTTACTCCATGTTAGTGGTTGCCTTCTCAGCTATCTCTGGCCAGCCAAGATTTCTTGGATGTGCAGGTATGGTTGAACAAGCTAAGATGGAAGGATGGAGGTTCTTTGATAGGTGGTGTAGCCAAAATAATTTATAAGATGCTTTGTGATTCTCATGAGATCCTTGATCATTGTGCTAAGGCATGGAACTGTGAACTTAGTATAAAGAACCTTAGGGCCTATTTTTTGGCATTTTGGTCTAAGTATTTGGAACCTAAAAAGGGATGCTTTAGATGGTTATTGGGATTAAAAAACTGCCAATTGGTAATAATAAACCCCTGTGTAGGCTATGTAATGTTATTGAAAGTTGTGATCATATTTTTATTGACTATCCTTATGCAATTCAAGTGTGGAATATGTTCTTGTATAGGTTTCCCAGCTAGTCCTTATCTGACTATAAACTTAGAGCTATTATTTTTGGTCATTTGTAAGGGATTAGTGCTAAGCATAAAGTTTTTTGGTTAGTATTATCTACTAAAATTTTGTGGACATTGTGGAAGTTGAGAAATGAGGATCATTTTCAAGGCAGGCTTAGAACTCTTACTGAGCCTAACTGTAGACTCACACATTTTGACGTATATGTGCAAGTGGTTATTGATGTCGAAGGTCAGTTGGCTCAGTTGTCTGAGGGGGTAGATATTGGTCTTGCTTCTTCCAATGCTTCCATATCAATCTGGGCTGAAAAGAAAGAGGCTAGCTTTGAAAGTGCCAAAAAGTCCTTTGAAGATAGACTTGAAGATGAGCTGCATAGACTACAATATCTTTATCTGTTTGGGGCAAGTGTTGTTGACTCTTCCCATATAAAGTACCAGCAAGTTATTCACAGGCCACCAGATATTGCTTTTGCACAAGAGGAAGGAAAGATTTATATGGACTAGATGGGGGTGGGGCATGCTGCTCCAGAACTAGAGACTTTTTCCTCAGGCAATGTTCTTGAACTTGTTCCTTCTTCATCAGATTTTCAATGCAAATACGAGATGATATAAGCAGTAACTATATGCATATAATATTGCATAGGATGGTTTTGTCATATGAAATTGGAATGTTATACTACGACTTGTGTATAGGCTGGATCTTTTGGTAAGTTGTAATTAGGTTACTCTGCTGGATTGTTGTTCATCTGGTGGCCATCTTGACCACATTATGTAATGTCACATATATAGTTTTTTGATAATATGATTAAACTACCTTCAATCCAAAAAAAAATTAAATGAATTTATTTGTTTAATTTATTTAAATCCTCTTATCTTTTCTTCAATCATGCACAATAAATTATTTATTTAATTTGTTTTTATCCTTCAAATCTTCTTAAAATATCATTTTTTTCTATGTGCACAATCAATCTTATTTTTAGAGCTTCAAAAAGCAAATTATAAGTTGAGTTAATTGGCTTTAATTATTATTGTTTTATCAATCGATTCATAAATTAGAAAAAAAATATTCTAAATTTGTGAAATCAAATCCTATCTTTATCAAAGCAAGCAGTTAACTCAATAAAACTCTTTTTTGCATGGACACTTGTCATGTGCATGTCCATCACGTCTTCTCAACTTATCTCAACTATCAAATTCATTGATTTATTTCCACCGTTGATCGATCTTCCCTGAAACCTATATATACCCCCTTCACTTCATAAAAAATCCTCTTCGATCATTAAGCCTTTTAATCTCTTTGATCATTTAAGCTTTGGACATTCAATCGCTTTGAGCATTCTAGCATCATTGAGCACATATACCGTATCTTTGAGCATATTATCATCATCATGTCCGCTTGTTGCAACCATGGGTACGCAATGTATTAAGCAATCCACAAAAGACCAAGGAAACAATACAATCTAGGTGAAAGCTTTCATTGCTTTTGTGTTATTCATTTATTATTGGTTATCGTCTAGATTGTTTTCTTGAAGGTTATAGGATTGAGTTTGGCATTCATTATTGATCTTTCTAATCTCAATTTGACCTTTACATAATATATATTAACAAATAAAAATTGCAAAGGAATTGATAAACATCTCTTCTAGGTAGATCTATCTCTATCGATACATACCCATATGGCAAGTCTTTAGTTCTATTCTACCAAAGGATTGAGGGGTATCCATTCCACTAAAGTCGCTAGGGCACCATCATGGCCTCATCCCTTATGGTGTTAGAGCCTTGCACTAACAAGACTTGATCCCTTGTGGGCTCATTCACAACTATTCAACGTCACCAATAGACCAAGAGACCATTGACTTATTTTAACTTTTTATTCATTGTATTTTTAAAAATATTTTAAAAATGATAAAAACGCTGTAGTTCAAAATTGGTGAGAATGATTGATTTCCCCATCTACCAAGGTTCAAATCCCTTGGAGGTACAATATAAGAGATGAGGCCATGATCACACCCTAGATGGCTTAGACATAATGAATACCCATCTATCTTTGGCTCTTAGGCTCTCATGAGGAGTATGTTCTCATATCATGTTAAAAACAATTTGGATATGACTCTCAACTAGAGAGGTATGTTTTTGTACAAGTTACAAAAACAATCTAAACATAAAATAAGTTGGATGACTATGCCACACTCTAACATATCGTTGGAATGTTTTGTTGCACAAATTTACCATAAAAAATATTGTAGGGATGGTGTAGATAAGCTCTATGGAATGCACTGGG
The DNA here is from genome assembly GCA_027924645.1 of Cunninghamia lanceolata. Classification (NCBI taxonomy): domain Eukaryota; kingdom Viridiplantae; phylum Streptophyta; class Pinopsida; order Cupressales; family Cupressaceae; genus Cunninghamia; species Cunninghamia lanceolata. Next base: position 30,942,051 of record BSBN01001583.1, on the reverse strand, counting down.
AGCTCTATGGATTGAATTTGCACCTTACATGTTTAGAAATTTGCCCCATTAATGAACACCTATTTATACAAGGTAACATCAATTATTTATACAAATACAAGGTATGTTTAGTTTGTATTGAATGAAGATTGCCTAAGCCGGTGCCCGCGGAGCCGTTAGCAAGTCATTGGTAGGCCTTGCATAGTAATAAAATGAGTAGACATGAAAAATGCTTTTGTGACCCCTTCAGTTGCTGCTGAAGTATCCAACCAAAACTATTGGCACTCTTTTTAAAGGCAAGATTCTATTTCTAAAATTAAAATTATATTGCAAAGATATCATGTATCCACATGCATAGGAATAAGAGGAGCAATAGCCCCTCTATAGGACTGCATTGTGATCAAACCAAAATTACTGTTCAAAGCAATAACTACATACTTTCAATCAGGTGTAAAAAGCATTAAAGGTGTAAAGTTATTTCCAAAAGAGATCCATTAGTCTAGACATTCTCCTATAACAACTATTTATAGTCATCTCCTAAACTCCTAGGAAGGATTGGAGAAACATTTAAATCTTAGGGATCATCACCCTTTAATCCTTCACCATATTACAAACAAAATAGTATTTTACATCAATGTGATTTGTCTATGTGTAAAACATATGGTTCTTGGCAAAAAGCTGAAATAGCAATGACGACTCCATCTAAGACTCCTTTGTGCGAGACTCTTCTGCACGCATCTCGTGCACTGCGATGATGCCTGAACGCGAGCTCCCGAGACCATGCAAGCTATTTGAGAGCATCCCTTCTGTGTCTGGGAGCGGACCGGTGATGGTAGATCCTACACATGTTTCATCTGGGAGGGAATGATGTGTAGAGGAAAACCTTGAGCGTGAGGGGGTCTTTGTCCTTTGAGCAGGAAAATTCAAACAGGACTTCTTAGTCTCAGTCGACGGTGCTAGTTGTTGGTTCACTAGTTGAAAATGGCAGGCCCTGTGCTGCTAAGGTTGCCTTAGGTCACCCTTTGAGATTGCTCTAATGCTGTTACCAATTCTAAAGCTTAGGCACACCCATCACAGGCTAGGGTTAGGCCTATGCCTTGTGCCTGTTCTTCTTCTGTGGTGATGTGTGGCCTTGAGATTGTAGAAAATGGGGGTTTTTATATGAAGCATCAAGTGATCTACAGGTTTAATATCTTTTTGCCAATCTACACAGTGGGTTATTGAATCCTAGAAGCCTCTTGTCATTAGACAGATTGGACTTTTCCCAACGCAAGGGGGTTCTTCATAGTGACTTTTGCTTCCTTAAAGGAGTGAGACTTAGTACTAGATAGGGTTTGGATGTGGGGTGATCATTCACTTTCCATCAAGCCATGGGTTTGCTCTTTCAATCCTCTCACTGAGCCGCTTAATAGTAGACTAGTATGGGTTCAACTATCGAATCTCCCTCTCTAGTTTTGGGAGGATTTCTGCTATGAAGCCATTGACAACATTTTAGGGCACTTCTTGAAGGTGGACTCAATGACCTTAGATTTAGGGCATACTACGGTGGATCGCATATTAGTGGATATTGACGTCTCCAAACCCCTCATGGAGATGTTGTTTTGATGGTCGAGGACATGCCATGGATGTCACTATTGGAGTATGAGGGTCTCCCTTTTAGGTGCAGGAGATTTTTCTCTATTGGTTACTTAGCCTTCGGATGCCCTCATTCTCCTCGAAAGGGTGTGGCTACTTGGTGGAAGAATGCACTCACCGATCATTTCACTACTGGCACTTCCTCGTCAGATGGTTCCTCCAAGGTGGGCGAACCTTCCCAGGAGGGCGATTCTCTCTAGGAGAACGAGCTTCCCCAGGATTCTTTGTTACCCACTCCTCTATTGGAGCTTATGGTGACTAGGACTACTATTGCTGATCATGTTGGGTTTGCCCAACAATCATTGTCTCTGGATGCCTTTGTAGGGCTTTTGACTCCCTTATTGGCCCTGTTTGTAGTGGGTCAAACTACTACCTCATCGATTCCCATTCCTTCTGTTGGTTTTTTCCCAGACTGGATGCTTACTCCCAGATTTCCCTACAAGGTAGCCATCAATGATCGACAGGATCTCTGGGCCAGGGGCCAACAGTGTAGGAGATAGACTCTATATTTTATCTCCTCTTCTTCTTCAGGCTCTGCAAAACCTAGGGGGGTATTCCCTACTCAACATCCATGAGGTTATACATATAAAGGCTGGGATGCTGACAGAAAGTAGATAAGTCCTCCTGTAAGTAGACCAAAACTGTAAGATAAGAGCAAAGGGGCTGGCTTTGGGCCTATTTTCAGTTGTAGACAGAGGACTTGGATCCTAAAGCTAATTCTAATGTCCTAAATGTTGTTTTAGAGTTTGATTTTGATTTTATGTTTGGATGCGAAGCTGGACATGGTATATAACACAAACACAAAGCTAGATCGGTGCCTATCTAGGGCCTGGAGTCAGTAGACATACACCTGTGAATGATATGCATGAACAACTAAAACTAGATTTCAAGGGGACACATATGATACTTGCCTTACAGATATCTCCCAATACAAAGTGTTAAGCTATCTATACTTATGGCATCCCTACTGCAGTACACCCTTCCCAATGTTTAATCTGAAAATAGTTTAATCTACCACTTGAGCAGAAGTTAAAAGATCAGACATTCAACATAGGAATTCTATGTTCTAGAGTCTCAAACATTCCTTAAATATCCAGACTCAGAAGAAAGATACATGCAATACTGGAGACAGAATTAACAAAACACATGCCAACATAGCATTTCTCATATAAAATTAACCATGAAATCAGTGGATTCACACAAAAACATACAACAAGAGATACATAGACTCACAAGTTTTGCTGCACAGAGCTACCAAATCAGCTGTATTGCATTACAAAGCCAAATGTTCAACTTTCAACAAACACAAAAAATGGTAACACAGTCTGCCTATATCAGCTAGAAAGTGTACCTCAAGCAATTAATTACATGGCTTTGACAAAAATCTGCCAGATACAGTCCTCAGAAGGAATGGCGCTCAGAAATTATTAATGCAGCAGACAAGGGGGGCCTCGAGCCTTGCGCTGCCATCTGGAAGTCCTCATGCTAAAAATTGAGTACATGACTGTTCAACAAGTCGCCCATGCCTCAGCACAGTCGCCATTGATGGCTCAACCACCCACATCCATCGAGAAAATAGTCGCATCACTCAAGAAGGAATTTCCCGCCAAAATGCTTCTTCGCAGGTTCAAACTACACAGGGGAATAATCCCACATGCATGGTGAGGAGATCACTTCATTAGTTTAAAAACGGAGCCGCAAACATATTAAGCGTCGAACGCTTTTGCCCCGCTCGACGTATAAGCCTTTGCCCCAAAGCCCATCGCCATGACATACACCATCGGGTCGCCTCTAACCTCTCTAACCGATCTCAAAGGTCTTGCCGACGAACACCCCAAACTTCCTCAAAACTTCCCATTGGCCAGAGAAGAACCATCGGCCAGCTCCACAAAACTCCAACCGATAGGCCGAGTCACATCGACGACCATGCAAAACATACCCGTCGCCAAGACAAAGGCCATCGGCACAACCAAAGAGATGCTTGCCGACAATACAACTCATGCTGATGAACCATAGCCTCATCCCTCCGTCGGCCCAACACACGAATCCTTCACTGATAGCACTAGTCACAGTGATGACCGCTCCAAATCCTCATCGGCCTGACACCACCCCATACTCGCCGATGACATCTCCATCGGCCAGACCTGAGCCATCGGCCAACAATAAAGTGCCTATGCTGATATGCAAACTCTTACCGATGAACACTTGAGTTACCCTCATCGGCACGACCAACACCATCGGCACAATAAAAATTTCTCTCGCCGATAGGCAAAGGTCTTGGCGATATACAAAGAACACACCATGCTATTGAAATGATCGCCAAGACACATGCGAAGTCATGCCGATGGGCAAGAAGATATAGGGTTCAAATGAAGAAACCCTCTAAACATGAAAAATCAACCTCCAGGTCAAAATGAGTACCAACACTGGCTCCGAAAGGGGATGTGTAGGTGAAAACCTGCAGCAAGAACCAGATCTCTGGGTAGACCAGGCAAAAAGCCAAAAAGCATGAACATGTACAGGACATTGACAATATATACATATTTTTACACATGTGCGCAGAGACAAGTCATCTATGCAAAATAGAACTTGAGGAATTGGCCTTGTATAGGCAATTCCAAAACTTCACCATCTAGGGCTTGGAGGAAATAAGAGTCCTCCCCATGAGTGCTGCAAATCTGATATGGGCCCATCCATAAGGGTTCAAACTTACCATGTTTACCCTTGTCCTGATCTTTTGCATTCCATATAAGCACCAGATCATTGATTTGAAACTTCCTCTTAGTAGCTCTCCTGTCAAACAGATATTTCACATCTTGTTGTCTCTTGAGATTGATCTGGTGGGCTTTCCTTCTGTTCTCATCCAGTGCAACCAGCTGGTTCACTCTTTCTATCATGGAGTCTTTAATCTCCTCATTATTTTCCTGGATGAATCTATAAACTGGTAGGAGATTGTTTATAGGCAATTTGGCTGATGCACCATATACTAGCTCAAAGGGTGACATCCCAATAGCCTTTTTTACTGTCACCCTGTCAGCCCATATTGCTAACTTTAATTTTGAGTCCCAAGCTCTCTTGTTCTTGTCCAGTATCCTCTTGATAATTTTCATGATGCTTTTATTGCTTGATTCTGCTTGACCATTTCCTTGTGGGTGGTATGGTGACGCATATGATAGATTTATCCCATACCTGTTGCAAAAATCAACAAATTCACCTGATCTGAAGCACATAGCATTATCAGTGACTATCTTAAATGGTACTCCAAACCTGATGATAACATTTTCCAGTATAAAATCCATCACCACCCTACTTGTAGCTCTCTTAGTTGGAATGGCCTCGATCCATTTGGTAAAGTAATCAGTTGCCACCAAAATCCAACTGTGTCCCCCACTTGACTTGTCTGCAATTTCCCCTATGAAGTCAATTCCCCATTGCTGAAATGGAGCATCCACAGTTACAGTTCTGAGGGGTAAAGCACCATCATATCTCAACTTTCCTAAGAATCTCTGGCAAGGGTCACACTTCCTCACTAACCTTTGTGCATCTGAAAAGAGAGTGGGCCACCAATATCCTACTCTGAGAATCTTATGGGCTGTTGTTTGGGCAGTATAATGTCCACCACACAATCCTTTATGCATGTCATTCAAAACATTGTTAGCCACATCTTCATCCACACATCTCAGCAGCAGACCATCAGGGTTTTTCCAGTATAGCTCACCTTGAACAATAACATACCTGATTGCATGTAACTTTAAAGTCCTCTTTTGACTGTCATTGAAATGGGAAGGACAATTCAGATTTTGCAAGTAATATATAATATCCTTATACCATCCAGATCTTGATACATTTACGTTCTCATTTTGGACTGCATTAACTTGGCATGCTTCCAAGTTTGACTGTGCCATCATCTTGGCTAACCCTTGTCCTCTTACCAACTTGGTAATTTGTATGTCTATGTTGAACTCTTGCAGTTTGTTTATCCATCTGCACCTTCTTCCAGTCACCTCCTGTTGAGTGAATATATCTTTGACTGCTGCATGGGGTACATATGCAATTATATGTGACCCTACCAGGTATGGTCTGAAACTTTTGATGGCTTTGACTAGTGCATATGCCTGCTTTTCCATGATATCATATTTCAACTCAGAATCCTGCAAGGACATACTGAAGAAAGCTATGGGTTGTTCAAAACCATCCTCATTTTTCTGTAGCAAACATGCAGCAACAGTGTGAAAGGAAGCAAATGAAAACAATTGAAATGGCCTAGAAAAATCAGGAGATTTAAGAACAGGGGCCATCTTGATTGCCTCTTTGATACTATGAAATGATTCAATTGCTTCACTTTCCTAGTTGACAGTTACATCCTTCTTCATCATCTTGGAAATGTTCCTTGTGGTTTCTGCAAAGTTGGGAACAAATCTCCTAACAAAATTTATCTGTCCAAAGAAAGACTGAACTCCTTTCACAGTCTTTGGCATTTGAATTCTGTCAATAGCTGCCACCCTCTCAGGATCTATCCTAACTCCATCCTTGGAAACAATGTGCCCCAGGAGTTTTCCTTCAACTACCCCAAAAGCACACTTCTTTGGATTTAAAGAAATGCCATACTCCAGTGCTCTTATGAAAATCTGTTCTAGATGCAAACAATGCTGCTCCTCCTTCTTTGAATAGGCAGTCAAGTCATCTTGATATACAACCAGGGTTGAATCAGTCAACCCTGCAAAAGCAACATCCATTGCTCTTTGAAATGTAGCACCTGCATTTGTTAGTCCAAATGGCATTCTAACATACACATAAGTTCCCCATGGAGTGGTGAAGGCAGTCTTATACTGTTCTGATTCCTTTACCTTCACCTGATCATAACCTAAAAATCCATCCATCATGGATAAGAGTTCACAACTAGTCACTTTTTGCAACATAGCTTCCATATTAGGCAATGGATAATTATCCTTTAGAGAGGATACATTCAAGTTTCTAAAGTCAACACAAAGCCTAATATCACCATTCTTTTTTCTGACTGGGACAAGGTTAGACACCCAAGTTGAATGTCTGATTGGCACAATTATTCCAGCTTCCCTAAGCTTTCTGAGTTCTTCTTGCATCTTTGGAGCTAAGGTAGGATTAATAGGTCTTTGCCTTTGTCTAAATGGCTTAGCTCCTGGCTTCAATGGGATCTCATGCTGGAATAAATCTTCCCTATAGGCTTTTAGGTCTTCATATGACCAAGCAAAAACATGTTTATACCTTTTCAGTAATGCAATCAGCATACTCCTGATGTGTGGTTTGAGCTGCTTACCAATATATACCTTCTTAGGGGCCTGAGATGTTCCCAAATTTATCTCTTCTAAATCCTCCTTGTTTGTGGGAGATGTCTTTGTGACCAATTGGTCTCTACTGTCAAAAGCTCTTTCCAAAGCTACTAACCCTCTAGGGATTTTATTAGTCTTCAACTGAATTATCTCCTTCCCCACAAGAGTTTCTTTTCCATCTATGGTTTCTACAAAAGCTTGGAAATCAATTTCTTGATTCTCAAATTCATCTATGCAGTGCAAAAATTTTAACAAGTCCCTATCATCATTAAACACTTGCCAACTGCATATGTTTTCTGGTACTGGAGGCCTGATTTTAACTTCTACATTTGTAACATCTGACAAAGTGATGTCATCTGGCCTTATTGCAACATTAGCTAAGAAATCAGCCATAACATTCTTTGATCTCTCTACCCAGCCTATTGAAAATGCATCAAATAGTTCAATGGTATCCCAAACAGCATGCTTGTATTGTTTCAATCTTTTGTTTTTTGAAGCATACCTATCTCTAATTTGGGATACAATCATCTCAGAGTCCCCAAATACTCTTAGCATTTTGATTCCATGTTTGAGGGCTATATTTAGGCCTAAGAGTAAAGCCTCATATTCTGCAATGTTGTTTGTGCAAACAAACCTCAGCAAGAAAGTGAATTTGAGGAGCTTACCATTTGGAGACAGAAAACAACTCCAGCTCCAGAGCCTTCTTTTGCACAAGCTCCATCAAAATACATGGTCCATAAACCTTGCTGGTCCAGCTCTTTAATGCAGACATTTCTCTTTATCTTCTCTATCATCTAAGACAACCCTGAAGTTATCACAGTCAGTGTTTACAAAGCATATCTGTTCCTCTGCTTCTTGGTCTTCCACTGTCTCTGATGATCTTTGTTCTCTAATTAGCTTAACATCCCTGCCATTCATTGGAATCATGGCATATGACAGGTCCAGCCGCATACTTCCACCAATTAGTGTTGCCCATCTTCTTGACAACAACATACCATACTGTGGCTTGATGTCAACCACGGTTATATTCATTTTATATCTCTTTTCAGGAAATGTTGCCAGTTTGAAATCCACATCCTTCATGATTCCAATAACTGGTACCTCTCTGGCATCCATAGCATAACATTTCCCACATGCCTTGTCAATTTTCAATCCAGCTTGTTGCATGATGGCTAAAGGCATGATATTTGTAGATGCTCCAGAATCAAGCATACAATTTCTAATTATTTGTCTATTTCTAACCAGGGATACATAAAATGGTTCCACTTGTGAAGGACACTTTGTCATAGTCACTCCTAAATAAACCTCAGGAGCCTCATCTTCTTCATTACACATGACATGCTTCTCACCCTGGATCTGAACATTTTGTTTAGCTTGAAAAGGCACCCCTGAAATTAGGGACATTGTCCTATTCTTGATTTCTTCCACCTTCATGAGTTCCATAAGTGGAACAGAGACTTTTACCTGGGCTAGGACCTGAGCTATATCAAATGGAGCATAATTTTGTATAACAGTTGTAGCTTGCTCCACGGTCTTACTCTTATCCTGAAATGATTTAGCTTTTACTTTCATAGTTCCCTGATCATCATTCTTGTCTTGGGAACCTTTACTTTGATCTTCAGCCTGGGGGATTCTATTTTCTGATCCTTGAGATTCATGACCTGTTCGTTGTCTAAAATTTTGCTTATTATTAACCCACTGCCTTTTTTGTGGTTCAATTCCCTTATGACCATGCACTGGCTGACCTGCAGAAATACCTTCTGGCTGATGTGGGCTACTTATTTGAGCTTTACCTCTGAGATTGTAGTTACTCTTGACTTGGGCCACTGCTGCAGCTATGAGGGCCCTAAGTTCCTCATTCGAAGGTCGTTGTAAGTTACTCAAAAAATTGTGTGAGCTCTGAGCATACACATAACTCTCTCCATTATCTTCATCGTAAGAATCCTGTTGACAGGCTTGAATTCCATCATCTGTACTCTCATCAGCATCATAAAGAGGGTATCCATTGCTTATGGACATCATATTAACATCATTATCTTGCACAAAATGTGGCTCATTGCATTCATTACAAGATGTAGCATTATCATACAAGGACTGAGCAATCATACATTGTGACTGTGAATGTGGCATCTGACAAATTATACACCATGGAGTATCATCGACAATATTTATAGCTTTCTTTAGAGGATTAGGAGTTTCTTTGACATATTGAGCTCTCTGATTTGTGTTGTTATGTGGGAATATAGGCTTACCATTATGCCAATTGGTATTATAAGGCATATCATGCAATGATGGTCTCTTTTCCTGCCTTTGGTAGACTTGCCTATTAGGACCTATCCCTTTTTCACTTCTAGCAAGTCTATAGCTTAGGTCCTTAACAACATTTGCCAATTTGTCTATCTTATCTTTAGGGGCAGATGCATTACCTTGAGTGTTCTGAGGCTTGTTCGGATTCTACAGAATTTTCACATCATCCCTTCTGTTTGTTTTACCTGATGCTTTCATGTTGTTCTCAATATTCACTGCAATTCTGAAAGCATCCCTGAGAGTAGCAGGACCTTTATCTCTTAATCCATATGCAATTTTTGCATCAAAGGAATTGATATACAATATTACGCACATTGGTTCATTTGGCCTCATGTGATGTGGCAACTTGTTTAACACTTTAGTAAATCTTGCATTAAAATCTGCAACCTGCACATTTGACCCTTTAGTGATACTGGTAAACTCATTTACAAAAAAGCTAGGGTCAGTTTTGTCACCATATTGCTCCTTAAACATCCTTTTAAAATCATCCCATGATGAAATACTCCAGTCAGGCAGATTCTTGTACCATTCTCTTGCCTCATCTACTAAAGATTGCATGAATGACTTCATGAAAACATCCTCATGCTCTACCTCAAAGTTATCCATGACATTTTGAAAAGCCTTTAGATGATCTTCTCCTAACACAGTGTTGTTTCCTAAAAATTTAGGCACTTGCAGCCTTAGATGCTTGTCAATGGGGTTAGGATACCCAGGAATACCATCAAACACCAGCTGTCTGAATCTATCTAGTTGCATGGGCTGTCTGTCAAACTGATTAGCATTAATGTTTCTGTTTGCATTCTGGTTTCTTACATTGTTCAGAGGTATCCTAGCATCATTCACATTTTGTCTTTGATCATTATGTTGATGTTGCACTTCATTTCTTTGCTGATGTCTCTGCACATTTGCATTCTCAAGGGTAGGAATTGAATCATTTTGGGCAGTCCTTAAAGCTTGCACTTTCTGCCTCATATCATCTCTGATTTTCATGGCTTGTAGATATTCTAGTTCTGCTCTCAGATTTCTTATTTCTTCAGCTAACTGTTCTTCTTTAGGCATAGAGGTAGATGGTCTCATACCATTCTGGTCATCATCTTCATCATCCCTCAGAGACTCTGCCTCTTCAAACCTTTCACTAGGGTCTAGAAATGGGCGTTCTTGGAACACCTCTGACCTCATTCTCACGCTACCACCTTGTTGCCTCTCATATGCACCCTGAATATCAGCTTCTGCATTTGAAAAGTAAGGCACATGCTGTCCTGATGGCCTAGGGTTGTCTTGCATATCATCACTTTTTTTGGGGGAACCCTCATGACTGACTGAGATAGCTCCCTTTCTTCTGTACATCATTCTTCTTGTTACTGGTAACTCTTCAAATAAAGGATTTTGTTGGGATCTTCTCCCCTGCATATAAATTTTACTTTGACCGGTTGGGAGATTACTTCGGAGTCACCACCTATTACTAGGAACTGTTTTCTTTTGTAAACCAGGGTTCTTTCACAAACTTCCCCAGTAGAGTCACCAATTTCTGTTGTGACTCGAATGGGCCACAAATATTTCACCAGGGAGGACAAAAAAAGATAACAATTTTAAAATCAATCCCCAGCAGAGTCGCCAATTTCTGTTGGTTTTTTCCCAGACTGGATGCTTACTCCCAGATTTCCCTACAAGGTAGCCATCAATGATCGACAGGATCTCTGGGCCAGGGGCCAATAGTGTAGGAGATAGACTCTATATTTTATCTCCTCTTCTTCTTCAGGCTCTGCAAAACCTAGGGGGGTATTCCCTACTCAACATCCATGAGGTTATACATATAAAGGCTGGGATGCTGACAGAAAGCAGATAAGTCCTCCTGTAAGTAGACCAAAACTGTAAGATAAGAGCAAAGGGGCTAGCTTTGGGCCTATTTTCAGCTGTAGATAGAGGACTTGGATCCTAAAGCTAATTCTAATGTCCTAAAGGTTGTTTTAGAGTTTGATTTTGATTTTATGTTTGGATGCGAAGCTGGACATGGTATATAACACAAACACAAAGCTAGATCGGTGCCTGTCCAGGGCTTGGAGTCAGTAGACATACACCTGTGAATGATATGCATGAACAACTAAAACTGGATTTCAGGGGGACACATATGATACCTGCCTTACAGATATCTCCTAATACAAAGTGTTAAGCTATCTATACTTATGGCATCCCTACTGCAGTACACCCTTCCCAATGTTCAATTTGAAAACAGTTTAATCTACCACTTGAGCAGAAGTTAAAAGATCAGACATTTAACACAGGAATTCTATGTTCTAGAGTCTCAAACATTCCTTAAATATCCAGACTCAGAAGAAAGATACATGTAATACTGGAGACAGAATTAACAAAACACATGCCAACATAGCATTTCTCATATAAAATTAACCATGAAATCAGTGGATTTATGCAAAAACATACAACAAGAGATACATAGACTCACAAGTTTTGCTGCACAGAGCTACCAAATCAGCTGTATTGCATTACAGAACCAAATGTTCAACTTTCAACAAACACAAAAAATGGTAACACAGTCTGCCTATATCGGCCAGAAAGTGTACCTCAAGCAATTAATTACATGGCTTTGACAAAAATCTGCCAGATACAGTCCTCAGAAGGAATGGCGCTCAGAAATTATTAATGCAGCAGACAAGCGAGGCCTCGAGCCTTGCGCTGCCATCTGGAAGTCCTCATGCTAAAAATCAGGTACATGACTGTTCAACAAGTCGCCCATGCCTCAGCACAGTCGCCATTGATGGCTCAACCACCCGCAACCATCGAGAAAACAGTCGCATCACTCAAGAAGGAATTTCCTGCCAAAACGCTTCTTCGCAGGTTCAAACTACACAGGGGAATAATCCCACATGCATGGTGAGGAGATCACTTCATTAGTTTAAAAACGGGGCCGCAAACATATTAAGCGTCGAACGCTTTTTCCCCGCTCGACGCATAAGCCTTCGCCCCAAAGCCCATCACCATGACATACACCATCGGGTCGCCTCTAACCTCTCTCACCGATCTCAAAGGTCTTGTCGACGAACACCCCAAACTTCCTCAAAACTTCCCATTGGCCAGAGAAGAACCATCAGCTAGCTCCACAAAACTCCAACTGATAGGCCGAGTCACACCGACGACCATGCAAAACATACCCGTCGCCAAGACAAAGGCCATCGGCACAACCAAAAAGATGCTTGCCGACAATACAACTCATGCCGATGAACCATAGCGTCATCCCTCCGTCGACCCAACACACGAATCCTTCGCCGATAGCACTAGTCACAGTGATGACCGCTCCAAATCCTCATCGGCTTGACACCACCCCATACTCGCCGATGACATCTCCATCGGCCAGACTTGAGCCATCGGCCAACAATAAAGTGCCTATGCCGATATGCAAACTCTTGCCGATGAACACTTGAGTTACCCTCATCGGCACGACCAACACCGTCGGCACAACAAAAATTTCCCTCGTCGATAAGCAAAGGTCTTGGCGATATACAAAGAACACACCATGCTATTGAAATGATCGCCAAGACACATGCGAAGTCATGCCGATGGGCAAGAAGATATAGGGTTCAAATGAAGAAACCCTCTAAACATGAAAAATCAACCTCCAGGTCAAAATGAGTACCAACACCTTCTTCTGCACTGCCAAGTTCTCTCCCAGTGTATGATTGTTCTGTGCCTACGATGTCTGTTGAGGATCCCCTCCTCTCGCCTTGCTCTGAGGATTTTGACTTAAAGTCTTCTTGGTCAATCATTTAGAGAAAGAAGATGGGACTCCCCAAATCTGTCATTGCTTCGTGATAGAGGGTTAAGGGAGTTAGATTTTTGCCCTTTAGATCTGAGGTTGTTTAGATCTATTGTTTTGTTTTGTAGCTCAACTACTGTTTGTCTATTGTTTTTGTTTTGTTTCTATGCTGTTTTTGGCCTGTTTAGGCCAGTTTTTCTCAGGCTGGGGGGCTCTTGTTTGTAAAGGGTTCAACCCCTTGTTAGTTTCTTATCTTAATAAAAAATATTTAAATCTATGCCTCTTAACATGTTTATAATATTTAAATTATTATATGGTGAAGGAGGTTTAATAGCAAGGTTGTTGCTTTATTTTTGTATTAATTTTGGTTAATAAATGGGAAATTATGGCATATTCATCATGTTTTATGTGGAATGAAGAGCGATAATGTTCATAAGCTTCTCACATGTAGAGTTTAATGTGTCTAATGATCATCTCTAAAGTGTATTGGTTCTAGTTGTTATTTATTTATGTTGTGGTAGCTCTTTTTAATGATGAAGTGGTGGTAATGGCTAATTATGATAAGGCAGTTAGTAGTGGAGTGGGGAATTGGGTTGTTGTTCTTACACCTAATCTACATTCTAATAGATTGGAGAAAGCATGTGTTGCAATTGCATGTAGAGGGAGTTGCATCTTCTTAGGGCTTACTGTAGTGATGTAAGTAAAGCGTTGGAGGGGCTAATGGTTACACACACTAGGGGTTGTCTAGAGGTTTCAATTGAATTCACCAACACAATATGGTTACCTCTTTGAGTTGAAAGTAGATTGCCCCATCTGGTTATCTCTTTGGGCCAACCATCATTTTCCCAATCAACTTGAAAGAATTACTCATAACATCTTTTACACAAGATGAAGATCAAGCTTCCAAGGATTGCTACCTATGCACTTCTTCCACAATCTCTCTACCAACCAATTTAAAAATCTTATCAATTTTTTGCATTGAACTATAGAGGAATGCAACCCTACAGGATGGAAAACTAATATACATTTACACTATGAAGTTTTGATTAGATAAAAATAGGTTTTTGAAAGGGTCTGAACCTTTTTATAGACCAACCAAAAGGCAGACAAAACGAGTACCATGAGATATGGTACAAACCACAAAGGGACAAACAATCCACAAAACAACATAATAGAGCATCGAGATCTAGACAACTTTAGACCTTGACCTAGCATATCTGACTCCCTTCACTCGAGGGTGTGCTAAAGTGACAGATTTAGGGAGTCCCTTCTTCCTTCTCTGAATAACTATCCAAGAGGACTCAAAGTATAAGTCCTCAGAATGAGGGGAAAGGATAGAATCCTCAGTCAAAGCCACAACCATAGAGAAGTTGTACGGGATGAACCTGAGCAAGAAGATGGAAGGGTCGTAGTAGGAACTGGGATGACAAACTAAGATGAATCTGGGACCCAAGTAGAAAATGGGACCACAAGAGAAACCATAATAGAACATGAAGGTGGAACCTCAAAAGCAAAGGTTTGAGCCAAAATTGGGAGAGAGGTCATAGAGGGGGGTGAGGGAGCAACACTATCTGATGTCATGAAGAAGAAACATCAACTTGTGAGGACTCCTCATCTAGAGCTGCCACTTGAGGGACATAAGCATTGATGGTTAAGCGGTCATTAAGAGCATTCTTCTACCAAGTAGCCACACCCTTGTGATGAGAGAGTGGACAAGTAGAGGCCAGATGGCCAGTAGCAAAGCATCACCAACATCTGAAGGGGAGGCCTTCATACTCGAGAAGTTGCATCCACATCTTATATCCCACCTTTAGAACAATCTCTCCATGCAGGGGTTTGGAAATATTGATGTTGACCAAAAAATGGGCCAACATGGAGTGCCCTATGAATGAGGTTATGGAGTCAACCACCAGGAAGTGGCCAAGAGTATTTCCAATGTCCTCATAGCAAGAATATTCCCAAAATTGGAGCAGGAGATTCGAGAGCCTAACCTAGATAGTTCTAATGTTGAGGGGTTCAGTAAGAGGGTTGAATGATCGAGACCAAGGTTTAATGGAGAGGGAATGCACTTCCCATAACCAAACCTAACTATTCAGCACAATATCTCACTCCTCAAGGAAAGCAAAGGTCACCACAAAGAAGCCTTTGGCACAAGGGAAGAGCTTAATCTTACCCTCCACTAGAGGTTTCTAGGATTCCAAGACCCACTTGTTTGGGTCTAGCAAGGACAATCACAAACTGTTGAATCTACTAACCACCCCATGGTATAGGTAAAATTATTCATTCTCTTCAACATCCTACCCACACTCAACCATCAGGGGAGGAAGAGCACTAGGTAGGGGGAAATAACTCTGAGAATGACTTGTAGAAAGCCTAGGAGTAGTGCCAATGAGCTCCGAAAATAGGGCCCTAAAAGAGTTGCATCGGTAGGAAGGCACCTCAGGAACTACCGCAACCCCAACCAGTGAAAACCCTGCATTAACACCTATAAATCCTCCAGACTCTAGCGAATGAACATGGGGAAGAGATTTAGGTGAGCGACATGCTTGATCAGGATAAACATCAACGTGAGACGGAGGAGCGAGAAGAGCCATTGTGGTTTTTCTTGCACTGTGAGATGTTCCTTTAAGAATGTTCTTGAAAGCTTCATTTACACTACGAAGTTAGTAATTATCCTTTTCTTTCTATTTAAGATGTTATTGGTCCTTTCCTTTCAAATCAAGTACATAATCTATGTACAGTGACCATCTCCACTGCTAGGGCATGGTTGCCTAAGATTTGCTTCACCCATCTCTCCAATTCTCACCAGTCAATCCCCACCAACTCCTACATGGAATATTGTGGGCAAATATTCAAAAAAATTTCAAAAGCTTTATTGCCTTATGTGAATGGTTGAGATCATTTGAATGGTCATCTTGTACCTGTTAGAAGACAAAGATCATTGATCATGCACTAACAACATACGAGAGCTCGCCTTGCTTCATGAGTGAACGCCTATTAGTGCAAAAATATATGATACTTTTCACCTCACTAGGGTGATGTATTTCACATTAAATGTCCATTGTATTAACACCTTATGAAGCTATCTCATGTATTAAACATATTAATTAAATTAAGGAGTCTACTCTATTTACACTAGGAAAAAAATTGGTAATGAAATTATTTAATGGCCTTCAAAAATTTAATAATGTTAAAATGAATAAAATAATATACAATGCATATCACAAAATGTAAATGATTCTAAAAAGGTAATTAACACAATTGTCTAAAAATTCAATTTTTTTTTACAAAATTATTTAGTTAATAATTTTCTTTTATATACAATGCATATCACAAAATATAAATGATTCTAAAAAGGTAACTAACATAATGGTCTAAAAATTCAAATTTTTTTACAAAATTATTTAGTTAATAATTTTCTTTTGAGATCAAGAAAATTGGGTTAATAATGGAATAGATAAATATTAAACTAAATTTCAAAACCAAATTTAGAGCTAAAAATTCTTAATATCCGAAGTATTAATGAAATAATGAATTGAATAAGATATTATTAGACATTATAAGCATCGAGGGTGAAATCCATACAAAGGTGGATAACATTTATTGTTCCTTATAAACAAATGTTTCAAGGAGATTGTGCATAAAGGGGCCCTTTTGCCTTATAATTATTACTAACATAGGTAAGGCATATGAATGATTATTATTATTTTTTTAAGAAGAAAAACTAAAAGCTAATATTGAACTTAGATTTTTGATATTTAAAATGATGAAAAAATTGAATATGTCAAAACCATTTAGTTGTAGAGACTAATCAATGTTTCATTGAAATTATTCATAAAGAAATTTTTATAACTAACTTCAAGGATTCCACATTTAATGATAAAATCTAAGAATCTTCACAAGAAAATTGTATGAAATTATTCTTTGAAATTATAGCATTTTGTTGAGACAAATCCAATAGGCCAAAATGGTTATTTAATGAAGAGGAGGAATTTGAACCATAGTATAATTTAGTTAAATTGAGGATCATATTTTTCTTAGAAAATGCAAAATGTCGACGTCTTTGCAAAATATTGTCTCACTCAAGAGACAACAAGAGAGAATGAGGAATGACCTACTTGTATGCATAAGAAGAGTCACAAGGGAGAATTGAATTTTACTTATGTAATAAAGTTCATCGAACATCTTACCAATGCATCATGAATGTATGCGAATCTAACAATAGAAAGCTCACTTGCACAATATTACTTGAGGTTAATATGAGGGTTACTTAAATTCAAGAGTACTTCTTCAAAGACCTCCTTTGATGTTGATTACCTAGAAAAAATACGTAGGAATATTTCTAATAGTTTTGTAGAATTATATTAAGTTTTGATAATAAGAACAATGCTCCAAAGTTTAGATTTTAGACCTAGTTAATTCTAAGATTTGTATAAAATGATCGAGAAGGCATTTTTATGTTTGTACAAAACCATGTACACCAACTTGATGGACTTCCTCCTAAATCCTTTGTATTAAAGAACATACATATTGATTTATAATTAAGTACACTAGGTTTTGACCTTGTGAATTATACAACAAAATATGAGACAAAATGTGAGAGAAGTCATGTTATGTCATACCGGATTTAGTCAAAAAGTTAGAGAAAAGTGAAAATGATTGAGAAGCCATGTTTAAGGTTACATAAAACACTTGACATTGGATCAAATTTACTTTTTATTAGACCATTCAATAAATAAATTGAGATATTTCATGAATTAAGTTTTATGATTGGGAATTACACACCAAATTCTAGGAAAAGCCATATTATGTCATTTGAGAGATTTTTTTGAATATTAAAAAATTTGTGAGAAGTCATGTTAAGGTTGTGTAAAGGAAATGATACTAATCAACTTACTTTCCATCAAGTCAATTGCATGAAGAACATGTTAATGAACATATCCATTAATTGTTATTGAAATATACAAAGTTTTGATCTTGCAAACCATGTACCAAAATTTGGGAAAATATATATTGTGTTATAGAATGTCATTGTTGTGAACAACAAAAAATGAATGAGAAAGTATGTTCAAGGTTGTGTAAAACAAAAAAATAATTAATAAATTTACTTCTTAAATCCATTGAATAAAGAATATGTAAGTTGATGTAAACATTATTTTTAATAAAAATATGTAATAAATGATATATTACAATATATTAATTTTTAAGTCATTTTATATTATTTCAAACTTAATTGAGAAGCCATGTTTAAGGTTGTATAAAATAGAGGATAATTGATCAATTTATTTTCTATTAAAACCCACTATGTAAAGGATATTTAAAGAAGATACCTATTAATTGTGATAAAAACACATATAAATTTATAACTTTCAAATTTATTTTAATCATATTATATTGTTTTTACATAGAACAAAAAGATGGTTAATTTGTTTACTTTTTATTAAGTCCATTGCATAAATAACATCTAAATGAAGATAAACCTTTATTTTTTTATTATCAAAATACATTAAATTGTTTTGAGGATTTGCTCCATTATTTTTTTATCAAAATACATTAAGTTGTGTTGAGGGTATGAATCACATTACAAAATAATCAAAAATATATGTTTGGTACTTTACTAAAGGTTACTATTTCCTACACAAAAAACTTGTATATCTCAAAGATACAATTTAATTTTCCTAAACAGTTAAATGGTTTCTTATAAATGGGTTTTATTTATAAACTCTTTAATTTATATGGGTAATTTTTGAATGTATTCTTTTATTTTATGATTATTGAAAATAATTTATTTTCACAAATTTTATTCAACATTATATTTTGGAAAGAAGTGTTACGAATGTTGTGAAAGAAAACTAGGTAGTTCCTAAATTAGTAGATAAATAATTCATAACATAAGATATACTTTAGGAAAACTCTTTCAGGAAACAACCCAACCTCCCAAGAACACTCAAGGAATTATCTAAATAGAAGATACATGAATAAATTATAAATATACTCTCAAAAAGAGACACAAAAGCTCTTCTATCACTGACTTCAGGAGTTAATCCAACAACATAACCATGCTCTAAACACAAACATACAAGCTACATTCCAAGCATCTAATATATAGGCAAAGGGGAAACCACTAGTGACTTCCAATACCATGGGCCAAGTTGTAAGGTCCGATTAAATCACGTACTAATTATAACCTTCGAAAAAGCATTTCGATCTTCAAATATTAAAATAGATATAAATAATTATAATATGGAGTGCAAAAGAAACATAATTAAATAACTTCATCATTATTTCAAATGGTATTACATACATCAATGAGTTAATAAGTACATCAATACAAGGTTATACCTTTACTAGATTTAGCCATGTAGGCTTTTACATGAATAACATATTAGCAATAAATGACATCTTTCCACATGTGCACCGTGGATCTCGAGAGAGAGAGAGAGTATCATCGTGGTGATATCCACCCTGCCACGAAGCATAAAGCTTCCCCGTGCTTTCCTAATGGGAAGCCCGATCCATCACGAGGGGTCTAGTAAATTGGAACCGACATAGGTGAAAGAATCTAGTGCTCTACTTAACTCATTATATATAAATGCAAAAATGGAAAAATGTTTCCACAACTCATACATACTTTTCAAGTAAGGTAAAATACATATGCAAAGAAACGTTATCCTTCTTAAAGAATAGTCATTCGTTCTTGATATCATGATCATATACCATGTACATAATTAATGAATAGAAGTTGAATCCGTTTATCTTTCAAAGTCAAATTAGGTCTCTTTCCCCATAATGCATAAAAAGGAGTGTATACAAAACCCCAAATCATAGGACATCATTTTGTAAAACATAACACACATTAATACCATGATGGACTTACAAGCATGATTCAAGCATGTGCAATTGATTGAATACCATAGTCTAAGAGTCTATGTCTTAGGCATACTATTATTTTGATTTCAATACCAAGCTTTTTAGGAAATAACTGATACTGATGCATTTTACCAAATACAAGGTTATGTGTAACAAATCAATAATCATCTTAATCGTGAAACCATTTTAAGATAAATCTATCTCCTAGATTATAGTTTATAAACAAAATTAGGGATATCATCCTCATTTGAAGATATTGACAATTACCTCCACTGGTTCTTCCCAGAGATGCCATTTCTCATAGTATAAAATGAATAGTTGTTTAAAATTTAATCCATTTGCTAACAATGTGTTCTTTCGGAAAAATAGAATTTACTCAAAAGTTCATTATTCTGGTTTGCATGTTTTTGTCTAAGTTTACAATTCCAGTGATATGTAATAATCTTTCAAAGAAAAGTCATTTTCTAGTTTTGGTGATGTCAAATAACTATTTGAAATAAAAATCAATCTACTCAATTTCCTATTACTTTGTGTTGATGAAATCTCACTTTCCCAACACAATGGTAACATTTAGTATAACAGTTATCAATTTACTAAAATAATTGGTTTCTATCATTGCTAGTTTATTTTCATTTCATGTTTTCGGTGTAGGCTACAGGTGATCATTTTGTTTTGTCAACTAAAATCACAATAATATGTCTTTTTTGCTAATTGGACTGGTTTGAATGAAAACTGATATCCATATAAATTTCAATCATTAAATCTATACATTGTATTCACTGAACTGCTTACAACAGTATATTAAAAAAACATATATATATGAACAACAGTATAAAGCAAATTATATATATATATATATATAGTAGTATAAAGCAAATTATATATATTGCTTTATACTACTATATATATAATTAATGAAATCAAATGTTGCAATGACTAACAGTCGTATTATCTCAGAGATTACATAAGTTACAAATTTAATATACCACAACGAAATGTTTAAATGGAGCAAAGTTCAATGCTCAAAGAACATTTTATAAGAATTTAAAGTATTTACAAAGCAGTTACAAAAGGGGCGACGACCTCCTTTATGGATGCCGTAGCCTCCATGAGGTTGCAGCCTCCATAAGGGAGACTGCCGTGGGTTGGGCGGTGGCCCTTCCCACAGACCGTAAGGCCTATGGGGAGGGTCGACGCCCTCCCACGACCTCATTTGGCCGTGGTTCAACCGACAATCATACACAGTAAAATTTATAAGATATTTCATATTTTTATAAATTTTAATATAAATTCTAACACAACATTTGTAATATTCGCTAGGAATTTAACATTACCTGGTATAAGGTTTTCAACGGTTTCAAAGCAATTAAATCCTAGTATTTACTATAATATATACACAGTATTAATATATATAGTAATTTACTATATATATATACAGTATTACTAATAGCAATGCTTGCTACATAAACAATGTAAAATCTATAATATGAATAGCATATATTCTAATATATATAGTTTAAATCATCACGGTGTATATATGTATATCTTTTATAATTACATTTACAATAAATATATATAAATCAATTATAGGGTAATGACAATATTAAGATTTGCTCATTTATATAGTAAACATACAATGATCACAAACAACAACATATATAATATTATAAAAATAATAACAATAATATTGACAATAACAATATTATAATATAGTGATAACATGATCTTGCAGAAACAGAAAATAGTCATACAATATTTTGTTTAGACATATTGGAAAATTACGGATTGAATAAAAACCTATTTTATGCTTTCCGGTGGTTGAATCCTTTTCGGTCCTCCACTCCTTCTTGTTGTTCTTCTTTTGCTTCCTTAGCCAAATCTGAAATCTTCCTTAGCCAAATCTAAAATCTTCTCCCCTTTGTTCTTGTTTTTGAGAATGTACAATGTGAATGAATCTTGTGTATGTGAGAATGAGAGGGTTTTTAGTTTTAATAACTTTCTTTTCTTCTCACCTCTTTCTTTCTATCTTTTTCATTTTTTTTTACTTTGTTTTTGTGTTTTTTTCTAATTTTAAGTCTTTTTCTATTGTTTTATTTATTTCTATCTTTTATTTTATTTCCTAAATTTGTTTTCTTTTTTTTTTCTATGAATTATCTCTATTTTATCAAATAAAAACACATATTCTATTTTTAAAAAACATATATTTAATAACTAACATAATTTTATTAATTAAATTTGCAACACAATTATTCCTAAAATAATAAATGATAATGATTCTAATTCTTCCTTCACATATAATTTCAAATAAAATCACTTTATAAATAAATTAAAACTACTTTTATTTCGCCATGAGCATTTTTAATATTTAACTAACAATCAATTAAATGGTAACAATAAAACATAAAAATGATTTTCTTTTCTACTAAAATAAGAAAGCAATTTATCAGCATAATTTATTTATGCAATGACAATGCAACTATAATGCAAACTAGGTGTCTGTGTGTGCAAATTCCTTTCACCACAGTTGCTATCAGTCGGCTAGACACCCCCTCCTCGATGATACTCTCTCTCCATCGAGAGTGTATTCTTGTTACGCACATGAGTCAAAGTTAATCAACCATCTTTAAAATAGTAATATTAAATTGAGAATTAATTATTGAGACTAGGGGTTGTGACACAAGTTTTAATGTTCCCTCATGATGATTCCACCTTTTGGATATAGTAAATAACTCCCACGATCAATATTCCACTCACCAAACTTGGGTGCTCGAGTTTGATCCATTCAAACCTCTTACATTTAGTTCTTGCATGTCTTGGTCAAAGGTCTTCCATGACTTTTCTATTTCACTTTGTAACTCCTCTTACACACTCTTATGCCATAGATGCTCTTACACATGTCATAATACAAGTGGATTGCCCTTTCCATGTAGCTTCATATTGGAAAATATTACAATATTAAAATAAATATAATGTCTACTTAGATTTTCATAGTGTACAACACCTAATCGTAACATTCTCCCACTTATTGTAAGATAAAATGGAAGGCAATAAAAATGAACTAATTGCTAGGTATTGTAATGCCCATAGCCATACTGCACCATCTAAACTTCTCTCTACTCATAGGCTTCATCAATGCATCTATCAAATTGATGACATTCTAACTATGATAGTCAATTCACATTGCACCCCGACTCAATCCAATATCAAAACACAACCTTAGAAGTTAAACAACTACCCTGTATCAAGAAACTCAATTTAGAAGCTTCTTCTTGGAATCAACAACACCCATGCTATCCATCAATATGACAACTTGTCTTGCTTGTCCATCTCACATGACCACTAAGGTTAAAACCATAACCATTAGTATGCCATTAACTATCCACACCTATAACTCAAACTACATCCACTTCTCTAGGCCAATATACATCCACACCTCCATCCCAATCCATATCCACAATGAGACCCTTATAGGACTATACTATATGCCCATTGAGTGTTGCAAGTCTAATAAGCATTTTAAGTGATATAAGTCCACAAAGTGTAACTGATGCAAGTCTACTAAGTACTACACATGTTGCAAATCCACCAAGTATTGCAGGTGTTACAATTCCACTAAGTATTACAAGTGCTACAAGTACACTAAAGTAATATTGGAAGTGAGCTATAAGTCCACTAAAGTACTACTATTGGTGAGCTGCAAGTACACTAAAGTACTACTGTAAGTGTGTTGCAAGTGTTGGCAAGAGACACTACTATGCCTGACAGGTGTTGTCTTTGATGGAAACTAAGTCTATCCTACTCATCTACATTACATAATTTGTTCATACCGAAAGTCAGAGTGAGGATTTGTCTAAGTATGGATGCCAGAAACAGAGCATGTGACAGGGTCCAGTATCTTGGTCTGGATCTCTTCGGTGGTAATTCACAGTGTCCTATGGATCTGATGGAGTGATAAGGATTATTAGGACTATCTAAAACTAGAATCTTAGCCTCCGGTGATGAAGGAATCAAAAGTTATAAGCATCTGAGTATCAGGTTCCAATTAGTCAATACAGTTAGAAGAAGAACATGCCGACCCAGTATTTGATCTTGATCCGGATGAAGAAAAAGTGTTGGTCAAGCAATTTGTGATAATCAGTAGTATTGGCAGACATGATTGATAATTTGGAACACAAGTCTTTGGTCTGCATTATTGTTTGTGCATGGATTCAGCTGACAGAGCAAAGTTTTTTAATAAATGTTCTTAAGTTCTTTTGAAGCTGACTACAGTTGATTGAATTTCTTAATGCATATATATATAGCCAATGGATTCGAGTATTTTGAAGTGTGTGTGTGGTGTGTGATGGAGTAAGTGTGAAAAAAGGCAAAAAGAAGTGCAAAAGAAAAGAGATCTGAGGACTGGATCATGGCAGAATAGTAAATAGAGCAGAGCAAGGATGAATAGTGTAAGATCAGTATTCTATACTTAACCAGAACATAATTGTTACATTAGTAGATGCTATTCATCAGTTCAAACACTCTGTAATCTTCTTGTAATCATTTCTATAGGCAGTGAGAATCTTTGAATAGTGAGCCCGAAGGCATGTGCCTTCCCCATTTGTAATACTTTTAATAGGGTATTAATTTTTGTGGACTAACCTCCACCGTGGTTTTCCCTTAACCAGGTTTCCATGTTAAAAATCTTGGTGTCAAATATGTTATTTGTGTTTTTGCTCATGTGCTATTGATTCATGCTTTCATGGTTATAATAATGATCTGTAAATAAGTGGTAGAGAATAATTAATTGCATAAAGTGTTAAAGTTTTGAGACAACTGATTCACCCCCCCGCTCAGTTGTTTGCCCTAATTCCAACAATTGGTATCAAAGCGAGGTTCCTTGGAAGAAGCTTAATAGCTTGAGGAAGATCTGGGAAGGTATTAAAATGGATTCATACAACCTCTAGGAACAACTTAAACTTGCTTTAGAAGATCTTGATCAGTGCAAAGCTGATGTCAAGGAACCATAAGAGAATCTTAAAGATGCTGAAGACTTCATTGAGACCTTAAAAGAAAAATTGAGCAAATCGAATGGAAAAAGGAAGGAGCTACTTCTTCAACTAGGAAATCAGAATGGAGATAAGGACAAGGATGAGGCCCTAAAAGAGAAGACAAAGGAATGTGAGAAGTTAGCTAAAGAAGTTGCTGTACTAAAACATGAGATGGAATCTGGGGTGATGAGGTTAACCAAAGAAATTGAGGAAAGAAAGAAGACTGAAGAAGACTTGAAACAAACTCTAAAAGAAAGAATAGAAGAACACTGCAAATTGGACGGAATTGCTGGCCATCTAGAGTCTGATCTACATGAAAGCAGAGACAAGGAAAAAGAACTTGAAAGGAAAATTATCATTCTCAAACATGACCTAGAAGTTGCAAATGAATATAAAGAGAAATTCAAGATAAGCTTAGCTAAACTTGAGGTACTACTTGACAGTCAGAAGAAGGTAGATGATAAGCATGGTTTGGGATTTGAGAAAGGTGAAAGCTCTGGATCTAGTCAAAGAAATCTTGATGCAAGAAATCCAAGAAGGAATCCTAGAAGACCTCCGGTAAGACAACCTAATGCTCAAAGGTATCCATCCTTCAATGGCAGTTGTTTCAAGTGCAATAAATTTGGTCTTAGAGCTACTCAATGCAGAAGTAGAGTGAATCAAAGTAGTCCATCCTTGTCTAGTCAATGCTTCAATTGTAAGAGGTATGATCATAGATCCAATGAATGCAGAAGTATGATAATGAATAACTCTAACAATAGAGGAAATGACAATTCCTTTAATGGCCATTGTTTTGCATGCAATGGATTTGGACACATGGCCAAT
This sequence comes from Cunninghamia lanceolata, assembly GCA_027924645.1. NCBI lineage: Eukaryota > Viridiplantae > Streptophyta > Pinopsida > Cupressales > Cupressaceae > Cunninghamia > Cunninghamia lanceolata. The sequence continues at coordinate 30,916,330 of BSBN01001583.1, read as the reverse complement.
CAATGCAGATCAAGAGGGAATCAAGTAAATAAGTAAAGAAATGTTGTGTGCTTTAATTTCAATAGATCTGGTCATATTGCAAGATTCTGCAGAAGCACGAATAATAGAAAAAGTCTGGTAAACAGAAATTAGAACATGTTGAGACAAGACAAAGGCAAGGGTAAAGTTGATGTGAATGAGGTCTAGAATGAAATGAATAAAACATGGGTAAAGAAAGGTGAAATGAATGTTGATAATGGATTTGCACCGGAATCCGGTGCTGATAATTCCTCCGAGAATTGAATTAGGAGCTTTGGCTCAGGGGGAGCTGCTTTGAAAATCTAATTCCCACAACCAGTAAGTGAGTGCCTAAATCTGGCACAATGAATGAAGTTAAAAAATGGCTATTGTAGATCTATTGAAGCTAATTCTGGAAGAAAAGAAGCTAATGTGACTGATTGCGGAGCAATTGAAGATTGACTGCATGCAAAATAGTGTAACCATATGTGTTAGGGTAGATCATTTATTACAATGAAGAATTAGGTTTTGCAGAGGATAAAAGGTCATTCATTCAAGCATTTGGATCACTTTGCATTCAAAGAAAGCAAGCAAAAGAGCACTTGAGGTAAGATTTCAAGGATTTGAGGTGTAAACGACGAATTCATCCACTAACCCTAACTCTGTGAGGAAAAAGGTATTTTCTGTGAAACTTTGAACTTATAATCTTTTGCAATGGCTACACCATTGTTTGTTAATATTACTGAAAGGCCCCGACCCAAATTTAAGAAGCATCCACACAAATCAGTAGAAGTTGACCTGTTAGGTACATTTTCAAGTGTTGCATATGCTGTATCACATGTTGAGGATATTAGGGCCTACATTCATGCTAGCATAGATGAATTTGGAGACTCAAAGTTTGTAGATTTGTTTAAGAATCATCTGAGGGATGAAATTCATGGTCTTAAACCTGAGTATAAGGCATTGCATGATAAACATTTTATTTAGGTTATAGGGTTTCCATGCTTCGATGAAGATGAATGGGTCTGGCATGTTTTAAGCCATATGCATGATGAGTTTATATGGCTAATGAAACCTTTCAAAATCACCAAGGATGCCATCAAATCCGTGATAGGGTTAAACTCATCCGGTGGACTGCTAATGTTGAAGGCTATAAAAAATCAAATTGTGAATGATGCTACCGGTTCAAAGTTTGACAAAAGGGAAATAACTATCAATGACATTATTGATCTGGATGTTAAGTTTGTTACAATGGTGATTGGATACAAGATTTATCATTGTAGCAGGGAAAATTCTGTGTCTGGTATGGCTATCTATACAGCTTATTAGATGTTGAGAGAGAATGTTGATTATGACTTGTGTGAGTTGTTGTAGAACCAGCTGATGGAAAATTTGAATAAGGTAAAGAAGGATAAGAACACCTTCAAATATGGTACACTGGTCTTATGTTTGTTCTTCTATTTCATGAATGAGTTACTTGACAAGAAAAGCATGTGTTGGACTAGTAATAAACCTATTGCTATTTAGATAAGAGAGCACTTGAATAGTGTTGGAGATGTCAATGCCCAAAAGACAACTCTCTGGTGATATTTCAATAATTTTCAGAGCATGATGCATTTAAGGGAGATAATTCCTTCTTCTATAGTTGAAAAATACAAGGATACAGTTTGTTTTATGGTAGACACAGATTGGTGTTTAATGGAATCTATGGAACCAAGAATGGTATGGATTATGCCCATGGGTTATGGAGTTGATGGGAAAGTATTAGACATGTATGCTCAACACCCTTTAAGTAAGCCAAAGAATACCACAGTTGAAATATTTGGAACGTATAAGGAGCTAAGTATGAAATTTCATGTTGAGCTCAGAAAACTAGAAATCAAAAGGAAAGTTCAGAAGCAAGTAGAGATGTATGCTGAAAGTATTTGGTGTAGGGCACCTAGGAGCACCTTGGTTCCTAAAGGCATTTTGATGCATTTTGAGAAGTTATGTTTTTTTGTTCAATGTGTTTTGTAATAAGGCTTTTAGCCATTGTTGTTTGGTCCATTTTGTATGGTCAAGAGGTTTGGGGTGACTATATAAACCTTAAATCCTTCTTAGTCCATTTGGACCCTTGTTGTGCCAATTAGGCCTAGAAGGTCTAAGGATTGGTTTTTGAGTTTTTTTTGGTTGTTTTAATGTTTTAGTATGTTGGAAGGAGTGTGTTGATCATTTGGACTCCATTGGACAAGCCAAACAAATCAACCTCCTTGTGTTAATGCAAAACACCATAGTTGTCAAAGGTGTTATGTGTTGGGTCGGTTCAAAAACCACTTTGGGCAGTTAAATGCTGTTGTAGAAGTTGGAAACCAACTTGGATGGGTTAATATGGTGGATATCTGACTCCAGTAGGGAGGAGGAAGTTTTTGTACGGAAGTTGGGCACAAAAATCAAGAAAATTGACTATTTTTTGCTATTTTTCTTGCTGTGTACGGACTGTATAGACTTTTCACGTGTGCAAATGACATTTTTCTGAAATCTCTTGGAGTCAGGGTTCCAATGCAACTAGTTTGAGGTCTTGAAGTGGTCGGGATCAAAAGTTATAGATTTTTCTTTCAAAACAGGTCCAGAAACCCTGTTTTCTAGGGCAGCCATAGAAATCCGGCCCTAGAATGCATTCCCACCGTTGAAAATTTGCAAAAACTGGTGAAATGCAGGCTAGGGGTATGTACTATAAGATTCCAAAATATTTTTGTCGGAAAATGCAGTCTTCTATTTTTAAGGTGATGCCCTAGGTCAAGTATTTCATTGTATTTGGCCAATTTCATGCTATTTGAGGTTGTAGATGATAGAATCCTATTAGGGTGAGCAAATAAATGATGGATTTGTGTTGTAGGGACATGGTATAAGCATTCCAAATTCCTTCCCCTGACCTATGCACCCAATTTTGAGCACTTGCTTTGTAACCTAGCCTAAATTGATCAATTAGGCCTAGAGACCTAGTAGGCGTTCTGGATTGCTGGAGTAGAGTTGGAGCAGGAGATTTGGAGGTTTGTTAGGGTCCCCTGAAAGGTGTTCAATTCCATCATTTGTTTGCCTAGACCTTTGGGATTTTGTCAAGTTTTGTTGAGAAAACCTAGTTTGGAGGGCTAGTAGCCTTACTAGTCAAGGTATAGGTTGAAGAGTTTTGGGAAGTTGGAGATCAAACCAACTGCATAGAAGGTGTTTGTTGATTTGCCTTAAGGTGTTGGAGAAGCCTTAGGGGTTGGACAATAGTCTGGACATCAAATCCTTTATATGCCTTGTATGTGCCTTTGGTTGGTTGGTTGGTTGAAGGCTAGTTGAAGTGGGTGAGTGGGCAAAGGACAATAGAGTAAACCTTTGTGTGTTGCTTCCCTTGTGCCACTCTGCATTAGTATTGACATAACTAAGGAAGCAATGAAGTAGAACAAAGAAAGGATAGAAAAAGATGAGAAGGAGAAGTAGGATAAGAAACAAGGAAGTACTTTGGAAGTCTCCTCTAGCTAGCCTAGAAAAACTAGAAGCTCTGTTGCTGCCCTTGTTCCCCCAAAACCTGCCAAACCTAAGAAATAAGAAGGCAAATCATGCAAAAAAGAAGGGAAAAGGGTGAAAACTAAGGCCTCCTGGACATATAAAGCATGAAGAATGATGAAGAAGTAACTGATTCTGATATTAAAGTCAAGGAATTAAAGGCATCAGGCACAAAAGCAACCAAGGTGTCTAAGGAGAAGCCCTCTGAAAGAAAAAGAGCAAGCAAGAGGCAAAAGAATGAAACATATGTTGAAAAGCCTACTCTCTCTGTGGATAACATCATCAAATCAGTCATTGTAGATGGTAACTTAAGGCCAATGACTGAATTCTTTGATCATTACAGTGATGCTGATAAAAGGGTTCTAGAAGAAGCAACAGTCAAATATTTGAACATCTACAATAAGGCTTTGATTGAAATAACTTCTGAAACCCCAAAAAGTCTTGTAGATATTCTGGAGTTAAGAAAATAAAATGCAAAAGGTAAAGACATGGAGATTAGGGAGTATGTGTTGATAAATTTGTGCCCTTAGATTACTCCAAATCAGATGAACATGATATTCAAGGAAGTGAAGGATGACTTCAGGAGTAAGAAGAGAATGAATAAACTCATGATTGGTGAAATAGATGAGATAGTCAAAGATAATCAAGAGATTCTTCTGAATGCACTGTAAAGACATAATCTTCTTATTGTTGAAAAGGAGATTGATGATGGGATTGAGTCCTCAATTCTAGATGTTGAAGAATTGAAGATCAATGAGCAGCAAACTGAGTTAGATGACTCCTCTATTTTAGAAGAGGAAGCAATAAACAAGGAAGATGTAAAGATGACAGATGAAACTGATGATACAAGAGGTATTCAAACTCCTCCAGATCATTCTTGCAAAGAAGATACAGAGATGAATGTTGAAGCAGATGATCAAATTGAAGATGATTCATTGAAGAATAAAAAGCATGAATTATAAGAAGGAGAGGACCGAGAAGCAGAAATGGCCAAGGAGAAAAATGAAAAATGAAGTAGAGATTGCAAAGGTTGATGAAGAGCCCAAGCAGGACAATCCAGTTGACAGTACCAGTAAGGATCAAATAGATACATCATCGTTTTGGGCAAGAGACACTGCAGAAGCAGTGAAGGAAATTCTGGAAAGAGACAAACAAATTGAAGAAGATTAGGACATTATATAAGGTCCAAAAAATTTTGATACCTTATCTCTAGTGTAAAAGATAAAGTTGGCCTCCATTGTTCAAGCTAAAGCCAAAGAAGACATTTTGAAGTCTCACATAAAAGACAGTGAGCTACTTGGCTTGGCATCAGAAATTTTGGAGAAGATCATGCCCACTTTTCAGAATGATTCTTTGGCATCTCCATCCAACCAATTAAAAAATATAATAAACTCAGTATAGAGGATATTGAAGATAAAATAAAGGAGTCTAAGCAGAAACTATCTAGTGTATCCAAATCTTTTGATCCTGTGACAGCATCAGTGGCAAGCAAGGAGTGTCAAGTAATCAGCCTGATTGAAGAAATCAAGATATTGACAAAAGAAAAGGAGAACATTGAGGCAAGGATGAGTGAGCTCCAAGGACTAATTTCCCCCAAAATGGAAGCAATGTTCAATGCCTTAACTGAAGCCCAAACTATAACTCAATCAAGTGATCCCATTGATCTGCGAATGACAGAATCACAAACTTTCCTATTTAGTGGCCATATCTCAATTTTGAACACCATGAAGAAGAGCTAGGATAGCGAGCTGGCAAAATTGAAGAACATTTTTGGAGATGTACTCAAGTATATGTAAATAGGACTTAAGGATTGTTTGTACATATGTGGCCTGGTATATAGAATTTTTGTGTAAATTTTGGTTACGGATCCCACCCTTTGCTATTGATGTCAAAGGGGGAGTGAAGAGTAGTGAAAAATGAGTAATCCAACAAAGGGTGAGCATTGGAGAATAGTGAAAAGGCATAAATCCATAGAAAGGGGGAGTTGTTCCGACACTTAGTCATTTTTCACTAAGTGTTGTCATCAATGCCAGAGGGGGAGATTGTTGGCAATAGACACTGCTATGCATGACATGTGTTGTCATTGATGGCAAATAAGTCTATCCTACTCATCCGCATTACATGATTTGTTCATACTGGAAGTCAGAGTGAGGATTTGTCTAAGTCCGTATGTCAAAAATAGAGCATGTGACAGGGTTCGGTATCTTGGTCCGGATCTCTCCTGTGGTAATTCACAGTGTGCTGCGGATTTGATGGAGTGATAAGGATTGTTAGGACTATCTAAAACTAGAATCTTAGCCTCTGGTGATGAAGGACTCAAAAGTTATAAGCATCTGAGTATTAGGTTCCAGTTAGTCAATACAGTTAGAAGAAGAATAGGCCGACCCAATATTTGATCTTGGTCCAGATGAAGAAAGGGTGTTGGTCAAGAAATTTACTATAATCAGTAGTATTGGTAGACATGATTGATGATTTGGAACACAAGTCTTTGGTCTGCATTGTTGTTTGTGCATGGATTCAACTGACAGAGCAGAGTTTTTTAATAAATGTTCTAAGTTCTTTTGAAGATGACAACAGTTGATTGAATTTCTTAATGCATATATATATAGCCAATGGATTTGAGTGTTTTGAAGTGTGTGTGTGGTGTGTGATGGAGTAAGTGTGAAAAAAGGCAAAAATAAGTGAAAAAGAAAAGAGATATGAGGACCAGATCATGGCAGAACAGTAAATAGAGTAGAGCAAGGATGAACTGTGTAAGATCAGTATTTTGTACTTAACCAGAACTAAATTGTTGCATTAGTAGATGCTATTCATCAGTTCAAACACTCTGTAATCTTCTTAATCATTTCTATAGGCAGTGAACCTCTTTGAGCAGTGAGCTCTAGGCAGTGAGACCGAAGGCATGTGCCTTCCCCATTTGTAATACTTTTAACAGGATATTAATTTTTGTGGACTAACCTCCACTGTGGTTTTCCCTTAACTAGGTTTCCACATTAAAAATCTTGGTGTCAAGTATGTTATTTGTGTTTTTGCTCATGTGTTATTGATTCATGCTTTCATGGTTATAATAATGATATGTAAATAAGTGGTAGAGAAGAATTAATTGCAGCAAGTGTTAAAGTTTTGAGACAACCGATTCACCCCCCCTCTCAGTTGTTTGCCCTAATTCCAATAGTAAGTTCCTCCACTTTGAACACTCTCACCTAGAGACAAGCTAACTCCACCAGAAAAACCATCTTCATGTTAATAGGCATCACTCCTATTAGCATGAATATGTATCTCTCCATCTCTAACAACTAGGAGATCCTTGGGATCAACCTAAAACATTTATCTCAAACCAATAATTACACCAACAATCATCTCAAGCCAAAACACTCCAACTAAAACATCACAAGGTTCAAGAGCTTACCATGGAAAAATGATCAACATCCTATCTCCAGCAAATAAATAGACAAATAACTATATCAAGACAAGACTCTTGTTGCAAACCTTCTAGAGTCTACCATGGCATAATGGTACACAGCCTCAATATTAGAAGACCATTTGTCTATAATTGATAAAACACACAAATCATAACCAATACTCCCATTGCACAATCACTATAGAATCCAAGAGCTCCTTATGGAACCATGATTTACATCTTCAAAATAAAAGAACATCTATTTGAAATTGACAAATCCACATCAAAACCAAAAATTACATTGAATTTTATCCAAATCTTCCAATGACATTGTGATTAAACACCCTCAAATTCTTGGAGATCATCTATCTCTAATTCATAGATCTATAAATGACAACATCCCTACACAAAGTTCCACTAAACTATGATCCAAAGCATAAAATTTTCAACATATCCTATGTCCTCCAAACCCTAAATCCCAACTCCAAATCATAGACAAAGCTCCCATTTCATGATTAATGTAGAATCCAAGAACTCTTCTGTTGACCCTTTGTTGGCATTGGTAGTGATTTGGCATAGATGTCAAAACATGATTGACAAGGTTGTTTTTATGCTCATCATCATGAACATTATTTGAGAAGTCAAATATCATGAATTGATTATTTACACAAGCACCATGATTTTAAAGCATAATATATGTGGAAAGGGAACATTATAATGATTTCATTGCAAAGGTAGTCTCAAAAGTTTCATTGCATTGGCATAAGCAATAATGAAGTGCTTTGGCTTTGATTGGGGCCTATTTGTTAAAATTGACAATGTTTTGTCAAGGGCATATTATTACATACACATTATAGTGTTTTGTTTGACATTTGAAAGGATACTTGGTCAGGCAAACTACTGCACATATTCTAATGTTTTAAGGAAGGTTCACAACTCATTTGTGTAGGCACATGTTAATATATCAATGCACATAGTGATGTGTTAGGGCTTGAAGACTTAGACCAAAATTATTTTCGATGGCAACCGGTTCTGAAGTAAAGTCTTGAAGGGTGTTTTAAACATGTTTTTTCACTAGCCCCATTTAGGGTTACTGAGACAGGAGGGAAACAATGTGTAAAGTGTATCGAGCTTGCTTATGATTAATTTTGCATTGTTTAAGCTTGGGTTATGCGACACAGAACTTAGGGTTTGAAGGTTCATGAAGGTTTCAGCTGCATGAGGTCATTATCATGGTGGTTTGAACTATTGCACAAGATTGTTATCATGGCGGTTGAATGGAGTAAATTAGCTTTCAGTTATATCATGAAGAAAGGTATGAAGTTATATATATTTTAGGGCATTTTGTGCATTAAGTGACAAAGTTTGGTGGTCGGCTAAAAACAAAGATAAGGAAAGGTCTTTGAGATTATTGTGTTGGTTGTATTGGATATATGGTGTCTTTATTTAGTGTTTATATTATTATTTAAACCCTCTGCACTGGTCTTTGATTTTTGATGAAGATGTTGTTTAATATCTACAAAGAAATGTTGTTGGTTTAATGTTGCTACTTGTTATGTTTGGACTGTAACTGAAAGCTATTCTTTTGAAAAAGATTGTTACAAAACAACAGTAAGAGTTTTTGGTTAATGTGTTCAATGCATACATATATTTTTTATTTCATGGTTTATAAGCTTCAAAACTATTGAAGTTTAAGGAACATGAAATAAGAAAAGGCACTGTAGAGGAATAGAGTAACCCTCTATGTTTTTGATTCAAATGAAATGTTTTCTTGAAATGCCAGTGAGGTACAAAAACTACCAGTGAGGCATTGTTAAAAAATGAGTTTTTATAAGCCAGTGAGGCATTACAGTGATCCATGAAAAGCCAATGAGGCTACAAAGCAAATTTGTAATCAGTGATTCTTTATAAGCCAGTGAGGCAAACTTTATAGAGTGGTTTTTTCTCCCTGTAAAGGGTTTTCCACTCATAATTTCTATGTTATGGTGTTTGTTTTGTTATGATGCTTTCAGTTTATGCTCATACTACTTTTAGTCTTTGCTTATACTGATTTATTTTAGGATAATAAATTCAACATGCATAATGCAACAATTATGAGCTGTTAAGAAATAATATTTTTGAATATTTAAAGGGAAAAGTTTAAACACTTGTTTGTATGGTATACCACTGATTCACCCCCCCTCTCAGTGGTATTGTACTCCATCAAGTGGTATCAGAGCCAAACCCTTGCTAAAAGTTTAACCAACATAGGGGGTTCCTGGTGGAGTGCTTGTCATGGCCAGTCAAGAATGTTACTCTAGTTTCAAAGCACCATTATTTGATGGGTCTCATTTTTATTTTTGGAAATTTAGGATGGAGTCCTACTTGTCTTCCTTAGAATATGATGTTTGGGTAGCTGTAGAGACTGAATACAAGGGGCCAAAAACACCTTGCACTGCTGATGAAAAGAAGGCCTATGAGTGTAATGCTAAGGCCAAAAATGCCATTTTCTGTGGTCTATCTAATGAAATCTTAGTTAAAATTATGGATTGCAAAACTGCAAAGGCTATTTGGGATAAATTGACTAGTATTTATCAAGGTGATGAAAAAGTCATTAAAGCCAAGTTACAGTCTTATAGAGCCAAATTTGAAAGACTTAAAATGAATGAAGATGAAAACATTGCTGATTATCTTCTGAGGGTTTAAGAGATTGTCAATGCTATTCGTGGTCTTGGTGAAACCTTAGATGAAAAGGTAGTTATAAGGAAGGTACTAAGAACTCTAACTCCTAAATATGAATCCAAGGTATCAACTGTAGAAGAAAGGGATATAACTTAAGTTACCTTAGATGAACTTCATGGTACTTTTACTACCTTTGAGATGAGAGTTTGTAATGATGGATCTGTAAGTAAGGAAGTTGCTTTCAAATCTATTAAAAAGGAAAAAGAAACAAATTCTGATTCAGAAGAGTTGAATGATCAAGAGTCTTCCTTTGTTAGTAAATTAAAAAAAGGGCCATCAGGAAAGTATAGGGGTAAACTTCCATTCAAATGTTTTGGTTGTGGTAGAATAGGCCACTACGCTACAAAATGTCCTTACAAAGATCCTGATAGTGATGAAGAGGAAACTAGGAAACAAACTAAGAAGAAACAATTCAATCGAAGGAAGAAAAACACCTTTAAAAAGAAGAAAAGTCTATTTATCAAAGATGTTGATGTAACATAGAGTGGTTCAGAAGAGTCTCTTGAAGAAGGTGAAGAGACTTTGTTTATGACAATCATTAGTCCCATTGATGAATGTGGGAATCAATCAAATCATGAAGTTGACTTAGAAGGGGAATTAAGGTGTGCCCTTAGTGAAATTAAAAAACTCAAGAAGGAGGTTGTTCTTCAGAAAAATCAAACACAGAAAGACACTAAAAGTCTAGTTAATAAAGTTAATGAATTTGAAAAATAGATTGTTGATCTAAAACTTCAACTTGAAGAAAATAAGAGAATTATAGAGGTTACTAAGATGCAATTAGAAGTTAAGGAAAAAGAATGCTGCTCTTTGTTGGAAAGAGACACTACTAGGCATGTCAGGTGTTGTCATTGATAAAACCTGAATCTATCTTACATATCCGCATTGTACCATTTGATCATACCAAAAGTCAGATTGCATACTTGTCTAAGTCTGGATAGACAAGAACAAAGCATATGATAGGGTTCAACATTTTGGTCCACATTCCTCCACAGGTAACATGTTGTGCTGCAGATCTGAGGGAATGTTAAGGGATGTCAAGGCTACCTAAATCTAGAGTTTTAGCCTCCAGTGATGAAGGGATTCAAAGTTACAAGCATATGAGTATCGGGTTTTGGTTAGACAGTCCAATCCGGTGAAGAACAGGCTGACTTGGTGTTTGATCCTTGTGTGGATTAAGAGAAGTGGTTGGTTGAGTAACTTATGAGATCCAATGGTATTGGACAACATGTGTGATGACTTGAATTCATAATTTGTGGTCTGCACTGATTTTTGTGCATGAATTCAGCTGACAAAATAGTGATCTTGAAAAAGATTCTAAGTTTTCTTGAGGCCGACTGCAGTTGATGAAATTTCATAGAGAGGATATATATAATCGATGGATGTGAGAATTTTGTGATATGGTTGTGCAAATATGAGATGAGAGGTATGAAGTGTGGTAGTATCAAGGGTGAAGCAGAGATCTGAAGCTCAGATTATGGCAGAACAGTAAAACAGGGCAGTAAGAGATGAAGTGTGTGAAGTTGGTATATTGATCCTAATCGGAACTATAATCTTGCATTGTTAGATGCTATTCTTCAGTTCAAGTATTCCTGTAAATTTTTTGTAATCAATCTTGTAGGCAGTGAGCCTCCTTTGAGCAGTGAGCTCTGGGTAGTGTGCCCAAAGGCATGTGCCTTCCCATTTGTAATACTTTTAATAGAGTATAAAATCTTATAGGTTAACCCCTACCGTGGTTTTTCCCTTAACTGGGTTTCCACATAAAAATCTTGGTGTTCATGTGTAATGATTTTGTTGCTGTTGTTCTTGAGTTCATGTTTCTTTCTTTTGAATGTATGTGGTAAATTGATAAAGGAACAAAATAATAAGTTTTGTAGAACACTGATTCACCCCCCCTCTCAGTGTTCCTTAATTTCAAAAATTGGTATTAGAGCAAGGTTCCTTTGAAAAAGTCTAACATCTTGAGGAAGATCTGGAAAGGTGTTTCAATGGATTCATCCAGGTATTCTGATGGCATGGATGAAGAACTTCAAGTTGCTTTAGAAGATCTTCACTAGTCCAGAGAAAAAGTCAAAGAACTAAAAGAGAACCTTAAAGATGCTGAGGATTTCATTGAGACTTTAAAAGGGCAACTGAGCAAATCTATGGAAAAGAGGAAGGAGTTACTTCAATAGTTTGCAAATCAGCAGGAAGACAATGGCATGAATGGGACTCTGAAGGAGAAGACAAAGGAATGTGAGAAGCTAACAAAAGAAGTTGTTGTCCTAAAACATGAGATGGAATCCAGAGTGATGAGGTTAACCAAGGAAATTGAGAAAAGGAAGAAGACTAAAGAAAACTTGAATCAATCTTTGAAAGAAAGAACAGAAGAGTGCTGTAGTTTGGACAGAATAATTGGCCATCTAGAGTCTGATCTTCAAGAAACCAGGGATAATGAGGAACAACTTGAAAGGAAAATTGTTATTCTCAAACATGACCTAGAAGTTGCAAATGAATACAAAGAGAAGTTTAGGATAAGCTTAGCTAAACTTGAAGTGCTACTTGATAGTCAGAAGATGGTAGATGATAAGCATGGTCTGGGATATGAGAAAGGTGAAAGCTCTGGATCCGGTCAAAGAAATCCTAAATCAAGGAATCAGAGAAACAAACCTAGAAGACCTCTGGTAAGACAACCTAATGCTCAAAGGTATCCATCTTTCAATGGAAATTATTTCAATTGCAATAAATTTGGTCATAGAGCTACTCAATGTAGAAGTAGAGTGAATCAAAATGATCCAGCTTTCTCCAGTCAATGCTTTAATTGTAAAAGGTATGGTCATAGATCCAATGAATGTAGAAGTATGACAATGAGCTACTCTAACAACAAAAGAAATACATCAATTCTTTCAATGGCAACTGTTTTGCATGCAATAGATTTGGACACATGGTTAATCAGTGCAGATCAAGAGGAAATCAAGTAAATGAGAAAAGAAATGTTGTGTGCTTCAATTGCAACAGATCCTGTCATATTGCAAGATTCTGCAGAAGCAGGAATGATGATAGAAAAGGTCTGGTAAATAGAAACCAAAATATGCAGGGACAAGATAAAGGCAAGGGTAAAGTAAATGTGAATAAGATCTAGAATGAAATGAACAAAACATGGGTAAAGAAAGGTGAAGTGACTGATGGTGATGGGTCCGCACCGGAATCTGGTGTTGTTAATTCCTCCGGGAATTGAAACAGGAGCTCTAGCTCAGGGGGACTTGCATTGAAAATCTAATTCCCCCTGCCAGTAAGTGGGTGCCTAAATCTAGCATGATGAATGAAGATAAAGAAGCCTATTGCAGATCTGTTAAAGTAAATTCTGGAAGAAAATAAGTTAATGTGAGTGATTGCGGAGCAATTGAAGATTGACTGTATGCAGAAATAGTGTAACCGGATGTATTAGGGAAAAGCATTTATTACAATGACAAATTAGGTTTTGTGGAGCATAAAAGGTCATTTACTCAGCATTTGAATCACTTTGTATTTGAAAGATTTCAAAGATTTGAAGTGTGAAAGGTGAATTCGACAGCCAACCCTAACCGGTGAAACAAGGTATTCTCTATGAAACTCTATGAATTTGCAATCTTTAGATATGGCTACTCCATTGGTTGTTGACATTACCAAAAGGCCCCAACCTAAATTTGAAAAGCATCCACACAAATTTGTAGAGGTCGATCCATTATGTGCCTTTTCAAATGTTCCGCATGGTGTATTGAATGTTGAAGATATTAGGGCTTATATTCATGCTAGCATAGATGAGTTTGGGGATTCAAGCTTAGTAGATTTGTTCAAGAATCATCTAAGGGATGAGATTCATGGTCTTAAACCTGAGTATAAGGTGCTGCAAGTCAAACACCTCATTCAGGTTATTGGGTTCTTGTCCTTCCATAAGGATGAGTGGGTCTGGTATGTACTGAGTCAAATGCATACTAAATTCATGTGGTTGATGAAACCCTTCAAGATCACCAAGGATGCCATCGAGGTTGTAACTGGATTAAACTCATCTGGTGGACTACCAATGTTAAAATCAGTAAAGAATCAGACTATGACTGAAGCTACCGGATCAAAGTTTGATAAGAGGGCAATGACAATAAATGATATAACTAATCCGGATGTCAAATTTGCCTCTATGGTGATTGGGTATAAGATATACCACTCCAATAGGGAAAACTTTGTATCTGAAACAACTATTTATGCTACCTATTAGATGTTAAGAGAAACTGCTGACTATGACCTGTTGTGCCTCGCACACACGCCCCATTTCAAAAAATAGTGACCCCCTCTTCCAAATTTGGTCTAGAATGTTAAGTGAGTTTATTCCATCTCCTAAGTAGTCAAGTGGTCAAAGTGCACTTTCGCCATGTTGAAAGTTTGAAGTTAAGAAATTATTCCAAAATCTGCTAAGTCAGGCTCTTTAAATTTCACTCAGTGAGTCTAATAGTCCTTTTGCACTAAAATTGACCCTAGCTGACCTTTGCACTAAAACTACTTGCAACTGACCTTGGCGCTGAAAACCCCCTCATCTGACCTTTGCACTAGAAACCTTGGTCTTCGACCTCGACGCTGTTTTGCTTCCTGACTAACTTTTGAGCCACTGTTCACTCACACGGACTTCTGCGCTAAATTCAAGCATCTCCAACTTTGTGTTGCATTGCTTGTCTACCGATTAAGTCAGATGATGACTAAAACTTCGCCAGTTTGAGGGACTTCAAAACCCCACAAAGCTCATCTAAATGAACCCATCGACTGCAGCGCTGAAAGTGTTGCCTACTGACCAAGCTCGTCACATTCTGAATCCTTGCCAACTCGAAAGCAACCAAAAGCCACGCAAACCCCAAATTCTACCAAATCTCTCGACTGACATTGCGTACATCTAGCATTTATGACAATTTAGTCAGAGGGATAAAAGATAATTTTCATCATTTCAAAGCCCATTTTTCGCATTTGATAAAGTATTTGGAGAGCCTTTGGCTATTTTTTGAGTGATTTCCTTGTGCAGCTGGTGGATTCGACCAAATGATCTCCTACGCATCTGCAAAACTTCAACTTTTCACCCACACGAACCAGGTAGGAGCTCATCCCTCACTCGGTTAGGGTTTTGTTTTCAATCAAATGCATTTCATTCTAAGAACATGGCGAGTGCATGGGTAAAATGAATTAGGGTGTGTAAGTTAGGGTTTCATGTCTGAACTATTCATTTAAATTGTAAACCCTAGTTTAATCTTTGATGAGTGATAAAAACACACTTTGGGGCAAAATGAAACTAAGTACCAGCCAAACCCTAGTAAACAGAGCAAGCCTAAATCACTTTTGAATCAATTTGTAAAGGATAACCAGTGAAAGCAAGTTTGCCCAACTGACTCTCAAAAATGTCATGATCGATCCAATCGGTCGGCAGCCTTGAAAACCCGTGCTAGCACTTAAAACTCATTTAGCACCGAAAATCTAACACACTGACTTCATGGTGTTTATTTCTTTAAACGATTTAGTTGAAAGATTGTAGAAGTCCCACACAACCTCGAAACTTGCTTTGCGCTAATTTTTGCTCACTCCTACTTTGCGCCAAATGACCTTCTCTCTGACTTTGGTTGGATGCCTGCAAAAGTCACGCAAGTCGGTGACAACCAAAACCTCCATTGGAAGCAAAAGAATGACTTTGCGCTAAAACTAATCTCATCTGATCTTGTGCTAAAATGAACCATCATCGACTTAGTTGGTTGACTTCAAAAACAATGCTAGGTCGGGCAACATCCGATCCTGCACAAAGGTGATAAAGTTTGTTCTAATCTCCTTGCGCTAAATTTTTGACTGACTAACTTAAACGACCAACTTAAGTCGGTCCCCTCTGAAATTTGCACAGGTTTGTTGACCATGAAATCCATGCAAATCCTTGAGAACACATGAACAATGAAAAATCAGTTAGTTAGACAGACCTGATTTCCCCGCTGAGGTCAGTTGACCTCAAAAATAACGCTTTTTGGCCTGTGGGTTAGTTGACCCCAAATTTAGCACAAATTGAGCAAAATGATTATTTTTTAGGAATTTTTTCAAAAGGATAAGTGTTTGATAGGATGCAATGATGACTACAAATGGTGAATGACAATGTTTTACATATTTTAAATGAGATTTTTGCGGCATTTGGGTATTTATTGCATACATTGGTATTGAATTGCTTATTGTTTAATTGTGTAATGGATGCAATAGATAGTAAATTTCAGATTTCTATTCTTTTAAAAGCATGTTTGTAACTTAGCAGATCCATTGTAGATTCATTGGTTATTACATGGTTGAAAATCTAGTAGTCCACTTGATAATCATAGAACTTAAACGTAGGAGTTAGTGAAAACCTTTCAAGGTATCAAACTTATAAGGTCCAGTCCTGCAGGTTAGATGACTGCATGAGCTCAGATCATGAGGTATGAATTCAAAGGCATCCCTCTAGAGACAAAGCTTCATACCAGGTGGAGTGACATAGGAGATACAGACTTAGGTCATATTGACCTTGATGATTTTAGACTTAGAGTATTCTGTCCGAATCCAACACCTAGGGCAAAGGAAGTGAAAGATAGTGGGATTGCACAAGCTGCCGCCTTCCCTACATCTGGTCAGTGTGCTAAAATTATAGTTGCCTGTACAGATAGATATGACATCATGACCAGGACAATACAAACTTCTAGTGGAGATGTTTTAGCTGACTTAAGTCCACCCTCCTTGGCTGAAACTTTTGATATCCCATGGCACATAGTAATGACCATGCCAGATAAGGCAGAATCAGAGGCCACATACAGGAAAGATGAAAGTGGATGTAGGAAGCATATGAATGAACATTGGGCTAAAAGCAAAAGGTCTGCCATGAGTAAATTCCCTCAAATACTGTACAGGAGTGACTTTCATGATGAAATAGGGGATTTGGTAACTTTCCTTAGTAGAATATATTGATTGCCTGCAGCATCGACTTTTGAAGGGTGGATGTTTGTTGTAGTTGAAGAGATATTGAAAGGAACTAAGTTCCACTGGTCACAAATTCTCGATGATAACATTCATGAGGCATTCAGTAACTTTAAAGAGAAACAGTTCTTCAGATGGACATCCTATGTTGTTTATGCTCTGGCAAGGAAGAATCATTATGCTGGCTTGTCTAAGGTGGGAGAAGTTGGAAATGATGAACAAACTCAAATCAAGGTTTATGAATGTTATACACAACTCACATTGTCACAATCCCTTATGCATTACAAGAGGATAAATGATGCCTTTACCATGTACATAACTAGGTTATTGCAAGGTAATACAACTCTGAGAATATCCACAGAAGCTATGAATTAAATCACCAAGTATGGTAGGTGGTATATCCAATTTGAAAAGTTCACATATTTGAGAATATTAAGCTAGATGTGGAGGCCAAGTTGGATAAGGCCAGCAACCTCAAAGCTGAATTCAATGCATTCCATAAAGCAGGGGTAGAAATAGAAAGGATATACAACCAGTTCAGCCGAGAATTAGAAATGTTCAAATACCGAGTCAACCATATGAAGAATCCAGATCCTTTAAAAATCAATACAGCACTTGAAGCATGGCTCAACTACCACAACAAGCTGGCAGAAGAAGACAAAATCAATTTCGATGAAGAACCTTAATGTGTTTCTTTGATTATTTTGAAATGTAATCCCGTCATCGATGTAAATTGCTATATTTGGAGCATCATGTGACACTATTTTGTCTTTATTATGCCTCAAAAATGAGCTTTTCCATATATATGTTAGGTTGGGTAGTCAAAATGTCTAGATTCAATGTATCTAGGGGCTATTTTTCGTCTTTTTCATAAGAGACAAAATGTAATCTGGGATTTGCTGTGAGCTGTAAGAAATACATTTATTGATATAATTTGGACCGTCGGTGTTGAGTTAATCTCCACCGTCTATTGAAAAACTCGGTATGCCGCTTTCCTATATAAAGGGCTGCTTGTTCTATTATTTGTAAGGGAGAATTCTTGATGCTGAATTGTTGACATTCTGCCATTTGAAGTAATGCAAAGCAAGTTTCTACAGTTGTTCTAAGAATTTGTGTATTGTGTTCCTTACTTGGTTCTCATGGTTCACTTCTTGCTCTCCCATAGTTAGTTAGTTGTGCTTTTATAATGTTCATGGTTTGCCGAAAGTATCTGATGAATACTCTAAGTCCATACTTTTAGTTATTTACTGATGGTGGATAACTGTGCAAAGTTAGTTTGGGATGATCAGTTGTGCTTAAGTTCAATTACATTTCATGAGTTAAATTACACTGTCTATTGGGTATTTAATGAATGAATGTAATCTAAAAATCTTTCGATTTCCATTGAAGATAGTATCATTTTCTGCAGTGCTGTAACATCAATTTTTAGTTTGGTAACTCATAAAATTGGTTAAATTTTAGAGTGTTTGTCAACTTAAAGTTGTCCATACATTGTGAATGTCACTTAGAATTTCTCTAAAACCCTAACCCCTTTTGCATTTTCTTTTAAAACCATTGTTAGATTAGGAATTTCAGCAGCATTTTACATTGTTTTATCAGCTGAAATCATAAAGGGTTTATATGTATTTGTTGTTCCAACCTTAAGATCTGTAGACTACATGTAAGACCCCTTGTAGGCATAGCTAGAACATTCCAATTGAGAGATTCCAAGCAAGCTAAGACCTAGCTGTAGAAACCTTGGAGTAGTCTTACCTAGGGTAAGATACTTTTCAAGAGAGGTGTGAAACCAACAATCACACCTGCGTTGCTGTGTGCTAAAACACTCATCAACATGACCTATGTGAGCTGCTGCAAAATTAGTTAATGGAGAATCTGAACAAGATCAAAAGGACAAAAAGAATACATTCAAGTATGGTACGTTGGTATTGTGTTTGTTCTTCTATTTCATGAATGAGTTACTTGGTAAGAAAAGCATGTGTTGGACTAGTGACAAGCCTGTTGCCATACAAATTAGAGAACACTTGCATAGTATTGGTGACTCCAATGCCCAAAGTACTGCTCTTTGGGGATATTTCAAGAACTTCTAGAACATGATGCAATCAAGGGAAATAATCCCTACTTCTGTGGTAGAAAAATACAAGGATACAATTTGTTTCATGGTGGAAACATATCAAGCTTGATGGAAGCAGTTGAACCAAGGACTGTATGGATCATGCCCATGGGGTATGAAGTTGATGAACATATACTGGAAATGTATGCTCAACAACTCTTGAGAAAACTAAAAGATACCTCAGTTGAAAGATTCGACACATATCGAGAGATTAGTTTGAAACTTTATGTTGAGCTCCAGAAACTAGAAATCAAGAGAAACGTCCAAAGGCAAGTTGAAAGGTATGTTGAAAGTATTTGAATAACAAAGGAAGTTGTGAAACAAAATAGCGAAAGGATAGAGAAAACCGAGAAGGAGAAGTAGGAAAGAGAACAGGGAAGTGTTCCGGTGGAATCCACTTCTAAAGCAAGGACTACTAGGAGTTTTGGTACAACCTCCGGTGCATCACCTTCTCCTATTGTAGAGAAATTCAAAGAAAAACCTACTAGTAAGGAAGGAAACAGAACAAAAGCAATGGCCAAAAGGTCATATGTTAGTTTAGAGAAGAAGGATGAGGAAGAGACTGATTCAGATGATGAGATTAAAGAGTTGAAGGCCTCAGGCACTTAGGATACTAAAGTATCTAAGGAGAAGCCCTCCAAAAGCACAAAGTCAAAGAAAGTAGAAGCATCAAGGGTTACCCAAGACAAGCCCTTCGGAAGTGTAAGGGTAAGCAAAAGACTAAAGACTGAAAAATCTACCCTATCAGTTGAAGACATTGTGAATGTAGTAATTGTTCATGGGAATTTGAAGCCCATAATAGAATATTATGACAGCTTTGACAAAGCTAGCAAGAGAATTTTGGAGGATGCCACTGTTAAATACTTAAATATATTCAACAGGGCACTTGTGGAAATTTTATCTGAATTCCCTAAGAGTTTAAGTGACATTTTGGAGATGTGAAAAGAGGCTGCCAAAGCAAGGGATTTGGAGCTAAGAGAACATGTGTTGACCAATTTGTGTCCAGTAATATCTGAGAAGGAAGCAAATAAAATTTTCAAAGAAGTTAAAAATGAGTTTAGAAGCAAAATTAGGATGAATAAGCTAATGATTGGAGACATTGATGAAGTTGTCAAAGAAATAGAACAAATTCTGAGGAAAGCCCTAGACAAGAACAAGTTCTATGTTATCACTGAAGAACCTGTTGATGATACATCCATTCCAATTGATGATGAGTTGAAGGAAGATGAGCAACAAGCTGAGGAAAATGTTTTTTGTGCTCCAGAAGAGGAAATGCTAAATAAAGAAGATGAAGAGATGGTGAAGGAAGATAATGATGATGGTACAAAGGATTCTCAAATTCCTCTAGACCAATCTGGTAAAGAAAATATAGAAATGAATATAAATACTCTTACTGAAGGTGATTCTGAGAAGATTAAGGAGTAGAAAGCAGAAGAGGTTGAGGACAAGGAAGGTCAAGAAGAAGAAACAAATGATGGAATTGATTCCTCCATTCTGGATGTTGATGAATTTGATAAAAATGACAACAGTGTTGCTATTGAGGATACACAAAATCCTTTGGAAAAGAATGTAGAAGACATTACTGATGATGTAGAGAGAGCAGGAGCAGAGAAAAAGAATGAAAATGATAAGCAAGACAATATGGTTGACTTTGGAAAGGGAGTAGATGCAGGCCCTAAAACTGAAACATCATATTGGGTAAGAGACACTACAAAAGCAGTGAAAGAAATTTTGGAAAAAGACAAACAAGTTGCAGAAGATCTGGATATAATACAAGGTCCAATCAATTTTGATGCTCTTTCTCAGGTACAGAAGATGAAGTTGGCCTCTTTTGCACAAGCTAAGGCTAGAGAGGAAATTTTGAAATTCCATATAGAAGATAGTGAGCTACTTGGTCTTGCATCTGACATTTTGGAGAAAATCATGCCTTGATTTCAGAAGGATTCATCAGCATCCCCCTCCGGTTAGTTGAAGAGTCTGATAAACTCTGTAAGTACTCATTTTGAATCTTTTGAGAAGTCAGTAGAAGCTAAAGTCTGAAATGAATTTAATGAGAAGAGGTTTGCTGAATTAAAGAGAATAATCAGTTATGATAGATTAGTTCTTGATGTTAGTGTAAAGAGTATTCAAAATGCTCCTTTGAAGGTGCAGATATTTATAAGTTTTGTCTAGCTCGGTCTAAAGTTGTTGAGGATATTGAGAAGAAGATTAAGGACTTAGAGTTGAAGTTGTCTAACATCTCTCAGTCCTATAGTCCCTTAACTGAGTCTGCAACAACTAAAAGGTGTCAAG
The DNA here is from genome assembly GCA_027924645.1 of Cunninghamia lanceolata. Taxonomy (NCBI): domain Eukaryota; kingdom Viridiplantae; phylum Streptophyta; class Pinopsida; order Cupressales; family Cupressaceae; genus Cunninghamia; species Cunninghamia lanceolata. Next base: position 30,895,310 of record BSBN01001583.1, on the reverse strand, counting down.
TAGTTAGTTCACTTGATGAATTGATAAATTTGGAGAAGGAAAAGGTTAAAGTTTTGGGTAGATTGGATGAACTCTGGGAACTGATATCCCCTAAGCTAGAAACAATGTTCAATGCTTTGATAGAAGCTCAAGCTGCTGCTCTGACAAGTGATCCCACTGATTTGCAGAAGGCAGAGTCACATGCATTCTTATTCAGTGGTCATATTTCAGTTTTGGATGGCATGAAGAAAGGATGGGACAGTGAATTGGCACTGTTGAAAAACATTTTTGGTGATGTGCTTAAGTTTATGTAGACAGGACATAAGAATTGTTTGTACATATGCAGAAGTATGGATATAGAGTTTTTGTAAGAATTTTTGGATCCAGACCTCAACCTTTTTGATGTCAAAGGGGGAGAGGAAAGAAATGAAAAATGATGAATTCATCAAAGGGGGAGCATTGAAAATCACAAGTGTACATAGTAAGGGGGAGCTGTTCTAACACTTAGTCATTTTTCACTAAGTGTTGCCATCAATGCCAAAGGGGGAGATTGTTGGCAAGAGACACTACTAGGCATGTCAGGTCTTGTCATTGATGGAAACTGAATCTATCTTACATATCCACATTATACCATTTGATCATACCAGAAGTCAGATTGCAGACTTGTCTAAGTCCGGATAGACAAGAACAGAGCATATGATAGGGTTCAACATTTTGGTCCGCATTTCTCCACAGGTAATAATGTTGTGTTGTGGATTTGAGGGAATGTTAAGGGATGTCAGGGCTACCTAAATCTAGAGTTTTAGCCTCCAGTGATGAAGGGATTGAAAGTTACAAGCATATGAGTATCAAGTTTTGGTTAGATAGTCCAGTCCGGTGAAGAACATGCTGACTTGGTGTTTGATCCTTGTGCGGATTAAGAGAAGTCGTTGGTTGAGTAACTTATAAGATCCAATGGTATTGGATGACATGTGTGATGACTTGAATTCATAAGTTGTGGTCTGCACTAATGTTTGTGCATGAATTCAGCCGACAGAAGAAAAAGCTTTTAAGTTTTCTTGAGGCCAATTGCAGTTGATGAAATTTCATAGAGCGGATATATATAATCGATGGATGCAAGCATTTTGTGATATGGTTGTGCAAATATGAGATGAGAGGTATGAAGTGTGGTAGTATCAAGGGTGAAGTATAGATCTAAAGCTCAGATTATGACAAAACAATAAAACAGGGCAGTAAGAGATAAAGTGTGTGAAGTCAATACATTGATCCTAACCGAAACTATAATCTTGCATTGTTAGATGCTATTCTTCAGTTCAAGTATTCCTGTAAACTCTTTGTAATCAATCTTGTAGGTAGTGAGCTTCCTTTGAGCAGTGAGCTCTGGGTAGTGTGCCCGAAGGCATTTGCCTTCCCATTTGTAATACTTTTAGCAGAGTATAAAATCTTGTGGGTTAACCCCCACCATGGTTTTTCCCTTAACCGGGTTCCACATAAAAATCTTGGTGTTCATGTATAATGATTTTGTTGCTGCTGTTCTTGAGTTCATGTTTCTTTCTTTTGAATGTATGTGGTAAATTGATAAAGGAACAAAATAATAACTTTTTTAGAACACTGATTCACCCCCTCTCAGTGTTCCTTAATTTCAACACTCTTTAGAAGCAGAAATTGTTAACTTAAGAAAGAAACTTGACATGTATGATAGTAGTGGCAAATTAGCAGATCTTTTGGGAAAACAAAAAGACTATAAGGACAAGACTGGTTTGGGGTTTGTAGATGGCCAATGTTCTCATTCTAAATCTTCTCATGCTGATCAGAAGATTAAGAAATCATCCATTAACAAAAGAAATGTTCCATTTAGATATAATGTACAACTCTTTGGCTATTGTTTCTACTGTAACCAATATGGTCATAGAGAAAAAGAATGTTATGTCATGTCTAAAAAGAGACCAAAATTCTTTAATGGAAATCTTTTTAAGTTTTTGAATAAGCTGAAATGTTTTAGCTGTGGAAATCTTGGTCATATAGCCAGGTTTTGCAAATCTAACTCTAACATTCATGCTGGTAAAACAAAACTGGTCTGGAGACTAAAGAAAGTTGATAAAGAAGCTACTGCTATGCTTGTTCAAACAACTTTTCATGCAAAGAAAAAATATATTTGGGTCGTTGATAGTGGATGCTCTCACCACATGACTGGTGATAAGAGCAAGTTTGTTGATTTTGTTGATTATGTTGGTGGTTCAGTTAAATTTGGAAATGACTTTTGCATTCTCATCAAAGGTAAAGGCACTATACTCTTGAATGATGACACTCCCTTGCATGATGTCTATTATGTAGAAGGCTTAACTCAAAATCTTATCAGTGTGCGCCAAATTTGTGACAATAGCTTCAATGTTGTCTTTACATCTCAAGGTTGTGAAATTAGTAAGAAATCTGGAAAACCAGTTGCAGCTGGTTTAAGAACAAAAGGAAATATCTATAATCTTCATGAAACCATAAACAGTAGTAAAGATGGGCATGTTTGTTTCATGAGTCAAATTGAAGAGAGTAAACTTTGGCATAGAAGACTTGGGCATATAAATCATGATAATCTGGACAAAATCAGCAAGAATCAAAATGTTAGAAATATGCCAGTTATCTTTAAACCTAGCAGGATTACATGCAAAGAGTGTCAGCTAGGTAAGCAAACAAAGGTAAGTTTTAAATCTAAAGAATATTCTTCCACTAAACCATCACAACTTGTTCATTCTGATCTATGTGGTCCCACAAGGACAAAATAGTTAAATGGAGAAAGGCATTTTATGCTCTTCATTGATGATCATACTAGAATGACTTGGGTAACTTTTTTAAAGCACAAGTAAGAGGGTTTTGATAGATTCAGAGTCTTCACTAAAATTGTTGAAATAGAGTTAGGTCTCAAAGTTCAATGCTTGAGATCAGACAAAGGTGGAGAATACACTTCACAAGAATTTGTAGAATACTGTGAAGAACATGGCATCAAGAGGCAATATTCAACATCTAGAACACCTCAACAAAATGGGATAGCAGAAAGGAAAAATAGATCTGTTAAAGAGATGGCAAGAACCATGCTCCAAGATGTAGGATTACCTAACATCTACTGGAAAGAGGTAGTTCATACTACAGTTTATATATTAAACATGGTACAGTTGAGAGTTAAAACTAAATACACTCCTTATGAACTATGGTATGGTAGATCTGCTAATGTTGGGTATTTCAGAATCTTTGGTAGCAAATGTTTTATAAAAAGAGATGATGAAAGTCTAGATAGTTTTGAATCTCGTTGTGATGAAGGTATTTTCTTAGGCTACTTTACTCATATCAAAGCTTATAAATGTTCTAATAAAAGGCTTAAAGAGTTGTTGAGAGTACTAATGTAAAGGTTGATGAGTTATTGCAGCCATGTGTTCAACAAGGTAAAGATGATGAAGAAGAAGTTCTTAAACCAGAAAAAGAGGTGAAGTCAGAAGATGAAGAGATCCAAGTTGAAGAGAAAGCTCCTGAAAAACTTATGGAATCTTCAACTAAAACTCCTTCTAAATCTGTAAGAAGGAATCATCCTCAAGAACACATTATTGGGGATAAAGATGTTGGTGTTCAAACCAGAAGAAAATCTACAAATGCAAGTGATCAGGTACAACTATGTTTGATTTCACAATTAAAAGCAAAGAACTATTTAGAAGCTAGTAAAGATGGTTTGTGGATTGAAGCAATGAAAGAAGAGATAAGACAAATTGAAAAGAACAAGACTTGGGAGCTTGTTCTTAGACCCAAGGATAAAAATTCTATTGGAGCAAAATGGGTTTTTAGGAATAAACTTGATGATAAAGGAAATGTAGTGAGAAACAAAGCAAGACTTGTTTGCAAGGGATACTCTCAGGTTGAGGGTATTGATTTTGATGAAACCTTTGTTGTGTTATTTTTGTCATTGATGTCAAAGGACTATCAGGAGGATGTCAAAGGAGTTATTAGGAGTTATGGAACATCAGGATCACGTTCATGCAAAGATATCAAACACTCATGACCACTTTATAGTATTATGATCACTTTATAGTATTCATGGCCTCAAAGGTTATATTGACTAATGATAAGGAGTTTCTTTATGTTTTAGGTGTTTCTCATACTTCATTAATGCAAAGACTAATGTACTTTTAAGTGATGGTGCCATGTCAAAGCTCTCAGAGTTGTTACAAAGACTCTATTAAGGATAGGTGTTCACTATGCCTTAATAGCTAGGAGTGATGGTGATGTCTTGATGGAAGAGCGAGGTGCTTCATGGACAAGAGAATTGCTTCATGATGTTTCAGACCTTGTCATGATCAGAAGTAGCATATTGCATGCTGAGTTGCAAAGTGCTTCATGGTACTTCATGGTGTCTCTTTGACAGATTGGTTGAGATGCAAGTGCTACAAGTTACATATTGAGTTTGATCACATTGATGTCTTCATGCAATGGTAGAAGTGTTTGATTAGGAATCAGGTCTTTATTTGTCTTCATGTACATGATGGTTGATCATCCTGAGTTAATGCTATGGTTGCTTTGGAGTTGTCAATGATGTCATAGGTATTGTGTAGGTGTGCCTCATGTCTCATAGCAAGTTGTCTTCAAGAGGCTTGTATGATACAAAGCTTTATTTAAAACTTGATTGATGAACTACTTTACTTAAAGATGGATTGATGTCAAGTTGTTAGGGTTAGTGTCATTAGATTGGTTTTCATATTGGTTATCATGTCATCAAAGTTGAGAATACATCCTCAGAATTGTTGACAAAGAGTTTGTCAAAGGATTCATCATAACATCATGAGATTAGGCCTTTTCATGGTTAAGATGTCTTCAAAGAAAGTTGTCCTTTGTGCTTCATGCCATATGTATCTCATCCTGGTTCTTCAAATGTAGCTTCAGGTTTCTTGTCATTAATTTGTGTTGCATCAAGTCTCCAAACCCTACTACAAAGTCCTTTAAGGACCTAAAGCTAAAACCCTAAATACTGTTCAAATCCTAAGCTTTCTCTCCTAAAACCCTAAAGCTAATCTAAGTCTAAACTAAAGTTTAATCATCATGCACTTTATTTGTTTTTTTGAAAGTGACTTTTCATAGTACCTGTCATATCACTTATTACAACTCCCTAAAGGGTCTTTAAGTCATTCCCTTTACCGACCCCATCCTCTTGGTTACCGGATTAGCAGGTCAATGGGCGCTTAAATCACAATCAACGACACAGATTAAAAGAAACTAGGGCACCAAAGGAAAATCTAAAGACATAGATTTAAAGTTGTTTCAAATTCCAATGGTTTATCTTCAGTGATTAAGTTTGACGGCTAACTCCTAGAAGGAATTTATAACTACCTTACAATCTTCCTAACTAGTTTTTCGAGGACTGGGAAAATCAAAATTTTGGTCTGTATGATAGATATTAACATGAGACTTGGTCAGAGAAACACTACAGACATGTACCTACCTATGCATATGCAAATTGGAGGAAATAGTAGAGGAAAACAAGGGTTTTGATAAAGTGAATGTTGAAGGACATTTATCAGTCAGGGCTTGTGATGTGATGCAGGGTTTGTACTCTTTTCATAGGTCAGAATGGTTTTTTCATCATTGGGTTTCATATGTGCATTGTAAATGGGTCAAGGTGATATGGTTGTTTCTATGTTAACTTCCTTATTGACCGCATCAATTTTTTGGTGCAAGTACATATGTAAGAAGTGAGTATTTGTGAGGAATATTGTACCATGCAAAGATCATCTTCTATGTTATGTGATGTTCTTATGATGTCATATATTTGGATCTTGAGAGAGTTGTCAGGGGATATTGAAAAGTGACATTGCATGTGTACAGTTGATGTATGATTTCAGTGTTTATAGGGATATGAGGATTGAGGAGGTTCTTTTTGAGATGAAAAAATCTAATAGTGTGTGTATTGCAGGAGGGGTTTTTTTTATTATTGTTGTATTTGAAAAAAGGGCACAAATTTGTAAGCAGTATGTGATATAGAATGTTCACTTTCATGTTTACAGAGATATTGAAGTTTTCCTTGTTATGTAACCATTGACAAATGATGTCGAAGAAAGTTAAGCGATTTGATGCTTTGTAGAGAATCAGGGTAACCCCATGAATTGAGTTTTCTTTTTCTAATGTTCATTTCTTGCCAGTGAGGCCCCTGATTGCCAGTGAGGTAGTTGTATTTGCCAGTGAGGTTGTAACCGGTGAGGTTCTCTTGCCAGTGAGGCATTTTTCGAGTGGTTTTTCATCCCTATGAGTGTTTTCCACTCACGACAAACATGTGTTATGGTTCATGTTGTTTATCTTTATGTGTGTGTCCTAATGTTTTGTCTTTGAGGTCTTGATCATAAAGTCTATAATCATACTTGTGGATATGCATTTGATAAATCTTTGAAGTCTCTCTCATTCTCTATCCTGTGAGTTAAAAGGTGCAAAAGGTTTTAAAAGTTTATAGACCATTGATTCACTCCCCCTCTCAGTGGTCCTATACTCCAACAAGTGGTATCTAAGCATAGGTTCCCTATAGAAGTCTAACATGCTTGGGTAGGTCCTGATAGTGGAGTATCATGGGAAAGTGTAGAAGAAATAGAGAAAATAAAGATGCCAAGTAAAAGGTTGTACAGAAAACCCCAGTCAAGTCATGTGATGAGTTGTTGCATGAGTCTCCCCTGAATGATGATATAAATTGCGATAAAAAGGATGATTTTTATATTGAGATTGATGACATAGAAGGAGACCTCTTTGTGGATGAAGATGGATAGGAGTTTGATGAAGATGATTGTGAGGTTGATATAGAAGGTGAACTCTTGTGTGCCTTAGATTAGATCAAGCAACTTAGAAAGGAGAATCAGAGATTAGAAGACCGGCTTCAACAAGAAAAAGACCCCAAAAACAAGGTACTTTCAGATCTTTCAAAAGTTTCTTTAAATATTGAAGAGTCTAACAAACTGATTAGCAGCCTAAAGACAAAGATAGAAGAAGCAAAAAGGGTAGTTCATCTTATAAAATCTGATCTTGAAGTCAAAACTAGTGAATGTCTAAAACTAGAATCAGAAATAGTCTCTTTAAGAAAGGAGTTAGAAAAGGCATCTTCTAAATTGCACAAGAGTCTTCAGTTTGAAAAGAATACTGATTGTTTGAATGACATATTGAGCAAACAAAACCATCACAAAGACACTACAGGTCTAGGTTATGAAGAAGGACAATGCTCTAAATCCAGAAGTACACCAAAGAAGAAGATAGATTTGGGTCATCATGCTGCTGCTCCTATAGATAAGACAAAAGATAAATATGTTAATGAAGGTAGAAGGACAAGTAAAACCTCAATACCTCCACCTGTCAGGCAATATCATTCAACAAGGTATAACTAATCTAAGTTTCATGGTTATTGCTATTCTTGTCATATCTATGGTCATAAAGCAATGGATTGTTGGATGCATGCAAGGAAAATGGGATATAATAAGAACTCCTTTGAATGGTTGAATAGAAGAAACAAAATCATGTGCTTCAGGTGTCATAGGTGTGGACATATTGCTATATTTTGTAAGAGTGATCCAATGAAATCAGTCAATCACCATAAGAAGATAGGTGTTAAGAAGGTGTGGAAAAGAAAACAAGGTCAAGTGGAAGAAAACCCTAATCTTGTGCATGCTGCACAAGAGACATCACAAAGTGCCTGAAAGGTAGCTTGAGGTAAGGGGGAGCAGGTTAGTGTTTTATCTATTAACCCCTTTTACAAAGATCATGGATAGGTTTCAAGAAAAATATTGGCAAATTGAATTTGCAATGCTCTTAGTCAGACTTGAAGTTCTTTCTTTGGTCTTGATAACAAGGATTGGTGATACAGTGGTGATGTCATGATTCATCATGCATGCTTTTGTGTGTTAGTTGTTGCAAAGTTGAAGTCAATACTTGTCTGCCTAGCAACGATAAATGACAGTGATACTACTACTGCTCATTCAACTTAGTGTAACTTGCTATGTGATGAGAAACACAAAAGGTGCTTTATTTTTTCTTTTTGATAGTTATCATGCATAGATAAAAGGCTAAGATCCATTTGACATTGGCAGAGTATATCATAAGAAGAGTTAAATGAGAATCTTTGAAACAATAAACCTTACAGTGATATCCATGATACTGATTCAAAGCAAAGGTGATTTCAAGGTCACTGATGTGTAAGGTCCAAGCTCTCATAGTGGTAGAGGTAATCTCAGGAGTTATTATGATCATCAAGTCAGGTTGTTCATGGCTCAAAGGCTATGATGATGCAAAGATCATGAAGACAAGATCAAAAGTTGTGTTGATGCAAGCAAAGAGAATAATCACTTGTAGACATGACATAGATATACAGTGAAAGAGGACAGTGAACAAGAACAATGGACTTAAGATGGTGAAAAAAGAGTCCATTAAGACTGAAAATATAGTGATTTGATGTAGTAGAAGATGTAAGGTTGATGGAGGATAATAGGTGTGAAGCAAATTTATTAAAACTGCTACACAGTGGATGTTGTGATGTGATATGGGGTATGAATTATGCAGAGACTGTGTTCTTTAATGAGTAGATGCAAAATCTGATTGTTTATGTAGAGATTTGATGGAGATTTTTTGTAGTGTGAATATAAGGAGAGTAGCATGGAAGAGATTGAATTGTGATGTTAATTCTGTATACATAGGTGGAGAATAGAAATTATGCTATTATGATTGGTTGAAAGTTGTTAAGAATTTGATATGAAATGAATGAGAGGTTTGGTTCTAATGTCTTGTTGACGAATCGTAGTAGAATGTGATGGTTATAGTAGGATAAGTAGGCTAAGGGTTTTACAAGTTCTTGATGGTTTATATCTAGTTCATGATTGAGATTTGAATATGGTAAGGAGAGTCAGATATTGTATTGAAGAATCAACTTCTTGTTTCATCTAGGAGTGGATATACAAGGATTGTAATGATCTTTACACTGATTATTGTGCTTATAATGTATTTTCAATGGATGTGAACACCAAGAAAATAGTGAATCCATTATACTGTTAGATTCAGGACATAGAACTGAGAGGAGGGGGTGAATCAGTTGTCAAAAATTTCTTTCCAATTACACACTTAAGATCTTCTTAGTGATTTAGCAGCATATCAATAAATCAATTATGGAAACATAAAGCATTCAATCAAGAGTCGAAACACATCAACACATAAGACACCAAGATTTTGACGTGGAAAACTCAGTTAAGGGAAAAACCACGGGGTGATTAACCCAAGATTATATTCTCTGTTAGAAGAATAGAAAGAACAAAATGGCACATGCCAATTAGGGCTCACTTCCTGAGCACACTGCTCACAAGAGGTCCACTGCCTATAGGAGACACACTGTCTACAGAATAATAAGTATCACCTACTTGAACTAGAAAATAGCATATTCACCATGCTTGAATCAGTTCCATTTAAGCCCAATACTTCTGCTCTACCTTTCTCTCTCCTTCTTACTACCACTCACTCATCTCCACAAGGACACCTTTAAAATGACTTCACAACCCCTTATTTATACAAGACATCAACTTAGGAATAATCATCTAAGTCGGCAAACATCTACAAGAACATCCGCAAGATGTGTAACTCATCTGGTCGGCCAGTCTTAGGAAGAACACCATCATCTAGAAGTTATTCTTCAATTGCGAGCTCCAACTCCAATGCGGATCACCAACATGAACTGGACACAATCCAAAGACCTCCACAAGATTTCCTGAATCACCAAGAACATCCGCACTTCATCTGCTTACTAAAAACATTCTCTCCTTCATCCAGAAACTCAAGAACACAGTCTGTCATCACTGTTACAAAGGAATAGATGCTTACGGACCTTCAAACCATGAATCAATCAAGTTGACACTTCAAAAAGACTTCCTTAACACTCCCTCAAATCTGCAGAACATGATAATGTATTTCCGGATCTCATCGGACCTATTTGTATCACTCTGTCACCACTGAACACCTACCGAAACTGGTTTTACTTGAATGGAAACAACTTCTTCAGTTCTTTATGTAGACCTCTGAAATCTCTACTGGGCCACCTTAAGACACATATGTACAAACCCTTTAATCCGTATTCTCTGATCCTCATCCTATCTTGGACTTTTACCTTATTGTCATCATTGTTTTTCACTGTTCCTGATTGAGACTAATTTTCTCAATATCCTCAGCACACAATTCATCCAATCCTTATCATTAATGCAACAGGATTATGTTGACATCAATGAGAACACTAGTTAGGCCCATACTTGCAATAGGATAATAGGTGTGAAGCAAATTTATTAAAACTGCTACACAATGGATGTTGTGATGTGATATGGGGTATGAATTATGCAGAGACTGAGTTCTTTAATGAGTAGATGCAGAGTCTGATTGTTTATGTAGATATTTGATGGAGATTTTTTGTAGTGTGAATATAAGGAGAGTAGCATGGAAGAGATCAAATTGTGATGTTAATTCTGTATACGTAGGTGGAGAATAGAAATTATGCTATCATGATTGGTTGAAAGTTGTTAAGAATTTGATATGAAATGAATGAGAGGTTTGGTTCTAATGTCTTGTTGACGAATCGTAGTAGAATGTGATGGTTACAACCGGATAAGTAGGCTAAGGGTTTTACAAGTTCTTGATGGTTTATATCTGGTTCATGATTGAGATTTGAATATGGTAAGTAGAGTCAGATATTGTATTGAAGAATCAACTTCTTGTTTCATCTAGGAGTGGATATACAAGGATTGTAATGATCTTTACACTAATTATTGTGCTTATAATGTATTTACAATGGCTGTGAACACCAAGAAAATAGTGAATCCATTATGCATAGATTATGTTATAGAGATGAAATTATTTTTCTGATCATAGGTGTGGATGTAGGTCATGTGATAGTGGTGTTCAATGTTGGTGTTTCAGTCTGTAGGTGATAGTCCTATCAAATGTACTGATGATGATAGTAGAATATTTTGAGGCAGTACCTTCATCTCTACTGGACAAGTATGAACATTCTTGCTACTAGGCAGTGTCTTTGGAGACAATGAAGACAGGTTGACATTTTCATGAGATAGTGCATTTCATGAGGTAGGGGGAGTGATTGTTTTAGATCCCTTTGTTAGTTGATGTCAAAGGGGGAGAGAGCAAATGTGAAGTGGTAGTTTGGTTTTGCCATCAATGACAAAGGGGGAGATTGTTGTGTTGTTTTTGTCATTGATGTCAAAGGACCATTAGGAGGATGTCAAAGGAGTTATTAGGAGTTATGGAACATCAAGATCTCATTCATGCAGAGATATCAAACACTCATGATCACTTTATAGTATTATGATCACTTTATAGTATTCATGGCCTCAAAGGTTACATTGATTGATGATAAGGAGTTTCTTTATGTTTTAGGTGTTTCTCATACTTCATTTATGAAAAGACTAATGTGCTTTTAAGTGATGGTGCCATGTCAAATCTCTTGGAGTTGTTACAAAGAATCTGTTAAGGATAGGTGTTCACTATGCCTTAAGAGCTAGGAGTGATGGTGATGTCTTGATGGAAGAGCTAGGTGCTTCAGGGACAAGAGAATTGCTTCATGATGTTTCAGACCTTGTCATGATGTCATAAGTAACATATTGTGTGCTACGTTGCAAAGTGCTTCATGGTACTTCATGGTGCCTCTTTGACAGATTGGTTGAGATGCAAGTGCTACAAGTTACATATTGAGTCTGATCACCTTGATGTCTCCATGCAATGGTAGAAGTGTTTGATCAGGAATCAAGTCTTTATTTGTCTTCATGTACATAATGGTTGATCATCTTGAGTTAATGCTCTGGTTGCTTTAGAGTTGTCAATGATGTCATAGGTATTGTGTAGGTGTGCCTCATGTCTCATAGCAGGTTGTCTTCAAGAGGCTTGTATGATACAAAGCTTTATTTCAAACTTGATTGATGAACTGATTTACTTAAAGATGGATTGATGTCAAGTTGTTAGGGTTAGTGTCATTAGATTGGTTTTCATATTGGTTATCATGTCATCAAAGTTGAACATACATCCTCAGAATTGTTGACAAAGAGTTTGTCAAAGGATTCATCATAACATCATGAGATTAGGCCTTTTCATGGTTAAGATGTCTTCAAAGAAAGTTATCCTTTGTGCTCCATGCCATATGTAGCTCATCCCGGTTCTTCAAATGTAGCTCCGGGTTTCTTTTAATTCATTTGTGTTGCATCAAGTCTCCAAACCCTATTGCAAAGTCCTTTAAGGACCTAAAGCTAAAACCCTAAATGTTGTTCAAATCCTAAGCTTTCTATCCTAAAATCCTAAATCTAATCTAAGTCTAAACTAAAGTTTATCCATCATGCACTTTATTTTTTTTTTGAAGGTGACTTTTCATAGTAGGTCATATCACTTATTACAACTCCCTAAAGGGTCTTTAAGTCATTCCCTTGACCGGCCCCATCCTCTTGGTTACCGGCTTAGCATGTCAATGGGTACTCAAATCACAATTGAGGGCACATATTAAAAGAAACTAGGGCGTGAAAAGAAAATCTAAAGATAGATTTAAAGTTGTTTCAAATTCCAATGGTTTATCTTCAGTGATTAAGTTTGACGGCTAACTCCTAGAAGGAAGTTATAACTACCTTTGAAATAGTCTTCCTAACTGGTTTTTCGAGGGCCAGGAAAATTAGTTTTTTGGTCTGTACGATAGATATTAACATGAGACTTGGTTAGAGAAACACTACAGACATGTACCTACATGTGCATATGCAAATTAGGGGAAATAGTAGAGGAAAAAAAGGGTTTTGATAAAGTGAATGTTGAAGGACATTTATCAGTTAGGTCTTGTGATGTGATGCAGGGTTTGTACTCTTTTCATAGGTTAGAATGGTTTTTCATCATTGGTTTTCATATGTGCATTGTAAATGGGTCAAGGTGATATGGTTGTTTTTATGTTAACTTCCTTATTGACTGCATCAATTTGTTGGTGTAAGTACATATGTAAGAAGTGAGTATTTGTGAGGAATATTGTACCATGCAAAGATTATCTTCTGTGTTCTATGATGTTCTTATGATATCATATATTTGGATCTTGAGAGAGTTGTCAGGGGATATTGAAAAGTGACATTGTATGTGTGCAATTGATGTATGATTTCAGTGTTTATAGGGATATGAGGATTGAGGTGGTTCTTTTGGAGATGAAAAAGTCTAACAGTGTGTGTATTGCAGAAGGGGTTTTTTATTATTGTTGTATTTGAAAAAAAGGCACAAATTTGTAAGCAGTATGTGATATAGTATGTTCACTTTCATATCTGCAGAGATATTGAAGCTTTCCTTGTTATGTAACCATTGACAAATGGCATTGAAGAAAGTTAAGTGATTTGATGCTTTGTAAAGAATTAGGGTAACCCCTTGAATTGAGTTTTCTTTTTCTAATGTTCATTTCTTTCTAGTGAGGCACTTGATTTCCAGTGAGGCACGTTTTTCCAGAGAGGCATTTGTATTTGCCAGTGAGGCTGTAACTAGTGAGGTTCTCTTGTTAGTGAGGCATTTTCTGAGTGGTTTTTCATCCCTATGAGGGTTTTCCACTGATGAAAAACTTGTGTTATGGTTCATGTTGTTTATCTTTATGTGTGTGCCCTAATGTTTTGTCTTTCAGGTCTTGATGATAATGTCTATAATCATACTTGTGCATATGCATTTGATAAATCTTTGAAGTCTCTCTCATTCTCTATCCTGTGAGTTAAAAGGTGCAAAAGGTTTTAAAGTTTATAGACCACTGATTCACCCCCCTCTCAGTGGTCATGTACTCCAACAACCTTTGCCCCTATTGCTAGACTTGAGGCTATTAGAATCTTTCTATCTTTCTCTGTTTATAAAAATTTCAAAGTTTTTCAAATGAATGTTAAAACTGCTTTTCTAAATGGTGATCTTGAAGAAGAAGTTTATATTGAACATCTTGAAGGATTTGAGTGTGCAGGTAAAGAAGATCATGTTTATAGACTGGAAAAGGCTTTATATGGCTTAAAACAAGCCCCTAGAGCTTGGTACTCTAGGCTGGATAAGTATTTGTAGGGTCAAGGATTCACCAAAGGAGGTGTTGACAACAATATTTACTTCATGACAAAAGGTGACAGTATTCTAGTTGTTGTTGTTTATTTTGATGATAATATATTTGGAAGCAATGATGATACTATGTGCTCTATTTTTCTTGATATCATGAAAGCTAAGTTTGAAATGTCTATGCTTGGGGAACTATCATTCTTTCTCGGGTTACAAGTTTTTTAATTTGAGAAAGGTATTTTTATTTCACAAATGAAATATGCCAAATAAATGCTCAAGAAATTTTAGATGGATGAAAGCAAACTAGTTGGAACTCCCATGGAAACTGGTTGTAAACTAGGACACGATGTTGATTTAATAGATGTAGATCCGACATTGTATAGATCTATGATAGGTAGTATTTTATATTTGACTACCTCAAGGCCTGATATTATGCATGTTGTATGCTTGGTTGCAAGATTTCAGTCTTCTCCTAAGCAATCATATCTAAATGTTGTTAAGAGGATCTTAAGATATGTTAATGGTACTATTGACTATGGCTTATGGTATCCAAGGCATGATGATTTTACTTTTCTTGCGTATATTGATGCTTACTGGGATGGATGTATTGATGACAGAAAGAGCACTTTTGGAGGTGCATTTTTCTTGGGAGGTAGGCTAGTAGCATGGCACAATAAGAAACACGACTCTGTGTCTTTGTCAACTGCTAAAGAAGAATACATTATTGTTGCCACATGTTGTACTCAGGTGTTGTGGATGGTTCAAACACTAAAAGACATCAAAGTACAAGTATCTCAACCTGATCATATTTTGTGTGATAACACTAGCACAATAAATATTAAAAAAAATCTTGTGATGCATTCAAGAACAAAACATTTAGACATTAGATACCATTTCTTAAGGGAAAAAGTTCTAACAAATGAAGTTTTCTTAGGCTATGTGGCATCATGTGATCAGGTGGCTGATATCTTCACAAAGCCATTAGCAAAAGTGGTGTTTGAAAATCTAAGGGATCGACTTGGTGTTCTCTCCCTTAGTTCTCTTCAATAGCACAACTTCTATATGCTCAGTTTTAGGGGGAGCTTCTAAGCATACTCTTTATCCCTGATGTTTTTCATGTTGTTCATTTTTAGTTTCTGCACGTAGTCAGTCTTGATTCACTATGTATATGTGATGCATTGATGTGGGTAGTGATGAACAAATTATACACCATGTTTGTTGTTTCAGTTTGTGATCTTTTTTCATATTATTGCATCATGGATATATAGTGATAGTTGGCATGGCAGTGATATGCATTCTTCCATTCTTGGTGACATATGTGATTTGACAGTGATGGCATCTTTCCTTTGGTCTAACAGTTTGATGTTTCCTATGACAACCCTTAATGATGAGTACATCCATTAATGTTTTGGTATATGATTCATGTACATAGGTTTCACAGTTATATTTGATTTGATTCCTTTCAATTGATACTGTTGATGGTTGAATTTTTGGTGTACTAATGACACTTTGCTGTTGGTAATCTTTCTATTGATCATTTGAACAGTTACATCTTATGGCTTGCACTGAGGACAGTGGCATCATGCTACTTGGCACTGTATTTGGCAACAAAAATCTTCTCTCAATTTGGTTGTCCCTCACTTTTGGTATTGTTGTCAAAAGGGAGAGATAGTAGATGATAAATGTTTCCATTCAATATGTTTCATGCTATGCTGCTCATAACAGACATTCAGTGAATGATGCTCATTCCATTCATTTCAGTACAGTGACATGTTCTGCATTTCATTAAAGGCATACTTCTTTTGTCATGCTCCAGTTTCAATGCTATAACTTGACATGATGTTTGAGCTATGAGTTTTGTTGATTACTCATTCTTCATGATGATGTTGGATGTCATTCAAGATAGTGTTGTTTAGGGTACTGCTGGTTCTGTTTCAGTTTCTCTTCATGATGGCAGTGACATTTCTTGATGCTTAATATTGGTTTATGGTAAGTGACATATTGTTTGACATCAATGCCAAAGGGGGAGTTTGTTGACCCTTTGTTGGCATTGGCAATGATTTGGCATAGATGTCAAAACATGATTGACAAGGTTATTTTTATGCTCATCATCATGAACATTATTTGAGAAGTCAAATATCATGAATTGATTATTTACACAAGAACCATGATTTTAAAGCATAATATATGTGGAAAGAGAACATTATAATGGTTTCATTTTAAAGGCAGTCTCGAAAGTTTCATTGCATTGGCATAAGTAATAATGAGGTGCTTTAGCTTTGATTGGGGCCTATTTGTTAAAATTGAATAATGTTTTGTCAAGGGCATATTATTACATACACATTATAGTGTTTTGTTTGACATTTGAAAGGATGCTTGGTCAGACAGACTACTGTACATATTCTAATGTTTTAAGGAAGGTTCATAACTCATTTGTGTAGGCACATGTTAATAGTTATCAATGCACATAATGATGTACTAGGGCATGAAGAGAGACCAAAATTATTTTGTATGGCAATCAGTTCTGTTGCTCTAAGTAAAGTCTTGAAGGGTGTTTTAAACATGTTTTTTCAACCGGCCCCATTTAGGGTTATCGGGACAATAAGGAAACAATGTAAAAAGTGTATCGAGCCTGCTTATGATTTATTTTGCATTGTTTGAGCTTGGGATATGTGGTGTAGAACTTAGGGTTTGAAGGTTCATGAAGGTTCTAGTTGCACAAGGTCGTTATCATGGTGGTTTGAACTACTGCACAAGATCATTATCATGGCAGTTGAATGGAGTAAGTTAGCTTTCAGTTATATCATGAAGAAAGTTATGAAGTTATATATATATCTTTTAGGGCATTTTGTGCATTAAGTGACAAAGTTTAGTGGTCGGCTAAAACCAGAGATAAGGAAAGGTCTTTGAGATTATTGTGTTGGTTGTATTGGATATATGGTGTCTTTATTCAATGTTTACATTGTGATTGAAATCCTCTGCATCGGTCTTTGATTTTTGTTGAAGATGTTGTTTAAGATATGCAAAGAATTGTTGTTAGTTTAATGCTACTACTTGTTATGTTTGGACTGTAACTGAAAGCTATTCTTTTGAAAAAGACTTTTACAAAACAACAGTAAGAGTTTTTGGTTAATGTGTTCAATGCATACATATGTTTTTTATTTCATGGTTTATAAGCTTCAAAACTGTTGAAGTTTAAGGAACATGAAATAAGAAAAGGCACTATAGAGGAACAAAGTAATCCTCTATATTTTTGATTCAAATGAAATGTTTTCTTGAAATGCCAGTGAGGCACAAAAATGACCAGTGAGGCATTGTTAAAAAATGAGTTTTCATACGCCAGTGAGGCATTACAGTGATTCATGAAAAGCCAGTGAGGCTGCAAAGCAAATTTTTAATTAGTGATTCTTTATAAGCCAGTGAGGCAAACTTTCTAGAGTGGTTTTTTCTCCTTGTAAAGGGTTTTCCACTCATAATTTCTGTGTTATGGTGCTTTCAGTCTCTACTCATACTACTTTCAGTCTTTGCTCATACTAATTTATTTTAGGATAATAAATTCAACATGCATAATACAGCAATTATGAGTTGTTAAGAAATAATATTTCTAATATTTAAAGGGAAAAGTTTAAACATTTGTTTGTATGGTATACCACTAATTCACCCCCCTCTCAGTGGTATTGCACTCCAACACTCTTCATGGCATCATGATTTACATCTTCACAATCAGAAGACTAATTTGTCTCCAACTAACAGATCTGCACATGACCATATCATAGCCAAAAATTCTATTGTATGCTCACTAGGAGCTTCCCATGGAAAAAGGTCAAACATTTCCATGATAGATTCACATGTACAACCATGTCATGCAAACAATCCCATTATGCACTAAAGATCTTTCCATGGAATCATGGTCACCATCTTCATTTTAGAAGATGATCTATCATAACCAACTATGTTTCTATTAGTTAAG
Organism: Cunninghamia lanceolata; assembly: GCA_027924645.1. Taxonomy (NCBI): domain Eukaryota; kingdom Viridiplantae; phylum Streptophyta; class Pinopsida; order Cupressales; family Cupressaceae; genus Cunninghamia; species Cunninghamia lanceolata. The sequence continues at coordinate 30,877,288 of BSBN01001583.1, read as the reverse complement.
CTCCAACTGAACCATTATCAAGAGCCTCTCATGACAACATAGTAAAAAGATGACTCTCTAGTTCTAATATAATATATAAAAGGAAACATAGTACTGTAAAAGAAATATCTATTTCTAACTTTTCTAGATAAGTATATACAATAAAGTTTTGTCTTATCTAGATGTATTTCACCTACTATTTCATTCCCTAAGCATAAATACTAAGCATTATTGTATAGAAAAGAAACTAGGGTTCTAACCTATCTAAATATGTATAAACAATAAGTTTGGTCTTATCTAAATGTATTTCACGTAGGATAAATTATATTAATTCCTTAAGCATAAATACTAAGATTTGTTGTATATAAAAGATACTAGACTAGTTAAACAAGTTTTCTTGAAAGAGTAGAGGGATGAATGAAACATTCATTTTTAAATGGTTGATAAATTGAAGCCTAGGTTGGTACAACATAGATTGTAGTAGAAATTATAGCTCATTGGTTAGGTACAAAGTGACATATTTGCAATAGTTCCCAATATATCAAAAAATAAAAGTTACTCAAAATATGAAGAAACATCAAGAAAAGTGATTAGATATTATTGATACCATCACAATCATGGTAGAGACCAAGGAGTTGTAGCTATGTCCTTCAATTGTATAGACTCCAAAATTTCAAAATAGGAACCCAATGATCTATAACTTCTCACTATGTAAAAATATGGATCTAAATCTAACCCCTATTTGGTTTATTTTAACCCTACTAGTATTTATCATGTTTGGAACATGTGTTTATCATAGTGTACCCTATGATAAGAAGGTACACATACATATAAAAAATGTTGTAAAAGAATCTAGTAGCTTATATAGTGTGTGAGAAGTGTGAGTGTGTGAAAGGAAGTAATGAAATAGATTTCACTAGATTTCCAAGAGGGGTAGAGGGGGAATAAAAAGAAGCTACATTTTATCTTCAAAAGTTGTAGAAGAAATAAGGAAGAAGCTTGTAGAGAATATCTATAGGAATAAAGAAGAAGCAACATATAAGAGAGATTTTCTTCTAAGAAAGGAAAGAGGAATAGATTATAGAACATTCAAGACTATGCATAGGAGATAAAGAGTTACAAAAAATACAAGAAGCAATAGGAAAAATAAATTTACAGAGAGTATATTGTCAGGATGAGGTTGAAGAAGTTGAAAAATAAGAGAACTCCTCTTTACATTCAATGTCTAAGAAGCATCTTTTAGAAGGATGATTAAAGGTGCTAGAGAAATGCAATAAAATATGAACACTATAAGGTGTCTGTTAGAAGAGTTAGAAATCAAGATTTGAATGTCATACAAACTAAACATGCATCTTGGATGAGACCAGAAATGTGGTGACATCACCATGATTATGATGGAGTCCAAGTATGGATAAGTATAAGTAAGAGTTTAAAACTTGCTTGAGGTAGAAAGTAAGAAAGCATCACTTGGCAACTAGTGAAGGTAATAGGGTTAAGAAATCAACTAAATGAGTCTCGAAACATACTATCGGCTTGGTCACTAAACTAGATGTAATACATAGAGTAGAAATTACGAAGGGGACTATTTCTAACTCTAGATTTTGGCCCCACTTTAGTGGGTTCATGTCACTAGGTGATATAACTATGCCAAAGTATAGAAAATAAATTCTAGAAATTAAAATAGCTAAAATATCAAGGATACATAAAAGGATGCACATTATCAAAACATTCTCCATGTTTTGTGTCTCAACCTATGGTCATAAAACACCTACATATAAGTGAGTAATTAATGTCTAATATATAGGTTAGAATATGTAACTAGAAATACATAGCATAGAAGTTATAGAGAGAAAATATCACAACCATCACAATGGTGGAGCTAAGAAAATATGTACAACCAAAAATATGATACAAATAAGAGGCCAAACAAGGCAAAGCATAATGAACAAATGTTCCTAGTTTACCATATGCTAGGAATTATGGAAAATTTGTGTAGGGATCAAGGTAAAAATTGTGGCTTAGGAGGCTTAGGGATCAATATTGTGGCTTAAGGAATAAGAATGCCAATAATGGCTTAGGGACCAAAAGTGGCAACAATGGATTAGGTATCAAACATGGTTTTTATGACCAAGTAGCTGGACTGATAGGAGGCCTATCTAGATGAAAAAATATATTGGTATCATATGGGGTACTGAATTAGAGATAGAGATTGTATGGGCACCCTTGAAATTATGTAGAAATAAAAGACAAGCAATATTAGGAGTGAGAAAGTGATAGAAAGGAGAATGAGGGTAAAGAGAAAATATGTGAGAAAAAGTAAATTTTACCATAGAAAGGAGAACATGAGCAGATGCCACCAAAGTGGAATACAGGTGAATATTAAGAGAAAATAAAATTGTAATATTGAAAATATGAGGAGAGAGGAAATAAGGAAAGATTAAAATAAAGAAACTTGGCAGGGGAAAGGAACACGAACAAGAGATGGATAGAAGAAAATATCTACCAAAAGGTAAAGAGAAAAAGAATCTTATTGTATATAAGAGGATGGAGAGATGGTCCATAAGGAAGATGAATCAAGGAAAAAGGAGGTATAGTTTGGAAGATATCACAATTTTTGTGAAAGAGGTTAGAAAGGGAAACTAAAAACTTCTTAGAAATTTGAAAATAAAAATTTAGAAAATGTATAAATAGGAGTTGAATTTTCAAATTACATTTCATTTTCACTATGGTACTTTTGAAAATCAAATTTAAAAGGCTTGGTATTTGAGCAAAAATGCCTTAGTGACCGTAGTTTATAGGCTTGAGACTAAATTGACTATGGGAGTAGGTAGCAGATCAAGGTAGAGTGTTTGAGAGGCAGGTCCAACAAACTTATCCTAGTTAATTTTTATTATTTTAGGGGATAAATCATGTTCATTTTAAATAGATTACAGTCATGTCCCAAGGATCATGGTCGTGTCTATAAGGACCCAAGGCCAAAGAGAAAATTTTAGCATGTTTAATATTGAGTAGACTATATATGTGCTTTGAGAATTAATTTTGGGGAAGAATTTGATAGAAAATTTATTTTATATGATTATAGATAATTGTTGAGCTTAGAGAGTGGCCACATAATGCATTCTTAAGGATGTTATAGGGTTTTGAATTGACATAATGTAGAGAGGGATCTACTAAGAGTAGTTAGATTGTATTGGGTATAGAGATTGTCAGACATGACATACAATGTCTACATGTTGATGACTTTGATAGAATGGTGGGATGTAGATATCTCTATTTTTATATGTGTATTGGAGACTTAAGCACTAGAATAGAGGATGTGTGGTGGATTGTGTGTTTTATAGTTAAGGGAATATAGGGTGAGACATGAGACAAGCATAATGTTAGGGATAAACAACACAACTATCACTACTAATTGGGTTGTTAGTCGTAGATTCAGTCTAGCCACATCTCTCTAAGACAAATAGTGCACTCATCAACTGATGTACCTTAGATACATCACACATTAATTTTGATAGTGGCATACGTGGTGATGGTAAATAGAGAGGGGAGTGACCTGCATGGAGACTTGATACACTAAATAGAGCAAATGGAGGGACAAAGGATAATATTCTCTTGGGGCAAGTGTATGTTGGTGCACCTATGACATGATTTGTAAAGGTTTGCTTAGGGAAGGTGTTAGCACTATTTTCTATATTATCAATTTCATGTGCTCATCATGTCCCTTGAGTCATGAGGGTTTCAACTTTAAGTCTAGGGTGTGTACATGTGTATGGGGTTGTATTTGCTTTTGGATTGAGCTTTAATACACTTTCATGGTGGTCTACATGGATTCTTTAGGTGAATAATGACTCACAACACATCACCTTTGACAATGACATGCCTATCAAGGTGGCTTGTAATCCATGCTGGCAAATTACTAATGGTTCCACATGTTCATCTGATGGGGCTCCTCTCCTACATGGCATGTAGAGACTTTTCCCATTGCCTTGTGCTGATGTGGCTACAACACATGCTCATTTCCCATTAGATGTGTCCCTCCAAGGTAGTTCAATTTTTGCTTCTTGTACTTGCATGGATACATCTTGGTTGTTGATTTAAACATGTGTCTCTAGTAATCTCTATGTTGTGGATCTAATGCATAACTCAAACTAGTTAACACTATGGCCTACCCTATGCAATGTTAAAAGACCGCTATTGTGACTAGTTTCCCAACCTAAATATTGTGCAATGGGTTTGAGGTGGATATAGGTGAACCTTTCTATTCTTTGGATGATTATTTATAACTCATGGGTGGTCCCTTTGGTAAAAGATGCCACACAGGATCATTTTCTTGCCTATCGACTATCCGGTACTACACCTTATTCAAAACATACATCATGGTGTTGGTTCCCTATGTATGGGCATGCTTTTCCTTACAAGACATGCATGTATGTGCTCGCAGGTATATTATAACTCTAGAGAGTTGTGTGTTTTCTATAGGTGGCTCCATCTCTTCTCAAGAATAGTTTACAGGTGTGTAGGCATTTATTTGGGACCTATTCTTTAGCCTAAATGTATTCAATATACCAAATGTGTTGCTCTCAAGGCTAAACTTTCACTGCTATAGACCTTCCATGTCATTTATGCCCTGTTTATCCTTATTGCTGATGTGTTATCTACTAGGTGTTCTTACATTGATTATTATATATTTCTTGGGGTTGAGCTACTTTTATCTATGGATTTCCTACTACTTCTGTGACTTGCTACAAGACTATAGAGGGTTATACAAACTAAATTTAATGCATACGCATGCTAATTTGTACCTCTGCATGCCTAATTTATGGTTGTGAATGACTTGTGTAGCTATAAGAGATTTTCTCCCTTGTCCTAAGTACCTACTTGTGATCCAAGATGGATTTTCCCTTCCTTCCAAGTGCAACCCTAATCTCTATAGCTATGGGCTAATTATGACAATTGTTATTAAGGCTAGTTAAGGATGTAATGTGCATGATTTGATGAATTCCTATACCCAATAGGACTATTATAACTAAAAATCTATATATGTATGGATGCATGATATTGTAAAGGTTGATCGTTGAGCCAATTTTTTGGTTGAGTGCCTTAGGTTGTTTTATGGCATCAAGTGATGCAAGTCTAGTTCTGTAAGGGATGAAATATGTATTATAAATTAGGGTAAGGTGATTCAAGAAAGGATTTGTCTACAAGTTTGTCTCAACAAAAATCTATAAATTTTTAGAGGATCCTTTGAGCCTAGATACTGGTTCTCACTTACTACACTTACTGGTATGATTATAATTAGATTATATAATTGGTGTATGAGAACATCATAACGCATTGCAAGCTTCTTTGTAATGATATTTTTTCATTACATGTGGAGTGTTTTTGATTTGAGATGGATTATTGAAGCATGCTCATTTGTATATGTCCTTATTTTTTTAGTTTGTATGCATATGCAAGATCTATTCCATTGCTGATTTGCATGTATGATCTCATATTTCTTGTACGAGCTATGAATCTATTGACCAATGGGGTGGACATTGATCTGATTGGTGAAAGTGTTGGCAAGAGACACTGTGTGACTTCATGATTGTTGTCATTGATGGTAACAAAGTTCATTCCACACATTTGCGACACATGGTATGACCATATCAGAAGTTAGATTGAAGAGTATTTTGGTCCGGTGAGTAAGAATAGAGCATGCAACAAGGTCTAACAATCAGGTCCAGATCTCTCAGAGGAAGTATCTTAGTAAAGTGCAGACTTGGGGAAGTCAAGAGGAGTACCATGACTAATACATTCTAGATATTGAGCCTTTGGTGATGAAAGAGTGAAAAGATATGAGCACCTAAGTGTTGGGTTCCTATTTGGCAGAGTAGACTGAGAAAGAACTGACCAACAGAGCATCAGACCTTAATCCGGATGAGAAATTGATGGTGATCAAGTTTCTTAAGGGATCATTCATGGTTGGCCGACATGATTGATGACTCCTATAACTATCCTTTTGATATGCATCACTTAGTAAGCATGGATTCATCCGACAGACCAGAGTTTGGAAATATCTTGAGTTTTCCGGATGCTGACTAGAAAGGTGTTGAAATACTTGATACAGATATATATACCAGATTGATTTCAGTATGAAGGTGTGTGTGGCGTATTGTATTATGTGAAGAAAAGAAGAGAGCAGTGTGGAATCAACTATACAAATCTGGTATGTGACATAACAACAGCACTAAGAAGAGGAAGAATGAAGTGTAGTAGATTAGTATATTGAGCCTAATCGCAACTAAACCTCAGCATATGTGGATGCCCCTGATCAATTCAATCACATGGTTTCTTTCTTAATACCTTGTAGACAGTGAGTCTCTTGTAGGCAGTGAGCCTCTTGTGAGCAATGTGCTCGGGCAGTGAGCCCTAATTGGCAAGTGCCATTTTGTACTTCTATTCTTTTAACAGAGAATACAATCTTGGGTTAGTCACCCTGTGGTTTTTTTCCTTAACAGGGTTTTCCACATCAAAATCATTGTGTTATGTGTGTTGAGTTTATTTCTACTCTTATGTTCATGTATTCTTATATGTTTTGATACTGCACTAATAATTAAAGAAGAAAAGAAAGTCAAATAATTAAGATAACTGATTCACTCCCCCTCTCAGTTATCAACAATTGGTATCAGAGTTAAGTTCCTCTAGACAGAGCCTAACAGCTTGAGGAAGATCTTGGAATCTCAATAGGATATGTATGGTATGAGGGATCAACTTCAGTCTGCCTTAGATGATCTTGAGCAATCTCACTCTGAAGTCAATAACCTGAGGGAAAGACTCAAACAAGCTGATGATTTCATAAATGAACTCAAAGAAAAACTAAGTATCTCAATGAAGAAAAGAAAGGAACTACTTCAACAATTAGCAAGTCAAAGTGAAGCCAATGATACTAATGAAGATCTGAATGAGAAAACCAAGTTATGTGAAAAGTTATCAAAAGAGGTTATTATGGTAAGACATGAAATGGAATCAGGAGTTATGAAATTCACCCAAGAAATTGAAGAGAAAAGAAAAAGTGAAGATAATCTAAAACAATCTCTCAAGGAGAAGTCAGAAGACTGCCACAAAATGGATAGAATAATCAGGCATCTGGAATCTGATCTTGAAGATGCTAGAGACAATGAAGAACAACTTGAGAGTTAGATAGACACTCTTAAAAGAGATCTTCAAACATCAAATGAATACAAAGAGAAATTAAAGATAAGCTCTGCTTAACTTGAAGTTCTTCTTGAAAGCCAAAAGAGGGTAGATGACAAACAAGGCTTGGGATATGAGAAAGGGGAAAGCTCTGGATCCGGTCAGAAGAACTCCGGATCAGGAAATCCAAGGAACAGGCATAGAAGACCTCTGGTAAGGCAACCAAATGCTCAAAGATATCCATCCTTCAATGGATACTGCCACAATTGCAATAACTTTGGTCATAAAATAAATCAGTGTAGAAGAAGAATGAATCAAACTAATTCATTCTTCTCCGGACAGTGTTTTAACTGCAAAAGGTATGGTCACAAATCTCATGAATGTAGAAATATGCAAATAAACAATTCATTCAATGGTAGATGCTTTGCATGCAATAGAATGGGACATATGGCTAATCAATGCAGATCTAGAGGATATCAGTCAAATATGCAAAGAAATATTATTTGCTACAATTGCAATAGATCTGGTCATATTGCCAAATTTTGCATATGTAAAAATCAGGATAAAAAGGGTTCGGTGCATCATAATCAAAATCAAGACAAAGGGAAAGGAAAAATGAATGCGGATGAAATTCAAAGGGAGATGAACAAGATTTGGGTGAAAAGAAGTACAGAAAATGTTGGGGATGGATCTGCACCAGAATCTGGTGCTGATATTTCTTCTAGAAACTAAATAGATGAGCTCTGGCTCAGGGGGAGTCACAAAAGAAAATAATTTCCCCCAGCCAGTCAATTGGTGCCTAAAATTGGCACATGGAGTGTTGTGGATTGAAGAGTTCTCAAGAGATATCTAAATAACCCCTGGTAAAATATTTGTAAGAAGTTTTGAAGAGGTTAATCATCCAAGATTGATCTGGTTTAACAGTCATCTGGTAAGAGCAGGATTTTCACAGTTAGATCCGATATGATTCAAATTTGAGGTATCTTGATCTGCGGATAAATGGAATGATTGGAGAAAGGAAGATAGATTGTCAATAATCACTGAGAATAACTCTAATTACATTTAGTGATCCAGAAAGATCTCTTAGGACAAGGAGAACAAGGCAACCAGAATAAATTAAGTTGTGCATTTATTGCAAAATGGAATTAGGGTTTGCGCATAAATAAAAGGGTTCTTTTGTTCATCATTTGGACATTTGCATTCGAAGAAGAAGAAAGAAGGAGCTCTACAACAAGATTACCTCAAACCTCTTGAAGATCAATTGTAGAAGTCGATTCAACCAACAATCTTATCTAGCTCATTTCATGAACCCTAGAAGTGTAAAAAGGTATTTTATGCTCTTGAATATCTCTCTCTAAATCTTTTGAAAGATGGCTACTCTGAATGTTGTCAAAATCACTGATAGGCCACGCCCTAAGTTCAAGAAACACCCTTACATATCTCTAGAAGTTGATCCTTTAGGCACCTTCTCTAGCATTCTGCATGGGGTTTTGCATGTAGAAGATGTTAGGGCATACATTCATGCAAATATTGAGGAATTTGGGGAATCCAAGCTGATGGATATCTATCACAAGCAGTTAATAGATGAGTCATTTGAACTCAAACCTCAGTACAAGGCTATCCGGGACAAGCATTTTGGACATTGCATCCATTTCCCCTGTTTTGTAGAAGATGAATGGGTCTGGTATGTTCTGAGCCAAGTGCATGACAACTTCATGTGGTTGATGAGGTCATTTAAGATCACAAAAGATGCTATTAGGGTGGTGATCATATTGCACTCATCCGGTGAGTTACCTACTCTCAAATCAGTCAAAAACCAAACTGTAAGTGAGGCTACCAGATCAAAATTTGACAAGAGAGAAATGCCAATAGAGGATATCACTGATCCGGATATCAAGTTTACCTCCATGATAATTGGCTACAAGATATATCACTCCAGAAGGGAGAATTCTGTATCCAGAATTGCAATTTATATTGCTTATCTGATGCTAAGGGAGAATGCAGATTATGATCTTTGCGAGCTTCTTTTGAGCCAACTATTGGAAAAATTGCATAAGATCAAAAAGGACAAGAAGAACTCATTCAAATATGGTGGCCTGATATTGTGTCTCTTCCTTTACTACATGAATGAGCTCCCCAGATCTAGTGGTTGGATATGGCAAAATGACAGACCGGTTGCCATACAAATCAGAGATTACATGTATGGGCTTGATGATGCCAAGGCTCAAAGTACAACACTCTAGGGATATTTTAAGAACTTTCAAAGTATGATGTAGGCCAGAGAAAGAATCCCCCAATCATTGGTTGAAAACTATAAGGATACAGTGTGCTTCATGGTAGACACTGATCAATGCCTAATGGAGGCAGTGGAACCAAGAATAGTGTGGATTATGCCAATGGGCTATGAGGTGAATGAGAAAATTTTGGAACTACATATCCAACACCTACTAAGTCAGCCTAAGGACCCTAAGGCAGAAAGGTTTGGAACCTTTCAAGAGTTGAGTGTGAAAATTCATGTTGAACTAAGGCAACCTAAAATAAAAAGAAAAGTTAGGAAGGAAGTAGAGGAAATTGCCAATAAATATGGCATATCTAAGGAAGTAGTTGATGCCAACAGAGAGAAGGTAGAAAGAGTAGAAAAAGAGAGACAAGAAGCTGCAAAAGAAAGTGTTCTGGTGCAAGCCTCCTCCCAGACTAGATCCTCAAAGAGCTCTACACCTGCCACCTCTATGAGCCAAAAAGCCTCAAAACTAGAAGCCAAGACATCCGATAAGGGAGAGAAGAGAACAAAAACCAAGGACACAAGGACTTATACAAGTCGAAAAGATGATGAAGAGACTGAATCAGATGAGGAGGTCAAGAAAATGAAGAAGAAGAAGAAAATATCCAGTGAATCCTCTACTAATCAAGGCAAGGAAGAAAAGGTAGAAGAATTTGTTGAAAAGCCTACTCTCTACATTGATGATATCATCAAATCAGTCATTGTGGATGGGAACCTAAAACCAATAATTGAATTTTATGATGAATATAATGAAGCTGACCAGAAGATCTTGCAAGATCCTACAGTCAGGTATCTTAACATCTATAATAAAGCATTCATTGAGATCATATCTCTAATTCCCAAAAGCCTAGAGAAGGAACTTGAAATAAGAAAGAACAATGCTAAGGCAAAGGACCTAGAGATCCGGGAACAGATAGCTATTAAGCTCTATCCTTCCATCACTCCTAAACAACTAAACATGATGTTCAAGGATTGCAAGGATGAGTTTCGGAGCAAAGCTAGAATGAACAATCTTATGCTTGGAGAGACTGATCAAGTGGCAAAAGAGACTAAAGACATCCTCCAGAATGCATATAAAAGATTCAATATTCCTATTATAGAGGACCTAAGTGATGAACCTTCTAATGTCAAAGGATTAAATGCATCAAAGGAAGACTCTACTGAGAAAATTGCAGAAGAGCCAAAGGAGATAAGTGAGGAGAAGACTAAGGACCTAGATTCATCTGCTCTAGAAGAGGAAGTCCATGAAGAAGCAAACATATCTCTTCCGGATTCCCCAGTAGACTCCAGATCTAAAGGAGAAGAAAGAATAGAGGAGAAAATCAGTCAAGAAGAAAAGGTAAAAGGAAGAGAAGAAGATCAAACAAAGAAGACCCCAAGAGATAGCTCTGAGGCTACAGAAGGAAAGAAGATTCTGTCTCTGGCAAGAGACACTACAGAAATAGTTAAAGATTTCTTGACCAAAGAAATGATGGAGATTGATGAACCGAAACTGTTTCAAGGACTGTTCAATTTTGATTCCCTCTCCCCGGTTTAGACAATGAAGATAGCATCCTTTGCCCAAGCAAAGGCAAAAGAAAAACTTTTGATTTCTCACATGGAAGACTGTGAGTTGATAGAGATTGCATCCAGTGTGTTGGAGAAGATCATGCCATCCTTCCAGAAGGATCTTTCGGCCTCCTTATTCGGTAATCTAAAATCTCTTGTTAATTTTGTTAGCACATATTTTGATTCTTTGGAGAAAGCAACAGAAGAGAAAGTCTGGAAAGAGTTTCTAGGTAAGAGATTTTCTGAGGTACAAGGACTTATAACAAATGATAGGATAAATTTGGATATTGGGATAAAGAGCTTAGAAAATGCTCTTAAAGATGGCGGAGACCTATACAAATTTTGTCTATCTTGGTCCACCGTGACAACAGATATCACCAAGAAGGTGGAAGAACAAGACAGCAAACTATCAAGTTTATCTCAAAATTTTGATCCTCTCACCTCTTCCATAATAAATCAAGAATGGCAGACTATTGCAGCTATAAATGAAATAAAGAAGTTTGAGAAGGAGAAGAAAAATAGAATAAGTAGGCTAAGTGAATTAAGAGGGACAATTATTCCTATGTTAGAGGCCATGCATGAGGCCCTAACTGATGCCCAGACCACATCCCAGACTAGTGATCTGGTAGACCTAAAGAGGGCAGAAGCTTTTGTATTTTTGCTAAGTGGTCATATTTCAATTTTGGACAGGATGAAGAAGAGTTGGGCAATAGAAGTGGTACAGTTGAAGACCACCTTTGCAGATATACTTCAGTATATGTAAGTATAACATGTATATATATTTATGCAGCCAAGTATAGATTGTTTTTGGGAAATTTTGGTGTGCGGATCCTACCCTTTGCCATTGATGTCAAAGGGGGAGTGAGGAGCAGTGGAAAATGTGGAATCTAGATAAGGGGGAGCTTTGGAAAAGTGTACATAAGAACAGAGCATCAGCCAAGGGGGAGTATGCTAAACACTTAGTCATTTTTCACTAAGTGTTACCATTAATGCCAAAGGGGGAGATTGTTGGCAAGAGACGCTGTGTGACTTCATGATTGTTGTCATTGATGGCAACAAAGTCCATTCCACACATCCATGACACATGGTATGACCATACCGGAAGTCAAATTGAAGAGTATTTTGGTCTGGTGAGCAAGAATAGAGCATGCAGCAAGGTCTGACAATCAGGTCCAGATCTCTCAGAGGAAGTATCTCAATAAAGTGCGGGCTTGGGGAAGTCAAGAGGAGTACCATGACTGATACATTCTAGAGATTGAGCCTCCAGTGATGAAAGAGTGAAAAAATATGAGCACTTAAGTGTTGGGTTCCTGTTTGGCAGAGTAGACTGAGAAAGAATTGACCGGTAGAGCATCAGACCTTAATCCGGATGAGAAATTGATGGTGATCAAGTTTCTTAAGGGATCATTCATGGTTGGCCGACATGATTGATGAATCCTATAACTATCCTTTTGATACACATCACTTAGTAAGCATGGATTCAGCTTGTAAGGGTAAAACGTGGATCAATCAAATGAATTATATAAGACCCAAACATCAACAGAATAGAAGATAGCAAGAAAGAATGAATGAAAATAGCAATGAATAACATAAAGCAAACCTTCCCTGAAATTGATGCTTCTGTTGTTTGCCTATTACAACCGTCCTTTTGTAGATGAAGTAAGCCCTCAGAGAGTGCACTCCTTTAAGCTGTGTTCGAGGAAGTTGATGATAAATGGCTGTAGTGATATGCAATGAAGATGAGCTCCAAGGTAAGTATGTGATCTCAAGCTAGTGAATGGTAAAAGGGTGCCAAAGGCGCGCTGGTGAATTTCTGCATAGTAACAATATCAAAAGCCTGGATCCCTAGAATGGAAGGATGAAGCTTCATTTATAGACTTGAAAGAATGAAGATCAACGGTTGAGAGGAGATATGAAGATCAACGGCTGATGATGGTTGAGGAATGTGCAACCAGTAGAAATGTGACAAGTGTCCCAGCTCCATCATGAAAGAGGGGATGTGACAAAATTGATTGGAGAGTTAACTCCATTGACTGAACAGTTAACAGACTTGATTGATCAGTCAGAAGAATGAATTATGGGATTGATTGAATTGATTGAGGGATTAACTCAATTGATAGGTTAGTTAACACTTTTGATTGATTAGTTAACTAACCTCTGATTTGAGAAGAAATAGGCCATGCAGGTGAGGGAAAATAAGGTAATTAAATATTAAATATATTTAATTACATGTGCAACCTGATGAGGTGGACAAGGTGAGGTGGAAAAGGTGAGGTGTAAAGGTGAGGTGGATTTTTGAATTTAGAACTTAGGATAGAGGAATTTGGATTAATTAAATAATTTATGATTATTTAATTGTGTAGGACATTTAGGAGAATTTTAATTAAATAAATTTAATTTATTTAATTATGGAACAGTGAATCGATTAAATAAATTTAGAATATTTATTTAATTGATAGAAGAATAGAATAAATATTTAGAATATTTATTTAGGATGATTTGTGTCATATTTAGACGTATACATTTTGCCCCTCTTTGATGCAATGAAGTTTACAGCATTGCCTCAAAGAAGTCGATAGTCTGATAGTGATACATGCCCCAGTTTGCCCTTGGTACAGGTTTAATGACGATAGGATGCCCCCTCGGGAGATTGGACGGGAAAAGGACGAAAGAATCAGAGACGGACAATCTCACGAAGACGAAGGGGTTAGGATAGGTTGGAGGAAAAGGGACGCATTTCAGGGAAATAGGAAGAAAACTGGAGGAAAGACGGGCACGGGAAGTAGTCACAATCATCACCTAGCCAGAATTAGGGTTTGGAGGCTATAAATAGGAGCTGGGTCCACAAGAATAGTCATTTGTACACTTGTTTGATCTAGATTGGATAGAGAGGGCTTAGAGCAAACTTGGAGCAACATGGCAGCCAGAGCAGTAGACATTCCATGCGAGGAGCATCGATTCGAGTGAGTTTGTCGATTTGGGCGGCCACCAGAGGCAGGACCCCCAGTATGTGCTTCAAAAAATTTCTCCTAGGGTCGATTCAGGGTGTCATAAATGCATGTAGAAAATAGGTCAAACATATGCGCTGAAAGGCAGAACAGCGCATATGTTGCGCAAAGCGGCGCTTTTATCATTTCGCGGCGCATATGCCGATTTCGGCGGCGCACACGTGAAAACGGCGCATACGTTCATTGTAGCTGTGCTTTTGTAGTCAATCTGCGCATGTGTATTTAGGTAGCGCACGTGTATTGAAGCGGTGCATACCTGCATTGTAGCTGCGCATATATGAAATCCACGCATATGCTGAATGTAGCGGCGCTTCCATAATATGGCAGCACATATGCAGAATGTTGCGGCGCATGTACTGAATCTGTGCATTCGTGCACTGTAGCAGCGCATCTGTGTTTAGGCAGCGCATATGCTGATTTTAGCGGCGCATATATAAAGAAACAACACTTTTACCACCTATACTGGTGCATTGGCCTTGGACAGCCAATTTACTTAGCCAAATTGATTCGATTAGCATCCTGTGTGATGCAGGAATCGATGAGCTATCTCTGAGATTGCAGGAATCTAGTCAAGAGATGTAGTGTGCTGTTTTGATCAATTTGAAATGCTAAGTTTAGTTGATATAGTGCAGTAGATATGTTGAGTATGGTATATGTCGGTTTGGACTGACGCGTTGCCTTGCTTGCTTGCAGGAGGATATTCGAGACACACTGCAGTCAAGGGAGACGTTTCCCATGCCCTTATTGTAGAGGTACATGCTGACAGAGACTGACAGAGTGGCGCTTGGTGCCATGGGTTTGGACTATGTTTGCTTCATGCCCGAGGTGCGGGCGAACCGAGGATTGTTGACAGCTGCTGTGGAGAGATTCCATAGTGAGGATGGGACCTTCCACTTTCCTATTGGAGAGATGACTGTGACATTAGAGGACGTTTATCAGATACTGCACTTACCCGTGGTAGGTGAGTTAGTAGAGTACGACGCACAGCGGGATGCGGGACTTGCCGAGTGCAGGCGAGTGTTTGATGATCCCGAGTTGGTTGGACAGGACATCCCGTGGCATGACATACACGATTGTTACAACTATTTCCCGGGGATTGTGGTTGGATTGATCAGGGGCATTGTATGCCCTGATAGATCACATGGGTTCCCCATTGGATGGGGCAGGATCATGGAGCGGATGCTGACTGAGGGCACCCAATATGCATGGGGAGTTTGCATACTGGCCCACTTGTACCATGACATGCACCAGGTGGTGTACCACCGCAGCATGAGTCTATCGGCTGGGGTATCATTGCTACAGTTCTGGCTGTGGGAGCACATAGCGGTGACTAGGTCGATATGTGTCTTCACGAGGCAGCGAGGAGAGCCATATAGTTATGGCTATGCAGGAGTGATTTCCCAGCACAGGCTGGGGAAGTTAGAGTATTGGAGGCACACCTTGGATGGAGTAGATGTGGTCGTCTGGCGACCATATCTAGATTGCGAGCCCTAGGACGACGAGGGAGATGAGCTACCATATTGCTTTCAGACCAGGTGGCTGATAGGCCATACACAACATTTACTGGAGAGGCAGATGGTGGGCCGAGTGTTTAGACAGTTCGGCAGGCGATAGGGTATGCCTCAGGGACAGGCATTATTTGCGCGGACCCATGCAGAGAGGGTTCGATGGGGGCCGATGGCTTCGTATGAGGAGGCCTTGGCAGAGTTTAGGTAGACGCCCTATGTGGCGTGGGATATGCGGACAGAGATAGCAGATGCAGGGGTGACACAGGATTACGAGGATTGGATGACTCCACATCCTTTCCCGAGATATTCAGGACCCGGCATGCTGGTGCCTCGTATTGACGAGGCAGACTCAGAGGAGGAGGGACAGTTTGGCCCAGGTCAGAGAGGAGTGAGAGGAGGACGAGGATGAAGGGGTGGTAGAGCCGGAGAGAGGCTGAGACAGCGAAGGAGGATAGGTTAGGCTGAGCAGGCAGTGCCAGGACAGGAGGCACAATAGTAGATACCTCAGCAGGCGTAGATACTGCCACCCCAGCAGGTACCACAATAGTAGGTGCCCCAGCCACAGGGGCTAGGACAGGCAGAGGCAGCACAGGGGCCAGTATAGGCAGATGTGCACGAGAGGACTATAGCCAGCCTGAGGGGACAGGTGCGAGAGCTGCAGGCACAGTTGAGGAGGGCCGATGGTAGGCAAGAGACAGATGCAACAGTGATCGCTGGGTTGACTCGTGAGAGAGATATGGTAGATGCTCAGGTACGTATTATCCAGGTAGAGCGGGACACTGCCGTGGCCGCCATGGGGATAGATGCAGTGAGTTCTTTTTTGGTTGGGCGGGTGCAACAGGCACAGGCACAGGTAGGTCAGTTGCAGACACAGTTGGCACAGGTACAGGCAGAGCTAGCCAGAGCACAGTCACAGGCTCAGTACTACCGGGGTTTATACCATGGTGCCGTGTCATCGAGTCAGAGGGCTGGGAGCTTCAGGAGTCATTCTGGGGCTACTCATAGAGCAGGTCCATCACAGTCAGGGGCTTCCGTGATTGGTCCCCAGTAGTCAGAAGCTGGCAGTGGTGGCCCACAGCAGTAGGGATAGACTTAGACCAGATTTTGTACATTTTGGGACATGTATCACCATCCATTTGGATGTATATTGTATATGACACTTTGATTCAGACAGAGAGATGAGGATATTGTACATTTGGACCTCTTATATGATAGTATATATGATGATGCAGCTTTGTATCTATTGCATATGTTATGAGATGATGATTTACTTCTATTGTATGATGTGATGTACGTGTAGACTTAGATGGTCTATCCAATGCTACATGATATGCTTTTTTTTGATATGATGCTATATGATGTCTATATGATATAATGTTTCAAATGTATGCAAATGTAACAGGATTTCTATGTGATAATGCAGCTTTGTATATGATGTTATGGGATGTCCATATGATTTAATGTTTCGAATGTATGCAAATGCAATATGATTTCTATGTGATGATGCAGCTTTGTATATGATGCACGTAGCTATGTTTTTGATTTTCTGTGTTTTAAGATGCGATGTGATGCTGGTGTATGGATGACCTAATGCATTGGGTGATGTATGGCACTGACTTAATCATGTTCATGACTAGCTCTACATATGATATGCTCCTATATGCTTTGTTTTTGATGTCCAAATGTACTCTATCGACACAAGAATGACATGATGATAGATAGAAGAATGGTTTTGATAGAATGACTTAGAAAGTTCATTTGATATTGTTACTCTGCATAATTCGGGTAATGAGGAAGGTATGGGATATGGATGTATGGATGTGTATAAGGCTATACGATGGATGGTTTGCTTTTAGATTGCTTTATTTGATCATTGGGCATTTTGTTTTTGGTACATTTTCTGAGATGTTGTAAGTGAATACAAGCATCTAGGTATAATTGAACCGAGATGACCTGAGTACTACTTACATGGATTTTGATTTAGCAAGTTAATACAAGCATCTAGTCAAAATTGAATCTAGATGAACTGAGTACTTCTTGCGTGTCAACAAACAAGGATTGCCCCCGTTCATGTTAGACCTTTGCTGTCCTTGATGATCTTTTGCCGATCATGGCTTTAGACAAGGCATTACATTACTAAAGTTTAATCCACAAATAGCAAACAAAGGAAATAATCACGCCCCCATCATAGCATCTCTAGCTTTTGGCATCCTTGAGTAGCATAGAAAGACATGATAACAAAAATCAAGACTCTGTAACTTAACCCTAGTTCCAATCCACAAAACATTCTTGCCATTAGATGTGTTTATTTCTTGCTGTAGGTTGAATAAAATCATTTAGGAGACCTTGGGTATTTGCTTTGTGTTGGATAGGTTAAGATGCTCACAATCAAGATTTTTGCTTGAGGCACAGGTTTTGCTCGCATTTGCTTGTTTGGTGAGAAGATTGGCACAATCCTTATTGGGGAGATGAACCTTAAGGGATTGACCTAGTGCCTTGGGGGCTCATTGCTAAATGGCCTTGCCTACGTGACGACACAGAGGCAACATAGTTCGGGGTAAACCCTAATGGACCATGGATGGACTAGAAGAAAAATGACAAGAATGAAGACAAGAAAGGGGATGAATGGAAAAAAAATGGGAGAAATGGAAGCCTCGAGGGCGCATTAGAATAATGGCCTTGCCTACGTGACGGTGCAGAGGCAACGTAGTTCACAGACTTTGGACCATGGACACCGACAAGAGACACTATGCTAGGCTCACATTAAGGAGACGGTATGGGACAAAACCTTGGTTGACAAGGCCACAAGGTGAGTATCAAGCCATGATAGGTAACTGTCAAGTGTTTATTACGGGACAGATATGGGTCAAATGGGAAATGAGTGAAGGAAGAATGGACACAGGGTGATTGGATTCCCAAAGATGGAGAAGGTGGTTTATCACAAGTAACGCCTGTTTACCAGGTTTTCATCACTTGCTTTTATTTGCACAGGAAGCTAGAAAGTAAACATGACACCTGTTTGCCAGGTTTTCATCATGATACCTATCCAAGGCTCCTGTTTGCCAGGTTTTCACCAAAGGACGATATTTTTTTGTATGCTTTCTATGTTTTTTTGATTTTTTTGTATTTTCTCTTTTTCAACTTTTTTGATTTTTTTGATTTTATTGTGCCCCCTTGCATTGGGGTTCTCCTAGGTATAGAACCGGCGAAGGTGCATGTTGTTGATTGGATCATCAAACAACTCACCCTCTGAAGTGGCCAACTGATATGCCTCCAATCCGTAAGCAGGTACAATCACATAGGGCCCAAGCCAGTTAGGTTTGAACTTGCCTTTCTTTTCTCTGTCTTGTTGATTGTGAGGATTCTCTTTGAAAACTAGGTCCCCAACCTTAAAGCATCTTGGGCAAACCTTATGGTTATAGCTTCTTGACATCATCTGTTGATAGGCTTTGAGATGGTCGAAGGCTTTCTGGCGCCTTTCTTCTAGCAGCTCTAGTTCTTGTAACCTGGAGACTCTGTATTCTTCGTCGGATATGAGACCTTTCAACGACACCCTGAGGGATGGTAGTTCGACATCAATGGGGAGGATGGCTTCTGAACCATAGACAAGGGCGTAAGGTGTAGCACCTGTGGGAGTGCGTATATTGGTTCTGTAGGCCCACAGAGCGGGATTGAGTTGGACATGCCAATCACGGCCAGCATCGTTGACAGTCTTCTTTAGGATTTTCAGAATGGTTTTATTTGATGCCTCAGCTTGGCCGTTACCTTGGGGGTAGTATGGAGTGGAGAAACGGTGTTGGATTTTGAAATGCTCACAGAGGTCTTGGACATCCTAATTTTTGAATGGTCTTCCATTATCCATGATGATAGATGAAGGAATGCCATAGCTATAGATAATGTAATTTAGAATGAAAGAGGAAATTTGCTTGCCTGTGACGATGGTTAGGGGAACAGCCTCAATCCACTTTGTGAAATACTCAGTGGCGGTTATGATGAATTTGTGGCCGTTGGAAGAGGGTGGATGAATCTTTCCCACAAGGTCAAGTCCCCACTGGCAAAAGGGCCAGGGTGTCATTAAAGGTCTTAACTCTTGAGCCGGTGCATGGATCAGGTTCCCGTGTATTTGGCACTGTTTGCACTTTTTGACGAATTGGTATGAATCCATTTCCATGTTTGGCCAGTAATAGCCCAAATGCATGAGTTTCTTGGCTAAGGAGGGACTGCTGGAGTGTGTTCCGTAGATCCCTTTGTGTACATCTCGCAAGGCAGTTATGGATTCTCCTTGTTCTAAACAACGGAGGAAAGTACCATCCAGACCACGTCGGTAAAGGGTATTGGCTATGATGGTGTAACAAGAGGTTTGTCATATGAAAGTTCGCTTTTGGTTGGAAGAGAGGTCAGGTGGGAGAAGGTTGTCCTTGAGGTAAGTGTAAGTCTTATCGTACCAAGGTGAATCAGATCCGACTAGAAGGCATATGGAATGGGTCTCAAGGAGATCATAAGCTGGTTGCCGTATAGTTTCCACTAGGAACTCATACCGTGACTCATGTTCAGGTATTTCTAGAAGAGAGGCTATGGTAGCCATTGCATCTGCTGCTTTGTTCTTGATCCTAGGTATTTGCTCGAAGGAGATGGTCTCAAAGTGTTCTTTGAAGTCGTCGACCATTCTTTTGTAGGGGATGAGCTTTTCATCTTTGGTTTGATACTCATCATTGACTTGATTGATGATAAGCTGAGAATCACCGTAGACATGTAGTTCTTGAATTTTCCACTCAGTTGCCATCTTAAGACCAATCACCAAGGCTTCATACTCCGCTATGTTATTGGTGCATGAAAATAACAAACGGTAAGACTTTGGAATTGTGTCGCCTTGGGGAGTTATGAACAGGATGCCTGCCCCCGATCCATGGTTTGTGTAAGACCCGTCGAAGTAGAGTTTCCAAGAAGATGTTGATATAGTGAATAAGGACTCATCAGGAAACTCAAACTGCATGGGCTTGTTGTCTTGTAACGGTGCATTTGCTAGTTGGTCAGCTATGATTTGTCCCTTGATGGCTTTTCTGTCCACATATTCGATGTCATACTCACTGAGAAGCATTACCCACTTTGCTAGGCGACCTGTGAGAGCAACTTTGCTGAGAAGATACTTCAATGGGTCTATTTTCGCAATGAGCTTAACTGGGTGTGCAAGCATGTAATGCTAGAGTTTTTGTGAAGCAAAAACTACCGTGAGACATGATCTTTCTACTTGTGAGTATTGCAACTCATAGCCCACTAAGGTTCGACTGATGTAGTATACAGCTCTTTCTTTATTCTCGTAATCTTGCTGCACTAGAAGAGCTCCAAGAGCAGTAGGTGTAGCCGATATGTAGAGAATTAGAGGCTTGCCTTGGATGGGAGGCATGAGAATGGGTGGATTTATAAGGTACTCCTTTAGCTTGTTGAATGCTTCTTCACACCTTTCATCCCACCTAAATGGAATGTTCTTATGCAGGAGATGGCTGAAAGGTTGACACTTGTCTGCTAGCTGTGATATGAATCTGCGGATGGCTTGCAGCTTGCCCTGTAAGGATCTCAACTGTGTTAGAGTCTTGGGTGGTGGCATGTCCATTATAGCTTTGACCTTGGTCGGGTCTACCTCTATTCTGTTTGCCGACACGATGAAGCCTAGCAGCTTGCCTGAAGTTACCCCAAACACACATTTCTTTGGGTTCAGGTTGACGTGGAATTGGTCCAATCTCTGAAAGACTTTTTCTAATATATCCAGGTGTGAGTCTCTTGTGAGAGATTTTGCTAAGATATCGTCAACATAGTCTTCTATAGTTACATGCATCATGTCATGAAATATAGTAGTCATAGCTCTCTGATATGTGGCACCTACATTTTTCAGCCCAAATGGCATGACATTCCAACAAAAGGTACCCCATGGGCAAGTGAAAGCTGTCTTGTGTTGGTCCTCTGGTGCTATTTTGATTTGATTATACCCTGAGAATCCATCCATGAGTGATAGCATTGTATGTCCTACAGTGAGGTCGACTATGATATCGATGTTTGGCAATGGAAAGTCATCCTTGCGGCATGCTTTGTTTAAGTCTTAAAAATCATTACATAGTCGAACTCGGCCATCTGGTTTAGACACTGGCACAATATTGGATATCCATTCTGGGTAGTCTATGGCTCTAATGAACCCCACATCTAGCAATTTCTTGAGTTCTTCTTTGACCAAAAGGGCTATGTGAGGATGCATCTTTCTCAGCTTCTGCTTTACTGGTTTCACTCCTGGATCCAATGGCAGATGATGTAGAATTAAGTTTGGGTCTAGGCCTGGCATGTCTACATATGACCAAGCAAAGCTGCCTCTCTTCTGTTTAAAGAACAGTACAAACTTGGTTTTCTCTGGTGGTGTAAGAGATTTGGCAAAGTGGATAATCTTGGGCTGTTCTTCTGTTCCAATATTCATGGGTTCTGTCGGTTCCACAACAATCTATGACCTTTCCTGATACATATCACTAGGGAGAGTGTCAAGCATTCCATTGTTAGGTGCCACAGTTGGGTTTTCACCTTCAGATGCGTCCTTTCTTTTTACTGTTTTATGATCTGACACTGCCGCAAGGTGGTTTTCATTGTCAGATCCATTTTTGATCTTGATATTTTTGCGACTGGAAGGCTTGGCACCCTCCCTGAAGTAAGCCACAGTATTCAGTTTGATAGCAAAACCAGCCTTATGATCTCCCTTGGGTAAGTGGTCCCTAAGTTCCATATAATCGATGTAAGCATCGTCGTTTTGGAACATATCTAGTTGGGGAGTTCCTTGCAGATCTCAGTCAATAAGCTCAGGGTGCAAGAGGGGAAGGGAGTCGGATGATAGGCCTGATTCATTGATGGTGTGAATAGAAATGTTAGGAGCATTGGCGGGGGTAGTGTTCTGGGTGGTACTTTCCTCCAAGTTGTTTATTGCAATGGAATTTAAACTTTCCTCGAAAGCCATAATCTTAGGGATGGACAAATCAAACTCCAGTGGTCTATCTTGTTGCATTTGTCCCTCATGGTAGGGGCTAAGAGTTTGGATGGTGTCAACCTCTTTGTCATCGTAGGAGTGCTCTGTTAGCTCGTCCCACTCATACTCATTTGAATCATCTAAATCTGTGTCGCTGTCCACTTGGAGTGTTTTGATTGTCTCCACAAGGCAGGCATTTTCCTTGGCTTTACCCTTGCCTTTTTATCCTAGGCCACTTGTGTTTCTAGCTGAAGAGGATGAAGAAGGTTGTATAGGTTCAATGATTCCTTCTTTTCTGAGGCCGATGGGGCCTTGTCCTTCGTACCCCATCCTGTGCAAAATAGTCTCACCCCGCCCATAGAGTTCTATAGGGTGTCTAGGCAGCTCTTGGGGTGTGTTTTCTTCTTCAGCATAAAGCCATTGCAGGAGATCTCGCTCCTCAGTTTCATCAGATAAGGCCCCCATTTTACAAAGGAATTTGCAGGAGCTATAGGAGGAGCAGATGGCTTTGGAAAATGTTTGGGTGGATGCTTGGGTTGGCCAAAAGAGCGAGGAGACAAAGGCATTTTGGCAAGGTTGAGGCTGTGCTCAATGGAGTATTCCCCCATGCCACTTTCTTTTATGGTAATTTTCTGTGGTTTGGGTCTTGAGGAGGAAGCTTCAGTGGTATGGTCCTGTAGCGGGGTAAGGGAAATGTAGGCTCTGTTGTTGGGTATGACACACTCAGGTTTTGCATGGAAAGAATTGCAGTGTTGGTAGGGGTCAGGGTCTCCATGAATGGTGATTTGCTTGCCATTGTGCAGGAACTTAATGCATTGATGGTAGGTTGAGGGGACAGCCTTCATGGCGTGAATCCATGGTCTCCCAAGTAGGATATTATAAGCAAGCTCCCGATCAAGGACTTGACACAACACATCTTTTATTACTGGTCCCACTTGAATGGGTAGGACAACCGTTCCTTTTGTGGTTCTTTCTTCCTCGTCATATGCTTTGATGGTAATTTTCCTCCTTGGATCAACTGCCTGTTCGGAGAACCCCAGTGCAAGGACTAGCTTTAATGTGCAAATATTTAAACCAGCACCTCCATCAATGAGAACCCTCTTGATGCGGTGTTTGTGTATGAATGCGACAATGTGCAGAGGGGTGTTATGAGGTTGGGAGACAGAGAGGTCATCTTGCTTAGTAAAAGATATGGAGTTGGAAGATGTCAGATTGCCTACCATGGTCTGAAACTTTTCTTGGGCCAAATTACTGGGGATAGTGGTTTCCACTAAGGCTTTCTCAAGAATCTCCTTATGAGAAGGAGATAGACGCAAGAGCTCCAATATAGAAATGTGAGCTGGAGTTTTCTGTAACTGGTCAATGACATTGTACTGACAGAAATGGGATGAAGACGGTGGTGACCTTGGAGGGGCGGTATTGAGGGTGACTTTACCACTGTGGGTAATTATACTACAACCAGTTCTATTAGGTCTTGGTTGTTGGTTGGGTGAGATGACATTGACCTGCGGGATTTGCTCAGAAATGTAGTTTATGGTGTAGTCAAATGGCACACTTGCATAGTTGGCATTACTAGTCCCGTTGCTCTGATTTGGCTAGTTGCGATTATTGTTGTTGTCATTATTGTTGTTGCCGTTGTTGTTGTGGCCATTGGTGTTGTTGTTGTTGTAGTTATATGGCTTGTTGTGATTCAAAAGTGGATCCCTGTAGGCGACATGAGTTTCATTGGAGGTATGCTGTTGTGTCCCTCCCTGGTTTTGATCTAGCACATCTTGGATGACATTTTTGAGGTGTATGCAGTTGTTAGTTGTATGCCCCCTTCCTCGATGATATTCACAATAGTCTGTGTCCTTCCAGTAGGGAGGTTTGACTATAGGCTCGTAATCACTTGTCGGCGGTAGAGAGATTTCATTGTTTGCCAACAACTTCCTTAGTGTAGACTCTTGAGACTCACCCAATGGTGTGAATTTTCTCCTTGGATTTGAATTGAACCAAGGTCTGGGCTCCCAAGAAGGTGGTTTGTTGATTGTACCATTGTTTGTTTCTCCCTTTAGAGTGAATATGGGTTGTTGTTTGGGAGCTGCCGCCTTGGCATCCACTACCCCATCATTGACCACATTCTTGTTCTTGGTCCAAAACTTTGACTTATCCGTTGTGTAATTTGAAGTAGGTGTGTCCTTGTAGATCTTGATAGCTCCTTTAGCGATCATAGCCTTTTCGATAAATAAGCCCATTTCAATGACTTTTGAGAAAGATGTAGGGCATTGTATCTGAATCTGATAGCTAAGATCAATGTTTAGGTTGTGGACAAACATCTCCAATAGCTGCTTCTCAGGCATATCATAAGAACACTTACTAGCTAGTTTTCTCCATCGTTGTAAGAAGGTGGCGAATGACTCACCACTCTTTTGTTTGGTGTTGCATAGATCTAGCATAGATACCTCGTGTTCTATGTTGTAAGAGAAGTGCGTTATAAATTTATTGACAAGTTCATCAAAAGTTCTGATCCCTAG
The DNA here is from genome assembly GCA_027924645.1 of Cunninghamia lanceolata. Lineage (NCBI taxonomy): Eukaryota > Viridiplantae > Streptophyta > Pinopsida > Cupressales > Cupressaceae > Cunninghamia > Cunninghamia lanceolata. The sequence goes on along the minus strand of BSBN01001583.1, from coordinate 30,852,278 downwards.
TGGGAGATGTGAGAACCACTCCATAGCTTGACCACCTAAAGATCGTGGGAATAGTCTCATCAAGTAGGTCTCGTTGTGAGCTACTTCTAAACATGCTGCAGTGAATTCCCTGATATGATCCCTAGGGTCCCCCTTCCCGTTATATTTGTTAAACTTTGGCACTCCAAACTGATAGGGGAATGGCTTCATGACCAAATTCTTGTCAAAGGGGTACGGTGCTATATCTTCTAAGGAGTAGTTCTTGGTACTTGTACCCATATTAAGGTCTGATATTTCTTGTGTGAGGCTCTTGAGTCATTTTCTCATTTCTTCCATAGGAGCATTTTGATCTATGGGTTTCTTGCCTCTATCATTTGCATGGGGGACTGTGTCATTTGTGCCCCTCTCATGATCATCACACCTCCTCTCCAGATCCTTGTCAACATTTTCCATGATGGAGGTTATGTCAAAGTCTGTAGGGAGTTTGATTCCAAGACTAGCAAGATGATGGAAGTATTTATGGGGGTCTTCAAGGAGTACCTTCTCTACCAGGCGTTGGAATTTTCCATCTTGGATGTGCGCTACTAATTCTTCATGAGAAATTTCTTCATCACCCTCACGTGGTGTGACAAGGTGATTGGATGAGCCAGCCATTTTTTTTTTCTTGTTGTACTGGGATCGAGTAAGAACCATGCAAGGTGACGCGGGATGGAGGGGACTGGGACTAGAAATTTTGGCAAGGTGCCGATGGAGACTGTAGTGGATGGGATATCTAGGATACAACTTGGACAAAGGATTTTCTCACTCAATGACTTCAAGTAAGATGGTTGACACAAGACGGTAGCCACTAGTAAGGGTAGTTGATACTCATCTTACTATGTATGGACTAGTCGCTCAACAAGACTACTAGCAAAGGTACTGTGACCTACTAGGCTTACGTGAATTCTGTAACGACACGAAAAGGGACCTATGTCAAACCGGTATGGGACAAACTGACTTTGGGACAAGAAGTGTTTGGACAGAAAGCGAATGGGACGATTGACAAAAGAGAGAGATTTGGGTGAAATGGATGAAGACTGACGGCAAGGTTGAATATGATCTCAAAAAGTGAAACTAGGCTGAAATGGGTGCTCCAATCAGGTGAAAATATTTTCTCAAAAATAGGGCAAGTGCTCACTGTCGTATATGCGCCGAAACAAATGTGCAGCAGGAATGAACAAATGCGCCGTAAGTCATGGTATATGCACAGCTCTGGTGAAGTACAAATGGGCAGCAACAGTATTTATATGCGCAACAACAAAATATATGTGCAGCAAGTCGTTACAAATGCGCAACAAGTTGTTACAAATGCACAGCAGAAAGGAGTATATGCGCAGCTCTGATATTTTTGGCAAAATTTTTAGATTTTTCTCTTGTTTTTGGTATTTTTTTGGCTGGAAAAGGTCTTCCTGATATGATTTTATGAATTAACAGCAAGAAAACATAGCAAGCACAAGAATATTTTGTAGTTTTTCATTGTTTTTGTAGTTTTTTTTTTTCGACTCTATTTTGGACTAAACTAAACAAAAGCAAGCACAAAAGTCCTAGGTGAGAAATGGATTATAAGGGATTTGGGCCACTAGAACAAGAGGTATTTAATGTGGGCAATCGTTCAAGTGGTTACACATGCGGCGGCACTACTCTCCGTTATGGAGTCTCCCAGCCTCAAAGGGTTGCGCCTGAGAGGGTTTTGGGGGAGGTTGGCCGTCGGTGTAACATAACAGCACTTGTTGCAAGAAGTTTTCACCTCAAGCACAATTTATTTTAAGTGGCTTGTTAGGGCTTGGTGTTAGCCTGTTACCACTCAGGGTCGTTCCCACTTGGACAAGTGTGCATCCAAGGGCAGGCCCCTCCTAAAGGTTAAACAAAGAGAATGATAAGTCTGGTACTCTGATCACCCAGAAAAGGGGAGAGCATAAACCTATTGTCATTCGTCAAGCACAGAAAACACTGATTAATCCAACCTAGTTAAAATTAGAAAAACTGAATGGGCTAATCTACTCAAACACAGAACTTTGAAGTGATTTTAGCAAGATAGCATTGGTTGAGTTTTAGTCCCAGAAATCAATGGTGAGTTCAGTTTTAAACCGCGTAGCACGAAATAGTTAACTTTGAAGTTTTTTTGGTCTCACGAGATAGCAGTAGTTCAATTTTAACCCCAAAATCAAAGGTGAATTTAGTTTTAATCCTCATAGCACGAAATAGTTAACTTTGAAATTTTGGTCTCACGAGATAGCAGTAGTTCAATTTTAACCCCAAAATCAAAGGTGATTTCAGTTTTAATCCCAGATAGCAATAACTTGGAAAGTGTTGCAATGCAAGAAACAAATGATCCAGTTACTTCTTTCCTAATTAGAGTTAGGTGAGGATTTGAATGCACATCAGTTTTACTATCCTTTGGAAAGTGAAGTGTGAACTATTTAGATGCAACTATATGGAACTAAACCCGAGCCTATCTTGCAAAACAGCTCCAACAAACACTTGTGGAAGGGTTAGCGTTAGCAAATTTTCTCAGAAAAATATTAAAACCATAGCCTATTACAAATGCACAGCTTCAGTGATAAGATGCGCAGAAATAATCAACAGAAGCGCAACAATAATGAATGCACCGCAACAGTGTGTAAAAGCGCAGCAGGAATACACAGAAGCGCAGAAGGAACAAATGCGCAGCAACTGTGATCAAATGCGCCGTATAAATGAACAGATGCGCAGTAATTATAAATGCGTAGTAATCGTATATATATGCGCTGTAAAAAGGAACATATGCGCAATATAATCAAAAGCGCTGTAACAGTGCGCAAAAGCGCAGCGAAAATAAACAGATGCACAGAAATGATAGAAGCGCTGTAATAGTGAATATATGCACCGCAGAAATGTTTAAATGCGCTGAAGTAGCCTGTGCGTGACTTTGCGTGACCTGTACGGAACCTGCCTTCAAAAAAACTTAGATTTTGATGAGATAAAGGGGCAAAGGTCCCACGGTGGGCGCCAAAAATGTAAGGGTAAAACGTGGATCAATCAAATGAATTATATAAGACCCAAACATCAACATAATAGAAGATAGCAAGAAAGAATGAACGAAAATAGTAATGAATAACACAAAGCAAACCTTCCCTGAAATCGATGCTTCTGTTGTTTGCCTATTACAACCGTCCTTTTGCAGATGAAGTAAGCCCTTAGAGAGTGCACTCCTTTAAGCTGTGTTTGAGGAAGTCGATGATAAATGGCTGTAGTGATATGTAATGAAGATGAGCTCCAAGGCAAGTATGTGATCTCAAGCTAGTGAATGGTAAAAGGGTGCCAAAGGCGCGCTGGTGAATTTCTGCAGAGTAACAATATCAAAAGCCTGGATCCCTAGAATGGAAGGATGAAGCTTCATTTATAGACTTGGAAGAATGAAGATCAACGGTTGAGAGATATGAAGATCAATGGCTGAGGATGGTTGAGGAATGTGCAACCAGTAGAAATGTGACAAATGTCCCAGCTCCATCATGAAAGAGGGGATATGACAAAATTGATTGGAGAGTTAACTCCATTGACTGAACAGTTAATAGACTTGATTGATCAGTCAGAAGAATGAATTATGGGATTGACTGAATTGATTGAGGGATTAACTCAATTGACAGGTTAGTTAACACTTTTGATTGATTAGTTAACTAACCTCTGATTTGAGAAGAAATAGGCCATGTGGGTGAGGGAAAATAAGGTAATTAAATATTAAATATATTTAATTACATGTACAACCTGATGAGGTGGACAAGGTGAGGTGGAAAAGGTGAGGTGGATTTTTGAATTTAGAACTTAGGATAGAGGAATTTGGATTAATTAAATAATTTATGATTATTTAATTGTATAGGACATTTAGGAGAATTTTAATTAAATAAATTGAATTTATTTAATTATGGAACAGTGAATCGATTAAATAAATTTAGAATATTTATTTAATTGATAGAAGAATAGAATAAATATTTAGAATATTTATTTAGGATGATTTGTGTCATTTTTAGACGTATACACAGCTAACAGACCAGAGTTTGGAAATATCTTGAGTTTTTCAGATGTCGACTAGAAAGGTGTTGAAATCCTTGATGCAGAGATATATACCAAATTTATTTTGGTATGAAGGTGTGTGTGGCGTATTGTATTATGTGAAGAAAAGTAGAGAGTAGTGTGGAAGCAACTATACAAATCTGGTATGTGACAGAACAACAATACTAAGAAGAGGAAGAATGAAGTGTAGCAGATCAGTATATTGAGCCTAACCGGAACTGAACCTCAACATATGTGGATGCCCCTGATCAGTTCAATCACACGGTTTCTTTCTTAATACCTTGTAGATAGTGAGTCTCTTATAGGCAGTGAGCCTCTTGTGAGCAGTGTGCTCGGGTAGTGAGGCCTAATTGGCAAGTGCCATTTTGTACTTCTATTCTTTTAACAGAGAATACAATCTTGGGTTAGTCACCTCGTGGTTTTTTTCCTTAACAGGGTTTTCCACATCAAAATCATTGTGTTATGTGTGTTGAGTTTATTTCTACTCTCATGTTCATGTATGCTTATATGTTTTGATACTACAGTAATCATTAAAGAAGAAAAGAAAGTCAAATAATTAAGATAACTAATTCACCCCCCCTCTCAGTTATCAACAGAAAGGACAACACATTTCAATCTTATCCTCTCTTGTTCTCAATATTGTAGGAGTAGTTTTTAGGTTTCTCCATGCGCTCATGATCTAACGATACAACCTATGTCATATCTTATGTAGTCTTAAAGTTGATAAACTAATAAACGATTAGGGTGGTCTCTCTCTCTCTCTCTCTTGTATATGTGGATGCATGGTTAAGTGGATTCATTATAGGGGTGTTTAACAAATGTATCTTATGGTGCATGTACAAGAATGAGTCTTATCTAATAATTGGAGGTATTTTAAGTCTATTTGCAACCAAAACTGACATAAATTTAGTGACAATCTTAGGTCTTTGTAGTCTATCCTTCATTTCTCTTTAATTATATTTTATGAAGATCTTAATGAACACCCATCTTGGCTTAGTAGATGCCTAAAATGAAGGAGATTTTACCCTATATCAAGAACTGACACTTAGTTGTCCATATTTTGTTGGTGCTTCTAGCCCTATCCTCTTGATAACAATTTCCCCTAGCCTTGGGGATTGGTCCTATTCCTAGGAATGTGGAGATATAACTTTGGGTGCCAACAAGAGGGTCATATCTTAATGACCTACATTATCTTAAAAGTGTGAGAATATGAGCATATCATGAGTCACTTAGTTAATAGGGCTCCCATTAGGGATGTAAATAGAGATGCCTTGAGCACATGCACAGGGCACAGGTTGAGAGTTATGGTAGATGCACATATTGATGCACTGGTAGAGGACCTTTGAATAGTTAGCAAAGGATGCCATCATTTTGTAGCCATATAGGAAGATGGACATATGGATTGGGGATGCACTTAAACTAAGGGGCATCTAGATTTAACTTAATGATATTGAGGGAGGTATCACTAAATTTTAGGGAGGTTTTATTTGAGAGGTTACATGACAACTTAGACATGTTTAAGATGAGTCTCCCACCTACATAAGATACAAATACACATTTAGAAGTGTGCTAAGAGAGGGAGATGTCAAAATACTACCATTTAAAGATTAGGCCCTTACAAATAATGAAAAGTAGGATGGGGAAATAATCATCATGGACATTAATGATGTGGGGGTTACACTTGAATATGCCACGTGATGGGCCTAAGATATACCAATGATAATATTTCTACTAGTACTATGAGTAGTGATAAGATGAGGAGATGAGGGGGGAGGAGGAGGATGAGATGTTAATGAGGCATAGATCATAATTATGAAGGCACTATGGGACATGATCTTATAGACATAGGAGATGATGTTGGGGTGGTGGGAGTAGAGGAGGAGGTGGAGGTGGAGGTGGTAGAGAAGGAGTTTTTTAGTGAGAAGAGGAGAGGAGAGAGGAGTAGGTTTAGGGAGGAGAGGGAGGCATAGTAGAAGAGGAAAAAGGAGATGGGGCTGAAGGTGATGGATACTAAAGAGTGGGCGAAGAGTAGTCAGGTAGCCAAGGAGAAGGAAAAGGGGTAGGAGTTGATAGAAATGACACCATTATGTATAGTCAGGGGTCCTTCCTACCATCTAGGAGACCCAAGTATGGATATTGATTTACTTTAATTTTGATATTGTAAATAGAGATAGGAGGTATAAACTAGAGGATTATTTTTGTTATTGAGTTGATTTACTTTGATTGAAAGAATAGAACTGATATGAACATTATTTGTGATTGTAGGCAGGGTTCTGGAGTAACAAGATATGACTGATCCTACCCTATCTTGCATATTACATGATGTCAAAAGAAGAGACATCATGGATGGGGATCAACTATTGGACATAGCTAGTTGGCATGCTGACATTTTTGATCTAGTTTTTAGATTGCAAGCAACATACTTGCACCAAGAATCTAAGGTGGAAAAGATGTAGTGGGAGTGTAATGATGCCTAGAACCTACTAAGGGAAGCTCACAAGGAGCACTATAGATGCTAGAAACTATTGTAGTAGTAAGAGATGGTGCCCTAGGAGTGAGAGATTGGCCTAGAAATAATGTAGAGAGCCTCATAGTAGAGCTTGAGTAGGCAAGGTAGAGCATGGTATAGGCCACAATAGAGAGATAAGGCATGCTAGAGTGAGGTCGCTACACAAGCCGAGGTGTAGAGACTAGAGGCATAGGTGGATATGCTACAAGAAAAGCTATCCATAGTATTAGATGAGTTAGAAAGCATATAATAGTTGAACAATATCACACTCAAACATCTAGATGTATGAGTCCTCATTGTTGAGAATGCTAGTTTGAGAGAGTAAATTGATAAAGTAGAGGGGATACTAGAGGAGTACTACATGTACCAAAGTAGATCATAGGGTAAATCCAACTATTGCATGTGTTCACAATCAACGACCTTTGTATAACCTCCAAATAGGCATCCGACACCATGGGTTCAACCCCCATCTAGTGATGCACTGACACTATAGTGCCAAACTTGATAGGAGAGAGATCACCACATTTTCATATAGTGGTGACACATTTTGTATCAATTATGTACGCATGTTTTAATATACATATACATATATGTATACACACACACTCAAGTTTTTGGTGATGAATTTGTTATTATGTTTATAATGTGACATGAATTGATTTGGCTTATGATTATGTGATCAAAGATATTTAGAAATGTTATATAAAAATGTTTATGTTTATGTTTATGGTTGAATGTTTTAGGAAGAAACACAAATGAGTAATCAGAAAATATAATCAAATGTGTTTGTAAAAGAAACTAAATACTTATAAAACATGATAAAGAAAAGAACGTATCATATTTTAAATAATAACCTAAGTAATAAACAAGGAATGTGATGAGGCATACAATGAATAACACTATCACACTTAATAACATATGCATGCACATATAGATAACAATACAAATAAAAAACTATAAACACTATCTAGACATATGCATGGGAAATGCTTGGGAGAACCGAAGTATAGACCCTAAGAAATGGGATGCACTTGGAAGTGTGCCATATGAAAAGAAAGGTATATAAAAGGTGAAACTATGAAACTAATGGATACAAAGTAAAAAAACACCTAGAAGCGTGCCTAGAAAATGACAAGGGTATGCACTAGGGAGATGAAAGAAAGTGTCACTTCTCCAAATTTAATCTTGTGACCCTAGAGAATGCACTTGTAATCAAAACCCAATGAACATAGGTCAATTCAAATTAAAATGGAAAGAATCATCATTAGGATTCTAGCAATGGTGGGCCAACTAACAAGAGTAGGTAACTCCTCTATGCTTTTGGCTTTGTAGGACCAAGGAGGGTATTCCTAGAGATCATTCTAAGGAAACTAAAGAAAAGTGAAGAACACATAAGTCACTTAGCTTAGTCACACTCTTTGTGTAAGGATATTCCAATTATTTGTCACTAAATACCCCTCACATTGGCTTACTAGCCTTGTAGGACAAAATATGTCCTTTATAGTAGATTAATAACAAGTTAGACATGCAACTAAAGATGTGAAAAAAATTATGGCCCCTTATAGTAATCCTCTTATTATTTATTACTTCATGTTCAACTTAGAAATCTAGACAAACATGAATTTCTAAAACTTTATCAGACACAAGCTCTCAAAGGATTTGAAACAAGTTTGTTTTACTAAATTATACAAGATGACATAACCTAATCTACACTAATTCTATAAGGAAGATAGAGGAAGACATTTTAATAAAGAGTTTGATCATTTTAGAAAAGAGGACTAGTGCCTTAGCTCACTGAGTAATAGAGTCAAAGCCTAAATAAATGAGCAAACATTCTTATAAATTTGAAACAAAGAACCAATACTACATCTACAATCCCAAAATATAGCTACAATTTCATCTAGATGAAATAAAAAGACTTAAGAGACATCACATAACCAAATCTACTTTAATAATCCACACCTTCTGAAAGAAATTCCATATGTTATCTTGAAAAGAGCTTTTCAAATACTTTGAAAATGTTTTACAATTGATGTATCAATCAACTAATTTAAAGATAAAAACAAGATAAAAAATGTAGCCCTAGACATATACATTATCCCCTAAAACCCTTAGGCTATTGTGGAAACATATATATCATAGAGATGACTCTACTAGATTTCTCTATACTTGTAAACAATGAATGACATAGAGACTCAAAACTAGACATACACAATTTGATGCCAAAGAATAAACTTAACAAGAGGAAACCTATAAAAATTTCTCCAAGGCCTAAATATTGTAGACAATGAAAGTAAGCAAGGTATGTGGAAATGCTCCCTACACTGATCTACTGACGAAAGATTTATGCAAATTTTAACTTTTACAATTATAGATTAAGATGCACATTAATAGAAAGGTAATAACAACATCCAAATGCAAATACAAAACTCACAACACAAGATATACACAGGGAAAACCCTTTCAGGTAAAAAACCTCACACTCCAAAGCTGCCCAACATATTATTCAGGAATCAAGAAGCTTACAATATACTTGCAGAGCAAGATTTCACAGGAGTATAACCAGCCAAAGATCTAGGAGGTAACTCAACATCTATAAGACTCTTACATGTGCAACCTCCATCTCAAGCTCTTGATATATAGGAGATACAATATAGTAAACCATCAACGGTAATTACAAAACAATGAGCCGAGAAACCACCCAAAAGTGGCACCCAAATTATCTCCAATAAAATATGCCTTGTGATGTGCAAAATCACACACCAACACGTGTAAATCTCCCCTTTACAACTCTTTTATGTGTCCAACATGTTTTCACATTTCCCAAAAATAGGAGGTCCAACTTTTGAAGGTCATAACTTTTGATCCGGGTGTCCGATTGATGAACCGTTTGATGCGTCAGAATTATCATGAAGATATCTATCAATTATAACCCAATTTGTCAGTTATGGCAACTTTTGGGGAATTTAGGGACCTCTAAGTGCCTCAAAACTAAGTTTGTTCAAAATTTTTTTCGGCAGTTTCAAAAAATAGAAACTTTAATATCTCGCAATCCAGGTATGATCTTGAGTCGAAAGTCACCCAAGATGTTTACTTAGTAGTTCCACAACTTTTGGGAAAATCTTAGGTCAATCTGAGGTCAAATGTAGAATTACTAAAAATATTAAGTTTTTTAGCTCTTTTGGAAACTTTGAAAGTTTTAGATCATTCTTCAAGATAAAGGGTATTTGAAAAAACCAAAACTAGGAAGAATAGTAACCTTTCATAGTTGTAAGGTTTAGACACTTTTCCTAACATTCACCCACTTTTCGAACACCTTGCAAGAGCAAAGGGAGTATCAACACAATGATTTAATTTCTAGGGGATGAGAGGCCCATAGACTCTGAACACCATCTGAACTTCTCTGTGCTCACAGGTTTTGTTAAGAAATCTGCAACATTTGTCAAAGTGTCAATTTTTTCAAAGTTTACCTTCCCATCCTCTACCATGTCACGAACAAAATGGTACTAGACATCAATATGCTTAGTCCTCGTGTGGAAAGTAGGATTCTTTGCCAAATATATGGCACTTTGACTGTCACAATAGATAGTAATCTTCCCTCCATCAAACCCTACATTAGAACACAATCTCTCAAGCCAAATAACTTCTTTACAAGCATGAGTTGCTTCCATGTACTCAGATTCAGTAGTGGACAAAGAAACCATAGGTTGCCACTCACTCATCCAACTAATAGCACCACCAAACATAGTGAACACATAAGCACTAGTGGATCTCCTGCTGTCAATGTCACCTGCCCAATCTGAATCCATAAATCCATGAATACAAAGTGAATGCCGAGGTCTTGTAAGATAACCATGATAACATAAGGAATATTCAAAGTACCCATAAATATATGAACACTCTCTTCACTACATCCTAATGTACCCATCTAGGATTAGCCATAAATTGACTAAGGACTCCCATTGCTTGGGCAATGTCTGGTCTAGTATAGACCATCGCATACAACAAAACTGCCAGTTGCACTAGCATAAGGAACTCTGCTCATATCCTCAACCTCAGAAGGAGACTTTGGACAATCTGCAACATATAACTTTATCCCCATTGTAACAGGAACAATCAAAGGTCTATAATCTACCATAATGAATCTCTCCAACATAGTGTTAATATAATTACTCTAGCCTAAACAAAGTTTCATGTTTACTTTATCTCTTCTAATATCGATCCCCAAAATGTACTGAGCTGCCCCTAGATTTTTCATCTCAAACTATGCTGACTACTGAGACTTCAAATCAAAAATCAAACTTTTACCATTCCCAATGAGTAGCATATCATCGACATACAATGCAATAATGAGAATGCGATCGTTGTCAAACTTGTAATAAACACAATGATTTGATTTTGATCTTATAAATCCAATACTCAACACAAAGGCATCAAACTTTTGGTACCACATCCTAGGAGACTGTTTCAAACCATACAAAAACTTTTTCAACTTGCAAACTAGATTTTCTTTACCTTTCACCACATAGTGCTTTAGCTGTGAGATATAGATTCTTTCCTCCAAGTCACCATGAAGGAATGTTGTCTTCACATCCATTTGTTCCAATTCTAGATCATATGCTACTGTAAGAGATAATAGGAACTGAATAGATGTCAACTTTGCAACGGGAGAAAAAATCTCACCACAGTCAATTCCCTCCACCTAAGAATACCCCTTCACAACCAATCTAGCCTTATATTTCTCAACACTTCCATCTACACCAAATTTATTTTTGAACACCCATTTGCATCCAACAAGTTTTCTTCCTTTAGGCAAAGGCACCAAATCCCAAGTATTATTCTTTTCCAAAGAAGCCATCTCCTCTTCCATGGCCTCCTTCCAATAACCTGCATATTTCATACCCATAACCTCGCTTATGCTCCTAGGCTCATCAGTGTTAGAAATCAAAGTAAAAATACAACTGGAACCATGCAATGAATACCCAAACCTATTAGGTTTCTGCCTTATCTATGTGGACCTCCTAAAAGATTTAGTAGCTTAGGTTCTTCATCTTGTTCTTAGCTTTCATAGCTACTAGATCTCTCCTCATTATCAGGTCCCATAGATATTTTTGGTTCAACTTTCTCAGGTGTGGAAGGAAGTTGAACCACATCCTCTTTCTTCTCTTCTTTCTCTGACTAAAAGACAATAGAAGAAGGATTGATCTCTCTCAAGATCACACTTCTACTATACAGAACTCTCTCATCTGTTGGATCCCAAAGCTTGCACCCTTTCACACCGATACCATAACCGATTAATATACACTTCACAGCCTTGTTCTATAATTTAGACCTCTTCTCCTTAGGTAAATGTGCATATGCCTCATGACCAAATACTCAAATGTGTCTCAATGAAGGATTTTTACCAAACCACACCTCCATAGGTGTCTTATCAATGAGTGTTGATGTAGGCAACTTGTTAACCAGATAATAAAAGGTAGCAATAGCTTCAACCCATAACTTTTGTTCAAGGCCAACTCCACTTAGCATACTCCTTGCTCTCTCCATCAATGTACTATTCATCCTTTTTGTAACTCCATTCTGTTGAGGGGTATACAGAGTTGTCTTGTGCCTCTCAATCTCCCGTTCTTTACAAAACTTGTTGAAATCTGCTGAACAATACTCACCACCATTGTCAGTCCTCAAACACTTAATCTTTCTATCCTTCTAATTATCTACAAGAGCTTTGAACTCTTTGAATATACTAAAGACTTCAGATTTGCTTCTAAGGAAATACACCCATGTCCTTCTATTGTAATCATCAATGAATGAAACAAAGTAAATAGATTTTGAAATTGAAGGAACATTAACATGACAAACACATTAGAATGAATCAAGTCCAACACCTCAGAAAATTTGTGAGAACTAGAATAAAATTAAACACGGTTTTGTTTTCTATAAATGCAGTGTTCACATAAATTGAACTCAAGATTACAGTCATTCAAACCCTCAACAAGATTTTTATTTTTCAGGGTCCTCAAACCTTTTTCACCAATGTGACCAAGCCTTTGGTGTCATAACATTGTCTTCTCAGCTGGAAGTTTCATCTCCATAGAATGAGCACCCTTAGGTACACAGAAAGCACAACCATCAGAAGTAGATGCAACAATCCTCTTCGCTGTTGGTTCCAATGGTGAGGATAAAGATTCTGAAGCTCTCTTCTTTGAAATAGAGGCACTAATGTACTAAACCACACATGAATCAAGCTAAAATAGAGTGCCAATCCGAACACCCTTAGCCAACACCATAGATCCTCTAGTCAGCTTGCATCCTCCATTCAAGAAAACAACCTACACACCCGTATAATTCAACTTACTTATAGAAAGGAGGTTCCATGCCAAACTAGGGATATGCAGAACATCATTGATCCCCTTCACTCATCCATCAAGGAATCGAATCAAGACTTTTCCACAACTAACAATCTTCATTGTAGAATCATCTCCCAAGTACACCTTTCCACCATCGTATTTTTCATACTTCAAAAACTAACCCTAATGTGAGGTCATGTGAAAAGATGCACCAGAGTCAATAAGCCACACATCTTCAGATGCATGTGTTGCCAAGGCAGTGACAAAAACTTCTCTTTCATTCTGAGATGACTTGTCAGAATCCAAATCATAGTTCTTTTTATTTTTCTCCTCCTTGCACTCTTGCGGAAGTGATTAGGTTGGCCGCAGTTCCAACACAGGGCCTTGGAATTTCTAGGAGATCTCCCACAGGATTTGGATCTTCCTTTTTCTTCCTTATTATCCTTTTTCTTTCCCTTCTCTTTAGATCTACCATGAACCGTAAGAGCCTCCTAGCTGATTCAGAAGACTTTCTTCGCATCTCTTTAGACAACAATGAAGAAACCACTTCATCCATCTTGAAGGTGGTAGTGGTCCTCCCAATGGCCATAACAAGGTGATCCCATGAATCTGGTAAGGAACACAGTAATGTCATACATCAATCCTCCTTCTCCATCTTCACACCAACATAGGTCAACTGGGCAACAAGCATATTGAATGTATTTAGGTGATTAGTGATAGATCCTCCATATTCCATCCTCAGAGAATACAATTTCTTTCACAGGAATAACTTGTTCACCAGGGATTTAGCCTGATAAACATCTCTAATCTTCTTCCAAAGATCCTTTGCAATCTTCTCTTCATGGATATTGAGGAGCACTGAATCAACTAAACAGAGTCTTATCAAACCCTTATCTTTTCGATCTTTCAGATCCTAGTCTACTTGAGGCATTGCCATTGGTTTTGTACCAGATATGGCATCCCATAAATCTTGATCTACAAGCATGTCCTCCATTTTGAGTTTCCACAACTCGAAATTACTGCCATTGAACTTCTTTATCTCAAACCTCCCAAATGTGCTCGCCATCATTTTCCTACAACAAAGATTTCAAAATCCTCTCCACAAGCTCCCACTCAAATGAAGATCAGCTCAAAAAATCCTCTACCCAACAAATAGAACCAAAGGTGATTAGGCTCTGATACTAACTGAAAGGAAGCAAGGTATGTATAAACACTTCCTACATTGATCTACTGAGGAAAGATTTATGCAAATTTTAAATTTTACAGTTACAGATTAAGATGCACATTAATAGAAAGGTAATAACAACACCCAAATACAAATACAAAACTCACAACACAAGATATACATGGGGAAAACCCTTTTAGGTAAAAAATGCCACATTCCAAAGCTGCCCAATATATTATTCAGGAATCAAGAAGATTACAATATACTTGCAGAACAAGTTTTCACAGGAGTATAACCAACCAGAGATCTAGAAGGTAACTCAACATCTATAAAACTCTTCCAAACAACCTCCATCTCTAGCTCCTGATAAATAGGAGATACAATACACTAAACCATCAAAGGTAATTACAAAACCATGAGCCAAGAAACCACCCAAAAGTGGAACCCAAATTATCTCCAATCAAATATACCTTGTGATGTGCCAAATCACACACCAACACATGTAACTCTCCCCTTTACAGCTCTTTTATGTGTCCAACACGTTTTCACATTTCCCAAAAATAGGAGGTCCAACTTTTAGAGATCATAAATTTTGATCTGTGTGTCCAATTGATGAACCATTTGATGTGTCAGAAAGCTCGTGAAGAGATCTATCAAGCTATAACCCACTTCATCAGTTATGACAACTTTTGGGGCATTTAGGGACCTCTAAGTGCCTCAAAACTGAGTTCAAAACATTTTTTGATAGTTTCAAAAAATATAAACTTTAATATCTTGTAATCCAGGTATGATCTTGAGTCGAAACTCACTTGAGATGTTTACTTAGTAAAATTTCAGGTCAATCCGAGGTAAAATGTAGAATTACTAAAAATAGTAAGTCTCGCCATTTTTAGCCCTTTTGGAAACTTTGAAAGTTCTAGATCATTCTTCAAGATAAAGGGTATTCGAAAAGACCAAAACTAGGAAGAATAGTAACCTTTCGTAGTTGCAAGGTTGATACACTTTTCCTAATAGACAATCCAAAAATTAACAAAAGATATTTTCTCCTAAGAGAAATATAGTGTATTTTCTATTAGATTTGATGCAAAACCCTCTTTGTTTAGGAATTGAATACATTAAAGTCATGCAACACACTCAATCAAATTAAATATTCTTATGTATATAGGGAAATCTTCATTAGATTAGATTCTTTGTACAAACATGGGAAAAACCTCTTTAATTATGAACATAAACTATTCACAAGCACCTAATTCTATTGGGTTTTGATTCCACTTAAAGGCTTGAAATATTGTCCATACTTAATCGAGTCTCATCTTTATCAAATGTAAAAAACAACATGGGCCCTATTAATTCTCATTAATTCTTTAGTTTCCTCCTCTACACATGTCAAAACAACCCACTAGACTAAATTTGCCTCTACAAATATGGTCTATGTTTCCTTCACTTTCTTAGCCATTATTGTAGAGATCTATATCAATAGGGCAGTTGGCACCTACCTCAACAGTCTAATTTTTTTCTAGGTTTGGTGCCCTTTTATTTCTTTGGCCTACCTTTCCCATCATTAATTATTGATCTAAAAAGTCTCTAGTTGGCCCTCCTTAGTCAAAGGCATGCTTTATGTAATGCCTTTTTTCCCCTTATGCTTTAGTCATGTGCCCAAGTTGCAAAAATCTAAAAGTTTCTAAGTATAAGGTTCTTTATATTCATTCTTTGTCATTTTAAAAGTTTGTGGAACTCCCAAAGATTTTGGAAGTTTTCCACCCTTTCCACTCTTCCCTTTTCTCTTCACATCCCTATAGTCTCTCAGGTTTGCAAACATTTTGTGGACTTCTACACCTTTGGAAAAAGTTTTTTGTTTTCACTATTTCTTGCATCGTCACTTCCCTTCTCCACTTTGTGGGATTATGGACCCCATTCAGATGTTTGAACCTCCCCCTTAATCCTACAAACTCCTTTTCTCATGTTCTCATTCAATGACCCAACTTCCTTTGTAGACTTGTGGAACTCTCTCACACTTTTTCACATGATCTGAATTTCCCCACTTCCTCCACTTTCTTACATCCCCCCATGGATGTTTATCCTTCATCCTTTGTGGAGTTGCAAAATTCTTTTAGAATTCTAGATTTTCCTCATTTCGCTTTAAACATGGCATCTCCACAAGTTTGTTTCAATTTTGATCATTCTTGTAGGCTTGCAGGACTTTTGTTGTAGCACTACTTTTTTACATAGTTAATTAACTACTTGCAACAGATTTTATTATAGTTAATATTTAGAGTTAAGATAGAATAATATATTTAATGATGTTAAAAGAGATGTAATAACAAATGTAAATTACAATAAATGATAATTTAATAAGATCTCTAATGTAAATCATTAACAAGACAACTTGGATAACATAATCACATAATCATATTACATCAAAACCTATCAATATCTTTTTATTAACAATAAGTTCAATACTTATCTGTATGAAATTTGCAAGAATCCAAAGATTGCTGGAATGGACCTTGGTTCAGCCTCTTCCGTCTATGAGCAATTTGGGAGAAATAAGCGTACTTTGCTGCTCTACACGAGTGTTGGTTCCTCTAGAACAATGCTCAATACTTGTGCAATACCGAATCCCTGGCCAAGACTGTCCTGAGTGCACCTCTGTACCCCAGGTTGGACACACACATAAGATGTGCCCCCTTCTCCGTCTTGCTCACAACCTGCTAACCTAGAATCCTATTCCCGCAATGTATGAGGCTTAATTATTTTCTCTTTCTTGTGTGTTCTCCATCTTTTTTTTTTGAGAGATGCCTCCTCCCCATTCTAAGTCTCACACAAATGCCTTATATAACCTTTTAAGGGGTGGTTTCTAAACCATCACACCCTTTCACAAATGTTGTAATTAACAATTAGTTAATAAACTTAATAATTCCTCCCTTTTAAAAGGGGTTTTCATAATTATTCTTTATTATAAACTTTATCCTCTTATAATTTCAAAGTCTTATTCATAAAATAGCCTTCTTTTCCATTTTGGGAAAAAGTCTCATAACAATTCCCCCCCTGTAAATTAGTTGTTGTCCTCAGTAGCTCAAGTTGAATCTACAACATAATTCACCAAAAATAATTAGTCAAGTAACATTATCGATATCACAATGAATCTACATTTATAATCATATTCCTAAAATTTTAGATCTTCTCAACAACTCTTCTGCTTTAGCTGAATCCCATAGAGATACTTTGTTAACATGATTATAACTATACTTGTACATTTTCACATGAAATAGATCATGAATTTATACTTGAGAAACTGATACAAGTGTATACAATAAATCTCCTATCAAATAATCTTTTAATTTTGGTCATTAATGTGTAACCTTATCTTTAATACAAATATTTTAATCTTTTATGTGTCACCTCAACATAAAATATACAAAAGTATTATCATGTAATCACATAGTACTTACCTAGTGAATAACATGCATATCCCATACTATGTAGTCACTCATCATTGAGTACTATATACTCAATACATTCAAATATGATAGTCATGCATTCCAGACTACATGAATATCCTCTTTTCATATACCAAATACAATTGGATAGCAACAAATACATCAAAACATGTACCAAATTATTGGGTTGATCAAGTCCAATAATGAAGTACAATAAAACAAAGATGGTACAAAACAATCTTACAAGGCAACTTAAGCAACAAAACATCAACAACTATTACCATCATAAAGTACTTCATAAAGAAATGTTGGGTCTGATATTTCCTTTCAATAATTAGGTTAATTGAATATCTTTCTTCATCTTTTCCTAAAATAATTAAAGACACAATTCAAGGTCTTTTGATTGATTTACCAAACCCAAATCCCCAAACAATGTTTAAAAATTTAATATTTCATAGGATGGGTTACCAATATTTCTATGCCCTTAGAGTCTCTAAATTATAGTATATGTGATCATGTAATTTCGATTAAATATCCATGTGCTTAGGATGCGTAAGATGATTAGATTCCTGATATGAATTTTAATAACCTTGATGTGTTTCTAGAAGTTTGACAACATATGGAAATTCACAAAATCTTTCTATAAAATATAAAACATGTTGAAGATTTAAACATTACATAAACCAACTCTTTTCCAAATAACTCCTTGAGGATTTTCCATATCACAAAAATGTTTTATTTAATCTAAGAATGGCTTGAGTTGGGATTGGCTCTCCCCCTGTAAATTCCAACATGTCCTCATGACAAATGCTAAGATGATCATTTTTGTTTCATATCTTATAACAATAGTGTTCTATTTCACCTAAACAACACCATATTTTCTAAAGTTTAAGATATGAAAAATGATCCTGGGACCTGTGGGTTATGGGCCCACAATGTAACTTATTGTAAATCAATCTAGTTGTCAATTTTTTGTCTTTAGCTATCAACAAGTATAGGAACACCACTTTCGAAGAAATAGAAATAAAAACTAAATAAAAATTTGAATGGATTTACAATTTGTCTATTAGAAAGACTAACTTATTAACTCTAAATTTTCCAAGAGAACTTTAATGTACGAGAGAGTACGGGCCAAATTGAAATAGTTTTAACAAGACTTAACTTAATACAACTAAAGTTTCATTGAGATCTCATGATGTATAGATAAATCTTTCCAAAACTTCATGATTAATCTAACTACTATATTTACATGAGTTAATTATCAAAGTTATGGTTCTAAACACCCTTCACAAGTGGTCATGAAATAAAATTGGAAAGAAATATCAACCTTTAATTATGGTTCACCCCAATATATTTTGAATGTATTTATCATATTGAAATTATTATATAGTGCTCTAAAAAATATCTTCTAAAATACTTTTGCACCTTAGAAGTATACTTGACTATAACTAATGTAATTATTTCCTTTAGACTATGCCATTAATAGATTATCATTAATAGCTACTATAAATGAATGACACTTCACACCTACATGATTATTTGATCCTTATTCAGCAATCCCACTATATATTAGTAGATAAAAATATAGGTTACATAGGATAATTCCCTCATCTAAAGAAGTACCAACCTAATGAACTTATAAATTTTTACCTTGGGTTAGTTGTTGTGGTACAGTCTTAATAGAGAAATAATAGTTATAATGAGACAATATTTTGGTATGTTTTTGAACCTTGTGTGGTCATAACTCAATTATACACATTGAAATACATTACAACTAGACCATGGGCAAAGGAACGACACACCTAACATCACAAACTCTTCATAAACCTTAACCACTAAGTTCCTCATAAATGAATTGACATAGTTACTTATTGAGCTACATGTAGGTATTTAGGAACAACTGGGATTAAATAGGGCCCCCATAAACCACATGTAACATCAATACTCAGAGCCAACATGTGTGTACCTAATTTGATAAGGAGTAGGACAACACTAACTTGGTTTGACCAATGTATAAAAAGGACTAGTAATGAAAGGATGATCCATATTACACTCTTATCAAATTCATCTTTTCCATCATGATTGATCTCTCAACCATCTAATTATGAATTCCTAAAATAATTTAAGGACACCTTAATTCAAGGTCTATTGATTGACTACCCAAACCCAAACATTATCTAAAAAATCAATATTTCAAAAATGGGTTACTAATATCTACCAACCATGTAGTTCTATATGTGAAAAAGTGGGGGGTAGTTCAAAAACATTATCAATAAACTGATAATACTTTATTCATGTGAACACAACTAATACTAATAAAGACATAAAGTGAATGGTTAGTAAACACCTCTTGGTAGCTTGAGATCAAACTCAATTGAATAACTCTTCAATCCAAACCAACTGCATTCCTTGAATTATGGATACATTCATTCCATATTTTACATGTCCCACCAATAAGTCTACAAATGAATAATGCTAGACTCTCGTGGACATATAATACCCAATTCATGATATAAAAATATGATATCCACTAAATTTTCTTGTAATCAGAACATTCCACAAGATGTTGCTTGATAAAATCTACCTTTGTTAATAAGGTATAGTCTTGCTCCATAGGCCTACATAGCTAATGCCCAAGGATGTAGTTTCTTGAATAACTTCACAAAACTCCAAAATACCTCATGTATAACATGTATGTTATCCAAATTAGAGTCGTTACTTAGATCATTAATGTGATCCAAATACTAATTTATATGTGTCCTATTACAAGTAGCAACTCACTATACAAGTGCCTCTATATGTTTTTGTAATTGTCTTCTAGACCACGACTCTTATAATTATTATCCTATATATTAAATTTATCAATTTAAAAAAAATTAAAGGAATAAAGGAAAGACCTAGTCACGAGAAATAGATCAAACAACATTAATGTAATACTTCAACAAACTCATTAGCAGGATTTCAAATAAACAATGCTCGTCAGCCAAAATTCCATTCTCTTTCCTATGTCCTTATTACATATGTTCCTAGGTCCTAATCATCGACTGGTTCAACAACGAGATCGACCCAACCCTCCATTGAGGAAACCCCTCATCATCACTTCAGTAAAGAAACAACATTAAAAGTTTAAACTGAAACTGAAATGATATTTATCTAAGTTGCTTTCATTTCTTTTATTGGGAATTTACTAAACCAAATATCATCCTTTAAAATAGGATGAGAACCTTCAAAACATAGTTTGGTTGAATGGATAGGTAGTTTTTGAAACTAGGTCCCTTTTGTCATACTACATGCCATTTAAATTTATCGAGACTCAGGAGAGTTATAAAAGAAACCAATAGATTAACATATGCTTGAGAAATCTTATCTTGATCTAAAATGAAACATGGGCAAAGCGGGTGACAATAATAAACATTATAAGCATCAGATAGAAGCAAAACATTCTTCTGCAAAATAAAAGACAATCTGCTATATGTTTCCGAGCTCCATCTATTCTGATCCATTTTTCTTCGAACCAACTGCATCATTTGCCAGAACTTTGAGCTCAATGGACCTTTTATTTATGTGGCATTCTGGGCGGTCAGGCAAAGCTGCCAGCCTGACTTTCTTATCTATGTAGCGCACATATGTCCTCTTGTCGCCACTTCCACCAAGGACCCTGTGTCCATGGTCTTTCATAATGTTATCTACTATTAATGAAACCCCCTTACTATTAATGTATTTTTCTCGTCTTCCCAAAAGAAAAACTAATAAATGAAGCCTTTAGTTCCCAGTTAACACATCCTTCGTATCTACAACCCAACTACATTGTAAGCAATGATAATGATGATGGCATATATTTTGCAATGGAAATCATACTGGAGTCGCATCATAATGGAGCCCATCTTGGCATAGTCGAAGGTGAAGGAAAAGGAAACTAATGTCGACCTGGTATTGAATGACAACATTGCAGTTATTGAGAGTTCTTTGTTTACTAAAATGAATACCTAATGTCCGATTCAACTCTCTTTCTAATAAAAAACTACAATTTCCTTATATCGGATGTTCTTCCTTTTGAAAGGGTACGAATTTCCTTTAGAAATGATAAATCTATGTTCTATGTTTTTATGACTTTAGTAAACTGAATAGGATGCGACCTTTCAAAACCAAAGCTTAGTCGAATGGGTATATGGTGTAGGTGGGCATAAGTAGAAAACAACAAATTTTTTAATGACAAAAGTTCATAGGGTAACGGAGGATAGGGAGAGAGAATTAGAGGAGGAGAGATAAATATTAAAAAATATTATTTGTATAGTATAATAAATAGATATAAGGTAGTGTTTATTTTTGTTTTGTATTTCAATAATAAATATTTATATATTGTATAAAATTGTAAAATTTGGTTATATATATATATAATTAGGAATCAATTTTATGATTGAAAACTATAAGAAGCAAGACAAATAATTGAGGAATTAACCACATGCCTTAACACAATCGAGGGTACAATGATATTAATTGATCTTATAACCACAAGTCATAAAATGGAAGGCTCTTATAGTCACAAGATTGTTTAAGGGTTATATAGCCTTAGCAAAGTTGACTTAAAACATGTTATGGTTTAATTCATATGTCTAGGAAAGTAGAATGTAATGCTAATTATGGACAACATTTTAAACATGGATATGCATACACATATATGACCCAAGATTTTCAATAATACAAATGAAGAACCAAAGATTAGTATATGGATAAAGTTTATAGGTTATGACTTGTAATATTGGGTTTGATGTTTTTAGAGGTTAAGGTGAATCTAAAATGTTGGATATATAAAAGGAGTATATTATAGATTGGTTAATATAAAATTTGAAAGCATATAGCACACTTTAGATAGAAAGGCCTGATCATTAGGCTTTGATACCAAATGTAGCACTACTTTTTTACATAGTTAATTAACTACTTGCAGTAGATTTTTAAATGTAGCACTACTTTTTCACATAGTTAATTAACTACTTGCAGTAGATTTTAATATAGTTAATATTTAGAGTTAAGATAGAATAATATATTCAATGATGTTAAAAGAGATGTAATAACAAATGTAAATTACAATAGATGATAATTTAATAAGATCTATAATGTAAATCATCAACAAGACAAATTGGATAACATAGTCACATAATCATATTACATCAAAACCCATCAATATCTTTTTATTAACAATAAGTTCAATACTTATCTGTATGAAATTTGCAAGAATCCAAAGCTTGCTGGAATGGACCCTGGTTCAGCCTCTTCCATTTGTGAGCAATCTAGGAGAAATAAGCATACTTTACCGCTCTACACGAGTATTGGTTCCTCTAGAACAATGCTCAACACTCGTGCAATACTGAAGCCCTGGCCAAGATTGTCCTGAGTGCACCTTTGTACCCCAGGTTGGACACACACATAAGATGTCCCCCCTTCTCCATCTTGCTCACAACCTACTAACCTGGAATCCTATTCCTACAATGTACAAGGCTTAATTATTTTCTCTTTCTTGTGTGTTCTCCATCTTCTTCTTTCTTTTTTTGAGAGATGCCTCCTCCCCATTCTAAGTCTCACACAAATGCCTTATATAGTCCTTTTAAGGGTGGTTTCTAAATCATCACACCCTTTCACAAAGGTTGTAATTAACAATTAGTTAATAAACTCAATAATTCGTCCCTTTTAAAAGTGGTTTTCATAATTATTCTCTATTTATCTCTATTTTAACCAAAGGATCATAATATCCTTTAATTTCCATCTCCCTTTTAATTATAAAGGGTAAATAAACTTTATCCTCTTATAATTTCAAAGTCTTATTCATAAAATAGTCTTTTTTTCCATTTTGGGGAAAAAGTCTCATAACATTTGTGGACTTGTGGCTTTCTTCCAATGTTCTTGACTTCCTTCCTAGTCCTACAATCCCACTTTCTTCCCTTTCCCTTCATATAGACTTGCAAGTTTCCCATGGACTTCTTCCATATTTCCAAAGTTCCCCAAGTCCTTGTCTTCCTTACATTCCAACACACTTTGCCCTACGGAACATTAATACTTCACTTGCTCCCTACATTATACATGACCACCATTAATGATCCCTTAGAGATTTATATGATCTTTGTAGCTGCACATGCTATGGTACATGTCTCTAGAATTTGCATATTTATGGACTTGAGCCCATTCTACATGGCATGTGATGAAAATGAATGATTGCATACAAAAATCCATGTTGGCATGATTTAAGTAGACATGGGTGACCTGCAAACCTATTGACTACTCTGGCATTTCTACTTAGCTTGCATGGTGAAATTGTAATGATATATTTACATGTAATAAGATGTAAAAAGGGGTAGTCTCTGACCTAATTCATGTCCATGTTGCTGAAAGTGTATTCTAGGGTATCAAATAAAGTGAAGTTATAGCATTGTAAGGAAAGATCATGTTTGTATGAGCTATAGGAACATGTAGTCAGGGTAAGTAGTTGTGTGATCATATGTATATGACATGCCCTGTGAGGTATTGCTGATTTTATCTAGATTACTGAGTACATATGATATGTAATATTTCTATCTTACATGTTGTGACTTTATTTTCCATTGGAGTAGGCACTGATTAGTTGGCGTAGGATTCAATCATTCATTTTCATAAAGTTTTTTCCATTTCTATTTTAGACTATAGTTGTTGTTTTAGTCATGATTTATCTTAATCAGTTCAATTCCCTATTAAGGATACCTCTAAGAATGCCCTCTTTCATCTAGTTAATCCCAAAGTGAAGACTACCCACTCATAATAGTTTGCCTTAATCATCCATAATCTATTGATGAGCCCATGTCTTACCTTCATGATGATAATTACCTAGATTTGAAGCTAGGATAATACTCTAGGATTATGGACTTGCAATTTTGGGACCCAATAAAATAGCGCCATTATTGGGGATATGTTAATATAGCCCTTATCTTGAAGACTAATGCAACACAGTAATTGAAGAAGGCTTGTAACAATGCTCTTTTTTTATGTACATTTGGAGATCCATCTGATTATGCCAACACAATGGTATTGTTGCCAAGGATATGATATTTTGGCTCTTAGTGAAGACCTCAACAATTTGATGAAGTTTATTGTTGTTGCAACTATGTATTTTATTGTGTGTAGTTGGTATCCCATCAACTTGCACCAACATAATGGTGTCATTGCTGGAGAGATGAAATTGTGGGTTATGAATGAAATGAAGACTAAGATGGTGAGCTAAACCTAGAACAATTTGTTTCCTTGGAGATTAGATATGCTTCAAGGCATTCCTCTTTTGAAAGAGGTGGTGACTCTACTATCAGGAACTAGGCTTGTTGCTATTGCTTCTTGTTTGTTGTTGGTGCATCTAGACGATATCTCAAGCTTGCACTAGCTAGTAACAAAGGTACACAAGAATTTTCTTCCTTTCTCTTGAGATAGTTTCTTTCTTGATAAAGAAACACTTAAAATTATAAGACCTAAATTTTTTATCCTGCATGATAGAATGTTATAGTCATGGCTTCTTGGTTTGATAATAACCACTTTAGAGTTGCTCCTTCGACATATGCACCTTCTTATGTCTCAAGCCATAGAAAATATGATGAATATTACTATGATTCATAAGGTGATGCCTATTCATGTTGTTGAAATACTTGTGCATGTTATGCATACCCATTTTAAAACCTTCAAGCATCCATGTAAAAATAAGATGAGCTCATTAGGAAACATAAAGAAATTGAAACAATAATTTGAATTGCTTGAGTCTAAATTAAAATCCAATGTACTTTCTTCTATTATAAAATTCCCTATGATTTAGTCCCCCATCATTCCTCTAGAAATCACCTACAAGCAACTTAACCTCTCTTGGGTTGACTATGAAATGCAAACAATAATAGATAGGGTCTTTTTTGAACACAATGCAGTATTGAGAGGGGGGCGAGGTGAATCAATATTAGTCCCCCATCATTCCTCTAGAAATCACCTACAAGAAACTTAACCTCTCTTGGGTTGACTATGAAATGCAAACAATAACAGATAGGGTCTTTGTTGAATACAATGCAGTAATGAGAGGGGGGTGAATCAATATTATTTAAACCTTTTTCACTTTAGATGCTTTCAAATAGATGCAACATTTAAACCAAGAAAAGCATGATAGCACACCAACAACACATTATATATGTGGAAACCCAAGATGGGAAAAACCACGGTGAGTCAACTGCTTGGATTTACTGTCCAAATCTAGCCTCACAAAGTAAAATAAAGTTTACAATAATATTTATGGGCACCAACCCAAAGGAGACACCAATCCCTTAATTTATGAGCACCAACTCAAAAGAAGCACCACCCTCCTATTACACTGCTTTATGGGTACCAACCCAATGGAGACACCAATCCCCTAATGTGCTACAACACATATAATATATATCACATGAGGCATCAACCTTTATACTATTTAATTACTATATCAATATTTAGTAGATGAACATGCTAGACTAATTCTGATGGATATTACTAATTTCATACACTTACTTAACCTTTATAGTTTGATGGTAAGTTTGTTATGTTGTTGGCATCACCTCAACTACCAACTCTTCTATAGGTCACACACCATCCTACATAATCTCCCTTTGTTCATTTCTGTCAAAAGAAACCATAACCCTTTTAGTATAGAAATCAAAATGATATCAGATAGTGTCTGCCTTTTGATTTTTCATTTCTTGCTTGCTAATACATCTTTTTATGTGTATTATGAATTGTATTTATATACAAGGCTTGTTCTTATTGTTGAGAAAGGTTGGCCTACAAACCTTTAATTTAAACTGTAATGTCAGAAAATGTCCCCTTGGGGGCTTTTCCCTCATAAGGTTTAGCTCTTGGGTCTTTTGCATGCATTTAGGACATCTTAGTTCATAATTTGGCATCTCGATGGAATAAGCCCTAGGTAACATGACAAATGGGACCTAGGAGGACCCCTTTGATATGTACCCTACCCAAAATAGGGGGGGAGGACTTGGTCGCCTGCGCCCTATTTTGGGGTAGCCCTAATTTCTGGGTGTCAGTTTATGACCGTTATTTGGGTCCTTTGCCGACATGGTAAGTTTGAATTATGAAAATCTTGGCAGGAGTGTTTGTAGTTGCATATAAAAGCATGCTTAGGCATTCATTTATAAACTAAATTTCATTTAGATGATTACTAGAAATCTATTGTGTTCTCAAGGTGATTCAAGGCTTTCATTGTCTTGCAAGAGCAGACTTGTGTGGTTTATGTGTTTGTTTGTAGATTTGAGCATCCATTTCATCATGGAATGAAGAGCATCTTCCTCCCATGATATCTTCACTACAAGGTGACATTATATTGTGTTTTCATTATCAATTCCTTTAGTTTTTGCCTCTGCCCCACAAGGGCACACACTCTCTATTTGACAATGGTGTTTGGAGACTTAAGTGTCCTCTAGGGCTTGACTGAGGCAAGCCTTTAAACACCACAACCCCCTCCCAAAGTCTTGTGATTGCATGTTACAGGTGTCACATTTGGGAAAAGTGAAGTTGCAGGAGGGATTGGCAGACATCAAGGATTTAGGATCTAAAGAGAAGCAAGACACCAGAGCATTTCCAGGACTTGGGTGCTTGCACTAGTGTCCTCCATAGACAAATTTTTAGAAACAGAAGTTACAAGGCTGATTAGTGTCGGAAGGAGGTCCGGATCCTGTGAAGAAACTGGTACCTTGGACTTGGGCGGCCGCACCTTAGTCTCTGACTGTTCCACCTTAGAACCCCAAAAATAGGTACTCTGTGATTTGCTATTTTACTTACGTCTGTAAGAACTTTTTCTGTTATTCATCAGTTTATTGCCGTATTTGCATAATTAGGGTTTTAATGGTCAATTGAGCATAAGAGAAGAAAAATTGGTAATTAAATTCCCTAATCCAAGCTTCCCTACATCTCACAATGATCTAGAGTATGATAGTGAATTGCCACTCTACCCTAGATCCTTGAATGTAAAGTGGAAGGGCAAGTTTAAACATCAAAACACTAAAACATTAAACAAATCCAATTTTCCACTAAACATAAACAAACCTATATCTTCTAGTCAGCTAAATCTCAAATTTTCATGAATGATCTTAGTTGGCTTAATCTCTAATTTCATGAATGATCTAATTTGTATTCACCATTTTATCTAGCTTGGACTCCAAAGTGTTTTACTCCACCTAATTGAATAAACTCCAGCACAGTTGCTATTTCCATCATAGACTGTGTCACCTCCATTTGACTGAGTAAAATCTTGCATTACAGTTGTTGTTTCCTTTCACAAACAATGTCACCATCATCTGATTGAGTAAACTCTTGCATTACAATTGTTGTTTCCCTCATATGTTGTGTCTCTGACATTGGCTTCATGGACTTGACAATAATTATTAAGAACAATTTCTTCTCTGCTACAGTAAATTCTCCATTTACAACTTTAGTTTTTGTCTCCATGACTTCCTCTATTCCTGTAGCTAGGAAACTTGTCTTTGAGGATTCATCAAAAAGTATTAAAGGCTATTTCTTCTCTGCTACAATAACATCTCTATTTGTAGCTTCGGTTCCTGTCACCATGACTCTCTTAGTTCTTGTCTCTAGGACTGCTGGAGAGACAGATACACTATTTATGTCTTGGAGATGATTGATCTTGAAGTGCATTCAAAGCAAGCATATTCAAAATTGAAAGGGCATGTATTGTCAAGATTCATCAGACCTTTGATGGTATTTCCACACAAACCAAACCATCTGTATTGTCTTCTTCAGGAACAATCCCACTTTCCTCTAACCTAATCCCCTCATTAGTAGCAATACCAATACCATTAACAATGCTTAGTTATTAACAAGTTTTTCTTGAAATGCCTTCCATGATTGTAACACTTGATAGGCTCCAATTACACTCATGATCAATAATTATGTTTACTCCATTACTATTCTTGGAAAAGTGATATTGCAAGGTAGACTTGCAGAGAAAACATCTGCACACTATCTAGTCACCAAACTACATTGTACATGGATGATTAAGTCATAGAAATGTTGGAAAGCATGTCCCCTATCCATTTTAAGACCACAACCTGTAAGACAACACAAAAGACAAACCTAAGTGCTTTTTGGCAAGTCACCATCAGGCTATCATAGGTCTTTTACAACTCCTTTGACATCAATGACAATATGTAAAATAGTCTTAAGTTGGATGCCTCTATTTCATGGGCAATACAAGGAGGTGATCATGTAAATGCATTTGTAGATTTAATGAATGGATTCCAATTTTGTGATGAGGACATATGGCTAAGGTTCTTTTCTAGATCTCTCCATGGAAGTGCATTGTTATGGCTTGGAAGCTTCCATTCTCATTACTTCTCTACTTGGTCCAACCATGTGATTACATTTGATGACAAATACATAAGTTAAACCCTTCCTCTCTTATCAATAAACTTGTAAGAATGAAATGAAAGAAGTTGAATCAAGTAAATACTTCAACCACAGGTTTGTTGTTCCCTCTCTAAAATCCTAAGTGATTGTATGCTTGATATATCTACATGCACTAACATTTTCTATGAGGCCTATGAGGTTGATTTAAGCACTATGCTAAATGAATTAAAGCTTACAAGTTTGCAACATGCTTATGAATTGTTTGACCACCTTGAGAAATTGAGGGAGGAGTACATAATGTAGCTATTATTTCCAAATGTGGTGCTTTTAAGGAACAAGTAAATATATAGTGGGTTGAAGATGCTTAATGGGACCTTCCAGCTTCTCATATTGATTTTATTGATACTTCATCAGTTTCTCCTACATTGCATGATGATATTATGAGTCTTAATGAAAAACTTTACATGAAGATTATGATGGGTCTAGTGGTACATTCTTACATGTGAAATCATTTTTTCTTGCTAATTATATGCACATACAGCATGACGATGTTTTATTGATTGGTGGGTTTAGATTATATCTAAGTGGTAGAGATTTAAAATGGTTTGATTCATCTTGGTCTTTCTATACTTCCTTCACTAGTTTAGCTAATGATTTTATTGGGTACTTTCTAGGCCTAATTAAAATAAGGATAGTATGGAGTTAGCAATGATGTATAATAGTGATTTATCTATCAAACCTTGTTCTCCTACTATTCATAGGACCTATAAGTATATTAAGCTTACTATTCATCATAGCATACCTATTTTAAGGTTACACACGGCATAAGAGAGAAACCACTTGATATGACAAATGAATACATTACTTAGATATCCTTGCCATTTCTCACCATATTCCATGTTTTTTCTTTCCTTTATTGGATTTACATTTTCATTTTTTGTGTGATTCATATCACTTATTCCTTGTTCTTGTTGATGGGTGTTTTTGCACACAACAACATAGGTCAAATAGTAGGTACTTCACCTCTCTTGAAAGGAATCCTATCCCAAAATTTTAGAATAGGACTGCCCCAATGTTTTTACTGTCAGATTTTGACTTGTAGGATAACTCACTAGATATGTGCTCAACTGTTCCAAGCATGGGGCCTTACATGCATTGTAGGGTTTGTGATGTATGATGGTAGTTAGTGTTTTGAAACCCTAAGACAATGTAGATTGTGAAGTCTGAAATCTATCAACAAATGAACAATGTAATGCTACTTAAAACCTTAAGTCTATCAATCTTTTATAAAGAAAATGCAAAACAATTGGAGGGTAAAGAGAAAATAAAACCTAAGGACAAATCACAGATAACTTGAATGCCGTAGATAGACAAACACTCTATATAAAACCAATTTCTTCTTAACTAGGATATAACCACAATGCCATAGAAACGGTGCAATCTTCAATGGTATTTTAGGATTTTCAAATCACATACATTCATTAAACACCCAATTACCAACACAATTTAATTAGTGTTATGAAATCAAACTAAATTCATTTAGTGGGTTCAAACTAACCATGCAAAGTTACTTACAATCACCAAGAACAAATGGTATGAACCAGAGTATTCATCAGATATCCAAACATTCATTCACCACTACAATTGCACTTTATATAAACAAGAATGGAAATGAACCATGAAATCTAAAAATTAATAAACACAATAACATAATGTGCAGCAACACCTGTAATCATGCTTTGTATTAAATCAAAATTTTGGTATAGTCTCAAAGATTCATTTGTCCAACCTTGCAATGAGAGAAAATGATTGCCTTTTTATAGATGGGCAGGCATACTAAGTTTTTGAATGAATGGTTGAGATTAACTCATCCCCAATGGCCCAAATTTAACAATATTTAATTTTGGTTGGTGGGCAATTAGAATCGTGGATTTGACTTCGTCTTATAGGTAAAAGACAAAATTACAACTTTACAAGTCATTATAATAAGACAAAACAATCACTTTTGGAGTTGTCTATAAAGACAAAACTCTTTTATAATGATAAAACCAGGAAGAAGAGATGTATGACACTTTTCTAGAGGAGGTGGCAACCTAGCTAGACCTGGCACTTTGACTAAGTCACTGTTGAGTTGGCTTTCTGCTTATCACCATCATCAATGACTACCTTATTTTTATTTGCCTCCTTTTTGTAGGCCATAAGTGCCTCCAGCGTTGGATTTCTCTCTGTTGGTGCTAGGTCTTTGAAAAAATCTATTCTAAACTTTATTGTATCCACTGATCTAGACCATTTATGATACGGTATTGATTTAGCTCTTATGTTTTTCTTAAACTCTTTGAACTGGGCTCTCAGGTCACTCGCCCTGTCTAAGTTTGTAGTGCAAAATGGTAAGGAGTCTCCCTGTAGCACCACCCCAATTTTATTTTTACAATCTTAAACATCTATGGGAGTTGTATCATCTAGATATAATTTAGTAGAGGCTCATAGTAAGTCATTGAAACTATATATTGCCTCCAAAAGTTGAGCCTTTGCCATTTCTGCCTCTACTTTTGCTTTATCAAAAATTTCTCTCTTGAGATTAAGCTTTTCTAACCATGTGTTTGGCATATGCAATTTATCCTTAGACAAAAAGTTCTCCTCAATGAGAACCTCTTTTGACAGTTTGCTCATAGTAAGGATTCTTGGGTGTATATGGGAGTAGTAGTCATCGTAGTTATTGAAATCAAATATTTCTTCCCATTTAGACTTAAGTGCACAAAAATCCTTATGAACCTCAACAATGTATTCAATGACTTCACAGCCATCAGGATATATACTTCTATCCCACTCTTCTGTTACTGAGGTTGCTAATCAAATACCATCAAATTTTGCTAATTCCTCCTTTGAGAGAATTGAAGGGGATATAACTATACCATCCTTAGTATGCATGGGATTGATCATGTATTTGATGCAAGACCTCAATTCCCCATTTTGTTGCTTAAGCTGCTTCTTTTTCAGCTCATCTTTGTCTAGTCTATTCAAAATGTTTGAGACTAAATCCTTAAACTCATCTAGAATCTCCTCAATCCTAGAAGTTGGGTCAAGATTTATTATTGACATTGTATAATATTTTGGCCGTATATCCTCCTTATTGACTTGGGTGAGAGGCACAACAACCTCTGCCACTCTAGAACTAGAAGCATCTTTATAGATCCTAGACTGAACTTTTTCCTTCTTTTGCTTGTTAGGTTTCTCCAGTCTAGCTAAGAAGTTATCCAAATTCAACTCTACTACCTCAATCTGAGGAGGCTTATTCTAGATCCTTTGTTGTAGCCAAGAAGGAACTATTGATGAATGAATGGGAGAGCCAATTTAACTCCCTTTTATTTAAAGAAATTGATGCAATTGCATCTCTTGAATCTGGCTTCTTATTAATACCATCATCAATCCCAATATTCCCTGTATCTATCTTGGGAGGCAAATTGGCCCGACCCAACTACTGTAATTGTTGTGCAGTGTCTTGTGTAGCATTATTCAACACAGTGTCATCTATATTGTCCTTTACAGGACTATCATCTAAGTCCACTATCTCCACTATGCTCATGTCTATTAGAGGATTGTATGATACATCTTCAATGTTGACCTCCTCTACAGTGGTGATGTTCATCTTTGCAAAGACCTTCTCAATTCCCTCTAATAGTGGTACCTATGGAGAGGAGGGCTTGGGATCATCCTTGTTGTCCCAAAATGGTCTAGTCAGGGAAGTATTAATTGTTAGAAAAGAATTTACATCATAACTAGGTAGCTGCACTTGTGATAGGTTTGCAAATGCTACAAAACCCAGGGAAGGAGGAATGGAGGGAGGAGGAAGAATAGAGGAAATAATGATAGGAGTGGAAAGGTTGAGGGGTGGTAAGGAGAAGGAGGGTGGTGAAAGGATAGTGGAGATGGGAGGCAGAGAGACAAGGGAAGATGGAGTGGATGAGATGGAGGGAATAGAAATGGGAATGGGGAAAAAAAGAGGAGTTTATGAAGAAATGGGAAGGTTGGTGGATGGTAAGAGAGGAGAAGATGGAGGAGAAAGAGAGGGTACGGCTGAAGAGACCACAAGGGGAGAAGGAGCAATAGGCATACTGGATGATATAGGAGGTGATGCCTTGGGAATTGCAGGAGAGGAAGAGGAAATTGTGGAGGAAGAAGATAAAACAACATCTGGCACTGTAGACACCACAAGGGAAGTAGTGGAAATAGGGGTAGGAACTACAGTTGTGGTAGCCATTGAGGAATCTAATACTATGTTCAGGGTTGGGGCCTTCTTTGTTACCTTAACCTTCTTAACCTTTGACCCTTCCCCTTCTCCATTTGCATTGCTTTGCTCTTGGAACTTCTAGTCTATACAAGAGAAGTGCTTCCTCTCATCTACTTCTTTTTCTTTGGCTCTTTGGTCACCTTTCCCTTACCTTTTCTATCTACAAGAGGTACATCATCCTCCATTTCTTCAATATCAACATCAACTTCGCTAGCTACATCTCTTGATGCCCGAAGTTCTAGCTCTTCTATAGCCTCAATTGGCTCATCCTTTTCATCATCACTTTCTCTTTCTTGTGGATGCTAGGTATATGTAAGGGTAACTCCTGCTGCAGTCAACTAAGCTATTTGATTTCTTACCCATGTCCTACTGTACCTGATTGGAGGCTTCATGAGTTCATCCAGGGAGCTCTCCTCTGCTTCATCCCAGTTTGGAGATGGAATGGGCTACCCAAATATTCTTCTTCATTCATCTTGTTGGACCACTACCCCATCATCAGTCAATTGATAAGGTACTAGGGCAATATGAAATTAAATAATATATTCAAGTGACATCCTAGAGCATTTTATTCTTAGTACTTCATGCTCATTTGGATAGTGTAAAGGGTGGAATTTAGATAATTGGTTTTTGGTAGTTTTGTGTGGATCCTCCTTTCACCCTTTCATTCAAGGACTTTGGGTTGAGTGACAATGGACTATCAAACCCTAGGTCACTATGAGATGTAGGGAAATTTGGATTTGTATGATTTTATTGTCAATTATACTGACTTATGCTCAATTATACATCAAAACCCTAATTATGCAAATATGGAAGCAAACAGATGAATATCAAAAAATGCTACTACATAAAGATGTAAAATGACAGATAACTATGCCCCTATTTTTGGGGTTCAGAAGAAGAATAGTCAGGGACTAATGAGCGGGTGCCCAAGTCCAATGCCTAGGTTTTTGTTAGGATTTGGAAGCTTGATCTGCAACATGTTCTTGTTGTCTCAGAGATTTTCCTGTCACAGAATCCAGAGGACTAAAGAGCAAGCATCCAAGTCCAGGGTGCTATTTTAAACTCTGATCTACAAATCTGACACTCTATAATGTCCTCCTGCAACTCCACTTTTCTTGTATCTTCAACCTGTAACTTGCAATCACAAAAACTTTGAGAGGGGGTTGTGGTGTTTAGAGGCTTGCCTCAGTCAAGCCCCGGAGAGACATTCAAGTGTTTTGAACACCGTTTTCAGATAAAGAGTGTGTGCCCTTGGAGGTAGAGGCAAAAAATAAATGATAAATGCGTAAAAACATAAATGATGTCACCTTGTAGTGAAGATCTCATGGGAGGAAGAAGCTCTTCATGCCATGAGGAGATGATTGCTCAAATCTACAAATATAAACACATAGACAACACAAATTTGTTCTTGCTACATAATGAATACCTTGAATCGCCTTCACATAATCTTGAGAATCCAAATTGCTAGCTAGTAATCATCTAGTTTACAAATGAATGCCTAAGTATGCTTATATATGCAACTACAAACACTCCCACCAAGAATTTTGTAATTCAAACTTACTGTGTCGGCATAGGACCGAAATAACGATCATAAGTTGACACTAAAAATTTGGGACTGACCCAAAATAGGGTAGGACTCGGGCGCGGCCACCCAAGTCCTCCCCCCTATTTTGGTCAGGGTTAGGTTCAAGGGATCCCCCTAGGTCCCATTTGTCATGAAACTTAGGGCTCATTTCATCGGGATGTCAAAATATGATGCAAGATGTCCTAAATGCAGATAAAAGACTTGGGAGCTAAACCTTATAAGGGGAAAAGCCCCCAAGGGGACATTTTCTAATGTTACATTTAGCCCCCACTTTAATGTATGTATAAATGTGAGGCCAATACATGCATTAAAGTATGGTCAACAAACACAACAAACACACCAAGCACGGAGAAGACACGCCAAACACATTGAAGATAATGATAGGCATGCAAAACATGGAGAAGACAGTTACAGTTAGACAAAACATAGAGAAAACATTAGATGCATAGAAGATAGTTAATGCATGGAAGACATGAATGATTTCTTTTCTTTTCTTTTACTCATATATATGTAATGCAGATGCAAGTACAGGAAACTAAACACACCTCCCATAATGCAGGAAGCACTCATCATACTAGTCTTTAGACTACATATACGGGGCAACACACACGTAAGACACACCAAACCTCCCAAAATGCAAGAAACACTCATCACGCTGGTCTTTAGACTGTATATGGGGCAACAAACATGCCAAACAAAGAAAGCACACCAAACACACACACTTTGAAGACAAGGAGAAAACACGACAGACAAGCGATGGAGTGTTCCTATTTCTAGGCTCATCACCATCTCAGGCACATTATAGGCACACACCGATGATTGGGATTCACCAAAACAATCACTGAAGACATGCTTAAGGGTTGAGTTATTCACAAAACTGCTCCCAGCCTCCGCAAAGGACTTTTGAAAATGACAGGATGATACAATCTACTCTGAGAAGTACACCATCCCCACCTCCGCAGAGGGCTTAAGATGATTGATTGATTGATTGTTTGCACACAAACTCAGAGTGTAGGAGGGACTCATTGCCACCAGTCTTTAAACTACACCTGAGGACAAGCACATTTCTAACATCTACAACATACAACTTACCTTATATATGCCCCCACCTTAAGGTGGTTGATATCATGCATTGATATCATGCACGTTAAGGTAGGAAGAAAACACACAAGGGAACATGAACTTTCACAAAGCCCATGCCCCCCGGAGGTGAAATGTACTTTATAATCACCAAAATGTTCCCATAAACACATCCCTGCAAGAAACATGTCAGTGTCCACATAATCATGATAAACAACATCAATGCATATGATTAATCACATAAAGAGCTAAGGTTATACCACAAATTCAGAGATCAAGGATAACCATGGGGCTATATAATGAAAATCTTAGAACCGAGTACCACCAAGGCAAGATTCAAAGACAATCTGTAACATCGACGTTCTAAAAACATAGTAAACCAAAAATTTACCATAGATTAATTCAACAAGGTAAAAATGAGATAGAGAAATTTTTTCTTTTATTTAACATATAATCAAGTAACGACATATTGCAAGATTCCTATCTTGAAATAAGCAACATAATATAATATACAAAGATGTCATTTTGTCTTTACAATTACAAATATCTACATTAGATAATGTTTTACATAGTCTCAATAAACACAAGTCTCA
Organism: Cunninghamia lanceolata; assembly: GCA_027924645.1. Lineage (NCBI taxonomy): Eukaryota > Viridiplantae > Streptophyta > Pinopsida > Cupressales > Cupressaceae > Cunninghamia > Cunninghamia lanceolata. The sequence goes on along the minus strand of BSBN01001583.1, from coordinate 30,815,803 downwards.
AAGATATACTGCATCCAGAAATCTGACATCTTTATCACAAGCCTCGGCATGTCTTCTGCTTGGGGAGAGAGACAGAGAGTATATTTCCAATGATTTACCTCCATCCACAGACTGACAGTCCTCCACACATCTTCCACATAGGAAGTGGCCCTACCCTTCACGAGGAATATAGACCAAAGGTGACCAGTGGTAATTTGCCTTCCTGAGTACATAGTGTTGTATCCTACACAACTCTATCAATCATACAACCCTAGATACCCTCTAGCTAAGTATGATTTTTGATAGGTTGTGCAATCTAGATACAGTGAACCGATAATGCATGCAGAGACACATGTATTACTATGGCCATAGTTTCAATATAAATTGACGTTCACAATGAATGTAGTCGTATTGTTCACCCACTCCAACTTGACTTGGATACTATCATATTCCTACAGTTTGACTGGGTCAACCATGTTTAACTATATAGTCTTGACAACTTCAATATTTCAGTCTTCCTGACATAGACAAATTTACAAACACTGTCTATATTCCATAGACCTTATCGACTACCTTTCTTTACAAGGATTCTCATTGCATCATTGCAATACCCGAGATCCAAGACTTATCAACTCATAAGAATTTTATATCAATTTATAACGACTAAGATGATTACCTTACCCAAGTTAAGCATCATAGTCTAGGAAATTATTTATTTTCTTACAAGTAAGAATAAATATACATAGTTAGGGTACTTGTCCCTTCAATCACAATCTATATAATGATCACAACGATTTAATATAAATAAATACCTTATTTGGTCAAGTTAAGGTTTAACTAAAGAGTTTTATCTAGCTCAAATCTAGTCTTTCTGACTTAGGTGGATTCACAAGGCACTGTCATTGCTCCATAGACCCTATGGAATGACTACCTATTCTTGGGTATCCCTTTGCATCTTTGCAACATTTGAGATTCATCACTTATCGACAAGTAATAGCTAAGAGAAGTTGTGACTAAAAAGGTATAATAAACTTTATGTTTGACTAACCATTTAATGGTACCTCTTGCATGCTTGCAAAATCCGAGGCTTATGACTTATATCTCAAGTCAACTTGTCACCAAACAAATAGGTTTCTCTACCTAAGGTTAAACATTATAGACTAATAACAAATCTCTTTTCAATAAGGTAAATTATATGAACATTTATTATTTAGGTTCTCGACCCTTTAATGTCTACCCCCATAAAATAACTAAAACAGGTTATAACCATAAAGGTGTGATCAAATAATATTTAACCCTTCTAGGTTAAACTAGGGTTTTATTTTACCCTTGAATAATCCATTATATCAAAATAACCCTATCTCATAACTTCAAGACTAAGGTTTATAAACGACCTTTGGTTTAACTCTGCCAAGGTTAAGAATACTATGGTTTTGTAATAGATAATAACTCCTATACATAAGGAATATGAATACTTTCAACTTACCTTCATGTGATGTAATTGACCATCATTTCTTATATACTGATATATGATTCCATACAAGATCCTAACTAGTTAGACTTAGTTTAATTCCATCATAATGATTTACTACAATGTTATTCTCATTTATAGAATACGTAGTAAGGATGGTCATATGGACCTTGTTTTCTCTATCATAACATTCCCAATGATCTATCACTCGATTTGAATAAAAGGTCACTTTCTAAAGCTTAATAAGAATCTAGGAATTTGTTTCCCTTATTCCAACATGGTAGAATAACACATTAACATGGCCATATGGATAGAATAAAATAATATTAGAAGAGAGAGATTGACCTTGAGTATTCATCCAAATACACGGTCGTATAAATCTCTCAGACCAAGACTACAAGCAAGTATATCTCTGTTACGATAAGTCAAAGGTTCAAATGTATATATAAACTTTTTCTAAGTTTAGTTTAGCTCCATAAGATGGTGGACTCATTTCAATGATATCCATTAGAATCCTACGTCTAGATTTCTCTCATTTAAACATATTTGAGCTAAGATGAAACTAAACATTCAAGTGTTATTGCCTAATTAGATACAGAGAGATCATCACACTCGTCGTGCATTTAAAAGAATAGTAAACAAAATAAGACAATGCTTACTGTTAAGAACCCAACTGTTCTTCACAATGATAGGAATACTAATATCCTAGTTTACTCATTACAATCTAAGTCTGCCTTACCTCAACATATGTGCATTGTATAATACTATACCATATGGTGAGGAAGTGGCTTAAAGACAAAGATACAAAGCTCTCTTAGAAAACTCATAGACTGTTTCTCTATGGAAACTAAGACACATCTGAGCATGGAGATAAAAGCATTCAGACTAACAGTGACCAATGTTAAATATATGATCTATGAGAAAAAGTTTAAACGACAAACAATCTTCTAAATGTCTCAGTCTATATTGACTTATAGCCAGGAATAGATCCAAAATTTAGTTATCTACTCGAAAGTTCAGAGCCTATCAACTTAGACAATCTTCAAGAGAAGAGTAGACTTTGCTTAAAACAAAAAATATTGACTTCAAAAAGCAAAAGAACCTGTTCAGACTATCGTGAGCAAAACTGAGGAGAACGTCATTGTAATTCATCGACCCTCTACTACCTTGGTATTTCTTCCTTTGATGTTTTCTATCTTCTGTCTAACTAGAATTGAGCTCTCTATTCTTACTATCCACACTCTCTAATCACAGCAATCCCCCTTTCTTTTCTATCTCGAATCCTATTAGACTTGACTCTTAATGAGTTGTGCATTATAAGGACTTCTAATCGGCTCATAATGAGTTGCCTATCCTTACTCTTTTCCACTCACACCAATGGAAACAAAATAGGAGTCGTTGCAATCCACTACCCATTCGGTTTCAACCGAAACCATTTTATTGGCAGAGATTAACACATGTTTCAGGAAGACACAAAACGTGGGAAAAAATCATCAAGTGGAGTATTAATACCACGTTTACTCTTTGAAAGAGGTCAACACATGCATTTAAGCCATCATTGATCATTAATAATCACTTTAAGTGATCCAATCCATTAGTTAAATTAATGAAGGCATTTTAGTTTATATGCCCATGACTGCTCATAAGAGTAAGCATTATTAACTATCATGAGGTATTATCCTCATTCGATGCATAAATATATATATTTGTTTATATCAAATATGACTTACATAACATCAATCCTATTTGATAGTTATGATTTGATCAATAAAAATAATAGTATTAAAACAAAGGTTTATGGATAATGTGAATGGGTTGAGCTTGTCTCCCCTTCACAATCCATCGATAAAAACGTGTCAACTTAACTTGATGAAATCGTCTTGATTTTAAACGTCAACAATAAAACACTAAGTGACTTAATAATAATAAAACAACCATTTTACGATAATGACGTTGTAACTTTTACTTTAAACGTAAATGGCCATAGTTCTTACTCAAACGTCATTGTTTCAAATGACTATGTTGACACATAATGACTTGACTAGAAAAGATTGAAAGATATCGACTACCTGTCGATTGGGTTCAAAAGTAAACTGACAAGACAAGACTTACCTCTTACGACATTCATTCAGGTTTTTGTTAAACACTAATACTGGTTTGGAAAATAGTCACTCATAACCTGAGGTCTATATCTCTCTCCTCGAAAGATACTCTCTCTCTCTCTCTTTTCTCTGAGAGTCATCTGAAAACCTGTAATCCTGTATCAAACTTGTAATCAACAAATTATGATCAGTGCATCATTATTCAAATAATAAACCAAATCTCATAATGCAATATTAAATCAACAACAATAAAATATTCATTTCCATAATTCCATCTATGACATTCGATATAATCTATTTCTTTCCTCGACATTAATCTAAACATCATAATAGATTTACTTATATCCAAGTAAAAATAAAAAGTATTAGCAAGACAAAATTAGGGATGTAACACAATCAAAGTGCGTTGAGCAGCAATATTGTTAAGGTTTTTAAGTGAGATAAAGATCATCAAAATCACTACGTAGAAAGAATGAGTGCTTCTACTAGCCAAGCATCGGATAAGATATACAACCCCATCGTCATATTAGGAACTAAGTCCAATTTTTGATTCCTCGCTATAGGGAAACTAGGTTTGCATCAGTATAAATGTTTTTCGTCATCTGCCCGCTAGATAGAAAAACTAGAGGAAGGGAAACATTAAATAAGAGAGGAGAAACAAGTGTCTTAGGGACAGTTATGTAGGAGGGTGCCCCCAAGTCACCAACTGCAATGCTATGTCCGTAAGACACAACACACAACAATAAAATCAGAGAGATATGCAATATAAAAGAATGATGATACAAATAGAAGAAGGTCACAATGGAGGTGGTCTCCTGGTATCCTAGACCTTACAAGAGAATCAAGGGTCATCCCAGGAGGCCTAAATAACTCATAACACATCATGGGGGAAGCACATCACGAGAGAGATAAAGGGTTAGAGATACTTACCTGCAGGGTCTTCGTGCTAGGTTTTGTCATCGAGTAAATCATCATCATCCTCCCACTCCTAGATTTTAAAGGAAAGTGGGACATAATGTACCATAGCCCAATTCTTATCCTTATCTTTAGATTGTTCATTGTTAGGATCATCTTTGTTTGGTTCAATATTTGGATCAATGTTTTCTTGTTGAGATGCAAAGTTTATGGCATAAGCTTGTCTTCTTCTCCTTCTTTCTCTTGCTTTTCTATGTCTTTTTCTCTTACCACTTATCTCTTGTAAAATAGGGCTTTGTTCTTTCATGGGTTTTTTCATTTTAGAAGAGGAAGAACCGGGATCAAATCTCATTTGTCTAGGTGAAATGTTTTGTTGTTGACAATTACCTCCCAATCCTTGTAAGGATGGCGGGGGAGGAACCTCAGCATAGGGACCTTGTCCTTTCGATCTAGGGTTCTCTTCAAATGCAGGTTGCTTGTCTTTTGTTATTTCTTGCATAGAGGGACTGACTATTGGATGTAATAGTTTTGATTTGTAATTTCTATAGGTCAAGAAGTTAAATTCTGTTTGTGGTTCCAGTTTCTTTTCAGATTTTTCCCAAAAGTAATCCAGTGTACAATATTTTCTTGCAACCAAAGGTTTATACTTATTGCGAGGGATAGTAATTATATGTCCATCAAAAGGAAATTTTAGACAATTATGAATTGTTAAAGGGACAACTTTCATAGACTTTAACCAAGGGTGTCCCAATTTAATGTGAAAGATGTTAGAAATGGGGACAACATCAAACCATTGTTCTACATACTTCTCAAATACTGTTACCAACAATGACATCTTCCCAGAAGTGTTTATAAAGGTTCCCTTATGTGTTTTAATCATTATGTTCGAAGGGTCATAAGATCCTTGAATTAATTGATGTACAAAGAGGAACTCTTCTGTGGCGACATTAGTCATGCAATTAGAATCAATAAGTGTTCCATCTATAGAGTTTCCCATTATTTTCACAGTGATGTAAAGAGGTCCTTCAGTGTCTCCGATTGTTCTATCATGAGGTGTAAACACAATTTCAGGTTCAGGGGCCTTTCTCTTCATGTAAGGCCTAGGAGGGAACCTATTGTTGTTGTTGCAATTAGAGGCCATGTGTATATGCTAAAATTAATGCAAGATTAGGTTTTTAAAAGTTTTCCAAAAGTATATAAAAGACAAGTGTAAAACTATGTGCAAAAATGACCTAAAATGCTTGATTTCTTGTACTTTTTTAATGCAAATATATGAAAGAAAAGGTGTTGTAAGGATTTTGATTAGGGGTAGAAAATAATATGTCTGATATCAGTGCAATACAACAAAAAAATCCTTTACAACACACTTTTGATGCAAATCTAAAATGATGATAAGTCAAAACCTAGTGAAAATGCCCTAAAGTATGCAATATTTCACAGTTTTTCAATCCAAAGACCTAATAAAAGAGGTGTTGTAAGGAATTTTATGATGTACAAAAAATAATATCAGTAATATCAATTACATAGAATCATAAAATCATTTACAACACGCTTGAGGTGCAAACTAGGTCAAACCCTAGGGCAAATATAGCAAAAATGTGTAATTTTTTGCCAAATTTTCAATACAAGGGCTCAATAACAAGGTGTTGTGAATATTTTTAGGAGGGGAAGAAGATAATAACCCTGATAACAACTAACTAGTGCAAAAATATTCTTCACAACATGCCTATGGTGCAAATTTAGAGAGTCGACAAGGCCAAATCTATTGAAAATCAAAGTTTTTCAAACCCTAAGTTTGAGATCTTAATGCAAAATGCTATATGAATGTCTTGAAATCTAATTTATGATGAAATTAAGTGCAATCAGATCTGAAAATGATTTTCAAACCCTACAATGCAAAATGCAAGTACAAATCTAAGGATAAATCAATGAAAATGCTAGTTTTTTTGTTGAAATTTTCTTTGTAAAAATGCAAATTTTTGAAATCTAAATGCAAATTTACACTAAAATGAAACACTATAGACAAATGAAAATTTTAATGAGTGTCTAAGATCAGTAGAAAAATTTGAAACAAGATTTTACCTACAAACCCTAGTTTTTGGAATTACTAGGTTATATGCAAAATTCAAAATTTTCAACAAAATCCTAACAATTTTATGATGAAAATGCAATGCAATCTATTGAATTTTTGTAATTTTCTGAAATTTAGCTCAAATCTAATGCAAAAATCATAAATTTGATGAAATTCAAATTAATTGATGCAAAATAGAAGCCCTAGAATGCAATTTTTTTTTCCAATTTTTCAATTTTTTTGTAAGTTTTCCAATGCAATAAGATGAATGATAATATGAATGAATGAAACCAATACAAATCTGAAGCAAAACAATCACAAAGGTGTAAACAATTCCAACAACATGGGTTCACCAAAATGTAAAGGGTGCAATTTGGATAATTAGTTTTTGGTAGTTTTGTGTGTGTATCCTCCTTTCACCCTTTCATTCAAGGACTTTGGGTCGAGTGGCAATGCACTATCAAACCCTAGGTCACTATGAGATGTAGGGAAATTTGGATTTTATGATTTTATTGTCAATTATACCCACTTATGCTCAATTATACATCAAAACCTTAATTATGCAAATACAAAAGCAAATAGACGAATATCAGAAAATACTGCTACAGAAAGATGTAAAATGATAGATAACTATGCACTTGTTTTCAAGGTTCGGAAGCAGAACAGTTGGGGACTAATGAGCGGACACCCAAGTCCAATGCCTAGGTTTTTGTTAGGATCTGGAAGCTTGATCTGTAACCTATTCCTACCGTCTCAAAGATTTTCTTGTCATGGAATCTGGAGGACTAAAGAGCGGGTGCCCAAGTCTAGGGTGCTATTTTAAACTCTGATTTGCAAATCAGACACTCTGTAATGCCCTCCTGCAACTTCGCTTTTCTTGTATCTTCAACCTCTAACTTGCAATCACAAAAACTTGGGGGGGGGGTTGTGGTGTTTACAGGCTTGCCTTAGTCAAGCCCTGGAGAGACATTCAAGTCTTCTGAATACCATTGTCTGATAAAGAGTGCATGCCCTTAGAGGCAGAGGCAAAAACCAAATGATAAATGCTTAAAAACACAAATGATGTCACCTTGTAGTGAAGATCTCATGGGAGGAAGAAGCTCTTCATGCCATGAGGAGATGATTGCTCAATTCTGCAAATACAAACACATAGAGAACACAAATTTGCTCTTGCTACATAATGAATGCCTTGAATCACCTTCACATAATCTTGAGAATCCAAATTTCTAGCTAGTAATCATCTAGTTTACAAATGAATGCCTAAGCATGCTTATATATGAAACTACAAACACTATCGCCAAGAATTTTGTAATTCAAAGTTACTGTGTCAGCATAGGACCCAAATAACAGTCATAAGCTGACACTAAAAATTTGGGACTGACCCAAAATAGGGTAGGACTAGGGCACGGGCGCCCAAGTCCTCCCCCCTATTTTGGTCAGGGTTAGGTTCAAGGGATCCCCCTAGGTCCCATTTGTCATGAGACTTAGGGCTCATTTCATTGGGATGTCAAAATATGATGCAAGATGTCCTAAATGCAGATAAAAGACTCGGGAGCTAAACCTTATAAGGGAAAAGCCCACAAGGGGACATTTTCTGACGTTACAGATAGTTATCCCAAAAGTCTTCCAAATACTATTTATGAAAAAGCTTCCTGCTAACATGCTTCTCTATGGATCCAAATGGATCAAAATGAGATTTTGCTTTGTAAAAGTTTAAGTGTAATAGCTGGAGTTCGGTGTCAGAATACTCTGCTGTACCTATGGTGATGCAAGTGAAGAGACCTTTGCCCAAAATGATAGGAAACTTGATGGAGGACCTATGCAAGTGCTTTAACATCCCATGACAAGTGCACAATTGCCTAGTCAACTCTAGAAGTACAATCTTATCTATTGGATATTTTGGCAGCTTATAAGGGATTCCCCTAAATCCTTGAACTCTAAGATAAGTAATGTTGGGAAATTGTATATACAATCTGCCATAGTTATGTACTACATTGGTAGCCTCTAGTGTTAGAAATGAAGGTGCAAACCACACAACAAAAATCGGATTCAAACCTTATTTATGTGCTTTAAACAATGTAGAATCAATAGAGATTATAACAAAAATAACACCCACTATATAGAAATAGCATGCATTAAGAATTGAACACATAACACAGTATGCAATGTGGATAAAAGCCTTTCGGGTAAAAAACTCCACCAAGAAAAGAGGCTCCAAGTTGTATTATCTTCAAATATGAGATTACAATATATGCACTTCCTCTATTTCTTTAGTTTTGAATTTAGCGGCATCTATTACTCTCAACTCTGATAAAAATGTAGTATAAATATCCTTATAAAATCAACCATCAGATATGTGACCTAATGACGAATGGTCTAGATTTACAATGATAAAATATAAATAAAATGTGGTTTCGAGGGCGCTGCCCCCAAATCCTCGCTGAGGCGCACGACCCCCAAACCCCTCAAAGGGAGGAAACCCCCCTGCAACTCCCCTTCATGGATGAATGAGCATCGAGGACTGGATATAAACATGTAGCTGAAACAAGACCGCTACTGGTGAAACCTTTCATCCCTTATGGGTGATTTACAAACAATATTAGGAGTAATTAATTATATAGGATTTATAAGGTTGATGTCACCTTAATCTTAACATCCTCCCACTTGACATCATACATTGTAAATACCCATAGGAAAACCATAAAATAATTAGGCACTAGAAGCAAGGCCCATGGCCTCTCTACACCAAACAAATTTCTCCGTGCTCACAAGCTTGGTCAAAGCATCTACAACATTCTCTTGAGTGTCTACCTTCTTCAGATCAATCTGTCCATTTGCAACCATTTCTCAAACAAAGTGATATTGTACATCAACATGCTTAGTCCGAGCATGATACATAGGATTCTTCGTCAAACAAATAGCACTCTGGCTATCACAACCAATCTGAATGATCCTACAATCAAAACTAATACTTGTACACAATCTCCTCAACCAAACTGCCTCCTTAGAGACATGGGTAGTAGCCATATACTCTGCACTTCGATGGTGGACAAAGCAACCATGGGATGCCTTTTGCTCATCCAACTCACTGCTCTGCCAAACAAAGTAAACACAACCATTGGTGGACCTTCGACTATCCAAGTGACCTGCCCAATCTGCATCAACAAATCCCTGTATGTCCAAAGTTTTATTAACACTGTCAGTATCAGAATAAACCAAAAAATAATCAGGAATACCTACTAAATATCTAAATAACCTCTTTGCATAATTCCAATGCTATCTACCAGGGTTAGACATAAATCTACTCAAAACTCCCACTGCTTGGGCAATATTTGGTCTAGTGTAAACCATTGCATACATCAAACTCCCTACAACACTAGCATATGGCACATTAGACATATCCTCTAAATCATCCTCATTTTTTTGGACACATATCTAATGAAAGTTTAGTACCAATGGGCAAATGAACTCTAACTGGGTTACAGTCCTGCATACTAAATCTTTGCAAAATGGTGTTCACATACTTACTTTGAGATATCCAAAGTTTTTTGTTACCTCTATCCCTTTTGATCCCCATCCCCAAAATATACCTAGTAGCTCCAAGATCCTTCATTTCGAATGCACCTGAAAGTTGGGCTTTCAACTCACTGATCACACCCTTAGTATTCCTAAAAAATAACATGTCATCAACATACAATGCAATGATCATAATAGAATCATCAATACAATGAATGTAAGCACAGTGATCCTCCTCACTTCTAACAAAACCCAATTTCAAAACAAATGAATCAATTTTCTGGTACCACATTCTAGGGGACTGTTTCAGACCATAAAGAGACCTCTTCAATCTGCAAACCCAATGTTCTTTCATGAAATCAACTCCCTCTAAATCTAATAGATAAGATAAATCTAATAGAATTTAATTTAGCAACAGGAGAGAAAATTTCATGAAATCAACTCCATCTCTCTGGGAGTAGCCCTTAGCTACCAGTCTAGCCTTGTACTTCTCCAATACATCGTCTACTCCAAACTTCTTCTTGAAGACCCATTTGCAACCTATGGCCTTTCTTCCTTTGGGCAAATGAACAAGATCCAAAGCATTGCAAGAGTCTAAAGCCATCATCTCCTCCTGCATGGCTAACTGCCAAGACTTACTATCATCTGCATGAATAGCTTCCTTGTAGGATCTGGGCTCATCTTCAGTACTTAATAAAGCAAATACACAATAGAAATCTGGTGGGCTATACCTATCAATTGGGTTATGTTGTCTTGTGGATATTCTCAAATGTGGAGTAATAGACACTTCAGGTTCTTTTGCATGCTCATATGTACCAACTTATTCTGTCACAACAGATTCTTCCTCATCAAAACTTTCACTCGAGTCTTCTTCTGCTTCTTCACCCCTCAATCCATTATTATGTTCTTCTTGAGGTGCATCTTCATGTTCTAATCCAAAATGCACTCTCTTCACCTTTTCTTCTTTTTGTTGGTTGTCGTTGCACCAAAAGATCGACCTCTTAATGCCCGATACAACCACTTGACTTAACAAGCATGGGAGGCGGTTAAGCCCTTGTCACAAACCACCGTAGCGCAGTGCTAAACAAGAAGACCCAGGGTCACACCTTGCAACAATCCCCCCAGCGCAAGCACAGGGTTTAAACCCATGACCTCGGCTCTGATACCAACTGTTGGTTGTCGTTGCACCAAAAGATCGACCTCTTAATGCCCGATACAACCACTTGACTTAACAAGCACGTGAGGTGGTTAAGCCTTTGTCACAAACCACCGCAGCACAGCGCTGAACAAGAAGACCAAGGGTCACACCTTGCAACACTTTTTCCTTTAGCTATTTAGGTTCTGAAATAACACTAAGTTCCTTGAAAATAACATCTTTAGAATATTAGTGTAGAGCTTCTGGCATAACTGTGTATTGCTTTTTTTGCATCAATAAAAGCAATACACAGTTATGCCAGAAGCTCTACACTGATATCATAGACTGTGGAAATATCATGTCTACAATCTTTAGAATAGATAATCTTTCGGGTTAGAGGATTCCAAAGCTTATAACCTTTTACATTATCACCATATCTATTGAAAGTACACTTTTCAGCTTTTGGATCCAACTTAGTTCATTTTTCTTTAGGCACATGAACATAAGCCTCACAACCAAATACACTTAAATGTGAAACAAAAGGTTTCTTACCTGTCCACATTTCATAAGGAGTCGAAACAAGAGCCTTACACGGAGATATGTTAATCAAGTAGTTTGCAGTATACACAACTTTTGCCCAAAAGCATTTATTCAACTGTGATTCACTTAACATACTTCTAGCTCTTTCTATTATTATCTAATTCATCTTTTCTCCCACTCCATTCTGTTGTGGAGTATATGGAGTAGTTTTCTGTCTAACAATACTTGCATGCTTACATAATTCATGATGAAGGGGGTAACTCATAAAACACAATAAAATAAATTGCACATAGAAAATATAATGATATTTTATTAATATGGGCAAAACATTACATTATAGAAGCTCAAATACAATCAGAGGATGAATCCCCTACATGCTGCAACACATTACAGCTCCCTCTCTCAAGACTCTAGAATCTTCAGCCTTCTGTAACCCCAAATCAACTAGGGTTTCTATTTTCCCACCTTTTCCTGACTCTACACCTTCCCCCTTAACTCTACTACCCCAAGGGTTCTCAAAAATGGTCATATATAGCCCTTTTTGGCGGCCACCAGCATAATTTTGAAATTTGCATCTCCCTCCAAAAATAGGTCAACTTCACGGAGCCATAACTTTCGATCCGACCATTGAATTTTCAATTATAATACCTTTTCGGAAAGCTCTCAAAAAGACGATAGTGCAAAAGTAGTACCTAAAGGTAGACTACTTGGGTTTCCCACCAAATTTCGGGCCCATCCGGAGCCTCTAAGTGCCTCAAATTTGACTTTGAATATTTCAATAGGATTTTTGGAATTTGAAATTTTAATATCTCACAAATGACAAATGATATTGAAGCGATTTCTTCACCATTAGCTTCAATTCACCATTCTAGAGGTCTGTGTAAGATTTTGTATCCAACCATGCACAAATGCAAACTTACTAAAAATAGTAACCCTGCCAAATTTAGCCCTTATTGAAAAGAAACATTTTTTTTTGGTTGATGCAAGATTGCTCTTACACCCTGGATGCTCCTGCATCAGACACCCAAGGTAATTTAAAAAGTGACTCTGTCACTTCTCATGAGTTAGAGGGAAACCAAAACGGTTAACCTCAGTCTCAGATAACCATGATGAATTTTCAACAGGCCTTCCTTTCCATTTCACCAAGTATTATGTATACTGCCTGTTTCTTGTACTCTTACCCACACGGCTATCCAGAATGCCCTCTATCTCCTCCTTCTCTGAAGTAGATGCTGGAATGTCCTACTATGTTCCTTTATCAAGTCCATCATCATAATACTCTATCAAATCTAAAATGTTGAACACTCGTGAAATATTGATGTCATTAGGCAACTCTACCTCAAATGCATTTCCTGAATCATGCTTCTTCAGAATTCTATACAGTCCAAATTTCTTCATTTTCAACTTATTGTATGTTCCAATTGGGAACCTTTCTTTTCTCAAGTGAACCATGAGTTCATCTCCTACTTGGAACTCCTTATATCTCCTCTTCTGATCTGCCTTAGCCTTGTACTGAATATTCATCTTATTAATGTGCTTTCTCACTTCTTCATGCAAATTCTTCAGGTGTTCTGCAAAGTCTTCGGCCTCAGCACTTGTCTTTTCTCCTTTGTCTAGCTTCCTTAACTCTGAAGCATTTCTTGGACTATTGCCATATACAATCTAGAATGGTGATTTACCAGTACTCCTATTGACAGAATTGTTGTAAGAGAATTCTACCTGTGGCAAAATCGAATCCCATCCATTGGGCTTATCTCCTACTAAGCAGCGTAGCAGGTTACCCAAACTCCTATTCACCACTTCTGTTTGTCCATCAGTCTGTGGATGGTGTGCATAACTGAACTTCAAATTTGTTTTCAACTTCTTCCACAATGTCCTCCAGAAATAACCAACAAACTTGGTATCTTGATCTGAAACTATGCTCTTAGGTAGACCATGTAGTCTCACCACTTCCCTGAAAAATAACTCTGCAATATGAACAACAACATTAGTCTTCTTAGAAGGAATATAATGGGCCATCTTTGAGAATCTGTCCACCACCACAAAAATGGAATCATGTCCTCTCTGTGTCCTTGGTAAACCAAGAACAAAATACATACTAATATCATCCCATGGCTTCTTTGGTATAGGTAATAGATGATATAGCTCTGTATTCTGACTTGTTCCTTTTGCCATCTGACACACTCTGCAACTCTACACAAATTTCCTCACATCTTGCTGCAATTGTGGCCAGTAATAATATTCACCAACAATAGCAATGGTCTTATTTTGACCAAAGTGTCCAGCTAATCCTCCACTATGCTTCTCCTTAATTAGGTTCTCTCTCATGTAACTCCTCAGAATGCACAATTGGCTTCCTCTAAACAACATGCCATCTTGGATTATGAAATCCAACCATTTTGTCCTATCTAGAGTAATGGCTTCTAGACAAGCTTTCCAGGCCTCTGCAAAATCTGGATCTTCAGGATACAAACTTTTGAGCTCATCAAACCCAACAACCTCTATCTTCATTTATGTCAACAAATTTTGCCTTTTGCTCAAGGCTTTTGCAACTTTGTTGGACTTCCCACTCCTGTGCTTCAAAACAAAAGTATAACTCTACAAAAAATCAACCCATTTTAAGTGCCTTTGATTTAACTTTCCTTGACTATTAAGATACTACAAAGCCTGATGATCAGTATATAAAACAAACTCTTTTGGCAACAAATAATGTCTCCATTTCTTCAAAGCCTGAACTATTGCATAAAACTCCTGATCATAAACAAAATACTTTTTCTTGGCATCATTAAGCTTCTCACTAAAATAGGTAATGGGCTTACCTTCTTGACTCAAAACAGCTCCTATACCACTACCACTAGCATCACAATCTACCTGAAATACCTTATTGAAATCTAGAAGTGCCAAAACAGGTTGTTCTATGACTTTCTGCTTCAATGTATCAAAGCTCTTGTCTTCTCCTTTAGTCCATCTAAACTCTTTTCTATCCCCTCTCATTGTCTTAGTTAGGGGTGCACAAATGCTACTGAAATTCCTGATAAACTTTCTGTAAAAATTTGCCAAACCATGAAAAGATCTTACCTCGAAAGCTCTCCTTGGCATAGGCCATTCAATGATAGCCCTCACCTTCTCTGGGTCCATCTTAAGACCTTCCTCTGAGACAACAAATCCCAGGTATACCAACTCCTTTGCAAAACTACATTTCTTCAGATTGATCAACAACTTCTCCTCCCTCAGCTTCTCTAAAACTCTTCTGATATACATCAAATGCTCATCCCAAGTCTTACTGAAAATCAAAATGTCATCTAAATAAACAATAACAAAACTTCCCAAAATTTTTTCAGTACCTCATTCATGAGCCGCATGAATGTGCTCAGTGCATTGGTCAGCCCAAATGGCATGACTAACCACTCATACAAACCTTCCTTTATTTTGAAGGCTATCTTCCACTCGTCTCCTTCTCTAATTCCAATTTGGTGATACCCACTCTTTAGATCAATCTTCGTGAAATACTTGGCTACACTCAAACAATCCATTATGTCATCCATTCTGGGCAATGAAAATCTATACTTGATTGTGATCTTGTTGATGGCTTAGGAATCTGTACACATCCTCCACTCTCCATCTTTCTTTGGTGCTAATACTACAGGTACCACACATGGACTTAGGCTTTCTCTTATCAATCCCTTTATCAACAACTCTTGAACTTGTTTGTTCAACTCTTCACTCTCTGCTGGAGTCATTCTATGGGCTGCCTTGTTTGGCAAACTAGCTCCTGGTATCAAATCCATTTGATGACTTATCTTCCTTACTGGTGGTAAACCTTCTGGTACATTATCAGAGATAATGTCCTGAATGAGACTTCTACTGGTACATCTTCACATTTCTCTTGACTAATCTTAGGAATCAATGCAAAGCAATGATGCTCATGCTTCATACCCTCCAAAAATTTCCTACCATCTACCAAGCAAATTCTGGCAGTACTACATACCTTTTCTTCCACCTCCTTCAAGGGCTTCAACTTATGACGAACTCCATCCTTTGTTAGGGAATATGTGTTTGCACAGCCATCATGGACAACGCTTCTATCATACTGCCACGGCCTCCCCAATAACATATGACATGCATCCATCGGTATGATGTCACATAGCACCTCATCATGATAGTCAACCAATCTTGAACTTCACTAAACATTGCTCATTGACCAAACATCTATGGTCCTTCTGCAACCATGCAATCTGGTATGGATACAGATGCTTTCTTCTTGTCAACTTCAACTTGTCAACCATCTCCTCTAAAATATCACAACACTTGCCTTCACATTTGCACCTTGTGCGGGATAAACTTTTCCTTTGGTTGGGTTCTTTCTTCTCATTCAACAAAGTTCTTTTGACAACTAGAGTTTCTCCCCTTTCAACATCTTCAGAGCACTCAGATTGTGCATCTTCATTGACATGTACAACTCATGCATTAGCTTTAGGTCTTCTATTTGTCCTTCCTTGATGTTGCAGACACTCGTATGCTCAATTTCCTTCTTCTCCACATTGGAAACAGGTTCCTTTGAAACCTCCTCTTCCAGGTCCTTTCCTAGGTTTGCCTCTTCCTCTTCCTCTTTGCTCACCATTGTTCTGGTCACAAGGGCGGTAGGTATTATCTCCTCTTTGATTTCGACTGGTGCCAGCTTCTTCACTTTTCCTTGAATCTTCATTTTGGCCCCCATAGGGTCTTCCACTAGTCCTTCCGCCTTGACCTTTTCCCCTTTGGTTGCTGTCAAATCTTTTATTCAGCTTCTCTTCCACCTTTAGGGAAAACTAGTATGCATCTTCTATGGTGGTCATTCTGACCAGGCTCATCTCCTCTTGAATACTTGGCCTCAACCCATTAATGTAATAGGCTACCTTCTCCTTGTTGCCCTCTGCATGACCGGTTCTGATAGTAATCTTATAAAACTCTTCTGTATACTCCTTAACAGACTTGTTGCTTTGCTTCAATCCTTGCAGCTTCTTCAACAACTCCATCTCATAATCCACTGAATGAACTACTTATTTAGTTTCTCCACCATCCGATCCCATCTGGTGATATTTCCTTTTCGTCTTCTATTCCTCTCTAACTGGACCTCCTTCCACCAAATACTGGCATGGCCCTTCAATTTTGTTTTTGCAAACTTGACTTGATCTGGGTCTTCCACATCTTCCTCCATGTCATTGATCCAATCAATAAGTTGTTCTGGATTCAAATCTCCATAATATGTAGAAACTTCGATCCTGGGCCTCTTTCCAATCTTAGAAATGACCTTCAACAACCTAACTTCTGCAGGATCTCCTGCATCTTCTTGTTCTTCCTCAGATAGCTCCTCTTCTACTTCATCCTCGCTTTCTTCTCTTGTTCTTGGTTCAAACCCTCTTTATAGCTTCTCTCGCAATGTATCAATTTGTCTTTGCAGGGCTCTAAAACCCTCTTCCATCAAAGCATTCCTCCCAATACGGTTTCTTCTTGGAGGCATCTTGATTTCTGCAGCAAACCCACAACCTTAGGTCCTAGTGCAAACTGCCTCACGGTCGGTGATCTGTCTATACACTCAGGAACCCTTGCTCTGAAACCACTTGATGAAGGGGGTAACTCATAAAACACACAATAACATAAATTGCACATAGAAAATAGAATGATATTTTATTAATATGGGAAAAACTTTACATTACAGAAGCTCAAATACAATCAGAGGATGAATCCTTTAAAGGCTGCAACACATTACAGCTCCCTCTCTCAAGACTCTGGAATCTTTAGCCTTCTATAACCCCAAATCAACTAGGGTTTCTATTTTCCTACCTTTTCCTAACTCTATACCTTCCCCCTTAACTCTACTACCCCAAGGGTTCCCAAAAATGGTCATATATAGCCCTTTTTGGTGGCCACTAGCTTAATTTTGAAATTTGCATCTCCCTCCAAAAATAGGTTAACTTCGCGGGGCCATAACTTTTGATCTGACCGTTGGATTTTTAATTATAATACCTTTTCGGAAAGCTCTTAAAAAGACAATGGTGCACAAGTAGTACCTAAAGGTAGATTGCTTGGGTTTCCCACCAAAGTTCAGGCCCATCCGGAGCCTCTAATTGCCTCAAATTTGACTTTGAATATTTCAATAGGATTTTTGGAATTTGAAATTTTAATATCTCACAAATGACAAATGATATTGAAGTGATTTCTTCACCATTCTAGAGGTCTGTGTAAGATTTTGTATCCAACTGTGCATAAATGCAAACTTACTAAAAATAGTAACCCTGCCAAATTTAGCCCTTATTGAAAAGAAACAACATTTTTTTTTGGTTGATGCAAGATTGCTCTTACACCCTGGATGCTTCTGCATCAATTCATCAAATTCCTTAGAATAGTATTTCCCTCCATTATCATATCTCAAAACCTTTATCTTATAATCTGATTGCTTTTCAACTAAGGCTTTAAATTCCTTAAACTTAGTGAAAAGTTTAGATTTGTGATGCATAAAATAAATCCAGGTAAACCTTGAGACATCATCAATGAAGGAAACAAAATATCTAGATTTTCTAATTGATTCAAAATCCACTGGACCAAAAACATCTGAATGAATAAGTTCTAATTTATCATTAGATTTATTACTGCCTGAAGGAGATGGAGATCTATTCTATTTTCCAAACACACAATGTTCACAAAATTTGAAACTCTCATCAGAATAGGATAAACCATCTAACAATTTTTTATTTAAGATAGTCTTTAAACCAGACTGACTTATGTGGCCCAATCTACAGTGCCACAACATACATGTATTTTCAATATTAGCCTCAGATATATAAGAGGCATTACAAACAGTAGTGAATTCTAACTTAAACAGAGTTCCCAATCTTTTCCCCTTCACTACCACCAAGTTTCCTTTCACCAATATGCAGCCATGCTTATCAAATGTCACATGCATTCCCAAATCATTCAGCTTTGAAACAAAAATCAAATTTCTAGCTAATACAGGAATATGAAGAACACTAAGGAGGGTTTTAATTCTCCCATCACTGAAACACAACATTACCTTCCCTCGTCCAATAATAGGACATGAAGAGTTGTCCTCGAGGTACACATTTCTTCTATCGTACTCTTCGTATGTGGAAAATCATTCTTTATGCGGGGTCATGCGGTACGAGCATCCTGAGTCAACCAACTAATTATCATGAGAAACAACATTACATGCAGAAATTAAAACCTCATCACCTGCATTTGAAGACTTATGAGTAGCAGAATCCCATTATTTCTTTAGTTTTCTACATTCCTTTTTCACATGTCCTCTCTTTTCTCAGTTCCAACACTTGACTCTATTCTTCTTTCCAAGAGTCTTAGAATGACCCTTAGACATGTCTTTAGACCTCTTCTGATCTCCTTTAGGTCCTCTTTCCATAGACCTTCCCTTGACACTGAGAGCATGCCCTGAATTATCTGAACTTTTCTTCCTCAATTCATGCACGACAACAAAACTGAAACAAGAGCATCCAACTTTAGATCATTGAGGTTAGCAGTGATAGCCAAAATAACATTCTCCCATGACAGAAAAAGAATAGAGAAGCAATATACATTTATCTTCCTCATTCAGCTCCACATCTACAAATGTTAGTTGACTCAATAACAAATTAAACGAATTCAAATGCTTTGCAACCGATTCACTCTCTTTTATTTTTATGGAAAATAACTTACACTTTAAATAAAGTTTATTTACCATACTCTTGGCTTGGTAGATCTCACCCAGACGCTTCCACAAGTTATGTGCGGACTTCTCACTCGCAACATTTAGAAAAATAGAATCTGTAAGACATAGCCAGATTGTACCTCATGCCTTTTTATCTAGTTTTTCCCACTCATCGGGAGTAGCATCATCAGGTTTCTTCTCTTTCATAATAGCCAGCCACTAGTTTCTTTCTTCTAGCAAATCCTCCATTTTTAGCTTCCATAATTCGTACCTCGTGCCATTGAACTTTTTGATGTCCAACCAAGAGGTAGAAGCAATAGTGGATGAAGCCATCATATCTACATAAGATCTGCAAACAAACAACAACAAATCTCCTAGTACAGCTAAAAACCTTCAAACTACCACCCAAGAATCAAAACTGGCTAGGCTCTAATACCAAACGTTAGAATGAAGGTGCAAACCACACAACGGAAATCTGATTCAAACCTTATTTAATGTAGAATCAATAGAGATTGCAACAAAAAAAAACCCACTATACAGAAATAACATGCATTAAGAACTGAACACATAATGTTCACAGTATGTAACATGGAGAAAACCCTTTTCGGTAAAAAAACTCCACCAAGAAGAAGTAGTGGAGACTATTGATGGTTGCATCTGAATGGAATAGAGCTGCAAAAATGACGTCATGTGAATTCTTATTAGGAAGCTTTTCCATGCGATGTGAACTTATGATGCAAAGAGACCCCGGTTGTAAGCCCTTCAATGTGTATTTTTTCCCATTGTCTAAAAAATGCATCCATAGTTCAACAAATCCCATAAGATGGGTCCAAGTGTACGTAACCATTGGATGCCCAAAACCACATCACATCCACCTAAGGGAAAGGAAAACATGTTGAAGCACATGTTATAATCTCCAATAGAGATATGTACATTGCGACACTTTCCTTTGAAAGGTAATGTGCCCACAATGGCAATCATGACTTCAAAGTTGAAGCAAGGATGAACAAAATAATCAACCTATTTGGTGATCTGAAGGTCAATGAAGTTATGAGTGCTACCAGAATCAATGAGTATTGTAAGAGGGAGCTTCTTGAAGTAATCCTTGACCCACATGGTTTGTGGGGTGGTGACTCTTGCTAAGGCATGGAGAGAGATCACTGTGTGCTCTTCTTAAGAAGCAAGTTCAACAAGTGGCTACTGAGCTTCTTCCTAATCATCTGTTGTATCCTGAGCATTTACCCAAACTTCAGTTTCGAGTGGAGATTTCACATCCAATGGGTAGAGCTTTTGCTCAACACATCGATGTCCCCGAGTAAATTTCTCATCACAATTATAAAAAAGTCTTTTTTCTCTACGTGCCCACATCTCTGCTTCAGTCAAATACTTGATAGAAGTTGTTCTACGAGCTGGCATTGTTTGAGATCTTTGAGGAGCTGTATTTCTGAATGGAACAAAATTGGATTTGGATCGCTGCTGAGCTATGATCTTGTCCTTTGCCAACTTAGCCAATCCTAGGGCTTTGATCATTGTGCCAAGACAAAACATTTTAAAACCTTAGATTGAATTGCATCCTTTAGATCACTGACAAAACAACTCCTGAAGAATTTATCAAACAATCTGTCCATGTGATTGGGCAGTTTTTCAAATTTTGTCTGATATTCTCTCACACTGCCTGTTTGGTGAAGTTTAATGATTGCTCCAGTGAAGTCATCAAAAGCACTAGGGCCAAACCATTGCAAAATAAGTTTTTAAAAATTAGTCCATTGTGGCTTGTCATGAGCCTTGATATACCAACGAAACCATTGAAGGGCCTCATGTTCCAAGTGAAAGGATGCAAGCGGGACTTTGTTGACATCAAAAGTATTATGCAGACTAAAATATTGTTCTGCTCAATATATCCATCCAATTAGATTTGCACCATTGAATTGAGGAAAATCAACCTTCGGTCCATGAAAATTGTTGGAAGAAGAAAATCCAATGTTTGAAGAAGACTCTAGCTGCCGTCTGTTGTTCATGGCTGAATGTTGAAGATTGAATATGAGAATTTTTTCATCAAGATCTTGGATTTTGGTCTAGAGGGCGATAATTTCCTCCTCCATGTTTTTTGCTCCTATTCGGGTTACTACCATAGCCTGAAGATTTTTTTTTGTGGAAACTTTCTGTTGATTGTTTTGGTTAGATTTAATTAGCAGTTCTCTCACTAGTAGAAAAAAAATGACTAAAAAAACTACTAAAAATTGGTCATGTGATCAGTAGTTTGGTCACATGACCATTGGTAGTTTATTGTCGGTCATTTATCTCATGACCAAATTATGACCAAAAAAATTTTAGTCATTAATTTGGTAGTATATTTAGTTATTAATTTGGTAGTATATTTAGTCATCAATTTGGTAGTATATTTAGTCACATGACCATTGGTAGTTTATTGCTGGTCATTTATCTCACGACTAAATTTATGACTAAACAAATTTTAGTCATTAATTTAGTCATTAATTTGGTAGTATATTTAGTCATCAATTTGGTAGTATATTTAGTCATTTAGTCATCAATTTCTATTAGTTGGTAGTATATTTAGTCAATTAGTAGTTTATTTAATTGTTTTTGAGGTTTAAACATAAAACACAAAAAAAATAATCAATCATTCATTTGCACATAATGAAACAACTATTAAGAAGGCAAAATACTAAAATTTTATTGAGAAAATATGTTTTTACAGAAAATACAAGACTTAAATATGTCTTTGCTTTGAAAAATGTGTTACAAAGTGTGATTCTTAGGGTTGTGACTGAGAAAACTGAGTTAAAATGCTCTATTTTTTGCTTATACAACTCTAAAACATGAAATAACTACTTGCAAAATGAAGCCTAAATATTTCATCATGGGCTTTTACATCTCAAAATTTGAATAAATGTATCAAAACTTGCATAATATTGCTAACTGTTGCATTACTTCTTCTTTATTGCATCTCCCGCCTTGGTCTGCACAAACAGAACCGAGCAATGCAACAAGTAAATTGCCCCTTTGTAACAGAAAGCAAATAAGTAACTTACTTTAACATGTTCTTTGAAAGAATATTAATTTACCTTCTTGACTCCATAGATCTTATTAGATATGTTTCGACAGAGTAAGTCAAATTTATAAACAATCAGGTTTAGACAAACATTCTTGCAATCCCCATTCCTGGTAATCAATTTTTGAACTATGAATTTTCATTGATTATAGGTTTAGGAATATAGCAATCCCAACTCCAAACATGTGAAAGTTAAGATGAAACTTGAATAGAAAATTCAAATCTAAAACATACTTTATCAGCAAATCAAAGCATAATAGAAGGGGGATGTTTGACATATATTATAGTTGTAAATGCTCTGGTAGAAATGTATGCAAAATTTGGAATAATAGTCAAGGCACGGGAACTGTTTGACACAATGCCTCAAAGATATGTCATCCCATGGACATTCCACAACATTTGCTAGCATCCTCCCTACCTGTGCCAAAATGGGAGCTTTCAAATAGGGTATGGACATCCATCAAAACATAAAGGATAGAGGAATTTTGTCAGATGTTGTAGTTGCAACTGCCCTGTTAGACATGTATGCAAAATGTGGAAGCATAGACAAGGCATGTGAATTGTTTGATAGAATGCCTCAAAGAAATGTGGTCTCATGGACTGTAATGGTTACAGGATATGCACAAAATGGATTTGTTGGAAAGGCTTTAGAAATTTTAAATCAAATGCAATTTCAAATTCAAGAATTGAATTCTTAATATATTACTGAGTGTTGAAAGATTTTCACAAAACTTACGGAAGAGCCCAAATAGTTTTAGATGCAATGCAATTGTCTTTCAGCTCACAAGTTTGTAGAAAAGATTCACTTGTCGTGGAGGCAAGCAAGAACGGTGTAACCTCAAATTGCAAAAAAAACACATATTAAAGTATTAGACACTGACGTGAGAAATTTTTTGATTAATATATCAATGCAAATTACATCCATTCACACAAATTCAAATCCACGTGAAGGTTGAGATCTACACTTGTGGAGATCAATTTCACAACAATACAAGTGAACTAGAATATCAAATATAGAATTGACAAATTCAAAAATATTTATCTAACATCACAAAAAACTTTTATAAAGTAACCAATTAATTTCTAATACTTAACACAATATAGTCTTCATCAAATTTTAAACTAAATACTATTATTTAATTTTCTAATTTATTTTACTTTGATTATCAATATCAACTCATTAATAAATTTAAAATTTAATACTTATATTACATTAATTATATATTTATCATTCTAAAGGTTTAGATTATTTATTTTCCTTTTTATTAGGTATATTAGATTTTAAAAACACTGCCTCCTCATTTCTAAATAGATTAGGCATTATTTAGACTTCAATCATGCAATCATATAGTCATTTAATCTAGAAATACCCTTATTTAATCCAGAGCATCATTAGTTGACTAAGCCAGGTGCAAGTCTTTGGTAAATTTGAGCAGATCGAAATACATGAAAATTTATCATCAAAACAAAACAAAAATCCATTTCTTTGTATCCACAGCTATTCTTAAATATCATCCACTTCAACAGTCAAAGGTCAATTTTGACCAATAAAAATAGGACAAATATTTACCACTTTTTGGTGTGGATGACTAGATGTAAATTTGCTATTAACTGTTTAATCATTGAAGAGATAATGTTTAAGTAGAGTGTGTATGACTATTGGTTAATGAAAGATCAATTTGAATTGACTGACAAAATCTTTAATAGATATAGATTTCCATAGTCCATGATATTATTCAGTGCTTCAGGATTTAACCGTGTGGTAGTTTTTTCATCAACGTTTTGGATCACACTCCGTGATCCATCATCAGGATGAAGAGAGCCAGAGAAGAGAATGAGAAATGAAAATTATGTAGACATTGCTGGGATAATAAGAAGAAGGAGAAAGGTGAAGGAACCAAGAATCCTAAGCAAAAAAAAATTAATTTTTTTTTTAAATACTTAAAAAGGAGAAAAAATTAAAGTTGAAAAAACACCTATTAATATATAAATAACACCCTTAACCACCAAAACAAGGGTGGGAAAAAGAATAAAAGAAAGAACAATAAGTAAAGTGAAAGGAATGCTAAAACAACAAATATATACAATATAATAAAATAATATTATCAAACTTATGTATATAGGAGTGCATGTATGAACATGTATCTATGAATATAAATGAACATGCATAAGCTGTATATATATATATATATATATATATATATATAGAACAAGCAATATTAGTAACATATTATTAAAACAAATAAAAATGGACACACATAAATAAAACCAATGTATATAGAAAGAATGTGTGAACGTGAATATATAAGAATAAATGAACTAGATTGGAACAGGTATAATTAAATGTGTAAACATAAAAACCAATATTATAAAGAGCAAACATAAAGAACAAATATTTATTAACATTCATTAACATAAAGAACAAATATTTATTAACCTTTGCCAGCATCCTCCCCACCTTTTCAAAAATGGGAGTTTTGGAACAGGGTATGGACATCCATCAAAGCATAAAGGATGCATACATGTCTATTGTATAAGAGGTCACTGCATACATATCTACCGCAAGGTTCTTGTTGGGCTTTCGCGGTGATGTGGGGTTCCTCGCATCACCGCGAAGGCCCAACAAGAACCTTGCGGTAGATAGGTATGCAAAATGTGGAAGCATTGACAACGCATGTGAATTGTTTGGCAGAATGCCTCAAAGAGATGTCATCTCATGGAATGCAATGGTTGCGGGATATGCACAAAATGGATTTGTTGAAAAAGCTTTAGAAACTTTCAAGCAAATGCGATTAGTAGGTGTAAAGCCAAATTCAACAACCTTTGCCAGCATACTCCCTGCCTGTGCCAAAATGGGAGCTTTGGAATAGGGTATGGACATCCATCAAAGCATGAAGGATAGAGGAATTTTGTCATTTGCTATAGTTGCAACTTCCCTGGTAGACATGTATGCAAAATGTGGAAGCACAGAGAAGGCATGTGAACTATTTGAAAAAAATGCCTGAAAGAAATGTGGTCTCCTAGAATGCCATGATTGCAGCATATGGACAAAATGGATTTTTTGAAAAGGCTTTAGAAAATTTCAAGCAAATGTAATTGGCAGGTCTAAAGCCAAATTCCACAACCTTTGCCAGTATCCTCCTTGCTTGTGCCAAAATGGGAGCTTTGGAATAGGGTATGGACATCCATCAAAGCTTAATGGAAGGGGGATTTTTGTCAGAAATTATAGTTGGAAGTGCTCTGGTAGACATGTATGCAAAATGTTGGATAGGCTTCCTGCATCACTGCGAGAGCTGTCAAGAGTCAGTGCGGGAGTGCATGGACATCCATCAAAGCTTAATGGAAGGGGGATTTTTGTCAGAAATTATAGTTGGAAGTGCTCTGGTAGACATGTATGCAAAATGTTGGATAGGCTTCCTGCATCACTGCGAGAGCTATCAAGAGTCAGTGCGGGAGTGCACTCCCGCACTGACTCTTGACAGCTCCTGTATCACACTCCTGCATCACACTCCTGCACTAACTCTTGACAGCTCCCGCGGTGATGCGGGAAGCCTGTCCAACTACATCTTCCTTGGTAGACATGTATGCAAAATGTGGAAGCATTGACAAGGCATGTGAACTATTTGGTAGAATGCCTCAAAGAGATGTCATCTCATGGAATGCAATGATTGCGGGATATGCACAAAATGGATTTTTTGAAAAGGCTTTAGAAACTTTCAAGCAAATGCAATTGGCAGGTGTAAAGCCAAATTCCACAACCTTTGCCATTATCCTCCCTGCTTGTACAAAAATGGGAGCTTTGGAACAGGGTATGGACATCCATCAAAGCATAAAGGATAAAGGAATTCTGTCAGATGTTGTAGTTGCAACTACCTTGGTAGACATGTATGCAAAATGTGGAAGCACAAAGAAGGCACATGAACTGTTTGAGAAATGCCTGAAAGAAATGTGGTCTTGTGGAATGCCATGATTGTAGGATATGGACAAAATGGATTTTTTTGAAAAGGATTTAGAAACTTTCAAGCAAATGCAATTGGTAGGTCTAAAGCCAAATTCCACAACCTTTGCTAGCATCCTCCTTGCCTGTTCCAAAATGGGAGCTTTGGAACAGGGTATGGACATCCATCAAAACATAATGAAAGGGGGATTTTTGTCAAAAATTATAGTTGGAAATGCTTTGGTAGACATGTATGCAAAATGTGGAAGTATAGACAAGGCACGTGACCTGTTTGAACTAAATGAACCCTAGAATTGATTGTTGCATGTGTATGAATATTATCCCATGCCCTAATTTTTATATTTCATAAGTGTGGAAACCATTGTCCTCAGTTGCATTTGTTCTTGTTGCTTGCCCTAATATCCTCATGCTAATTTGTAGAATCTTAACTCTCATTTGCCAAAAACTCCCAATTCCTTACTTCCCTCTAGTTCTTACGTTCCCACAAGCTTGTAACTATTTGAAAATTAGCCATATAAAGGTTGTCTCTTTGTATATTTGAACTTATCCTTTGCTCTTCTTCTATACTAGAGATCTCATATGACTTCACCCAAGTCAAATAAAATGAAATATGAACTTAAATGGGTAACAACACCTTCTAAGATTGTCTCTACACTTATGAAGTATTAGACATTGATTTAGGGAATGTGAACTTAGAGGACTTCTTAAGGAAGATGTTTGGGAATAATCAAATGACATAAGCAAGGTGTATTGCTAGTAGTGGGATTGTGTAAGAAATGAGTTTCCCACCTTAGAACTTTAGTCTCTTGAACTCATTATAGCTTGTGCCAAGTTTTATGATCCTCATATTAGAAGGATCATAGGTATTGCAAATGAAATTTTCCTTGATCTTAGCCCTGATAGAATTGTAGAAACCTTCTAGATTCCTCATTATGAGGAGGTGATAATACTAAACATTGTTGATGGACTTTAATTTTACAACCTTGATCCATGTTTGTATTTGAAAGCTTTGTCGAATAAGAACTGGTTAATCAAAGCAATGTCTACTACCTCAAAACTGCCCAAGGCACTTTTGAGAATTGATTTTTAGTTGGAGATAAATGACTTTATCACTCTCCTAAATAGAGAATGGTCTCTCCCAATATTAGTTAATTCCAATATTGAATGTTTAGATTCATTAAGATCATTCTAGAAAATAAGTAAAGGATCAATTGGGCCACCATTCTTAGTGATAAGATTCACAAGAAAATCACAAAGGTCTGAAACTCAAGGATAGTGGTCTCGTGGAATGCCATGATTGTAGGATATGGACAAAATGGATTTTTTGAAAAGGCTTTAGAAACTTTCAAGAAAATGCAATTGGCAGGTCTAAAGCCAAATTCCACAACCTTTGCTAGCATTCTCCCTGCCTGTGCCAAAATGGGAGCTTTGGAACAGGGTATGGACATCCATCAAAGCATAATGGAAGGGGGATTTTTGTCAGAAATTATAGTGGTCTCATGGATTAAGCTTTAAACACTGTTGATAGAGATAGGATTAATGGCATCATATTTCAGCGCTTAAAAGTAACTATAGATTTTTATTTTCCACAATGACATTTGTTATAATGTAGTTTATCCATATAATACAAATTAACTTTCATGCCTTTCCAAACTACAACAAAAAGACAAAAGCCTTCAAACTATACAAGCTATATTGTCCTCACAGTTTTAGACAATTGTGTGGAGAGAAATTCTAATTGAAATTTCTGCCTTATTGTTGAATTTATACATGCTAAAATGCATAGGAAATGGGGTACCTTAAGGGCTCTCCCAGAAAGTAGTAGGAACCCCATATTGCTGAGCATGATATGTGCAAACTATAGAGCCCAAGTAATATGGTACATTTTCTTCCCTGCATGATTAATAAATTTGAGTAAATAATATACAATCCCACGATTGCCAGTTTTGCAAAAAATAACATACAGTTCTAAGTGTCTCAAAATCATTGAAGGAAGATGGTTAAATATGAAGTTCATCTTATGAAATTAAAAATATCATCTATTATGTGTCCAAATACGATTACTGGAAAAAATATTTAGATAGTTAAGATAGATAATTCACATGTTACTCAACTACATTGGATTCATAAGTTTACCAAGTCCCATCAGGTTGAGCTTAAACAAACGATATATAAAATTTGTCTCATTTTTTTCAATCAGTTGCAGAGGAAATAAGTCACATAGTTCTGTATATAATCTATATTACAAGGGTACACATTTAAGTACTCACCAAATACATGACCAACTAAATTTTTGTATCTGATAAAGTGTTGGCCATCTATCACATACAAATTTGCAAGCAACAAATTGGCATAGAGTGAGAAAGCACCTAAAACAACCATGCCAATAATTCCCCAAACCAATCCTAGAGGCACTAGAATGAGGTTTGAATATCCCAAAATGTACACACAGTTGAAACTTGTAACTAACATTAGTCCCACTTTCTGCCATGAATTTGAAAACCATCACGACAACAAAAAATCTTAAAACTTTCTTTGTATAAAACACACAACATAAACCATATATATGATAACAATTATCCACTCATTTAACAGTCTATAAAAGGCAAGACAATTTAGTGAAATGTGAGTAGAAATAAAATGGAAAAATTTAGATACCATTGTCAATTCTGTGTGCAGACTTGTGAGTAGAAAAGCTTGTTTCTTCCTGTTCCTTGGCCACAATGTCTGCAGTTTATTTTTTCATTAAATCTCTTTGCTCTTTCATTCTCTTCTACATTTTAGAACAACCTTACTTGACACCTCAATGGATTCTTCTCCACCACTGAATAGTTGTCACTCAAATAGAATCAATGCTTTATAGTGTTTACACACTTGTACCTATAGAGTTGGATTTCTCAAAAACTGGAGAAAGAAATCAATATTTTTTAAAGGACGTGTCATCATATATACAACTACAACCACCACTAAGATCATGCAAACCCTGTGTTTCTCTCACCCTTATCTTTTAATCAGAGATGTTTGTTTCTAGCTACCATTATATATCAGGCCTCATTGTTTATAGTTGTAGTAGAAATGCTAATAATTGATGTATTATGAGCTGTTTAACAATTTATTAGAGAACTTATCAAACTGCCTTCCATATAATTTGCTTGTTTCCAAGGCAATGACATGTACAACTAAAAAATCTTGGATATACTGTGGCGTGCATGGCTAAAGTTGACACTAAAAGGTTTGTTTGCCTTTAAATCAACAAAACTTTGATATTTGATCCACTGGTCTACGGTTGGAGCCCATAGAAAAAGTTTGCATCAAGAACAATGAATCTACTAAAATATGTCACAAACACCATTAAATGGTAGGGCGCTTGTTCAGGGGCTTAAACATTTAGTGAGGCTCAGGCCCCCATGATTTCTTCCACTTAAATCTGATCCAAAATGGGCATGCTTCAGAAATAAATTGGAGTTCAATGATACCATACACACCCTAGAAACCAATCTAAATCTTGCAGCAACAATTACAGTACAACTGTTGAGGGGTAGGTGTCTAAAACACATAGTGGTACTAAGGATGATTTGTTTTGTTCCACTATAACTCTGATTACCAAAATGTGTATATTTAAAAAGCTTGAAAAGCCCAATTAAAGCATGAAAACCAGGAAACCAGAAAACCCAAGATATTGCTTCAAACAAAAACATAAACATCTATCCAAAAGTGGGCAGGTGTGGTGAGGTAAGGAGATTGATGAAATCTAGAGGAATTAAAAAAATCCCCAGATGCAGTTAGATTGAAGGGTATAAAATGGTTGTTGAAATAGAGATACCTGTTAAATCTGTGTTGGTTGTCGAAATAGAGATACTAGCGATGCCACGATAGGAAAAACCAAGAGTTGTTGATCTGAAGCTCCACCGGAAGTGACCCTTGGTAATACGCTCTGTCGCACCTCTCCCCTAAACCTCTGCTAACTTTTCATAGACATGAAACATTAGGGTTTACCAGATGCCAAAATTTTAACTAAATTTTAACCATTTTAACATTTTGGTTTTGGCACTCATAGTTTACATTTTGGTTTTGGCGCTCATCGTATTAATATTATAATATATTTATAATATTATATTATATTATAATATAATATGATATTATAAATATATTATAATATAATATTATAATATATTTATAATATAATATTATATTATATAATATTATATTATATTATAATAATTATATAATATTATAATATAAATATTATTAATATAGTATAATATTTTAATATTATATAATATTAAATATATTATAATATTAATATATAATATTATATTATAATATAATAATTATATAATATTATAATATAAATATTGTATTATATTATAATATAATAATTATGTAATATTATAATCCCTGAGGCATGCAGATCATTAATGGGCATGTTGTGTCGTGGCTAGTGTGCTGAGATAGATTGAAGAGCCAAGATAATCTAGCTCCGCTCATGGGAAACGTCTGAGCTTTCTCTCCCTTTATTCCTTTGGTCTAAGCAGACATTTATTGCCTTGCCTTGTATTGTCTTTGAATTCATGGATTATGATCAAATTGGAAAGAAAAAAGAATAGAGAAGTAATAGTAATTTATTTAGTCATTTGTATTTGTCTGACCAATTATTTAGTTGTGTTTTTTGCTCGATGACCAAATTAGTCATTTATTTATTCATTTATTTAGTCATTTAAATCGATGACCAAATTAGTCATTTATAGCTGTGTTGCAAAATTTTTTGGTCATGTGACTAAAAGTTTTAGTCACCTGGTCATTTATTTGCCATATTTCTACTAGTGTCTTGTTGTCAATAGATATGGGCCCCAAGTTTGTTTGGCTTCCTAAAGATTCAAGGGAGTCACTCTGGCCACTAATGTTGTCTAACGAATGCGTATTGGGGCAGTATCCCTCACTCCATAGCTCAGATAAAATTGATAATTGATTTGCCACAAATGACAGCTCTTGGTTTACCTCATGGATAGGAACTAGTCAATAGGGTAGGGCCCATTGCCCTTTTTGCTAATAGGTCCTCTCAATGGGCCAGCTACTTCAAGGTTCCTATGGTACTCGTCACAATGAGTTTTAGGGCTATATGCCCAAGCACTTCCCATAGTTAAGTGGATAGGGATGTTCCCTGATCTGAACCTACAATCCAAATAAACATTATAGATGCAAAAAAAAAGATATTGCTGCAACAATCACAATGCCTAGAGGGCCATTGTGGAAAAAAAATTCAGCAAAAATTCTACCCAACGAGCCCAAGAAAGCGCTCTAATACCAGATGTGAGGAACTTCTTGCAACAATATAATGAAAAATGCAAAAAAAAATAGATTTATATAAATAGAAAAAATATAGAAAGAATTTATTGATTGTAGGCCACTTCGAGGGGGCAACCTCCTTTGAGCAAGCTCAATACAATAAATTCATGGATGCCTTCATTGGCCTCAACACTTACTTATATACTAAGTCTAATCTAAACAACTACTTCCCATGAAAGTGGGATAATACAATATGCTCATGAGATGACTTACAAAGCATATGCATCCATAGCAACTAATATACTAAAAAAATAGAGAGAAGGGTTAAATGTGGGTTCCTAACATCCCCTCCCTCTTAGAAAAAGCTTTGTCCTCAAAGCTTAAGATGTGGGAATTGTTGCTGAATTTGAAATAGTGGTTCCCACATTGCATCCTCTGGTTGCATTCTGTGCCACTGAATTAATACCTCTATGATGGATTGGGAGTAAAGTTGACAAGTACGCTTATCGAGGATTAATTCTGGCTCTAGAAGGATGGATTCTTCATTATCAAGCTTTGGTAAAATAGTTTGTGCTCTGATGTTGGTGCCAAGAACTTTCTTTAGAAAAGACACATGAAATATGTTAGGATTAAGGTGCCATCAACCTTCTAAATCCTACGTAATTAATTACTCCTAATATTTTTTGTAAATCACCCATAAGGGATGAAAGGTTTCACTAGCAGCGATCTTGTTTTAGCCATATGTTTATATCCGGTACACGATGCTCATTCATCTACAATGGGGGGTCACAGGGGGGTTTCCCCCCCGCGAGGGCTCCAAGGGGATCATCCCCCTGGTGGGGGGTCTGGGGGCCACATACCTTGACGAGGGTTTGGGGCAGCGCCCCCAAAACCTCATTTTAATAATATTTTATCATTGTGAATCTAGACCGTTCATCATTAGGTCACAGATCTAACAGTCGATATTTTGTCAGTTATCTTTCCCTAGAAGGAAACCCCCTTTTATAAGGATATTTGTACTATGTTTTTATCAGATTGGAGAGTAATAGGTAACACTAGATTGAAGGCTGAAGGAGAGAGGAAGTGCATGTATTGTAATCTCATTTTTGAAGATAATACAACTTGGAGCCTCTTTTTCTTGGTGGAGTTTTTAACCCTCCACCATTATCAGATCTAAGACATTTTAATCTTTTACCCATCTCATTCTCAACCAAGCTTCTCTATTTCTTAAGTGTGTCAAATACATCAAATTTTTGCCTAAGGAAATAAATCCAAACTTTCATAGTTGCATCATCTATGAATGTAACATAATACCAAGAGCCACCAAGAGAAGATACCTGAGCTAGTCCCCATACATCCATATGCACAAGCTCCAACTTTTCATCTTTCTTTTACTTCCCATCCTTGAGAAAACTAATTCTCTTTTACTTTCCATACACACAACTTTCACAGAAATCCATATTAACACATTTCAAACCTTGTAAAACTTTCTTAGAATGAAGTACCTTCATACCTTTTTCACTCATATGCCCAAGTCTGTTATGCCACAATGTTGTCTCAGAACTCACATAACAACTATTTTGGTCTCTACCTTCAAACCCACAGCAACTATTCTTGAATCTATTTGATTTTTCTCTACAACAACTAAAGTAGAAAGAACAGTATGACCTATGCAAAGATATAAGGTGCCTACTTTCACACCTTTTGCTACTGTTAAGGCACCTCTTGTTGTAGGAGTCCAGACAACACTGAGAGGGGGGGGTGAATTAGTGTTGTGTAGATTTTTGCAACTTATTATAACTTTTAATTTACAAGACTCAGAAAGAGAAAGTCATCAATGAACTATTACACATATATGTACAAGTTTGGTAATGAAAATTATGAGCAGGACCACATAGAGATAAATCTTAACATAGAAGCAAAAACACACATAGAAGCATATCATTAACACAAGAATTACTGGAGTGGAAAACCCTCTCTGGGTAGAAAAACCACTCAAAACTGCCTCACTGGCTTAACTGAAAAACATGCCTCACTGGCTACAATATGTATCTAGGAGCACCAACTCCTTATGGAGCACCAACTCCAATACCAAACAGAAGCACCCACTTCCAACACTGATATACCTCACTGGTAAACAAATAGGTCTCACTGACCAACAAGCCTCACTGGCTAATACAAGGCCTCACTGGCATACTGTGCCTCACTGGCATAGATAATTACCATCATTAAAACATAAAACTCTGTGTGCAAGAATTGATTGCCAATCAATCTGATTTGCACCAATTACACTCTGTGTTTCATCATACATTCTAATTTCTCCTGTTTGATTTTCAAGTCAAGATCATACATATAATTCCTTTTACACATCTCTCTAAAAACAAACTCCTGTGAACAAGTTTTCAACACTCTTATCTCTACAAATCAATTTCAATGTTTTTCTCTGCATATCATTTTGAAATCACCTGATCCTACTGCAAATTAGCTCCTGCATACATTCTTCTATGTTTTTCTTTTTAAAAGAATATTCATAAAGTTATCTTCACAATTGTGTGATGCTCTGTACTTCAACACACTTATCAAAGCACCTGTAAGCCCAATAAATATCAGATGGCCATTCATCTTCCTCTTGCTCTGCAATAAACTGATTTTGTAAACCATTCACCTTCATCTACATCAAAACCCTTTCATTTGCAGTAATAAAAACATCAAGAAATCCAAACACCAATCCATCTGCAAGAAGAAAATCTTATTCACAAAATAAATGATCAATAAAAACATTTTGTCCCTTTCAAAGATTCATCTTCTCTGTAAAAGAAAACCTTAAAAAAAATTCCTTTCAAAATAAATAATCAGCTTTGATATTCTTCTGTGTGCAATTTTATCTTCAAAAGACCTTTCAAATTCCATCATTCTCCTGCAAGAAATCATGAATAATTTCCACTATTTATTTTCTCTTCATAAAAGAAATCCGTTCATCTTTCATATCAATTTTTTAATCTGCCCTCATTCTTGTCTCTGCAAAAACTTCAATGGATTTAAATCCATTAAACCATTAGTCATCTCCAAAAGAAATCATTAAAAAAAAAACTTTCATTTGATCCTTACAAACTCTCCAAAAAAGAATCTTGATATCATCTCTAGGGGTTGTTAAATTAGAAAAAACAATTTCTAATTTAGCAAATGCTTATCATTACAAAAGCCAATCAATAGCCTTTTAAAAAGACTCACCATTTTAAAATTCTAAAAAATATGGATATAGGCCGATTAATATTTAGAAAGGGCCTTAAAAAAAATTCCAAATATTTAGACAAAGCTATGAGAACACCTTTTTGACTTTTCTTTGGTGTTCATGTCACTCAATACCATCAAATATACTTATGAACAATTTAAACAAAAAACATCATTCATTTTCCTGCTCGAGCTTCCTCCTTAGGGTCGGTTTCACATGCCATAAACAGCCTCCTTTTAATATCATTCATCAGCCTTTTCTATAATGCAAACTCTTGTTATTACCACCGCTTTGCTTTATGCCACCATCGCATGAGATTGTGTCATCGGTGAGAGGGCCGATTTTCATGTTGCCTAGACCCTTCGAATTATATTTAAAAGGCTCCATTCGATGGTTTTAGAAAAACATAACTCTCTATTGAATAAAGCATATTCAATGCTTTAAAAAGAACAAAATAACCGATGCTTTTGGGCTCCAAATACATTAACTTACTTAAATGAGCATCCAAAGTTCTTTTTAATAAAGAATTCCCAACCTTCGAAAAGATGCTCATTCGAATAAAAATCTCCCCTTTATATTCTATGCTCCCTTAAGACAATTTGATGCTTTTTCTCAAATAAAGGAGATTTCAGGTTTCCTTCTAACAAGTTTATAAATATTTCAAAGCTTTTAATGAATAAAGCATTCCCCACTAATAGCAACCTTCAAATAAGATATTTGGTATTTTTCAAAATAGCTTTAATAGTCTTAAATAAAAACTATGACCGATGCAATGTAAAGCATAAAGCTTCTTAACAAATCATGCTCCTCCTTATAACATGGTCTCCATTTTGTATTTTTATGACTTATGAAAACCAAGCTCCCTTCGATCTCTTTAAAATCAAAGACTTTTAATCAGGATTTTCACATCTCTTGTTATTGATTATTACTGATACATTCTTGGAGATTTAAACATTACCATCTGAGATTTTCATTCACAACACAAGTATGATACATGATGTAACCTGTCAAATAATATTGATACAAAAAACACCTTGAACCCGATCATCATAACCATCTTTTAAAGCCACAACCTGATGAAGACACAACCCATGACAATCATGACATAGAACATCAAATATTGGTCAACTGAGATCCAACAGAGATCCTCTTATTCCAAAGCACCAATATGAGTATCATGAAGATATACTGATCAAATGGAAGCATCATGAAACAACAACTTTATATGAACTGACACCATTACCTGATGATTGACATCACATGTCACATTGTCTAAACACCTGAAACTTTTCTACCATATGATGTACCTACATCATCAACACAACACCTTTTTGACATCAATGACAATCAATTACCATCACTTGTAACCTTCCAATTTTTATCACTAAAAGTAACTATGTAGCCTTCATCACCTAGTTGTCCTGTTGAAATTAAATTCCTACTCAGCCTTGGAATGTCCCTTACTTCTTGTAGTAGCCAATGATTTCCATTCTGCAACTTAATACTAATTCTTCCCTTTCCAACAATCTGACAGAGTTCGTTATCTCCCAAATAAACCAACCCAAAATCCCCTTGGACATAATCAAGAAAATAGTTTCTATGGGGGGTAGCATGAAATGAGGCCCCTAAATCTAAAACCCATGGATCATCAGCATTATCTAGGGAAAGAATCAAACCATCATCTTTAGATTTATTACTTACCACATTTGCTTCCTTATTTCCTTCTTATTTGTCTCCTTCTTTATTCTTCTGAGACCAACAATCTTTCCTCAGATGACTCAGTTTCCCACAGTACCAGCAACCCTTCTTTTCTCTAGATTGGGACCTCTAGTCTTTTGATTTTCCTCATGACTTCCCATGACCTCCATAACCTTTTCCTCTCTCCTTTAGTTTGCCCCTACTTTCTACATTCAAAACACTACCTAATGTGGATATTCCACTTGAGCTTTTCCTACGAATTTCCTTGCTTAGAATAACACCAACAACATCATCAAATTTTAGTATATTCGAACTAGAAACTTAGTTACTAACTGTCATTACCAAACTATTCTAGTTTTCAGGCAAAAAACATAATATCAAGAGAGCTCTAACTTCATAGAAATTTACGTAAATACAGAAGTCAATTGACTAGTAACTGTGTTAAACTCATTTAAATGATCAGTAGCTGAACAACCTTCTACCATTTTCATATAAAATAAATTTGCTTCATAATAAATACCTTATTCGAAGTGGAAGGATTTTCGAATAACTTTACTAATGTCCGCATCAACTCATCAGTTCTCTTCACTTTTGAAATATTGAATGCCACCGATGGCGCTAGGCACAAATGAATGCTTCCCAGTGCCTTTCTATCCAGAAGTTCTCAATTCTCATCAGTCATTGCTGCTAGTTTCTTGGATTTCCCTTACAACGCCCTCCATAAATCCTTCTGATAGAGATAATCCTCCATCAACATCTTCCATAACTGATAGTTCTGCCCATTGAATTTATCAACCTTTACTTTACCCTCATATGCCATTGCACCCACTCAACCATGATACTCCCACTCAACCATGATACTCCCACTCAATGATGAGACCTTCCTGCAGAGAATAATCAAACACAACCTGCTTTGATACCACTGGTTAGGAATAGCATGTAGAAGATATCAATTAAATGCAGACAATCAAAGATTAAATAGAGAAATTAAAATACACAAAAAATAACAGTGAGAGATAATTTTAACGTGGTTCACCCAAACTCAGGCTACATCAACCAATAAAGAGTCCAACATTATTATCCAGCAAATCGAACTGATTACAACAAGCAATCTTGCAACTCAATATCGCTGCAATATGCTACAATGAAATATCATCAGTAACCCTAACCCTTAGCCTTTTTGCCTTCTCCAGCTATTTTTATCAAGACTTATGTCAGTTATAAAAATAGGGTTTTATATGTCGGCCAATAGAAAAAATAACTATCGATGCCTTTATAAAATAATAAGTAATTTTGCTTTGGGGGCATTGCCCCTGAGCCCCCAGTTTGAGGCGTTGCTGCCAAACCCCTAGAGCTCACAAGAGGGGCTCTGCCCCCCTTCCAATTCCCTCGTTAATTAAGTTGGGAGGAAAATGTGCTGACAAAAGTGGGGAAAATTTAACCTCCGATTCTGATTGGGCTCCATATAACAACAAAAGTCACCTCCTTTCTAGTTATGTAGATGTTTGAGGACATCTCTAGTGAGGGCACTTAGGTAGATTAATTATAGTTACCTTAATTTCATATCTTTATTAGTTGTTGCCACTTCTATTTATGGCCAAGAATTTTTTTTGTAATATGTTTATATAATACAAATGGTTCTAGTGCCTATTTCTTAGGGGATCACATGGATTTTTCTATGCATAATGATGATATGCTACCATTTGATGTCTACGAGGATTCTCCTTTGGATCTTTTTCCACTTTCTTGTGATGTATCTTTGAGTTCTTGTGGAGTATATTCTTCTACACTTTGTATTGAACAAACATGTCTTAGAAATGCATGAGGATAAACAACATGATGATATTGGTATATATGAGGATAATGTGCCAACATCACAAGCCATTACTTAAGTCATATTTTCAGGAGTCTTATTAATATTCCAAGTCTTTCACCCTTTGAACCCTTGTTTTGTGTCACCTGATGGATTTTTTGACATGCATTATTCTCATTGCTTTCTTTCATGGTGTTGTATTTATTATTATGCAGTTATTCTATTTGAGCCTAATTAGTGGTTGTCATACCTTGTTGACATGTGTGTCACATTGTCAATTAAGAAGCATGTCCATATGATTATTTTAGTTCAACACAACGGAGGTCTCATTTTGTGTGTTTGCATGCATATGGTCATCATCTTGAAAGTTTAGGTGTGTGGTCGCAATTTAATCCTAGATGTCTAGAATGTCACAAAGGCATAAGCAAAGGTGTTTAGCTTTGGGTTGTCAATGTGAGTTACACTTTTATGGTACAAATTCATAAAATTACCTTTGATGATTTCTATCATTTGCATGTGATTTTGTTCCATGCTTGTAGAAAATGCCTATACCTTTCAAGTTTGTTATATGACTAGTGACATTAGTCATTTAGATTTAATTTGACATTTTGAGGCTCAAAGATTCCTTTGCTTCAAGTTTAAAAATAGCACTAAATTTGACTTCCATATTTCTCTAAGTTCCAAAGGGACATCTATGATTCCCATCTACTAGTGCTATGTTGTATGGTGTATTCTATAATGTAGGGTCCCCCACTATTTGATAAATTATCTTTAGAAGAATATTAATACCCACACCTAGGTCAACTAGTACTTCTTTTACCAACTATTTTAGATCTAATAGCATAGGCAACATTTTCCACTTTTGCTTATTTTTCACTAAATATTTATAAGTTCTAAGTTCATTAGAATTTCCTAATTAATTTTAATAATTTTAGTTAAATTTGTGTATAATAATTTTATAAAATTATAAGATGTATATGAATTTTAATGTTATAATTTTTGTATTATTAATGTTAAAAAATTGACATGTAAGATTGTGTGAAACAACTTAACAAAATGTATATGTACAAATTTACTATTAAAATTAAAAGTTACAAGTTGTCATATTATTATATTTGTCATAATAAAATTCATATTTCTTTGGGAATGGAAAAGAATATCACAATCAAGTCACAATTATGAGTCCACTATATCATATGGACATTATTGTTAATATCTCTCTCCTTACATTTTCTTGTTCCCTTAATTGCCCATGTCTTTGGCTCAATTAATTGAAGACTTCCTCTAAAAATTGTTGTTGCAAGGTGAATCCTTCTACATGTATCCATCGTTTATTTCAATATCACACCTTGCTTGACCATTGAACTCTTTAGTTACATGCTTCGACTACCCTAAACATGTACCTCATTACATGGCACAATTTCTAGCTACCAGTGTTCATTTGCAACCACAGTCCAACCATCTTCATCCATCATAGGCATAAGTGGGAGCACTCTCTAATTTCAATCTTATAGAAAAGCAATGTGAGGAAATCTTCTAATTTCAACCATATGATCAAAGATCAAATTTGAAATGTCGGTTATTGAGAGTGTATTAATTCTAGTTCTAAAAACTAACCCTAGATGTGTAATTTCAAGGAAACAAGTAGCATTGTCACCACACTAGTGAAACCTATAGGTACTCTCTTTCCATGCTAAGAAATGTCACTCTTCCTCTCTTTATGTTAGAACCACAAAAAATTTATATGTATCGCCCATCAAAGCATTCATAAAAAACTATCCTTGCTTATGTTTATAAGAGCCCAAAATATTAATTCATTTTTTTACCCATGAGATTGATTTCTTAGGGAGCAGCATATCTTGTTAGCATGTTGCAATTTCAACTTTGGTAAAAACAAACCATCATTGAATTGATAATGCATACATGAGTTAACAATGAGGCTGGTAAAATACAATGTTTAAAAGCAAGAAGCCAAAGAGTCAATAATACTTTTACACCTCATTCATATTAAAAATTTGTAAATATTTATCCTATTTTTATTGACCAAAATTAACCTTTAATGGTTGAAGTGGATTATTATATTTAAGAAAGGTCCCGAGTTAAATCCTCTCCCCATCCAACAAATGAACATTTTTTTATAGCGATCTTGAAACATTGATTTCCAAAGTAGATCTCCAACCCTCTGTTCATATACATATTAATCTTATGGCATCACATGTAAGCACCAACTTGGAATGACATAACTTTTTATGGCTAGAGCTTCTTGTAATTACTCTCAAAATTAACTATAAACATCATTTCTATTATAACAAAGTGTCTTGCTGGAAGAACTTTTATCATCCACCTAATAATAAAAATAATTTAGATGGCCAATGGGACTAGAAAACTATCATAATTTGATGCCGGACAAATCATTAACAAAATAACAGACATAAATGGTATTGACTAACCTGGCATACTATTTCTTTATATATCTTTTAAAGCTTGGATCACTGCCTATGGTAATAATGACATAAACTAATAATATTAAACAATTTTTATGCAGCTATTTTTAGATTAACTAAAATATTTATATAAGCAATACATAGATCTGTATAGATCTGTTATCTTTCAATATATAAAAATAAAATAAATAATCTGTTATATCAAATAAAAAATAAATCTTAGATGCCAATACAACAAGAATCATCTCATCAACATGCATGGCACTTGGCAACCTTGAAAAGACGTCACTTCTGAGTTATGAATGGTCCAGTTTTGGAAAATCTCAATATTCAAAATCTCAAAATATGCTTTCTTGTATGAGGCGTAGTTTTATTTATTAGTCTCTGCCTAAAGTG
This sequence comes from Cunninghamia lanceolata, assembly GCA_027924645.1. NCBI lineage: Eukaryota > Viridiplantae > Streptophyta > Pinopsida > Cupressales > Cupressaceae > Cunninghamia > Cunninghamia lanceolata. The sequence goes on along the minus strand of BSBN01001583.1, from coordinate 30,774,475 downwards.
GGGGCTTATGTTTTCATTCCACTAAATTCTATTAATCTCTGCTTTGGAAATGGTGTCAGCAAAGAAAAACTCCTGCTAAGGTTTGAGGTGCTCAGATTTTAAAAATGAATTTTTCCCTGATTTTTCCTTTTTTCTCATTGGCTTGACATTTTTTCCCAGGGGTTTTTTAATTTTTTGATTTCTAAAAATGGAGAAAAATGTTCAACGAATCAAAACAAGGAGAAAGAAAAAATTAATGGATTTCTAAAATTTTGGGTGCTCTGGACTGTATTCGTGATTTCCTAGTGGGCACATTTGCATACTAGAGCAGCTCCAAGGATAACACCTGGGCATTGTCTATGCTTCCACATTTTGCATGCATGCATACCAGTTGGAACTATAATATTTGGTTCGCTTCTCTTGTGCAGGATATACAGTGAATATATCTATCATCCAATAGATTTTTTGCATTTTGTATCAGAATGCGTCTTGTGGACCTGGTTCAAACTTGTTCATGTTATGAATACCGTGCTTGTAGTGGATGATGAGCTTAGATTAGTGTTTCATCTTGATGTGCTTGGCTATTACCTAGCATTGTTATGTAATCAAAACTGGTTATTATTTTGAAAAGATTCGGTAATGACGACACTGAAGAATTTAGAATTAAGGGGAGGTTTGGCTGTTACATATGCCAACCTCCCCCTTTATTTATAACCGTCACCATTTATGTATGCTGGATGGCTTTCAGGCCCTTGCGGCTTATAAATAAAAATACGTGCTTCTTTTTTTAAGACCTCGCCCCCAATAATTTGAGGCCCGTGGCCTATAGGAAAATCTATCGTTAATGCTATAAATTTTCAATTGAATTTATTGGCCCCTGCCCTTTTAGTTGTGCTCTGTAAAGTATCAATTTTATATTAGTTGTGTCCCATGAATTGTGCCAACGGAAAAAATTTAAAGGCAGTTCTAATGTTTCAAAATATTTTTTCGGTTTCTATATATAATTTTATGTTTTTTCTTTGTTTTGTTTGGTGTAGTTTTGTTAATGGTGGGAGCAGTGGAACAGATAAAGTTGAGCAGGTGGTAGCAAGAAAAATATGATGGCAAACTATTCCTTCTTCCAGGTAATACTTTAGTCTTAATGATTTTCTTGTTTGAATTTAATCCAAATGGATGGACGCTTTGCAGAATAAAGAAGTGAGAATCAAACCCTTGACCTCCTTCACCTGCCTTGTTCGTCCAAATGCAATAGACAAGAGTGTATCCTTTCTCCATACAGAGCAGTTCACAGTTCATGTGCCTTGTCTATTCTTCCACATTCTGTATACATGCATACCAGGGCAACCTCACCAAAAAATGGCGCATACAAGTATGCTTTCTTCTCTCTCTTTTGTGTTTTCAGTGGAAGAAGAGGTAGCGAAGGTGCAGAATCCTTTGAATTCAATTCTATGCAAAGTAGGGTTTTAATTTTCATCTTCCAAACACTCAGAAAGATATCAACGGTAATATTGACATTGATTGGTTTGTTGCTTTGCTAACCAAAATAAAAAATGGTGTTTCATTCGCCAAACTGCACACCACACCAAGAGTGCAACAGATTGACGAATTTATCCTAAGCCAAAGTTATATTACCAGGTAATAATTTGAACCTTAGCCCTAAAATCATAAATCGTAGATTCTGATAATTGTTTTTTTGAGTTAAAATGGTGAGGTTGAATGGGGTTGTGTAGATATCAGGCTTCTAATGATGGTATAACTGTATTTTGCACTTTGGGGAAAAATCTCAGATTAGAATATATAAACGCCACTAGTTGGTACAACCGTGGTGTTGCTCTCCTACATTCAAGGTAGTATGGTTTTTATGTTATTTATTTCTTTAGTTTGGTATTGGTTTGTTCAAATGTTATTTGTTATTTAGTTTAGTTGATTGATATCGATTGTTGCAATGTATCAAATAGAAGGGAATGACCGAAGCAATCAACCAGATATTTTAGTAGTAGATTATTGATGGGGAAGCCTTTTTTGCTAAGGGGTTTATCGAATATTACTCTTTTTAACAAGTTTGGCCATTTCACTAGTCTTTCTATTTGAGGGTAGTGGTTCTGTCTTAAGTTAGAGAAACCCCAAGTTGTCCCTAGAGATCTCATCAAAATTTAACTTCCTATTCTTAACTTTTAATTTAACATTTTTGGTTTTGGGTAATGGCCATTTGACCTGACCTTTGTTTGCTTTGTGTACGACTAACCTATTAATGGATATCTTTGATATGTGGCCAATTTGCTAGTCCTCTATCTCTGGAGGAGAATGGTTCTATGTCAAACATTTTGAGTGAGTTGACCAATTCTGATTTGATCACTTTTGCCCATGTTGGACATCTTTACTAAGAGAAGAATTGATCTTGGAAGTTCTGTTTCGTTTAAGCCAAATTGTCCATAGAATTATGGTTGGTTTAACTCTCCAAAGAACATATACCTGGTGAGACTTGCCAGCGGAAGGCTTTGAGCAGGGCAAAATATGTTATTCATGGTTTAGGCCCAAATCCATTCTAATTTTGGGAAGTTAACGAGGACCACAGCTGAAAACAAAATTCACATTGAAGGAAAAGGTGGTCAATTGTTTCTTCATTTTGGCTGCAGAGGATGCTTCTTGAAGACCCATTTAGATTTCATATTTGTCTTTCTAGAGTGGATTATATTTTTGGCAGAAAACCAAGTGACATTGTTGGCCTTTTGCATTCCTGTGAGTTATTTAGTTCTGTTACTGCTAGGGCAATCCTCAGCTTGAGCAAGTCGGGGGCCTCACAGACATAGCCTTTGTGTATCTTGTAAGTTCCAGGGCTAGAACATGCCCATCTTAGCACAAATTAGGTCTTGAGCCAAGAATAACCCTTTTCTTATCAGCGTACCTTCCAAAAGCTTCTTCTACTGGACAATGATATCTTTAGGTAAGATCTTCCATTTTCTAGAGAAGAGGTCATCATGATTAAACTCAATCCACTAGTCTCTGACTTTGGTTCCCCATATTTGTGTGAGAATTTGTTGAAGCACTGTTAGGTTTATTTGGCCTGCCATGAGTCTTTCCAATGTTTTGCTTTGGAGCCATCTTTGACTTCTTAAGTGTTGTTTCTGCATTTTACAATAAAATTTGACATGTTTGATCTTCTCAGAGGACGATCAATTAAGAATGCTCTCTCTGGCTTAACCGAATCCAAGTATTTGGATTACAAAATAACACTCCAGGGATATCTTGCATCTGTTAATATTCACCACAATAGCTTTGCCCCCCATAGTTTGCTTTTGAATTCTATATTTTTAGACCATTTCCCTTGTTTTCTTCGCTTAACATCCATTCTAGTTTCTTTTGAGTGTGCCTTATCATGAGAAGCTTTTCATGATGCAGTTTGCCTTCTGTGATGAAAGGCTTTGGGGCTTTCATGACCTAGGATATGTAGATGTGGAGGGCTTGAAGGACACATATAATCAAGATTATCCTACCATCCATGCTCAGAAATTTTCTTTTCTAGGCAACTGGCCTATCTTGAATGTGGTGAGAAGCTAATCCAAAAGTTTAGTGTTGCCAGCTCCGGCAAATATGGGTATTCCCAATTTCTTGGAAGTTTTGCAATCTCAAGCCCTAGGGTTAGTACCAACCTAGCCTGGCACGTCGGTAGACATTTAAGAAGTAAGTCCTTGATTTTTCTGTGTTATGAATTGTCTGGAAGTTGCTGGGTATCCTTCAAGAATTGATTTGAGTAGTGTTGCCTCCTCCAATTCTGCCCTTCCCAACAACACTTTATCAACAAAAACTTGTAGGTGGGTTTGAGAACCAAGGCTATGAGAGAATTTTAGCCCCTCAAGGGTCACTATAGATTTTGCTAGAGTGTTGGTTATTTTGAGGGCTTCAACTAGGATCACCAAAAGGTATGGTGATATTGGGTTTCCCTCTCTGAATCCTCTCAATCATGGCAATGTAGGATAAAGAAGTCAGATAGAACCAATGCATACAAAATCTGAAGTAAATAATAAACAAAACACACAGTACATAATATTTCACTAGGGAAAACTCTTTTGGGTAAAAAACCCAGCACAATAACTTTCTTTATCATTGCATAAAAACTCAACTATCACAATACTATAATAAAGCACTTACTCAACTCTTATGCATGTGCGGATATGAATAAACACACCAAAAAATAATTTTACAATTTACATGAATACTTCAAAACTATGGGAATGAAAAATCATAAATATACCAAAAAAGTGTCCAAAAAAATGTATTGACCCAATTTTGATCACTAGTCTCTAATGCCTAACCAACTATACAACTTGGAAAGTATACAACACAACCAATCCATTTACAAGGACAGAGGATCTCGATCCAGAATCACAACAAACCACCCAGTCGCACCAATCTTGAGCAAAACCAAACTTATCCAAAGCCTTCCAGAGAAACCCCTGTCACTCTACTGTAGGTTCACAAGTGATGATAATTCCATCAAGAACCTGTTTTCATTATACATATCCTCTTGCTTCTTTGAGATGCCACGAGGTAACAGTATTTTTGAGTCTTACAATCATGGCTTTTGGTGACAATTTTGTGAAGGGTGTTGCAAAGAAAAGAGAGATAGAAATCACAATCATGGCTTTGGTGACAAATTTGTGAAGGTTGTTGCAAAGAAAAGAGAGACAAAAATCACTGAAAGTTCAAGGATCTTGGATTTGGGTGATCAGTATTAAGACTGGCGTTTGTCTTATCTAATGGTCGTTCTTTTCTCTCTTGTTTTTTGTGCTTCTTAGCTGTAATCTTTTATAGCCTGTCGTCTATTTTTAGACTGTGTACTCTATATATTGAGATTCAGCTGCTCTTTGTAAATAACAAATTCTTTAATAAAGAAAGAACCAGTTACCTTCTGTAACATGGTATCAGAGCATTAGGTTTGGGCTCCTCCGTACGTTGTACGGACGCGGTTCTGGTTCTGAGTCCCATTTTTTTTCTGGTCGTGGTTGCTGAAATCTTTTTCTGCCCTTGTTTTGGCTTGCGATCTCTTTTGGGTTCGGTAGCTTAAACTTTAGGATCGCGTTTTCCTTTTTGGTGGGCTCCGTGTTTTTATTTCGTGATTGGCATCTGATGCTTGACGTTTCTGAGGGTTTCTGGGTCACGAGTGATTCGATCTGTTCGTGGGTCTCCTTTTTTATGGGTCTGCTACTCGCATAATCCAGAGGTCGTGACTTTGTAAAGGGGCTCTAATTGCGATTTTGTGAAACGTGTTTTGTTGCTCACGTTTTTTAATCCCTGGAGGTCGTGATTTTGTTAAGGGCCTGTCTGTAGAGTGATCGCATTTTTTTCTGGAGGAGTTCACCACTCGTGGTCGCGTAAAGTTGTGACCAGAAGCCAAGTTTGAAGTATGGACGTCGTCTTTTTCCCTCATTCGTGAATGATGTTGTACACCTCAAGGGCAGACTCTATTTGATTGGAGGTTCTATGATAGGTGGTATGTGAAGGAAATCGTCTTTGTTTTTTTCAGTGGTTTCTAATCAACTCCTGGTCGCCATTCTATATTCAAGTTTGAAATACTCTGAGCACCTTCACATATCATCCTTTCAGAGCGCAGATTTTCTTTTTCTCTGTAAAATCACATCTCCTGAAAATAATCTGCCTCGTCTCATCAACAGGTATGAAGAAATTTTTTATTTTTATCTTGAAATTCTTGCTCGGATTGTCGAGTCAGTTTCCATGGTTTGAGATGTTTACCATCTGGCTATTGTCTACTCTCCGATATCTTGTTTTTTGTGTCTCAAAATATCTTTCAATGATGCCTTCTGTCACGCACCCCGAACAAATGAAATCTACGGGCTATGCCTTTATGGCCAAGCGCCCTGCAGATCATGTCAAAACCTTTGCTTGGTACATCGACTCAGGTGTCTCTCAGCACTTTACACATCGGCGAGACTGGTTCACAGAGTACACACCGTTCAAAGATTCTATCTTTTTTGGAGGAGGTGAAGAATATGCTATTGCTGGAAAAGGCACTGTTCAGATACAATCTGGAAGGAGAAATCTAATTTTTCTCGATGTCTACTTTGTACCTAGCATGGAGCTAAACCTTCTCTCTGTCAGTCAAATCATGTGACACTCACCTTATTTGGATGTTGTATTTAGTATGCACTCATGCCTGATAGTAGATCGTGAGACCCGTATCATTGTTGCTCAGGCTCTTGAGGATCATGGTCTATATAGACTCATGAATTCTGGTGATTCTCCAGAGCGAGCTATGGTTGCCAGGAACACTACCATCAGTAAACTCTGGCATCAACGGTATGGGAATCTCAACATGCACTATCTCTCTTAGTTAGCTAAGGAGAATCTAGTTGGTGGTCTTCCATAAATTCAGACTCAACTTCCTGGCATTTGTGATGCATGTCAAGCTGGAAAACAACATAGGACTCCATTTCCTGACGGTGATAAATGGAGAGCATCCAAGGTTCTGCAGTTGGTTCACGCTGATGTATGTGGACCAATGAACACTTCTTCGGTCACTGGGTGCAGATATTTTCTACTTTTTGTTGATGACTTCAGCCGAAAGATGTGGGTATATTTCCTAAAAAGAAAATCCGATGTGCTCAACACTTTTCAGCAGTTCAAAGCCTTGGTGGAAAAAGAGTCAGGGTGTCCAATTATCTCTCTTCAGTCTGATAATGGGTGGGAATTTTGCTCCTCTAACTTCACCCATTTCTGTGCTACACATGGCATCAAACGTCAGCATACTACTCCGTACACACCCCAGTAGAATGGTGTTGTTGAGTGTCGTAATCGCACTATTACCGAGATGGCGTGCTTTATGCTCGAGCATCGAAGTGTTCCTAAGAAGTTCTGGGCTGAAGCAGTCTACACTGTTGTCTATCTTTTGAATAGATCTCCCACTTATGTGGTGAGAAAAATGACTCCTGAGGAAGCCTGGTCTGGACGTAAGCCTCACGTCACCCATCTCAAAATTTTTGGCTCCACTGCTCATGTTTGGATTCCCAATGCCAAGCGCACTAAGCTGGATTCCAAAAGTCAGTAACTCATGTTCATAGGGTATAGTGAAAATCATAAGGCTTACAGACTAATTGATATAGATACTGACCATCTTATATTCAGTCGTGATGTAGTCATTGATGAGACTACTGGGCCTTTTCTTCTGTCTACTCTATCTATTCCTCTTGAGGATCAGCCTTTGATGGATTCAGATTCAGGTGTTTGTATTCCTCTAGCCTCATCTGATAGGAGGGATCCTACTGTTCTACCAGCATCTCAGCCTGGATCTCCACTTGCCTCAACTCAGGATATTCTGGATCCTCCTGATCTTGTTTCGACTCCTTTAGATGACAATTCCACTGTCCCTCTTCCAGATACTGGTTCCTCTGATCTCTGGCCAAAATGGTGGGCCAAAACCATTGGTGACCTTCATGATAATGAACTCCTCGAAGGAAGATCTACTCGAAAGAAGAGTAAGCAGTCAACCTTGGTCAATTTTGCCCTTATGGCCAACCTTTACAGCATTTCTGAGCCTCAAACTTATTCTGAGGCTCAAGGTGTACCTGAGTGGGAACAAGCTCTGGATGCTGAGCATCAGAGTCTTCTGAAGAACAATACTTGGGTTTTGTCTGATCTCCCTCCTAGGAAGAAACCTGTTGGCTGCAAATGGGTTTACAAAGTCAAGTACAAAGCCGATGGGACTCTTGATAAATATAAGGCTAAGTTGGTCGCCAAAGGTTATTCTCAAAAAGAAGGTGTGGACTATGAGGAGACTTTTGCTCCTACAGCAAAAATGAGCACCATCAGGCTTGTTCTTGCTTTGGCAGCCCAATTTGGGTGGAAAGTTCATCAAATGGATGTTAAGAGCGCCTTCCTCAATGGTGATTTACAGGAAGAAGTCTACATGACGCAACCTCCTGGGTTCAAGGTTGTAGGCAAAGAACACCAAGTATGTAAATTGGTAAAAGCTCTTTATGGCCTCAAGCAAGCTCCAAGGGCATGGTACATCAAGATTGATAAATATCTCGTGGATCGTGGTTTTCAGCGAAGCCCCTCAGACTCCAATCTGTATGTCCAACAATATGTTGATGATAGTCTTTACATTGTCATCTATGTCGATGATCTCATTATCACAGGCAGCTCTGAGCAGTTGATTCAGGGGATCAAACACGGTCTCAGTCAGACTTTTGACATGACTGATTTGGGACTCCTACATTATTTCCTCGGTATTGAGGTTTGGTAGCATTCTGACCGCATCTTCATCTCTTAGTCAAAGTATGCACGTGGTTTGTTAGAAAAGTTTCGGATGGTAGACTGCAAACTTGCCTCTACTCCCATGGAAAAAGGGCTGAAACTCTCAGCTACTTCCGATTCTCCTGTCGAGAATGAATCCGCCTTCCAGCAATTAGTGGGCAGTCTCATCTATCTTACTGCCACTCGACCTGATCTTAGCTTTGCAGTCAGCTACATTTCTCGGTTCATGACAGCTCCTAAAGCTGAACATTGGGTTGCTGCCAAACGTGTGTTGCGATATGTGCAGGGTACTTCTGACTTTGGCATCTTATATGGCTGATGTCCTGATCCTTAGCTAATTGGTTTTGCAGATTCTGATTGGGCTGGATCGATTGATGACAGAAAGTCTACTTCTGGGTATGTTTTCAGTTTAGGAACAAGTGCCATCACATGGACTAGCAAGAAGCAGCAGGCAGTGGCTCTCTCCTCGACAGAAGCTGAATATCAAGGAGCTGTTAAAGCAGCTTGCAAAGCGGTTTGGCTTCGCCAAATGCTTTCCGACATGTAAATGTCTCCTATTGGACCTTCACCCTTGTATTGTGACAATCAAGGGGTATTGAAACTTGCCAAAAATCCTGTCTTTCATGAACGGACGAAACATGTTGATCTTCACTGTCACTTCATTCGTCAGCTCGTTGAAGACGGATCTGTTGTCTTGTAGTATGTTCCTACAGAAGACCAGACTGTAGATATTTTTACCAAATCTCTGTCTCTAGATAAGTTTGTCAAATTTTGAGAGCATCTTGGTCTAGTTGACAAATCGACCATTATGGGAGGGTATTAAGACTAGCGTTTGTCTTATCTAATGGTCGTTCTTTTCTCTCTTGTTTTTTGTGCTTCTTAGCTGTAATCTTTTACAGCCTGTCGTCTATTTTTAGACTGTGTACTCTATATATTGAGCTTCAGCTGCTCTTTGTAAATAACGAATTCTTTAATAAAGAAAGAACCAGTTACCTTCTGTAACAATCAATATAATGAAATACAGTTAAGGTCGAAGATATTTTTGCTTCTATGGGACTATTTCACAACTTCTGCGACATCCTTACCCACTATATCCCAAAATGCTAGGAAGAACCCAGCAAGAAGTCCATCAAGTCCGTAGGCCATATCTTTTTCCATGCTGAAGACCACCATATATTTCTTCTTCAGAAAATGAAGCCATTAAATTGTTGTTATGTTCCTCTGTAAGTATTTGAGGGATGAGATGAAGATTCTTATCCTAGTTCGGATGCAAGACAGGTTCAACAATTAGTCGATTGCTAAAAGAACCAATTGCCTTATTTCTGATGTTTTCTTTATTAGATAGGTATTATCCTTCTCTGGAGAGCATGCTGTTGGTTCTATAATTAGTCACCTTGCACATTGGATTCTCCTATACATAATGCTTCCTGTGCTGCCTCTTGTAGTAATTCTGCTTCTGCCTCTTCCTCGTTTTTTCTTGTTGCAATACTTTTGGATTTAAAGCTGGGAGTTTGCATGATTGAGCAATTTTCCTACATCTCAGATTCTCTGTCATCATTCTATTTGTTATCTCTCCATGGGGATTTCCCCTTCTTCCAGAGCCGAATTATCCCAACAAAAAAAACATTCCAGGAATAGGGGTTTATGGGATATTACTCTTTTTAACAAGTTTGTGTAGTTTTGAAAAAGTTTGAAGTAATGAGCACTTATCTTGACCCTTGGCCTTGGCCTATGCCATCTACATCCATGGCAATGTTTAATTTTTTTTTTCACTCATGGATATAATCTTTTTGTCCATAACTATACTTCTATTATGATGATTATGGGGTTAACAATCATTGTGCAAAAGAAGGATCAAGTGGAGGAGCTATGCGAGCATTGTAACATGGTTGTGGATTGCACTTACAGCTTCCCCATCCATTATCACAGCACTTGTCTACATTAGGTATTATAGTTAATTTCAAATTTGGAATGTATGGTTTAGTGATGCTAAATCTGTACTGATGCAAACAATTTGCAGATATCTGATAAGATAAAGGCCTAATCCTCTGGTGGTTAACATTCTCACATGGTTGGAAGTGTTTATCCCCACATGGAAAACCATTGCCCCCAAAGACATCATAAACGTGGCCTTTAAGGATCCCATCAAAAGAGAAGAGGTGACAGACTCTGTGTGCCTGTGTTTTTTACTGCACCAAGCATTCTCAGCATGGACATACAGACTGACATGGTGTTGCTTTCTTGCTCAGTCTCTAGATCTCTTTTTTCTTTTCTCGTCCAATTTTGAGATAGTCCTTAGTGAATGTGAATACTGTGGGATATATGTCCTTTGAGATTTTGATGATTGATACTGTTATGGATAATCTTTGATATTCAGAGACTGCAATATGGCTTCTGTGACTTTTGAAGTATGGTACTACAATTTTAGCATTTTCTTCCTATAGTGAAAGAAAGGGAATGTCCCTTTATTTCACTATAAATTTGTAGTTTGTAATTCCATGCAAGGATTGTTTGGATCTTAAAAAGCAAATGATTTTCTAATTTGGCAGATCAGATGCCTCTAGTCAAGACTATAAATAAGTCATTGTCTAGAAGTTGGAAATGAGCAGAGTTATATTAGACTACCTCGGTTGAACAATAAAAGCTACTTTTTCCAGGACTGATTATTTTGGTTAGGCATCCTGTTTCATCTTGGTTGTACTTTTGATAATTATTGGTATTGTTCTCTCTTCATGTACTAGTCAGTCAGGAGCAGAATAAATAGAAATGTTGGTAATATGCATGGTTATTTTGCCGCCATCTTAGCCTGTAAAAACCCTGTCTGAAGAATGATTTGTTTTGAGCCATGTTGTTATACACAAGGCATGTGAACTGTTCGACAACTCAAACGATGGGATGTAATAATATGGTCAAGCTATTCTGTGCAGCATGTAATTGGTCAGGGAACACAACTAGTTAAGTGTGCAGAAAATGCAGCCACCAATAAGAAGGTAATTTGCAATTGCATCTAGTTTGATATCTTTTCTCATTAGTCTATGATCAGACTGATTTCTCAAATTTTTATTAGAAAGTAGATTGTAATTTTTCATCGTTGAGGTTCTAGCTGACATTAGTTGTACTTTGTAATGAACTTCAGGCAGAAAAGGAGGACATGATGTACAGGAGCAGGTAAAATCTTATTTGCATCTTTTACTATGGTAACTTCCAATAAATGGAAAAGAATAATGGCATTTAAATGTAACAGTGAAGCCTTAAATACGACCTTGTGAATTTTGTACATGTCAGACATTACACAAGGTAGGTGAAAGTTAGAGGCCAGCATATAGATGTCCAGCAAGTTGTGCAATGTCTTTTTGCTGTCTGTGTTTCTTCCCTTCACGGCTTCCAACAACTGTAGTTGTAGAGATCTAGTGTCTCTAAATGATATTCCATAGTTCATTTCCATATAGAATCTTGATAATATATTTTGTAATCAGGAATTTACTGAGTTTAGGGATCCATGATTCCGAGAGTGCCTTCATCTTTTGGTTCAATGCACTGATTCTAAGAATGCCTTCATATTTTGGTTGAATGCACTGATTCCAAAAGATGGTTTGGATAGCATTCAGCTCGAAAGAATCTTATGATCATCTTAGTGAATGGGTTGTATAAGGTATTTCATTGAATGGTTTATTCTAATCATATAGGACACAGTTGAAATGAGATTGCAGCCTTAAAAAAGTCTGTAATATCATATCTTTTCTCTAGATAAAGTAGCCTAAATGCTAACTTAAAACAACCATATTCCTAATCAAATAATCTGTAGTTTTGAATGTTAGGAGATGGTAAGGAATGTTTAGTACAGTGGGGACGCATTAAATAGTGTTTTTTATTGTTATTTAAACTATACATATACTAGGTAATACTGATAGTAATATATTTTTTCTCCATCACAATCACATTCAATTCAATCATCAACTTACTTCATGAATGCATTTTTGTATATTTCCACACTGACTAAGGCATGGGGCTGAAACTCTGGCCATTTTATATATGTACAAAAAAAAACTCATTTACAGAAACTATGGTTGTACATGCTAGAAACCAAGCACTTGACTGAAATTATGGCCATTAATATTATATATAAAACACACCCATTTATTGAATCTGTAGTTGCAATTGTTAGGAATCGGTCTCTGCAGATCCAGTGATTTTGGTAGCATGGGAATTAGCATTAATGGCTGCTTTGAAATTCCATTCCATAGAGGACAAATTTGTTTTCCTGAGGATTCTTTTGTAGGTCATTGGGGACCCAGTTACATGTACTTCCATGCCCTTGTTCAATAAATCGGAGCATTGAAATTCTAACTTTCTCAAAGGACTGAGAATAAAAGTTGAGGAACATGGGTTGTTGGCCTGGTCAATGCCCCATCTTTCCATACAATGTTGGCATGCGATGCATCTCTATATACATTAAAAATATATAGCAATTTAGCCACCAAAGGCCTGCATAAATTCCAATCCAATTATACTAAATGTGTACTCCTCGTGAAGATCATGTCTAGCAAGGTAATTCTGCAAATTCATTGCCTAGAGCTGTTTGAATATGTCAAATGAATATTTTATGAACCATTCTCTTTTCCACAAGGTACGGATAGTATAATTTGCTTAATGTCCTTTTGTTTGTCCAAGTTAGCTGAATTAAGCTTGTCGATTTTATGCAGAATGTTTAAGCACTTTTCTTATAGCACTTTTCTTATGGATTCTTAACTCCATTTATAGGTACTTAAGGAAGCTCTTGAATTTTATTTGTAACAAGGGAGTTGCAGGAATCACAAGTGCCAAAGAAAACAGGTGGCAGTGAAAATTTAAGTGATAGAAGATATTGCAAATACACTGAAGTATGTCAGGATGCAGAAAAAAATACAGTCTGTAATCTCTATATCACTATCTTTCTATCCAACTTCAACACATATCAGCCTCTAGTTTGATGCGCTCACATAAGAAACCCTTCTGACAATGGTAATGGACAACTTATTTAAACAATGAAGAGTAATCATTCATGGCGAGGGTCTGAAGTCCTATATAATATTTTGTTAATATAATATTTTGTTTATTTTTCCAATTGATTGGAGCAAACCTACCCTCTATATATGGTTGCAAACAAAACATTCAAATGACCTGTGTGCAAGTTAATGGCTATTGTGATTTTAGCTAAAATAGTTGGCAGTATGACCATTGTTGAAACTAGTTTTAAGATTATGTTAGTGATACTTTGTCGAAACTAGTTTTAAGATTCTGTCAGTGCATCTGCCACAATTTTGTTATTAGTGTAAACACGTCACAGGTTTGTGAGATAAAATCAGAGCTACAATAAGTGCTTGCTTTAATTCCATAATAACATAACCATTTGAAGTGTCTGATAATTTTTAAGAAATTGTACATTAGATTGTGCAAACATACTAGAAGTTTTTCAAGCATTTGATGACTTGAGCATGTGCTGCTCCTCATAGTTGATTTGCACCTACAACATCCATAGTGCTTCCATCGTTGATGTTTTGAATGAGATCTGCATCTTGGCCATTGTAGCCATTGCAAATGCAATTGATTGACAAGTGTAAATTCAATTTCAATTTCTGTGTGTGCAAATTGCACACACCTTTTTGAAATTCTTTTATATTTTTACTTCCTTTTCCTCAATTCACTCTGTCCTTGCAACCCTTGGCATGGACTACAGCTGCAGTGCAGCTCTTGTTTAGTCTTAGTTTCTTTGTGCTAGTCAGGCTTTATGTTTTTTCTATCGCCAACGTGCTTAATCTTAATTAAATAAAATTTCATCGGATGATATTTTATTGTGCAAGCTTTTATAGAACTGTCATATGCTAAAAAATAACTAATCTTACAATATAATTTATTAAAACTCCAGCGCAAATTATTCCTAAGAGAATCATTTAGTGGCCACTTTGAGAATACATATTTAATTAGGGTATGCCAGAAGGCATTTCGTGCAAGAGATTGTATTAAAAGCGTCAAATGGAAACAATACCCCCATTTGCTGCATATACTGGGGTATTAAAAAACAACTGTTTCAAGGATCAAGTAAGAAAAAACTATACCTGCGAAAAAAAAGTACACTAAAAAAAATTGGTGCAGTGTGAGGGACCAACATTCACATTAATGGTCACGAAATTGGTGTTTATTCTTTTCATGCATAAAGTAGAAAGCTATTAATTATTATAGGATTCACTTTTTCCGTCAAAACACAGACTTCTATCACAAAATCAGACTCAAAACACAGGAAAGTAAAATGGAAAATGTAAGCAGACAGACTACACAAAATGCCTTGAATAGCGATGGTTTTTTATTATCCGTACGAGCCTGCACATTTATAAAATCTTGCATGCTGGATAGACGCTTCCCCTTCCAATGCTATAATATATAGAAGATTGCAAAACTGCTTCCCAATTACTCAATTTAACAACTGCTGGCACTTATTCAATTTAAAAAAAGAAAGAAAAAGAAAAGTCATTTCACTAGCTCAATGAATCGACAAAGGTCCACAAACCGCTCTCCTTGGAAAGCAATTGACGAGATCTTCAGTCGGGCAGCCCGGCAACACACTCCATTCCATGGAGCTCAAATTAAGGCTCATCAGATTCACACTTCCTTTAATCATAAGCCAAATTTTATTTGATGCAGCAACCACAAAATCTGTTCCATCGGATGACTTGACTGTGTCTTCTAACAAATCTCCAGGAGTGATGGAAATGAGAGACCAACACTTATTATTCTCAGCTCTTGAATCCAACTCCCATATCCCCACCAAAGTGTGCTTGATGAAAGGGAACCGACCTGTTGTGACCAAATCACACATCGCCCCATGCCAATGGGGACCCCCTTTTTTTTTGAATTCTAGTGCTTTGCTAAGTCCAGGATGATGTCTTTTGCATGATGAAGTCAGTGGTGTTTGAGTCTTAGAGCCCCTTGATGACCTGATCCTGATGTTTGAGACCCTGAAAATGACTAAGTCTGGTATCCTGATCCTGAAGATCCTGAAAATTTGACTAAGTCTGAAATCTGGTGGATCCTCAAAAATCTAGAATCTGCATGTTAAATCCAGTGGATCTGAGACCTATCTCAAACATCTTGAAAGGTATATTGAAAAATATTTAAAGTACAAGAAATTCAAACTTAAGAAATATTTAAAGGTATCTCTAAACTTATACTTAAATATATTTTTCAATATACCTTACCTTGGGCACTGTCAATTATGGGCGCGAAATTGCTCTAGGATCACCTCAAAATTCTGCCTAGAACTTAGGGCGCCTTTCATCATCTGGACAAACTCACATCAGCGCCTAGAGGAAGATCAACTTCCAAACGCTCCAAGATAGGGCGCCTTGATGTGAAGTAAGATTTGAACTAATGATAGATTGCGCCTTAGGTTGAAGTGGTATGGTTATGGCGCCTTGAAGCCTAAGTGAATCATTTTGGGCGCCTTGGTAAAGCAACTTGAGATACTAGGCGCTCTTCTTTAGTGAGTGACTCATTCTAGGCGCCTTGATGTGAGATGAAGGCTATACACCCAAGTGAGCGCCTAGAAAAGAATACACTCCACATTAGTCATATGTGAGTGCCTTAGCATGAGGAGGTTTAAAATGTTGTCTTGATCCAAAATTGAAAGAGAATCAACTATCTTCCTTTAGGCGCCTTTTCCAACTAGCACACTCCAGATGAATCATGAATGAGCGCCTAGTTTAAGATTGAATCCAAGGACATTCAAGTTTGAATGTTTAGTGAATGAAGTGTTGGAAATTTTGAGAAGTGGCACCTTGTGAAGAAACCTCTTGTTTTGGCGCCTTGGTGGAAAGCAATGCAAGTTTGACTCTCTGAAATCACCTAGTATTGGCGCCCTAGGTAACTAGAAATCAACGCCTTGAGGTGGAGGACCCAAATTAGCACCTTATATCAAAGTTCCTGGAATGGATTGGTGATGAAGATGATCTTTGGCGCCTAGATTTAAATTAGTGTTGGTTTTGCCATTTTGGCGCCTTAGCATAGAGATGTTCAAACTAACCCAAAGTTGCGCCTTAATATGAAAGAGCATGATATGTTTAAGCTAACTCCTATCATGATGTTTGAGATCTTGAAAATGACTAAGTCTGGTAGCCTAAAATCCTGAAACACTGAAAAATTGACTAAGTCTGAAATCTGGTGGATCCTCCAAATTCTAGAATCTGCATGTTAAATCCAGTGGATCTGAGACCTATCTCAAACATCCTGAAAGGTATATTGAAAAATATTTAAAGTATAAGAAATTCAATCTCTAAACTTATACTTTAATATATTTTTCAATATACCTTACGCTCTGGGACTACTATTTCTAGGCACGAATTTGCTCCTAAAGACCTTAGGTGCATTTTCTCACTTGCAGACACTCAAAAAGTGCGCCTTGATGGGAGGAGAGGTCCAAGTCAAATGTGGATGGCGCCCAATTTGCACTAACTAGAATTGGTGCCCACTTGAGTTAGAAATCACCTCATCCTAGCGCCTTATATCTGGATGGTTAGAGTGACATCATGTTGGCACCTTAATCAACACAAGGTGCAAATTCTTGTCAATTGCACACCTTGAAGTAAGTGGGCGCCTTGAGTTAGAAATCATCATCATTAGCACCTATATTGGTAAAAGAGGATTTTTAGTGCCTTGATAAGAGTATGAGCGCCCAAGGACTACATTTGGCACTCATTCCTACCCTTGCATCTAATGGCATCTATCATGAGCGCCTTGGTGAGAAATGACCCTCTAACATGTTAAGGAAATGTCAAATCTAACCTTGGACGCATCTGTTAGTCTCCATCACATTGAATCAGCGCCTCACAATTAAGTGAGTTCCAATCACCTAAAAATGAGCCTAGAAGGTCAGGAACAAGCAAAGAAATGTTGGGAAGCAATTTGCAAATCATAAGATCATCAAATGGCGCCTTAAGTTGGAAAGGTCATCAAGTTGCGCCTAGGAGGAATAAGGATTGAAGGTTTCGTTGTAAATAATCTAAGGTGGCACCTAGGAATGAGGGAGCCAAAACCATGGTGTATTGATCCAAATCTTGAAAAATCAACTACTTTAGGTCTAGGCGCCTTACATCCTCCATGCCAATCTTTATGAGCGCCTTAGAAGAATTGATATAAAACCACTATTTGATTAAGGCACCTTGAAAATAACAAACTTAGAGCCATTTGTGTTGTGCGCTCATGCTTATTCCTACCACCTAGATTGGTGCCTAAGGGAGAGATTATATTGAAGACACCTTTTGAATGAATTTTTAAAGGAGATTGACCTTTTTTTAAAAATCTTTGCAATTGATTAAAATCATTTTGAGTGATGAATGTGGGACTAAATTGATGTTAGGCGCACTTTGTTCCTATTTTTACCTATATTTGCGCCTAAGTTTGAAATGGCGTTATTACATGTTTAAAGTTGTTTTTATCTTAAGAAGTTATTGATATATTGTTTACCTTGTCTTGTAGGAGCATTAACAAAGATAAGGAGTTATCCAAGGAATCACCTTCAAGCGAGGAGTAAGGAGCATCATGCTAGCCACCTTTGAAGATTATCAAGTTGCATCATTGAAGGAAGGGGTGTTGGTGAAGCTAAGGAGTCATCAAGGACAAGTACCTGAGAAGCCTTCAAGTTGCAGGGGGATCACACCTCAAGTCTCCTACATCAAAGACATCATGTTAGATCATATCAAGTTCAAAGTATACTTCATCCTTTGCATCATGTTCAAAAACAAGGAATTCCCCATCTAAGCTTCAAGTCAAGAAGTTTCTTCTAGAGGCTATCAACATCTACTTCACATCCAAGGAAGGTGTTATCAACACACTCCAAAGGGTCAATTCAAAGGTCATCATGAAGGATTACTTCATCAAGTCTTCTACATCAAGCAAAGATATTCATCCATCATACTTCAAGCTCCATTCAACCTTCAAGTCCAAGAGATTCTCCTACTCTTCATGAATGAAGATTATCATACATTCTACTTCAAGTCATCATATCTCTACTACTCCACTCTTTAAGAAGAAACATCAAAGAAGATCACCATGTATCCTGCAAGAAGAAGAAACATTACAAAGTCAATCAAATGAGCTATAAGTATCATACATCCAGTTGCAAGGAAAAGTACAAAGCAAGATCAAGCAATCACATTGAATACATCACACAAAGATGATACAATTTTTAAAGTATGCTAAGTTGGCATCTATGTGGCGAGAACACATCATTCAATTTTGATTAGCCGCATTATTTAATGCATTCAATGTACCATTTAATAAAAGAAGTCAAAGGGATTCCTATGTGGAAGAATATTTTAAATACTTTTGCCTTACCTTATCACATTGGAAAATGTGCCTTCATTGCCTCTCTCTTTTGTACTAAAAATAGAAAGTTGTTGTAACTACCTGTGAGGTGGCACGATCTAGACCCTTGGCTATTGAATTAATCTTAGCCCTTCATTGTATTCTGGACACTATATAAAGGCCTTGTTGCCTCATTTGTAATTCAGTAGATCATTAGTAATGGTAGAGAGTAGATTTTAGGAGACTCTCAAAATTCTCTGAGAGGATTTGAAGCTGTTGTAAATATTTCTCAAGGTTAATGCAAAGACATTGGAGCTATTTGTTTGATGTTCAGTGTTATCTTGTGGAATCGCATGGTTTCTTGTACCTAATGAAATGGAGAGATGTTTCAAGTAGATTAGAAGTAGATTAGAAGCTCATTGATGTAATGTATGTCTGTACTGAATATTTGATCAACTCTTAGCTCATGCTTTTAACATTCACCGCTGGTGAAGTGTTGTGTAAAGCTAGTCTGAGCTATAATTTGTAAAAGTTCGATTATGGATGCTTGTTTGAGCTACGCCGTTTAATGGGTGCTCATATGAACCTTCATGATTTGAAAACCTTTCGCATACCCTTAGGAGATTGCACCAACTTCATGTAGTTGTAGGCACCCTTGGCGAAGTGAAGTTAGGTTTGATTCAGGAGTTTGTCTGTTCAATACATCATCATTGCATCATTGACCTTAGATAGTTTCCTAAACCCTTGCCCTTTTTACTTTTCTTTATCATTGAAACTTTGTACATACATCATCCACACTGAAAGGAGGAACAAGCTAAACATGAATAAAGAGAAGTTTGCGTAAGTCCCTTTGTGTTTAACAGCAAAATCATACTTAGTCACTGAGCCATCTCTTACAAAATCATGAGAAAAGAACCTTGGAGTCATTTTGTTTGATCACATAGTTCAGCATTCAAGAGGCTTTGCTCAAGAGGGAGTCAGATACTTTGTATCTCACTCTAATTGTTGACTTGTCCAAAAACAATCATCAACCCGACCCAGTATGGAGGCTTCCCCCGCCTTTTTTTTGTAACCTCCCCACCAAAAGAAGCTTTCCACTACACGCCACTAACAAAGGCAGAGAAGCATGGAGGTTCTTACGATGATCATGAGAATCCATTTGTGGAGGCAGCCCTCCTTCGATCTCCTTAAACTGAAACTCTTCACAGGCAATGTTATAACAATACATATGATGACCGAAGTTATTCGTAAAATAAACAATGCCATTGTGTAGTGCGCTCCTCCAAGGGTGTCTTTCGGAGAAGCTGGTGATGGGAACGGCGTGGGTGGCAGGGATATCCGTCCACTTATCTGTAGTAGAATTGTAGAGCAGAGCACACCACTCTGTCGGGCTTCCCACCTGGAAGCCTATAGTAATAATTTTGAAGTGGCCAGAATCCGCAATCAGTTCCACGGCCGTTCCCGCCGTCCACTTATAGTCGAGCGGAACATGAGGCAAGATCTTTTTCTGTTTGGTTACAGGATTAAATATCACGTGGTTGCGATTCATCAGAGAATCCCAATCAACAAAGAGAAAAAGCCCTGCCGCTAGAGCGCAGAGGTAAAGCTGGGTCGGATGCGGGTGATAGCGCTTGGTGGGGTGCCATTTCCATCTCTTCCATGGTAAAGGGATTCGAAACCAGCGGTTGAGTGCCGCACTGAAGAAGACGATTCCGTGGAAGCCCTCCACCATGTGCTGCATCACAAAATGATGAGTCTCAACATTGAGATTGAAAGTGCTAGCCAATATTGCCGTGTTCCAGGCTTTGCAAACGCTCTTGGCCCTGATCAATTAGGGCAAAGGAAGTCTCGCAGAATCTCCTCCACTGTATCGTAATCCAGATGAGCACTATTATTATGAGGAAAATCAGGTATTGGCGCTAGGAGCTCCCCTTCTCCAGCGACATGGTGGTGCTGCAGTTGAGGAGCAGGGGAAGTTCCATATCTCTTGTGGAAGGCCGTTAGCACTGTTGAAAACGGAAGGCCCGTAAACTCGCATCCCATGGTATAGCGCCACATATAGTTGAATTTCCCAGGTATTGTCCCGTTGAATTCGTCGACCATGTCCGCATCTTTAAAAATCCGCAGAATACGAATGTCGTGTATCCTCTCCTTAATATTAATCTCCCTCCCTCTCTCCTCAATATTCTTGGTACAATTCTTCTCCTCACTTTTTCTTGCCATGCCGCTTTTTTCAGACACTAATGGCTACCAAATACCAAGTTCAAATAGGTGATAGTCTGTGATTTAATAGCACAAATTTTATTTTAAAATTTGACTGATAAGCTATAAATATAAAAATAGATATAACTCCTTTAATAGTTAAAGTTTTAAAATTTGACTTTTAAGCTAAAAATATAAAAGTAATTAAAGCTCTTTTAATAGAAAAAAAGTATTAAAGCAGACATACAGTCAGCATTAAACTTTGTTCGAACTAGTGCTGCCGTCCCCTATTTATAAACTGACGCCACGGTCCCTATCAAACTCCCTCGATCCTTTTCAAAATTTGATTCCTTTTTGAAATGTAACTGCCGCCAAATTTAGTGTCTTTATGGGACGATTATCCTGTCAACTCTGCGTATAGCTGTATTTAGGCATTTTAGCTGTAAAATACATTTGAAATCTTGAAAAGACCATATGAAAGGAGAGATTTTGGACAAACTCTGAAATTTATATAGAATTATGATGATGATATATATATATTTGGTTTTTATATAATTTATTTACTTAAATTTAATTATGTCATAGTATTTTAAAGGCACTATTGAATAGATAACTGTCATAAAAAAAATTACTTGACAGTCAATGTCGACTGTCAAATTTAAGCCCCGGGTCCGTAGTTAATGAGAGAGTGCATGCTGCGTTTGAACTTTGAAATGGCTGCGCTTATGACTGCGAGTGGACATCCAAAAAAACCCATGAATATGAAACGCTGCAAGTTAAATAGTAAAAGTAAAAGTTTAACAGTAAAAGTTTAATTTTAAAAATTTGACTTTTAAAGGTAAAAATATAAAAATAATTAAAGCTTTTCTAATAGTAAAAAAAAAAAAATTTAAATTTTGACTTCTAAATTATAAATATAAAATAATTAAAGCTCTTCTTTTAAATTATTAAGAATTTTATATCTTTCTATTAAAAAAATATTATTTAGAATTAGACTTAAAAAAAAAATATTAAAATATAAAATAACTCTTAAATAATTAGAATAACTCTTAAGTAAATAAAACTAGCATATTTATATTTAAAAAAATATATCTAGTCAAGAGATATCTTAATTATAGACACAAATCTTTTTTTTCTTTTGTTTTGTTTAACATTAAATATGAAAGCATAAGAAAAAGCATTATATATAAAAGCATAAGAAAAAACATTAAATATATATTTTAAATTATAAGAAAAATATTAAATATATATTTTTAAATACATTAATATAAGTTAATATTTAGAGTGCTTTGTTTAGCACTAATATATGAGAACATTAAATACATTTTAGAAGAATATGAGAACATTAAATATATTTTGGAAGAAGTGCTTTTGGATTTGATCGTGTTTTAAATATATGAGATGATCCGACATGCTACACATTTGGATTTAGGTTCGACGCATTGAATACATGAGATGATCCAACATGTGACACGTTTGGGTTTGGATTTGATAACCTAAATACATGAGATGATCTGACACATGACACATTTGGATTTGGATTTGATGCACTAAATACATGAGATGATCCGACATGTGACATGTTTGGGTTTGGATTTGATGCACTAAATACATGAGATGATCCAACATGTTCAACACGTTTGGATTTGGATTTGAAGCTTGAGTGACTTGGGTAGGGATGGTATTCATTGAAGCAGATGGAATGGAAGCAGACCCATGAAAGGGGGGCACACTCATATTAGAGACCACTGAAGTGAGAGCATAAGATGGTGTCAATAATGGCTCACTTGATGTAGTAACATTCGATTGACTTGGTCTCATAGGTGCGGATGATGTTTGGGGTGTATGAGTGTGTTGGTTAGACAAAGCTGGTATTGAGGGTATGGTGGACTTGGTAGACATAGTGAAAATAGCTGCAAGGTTTTCTATAGTAACACTAGTAGGGCCCTCTTTACGAATTGTGGACACATCAAAATTACTTGGTAGTTTGACTCCAGCTTGGATTAGTTGTAGGAGAATTTGTTCTTGATTGGTCTGTATGATTTTATTGGCATGTCGCAAGCTTTGGGGTCTTGAAGATCTTCTTGATCATCGGATGAATCCTCATAGGCATATGGAGATTGTGGCATCAATGTAGAGGATGAGGGCTCAAAATGTTGTTGTTGTGTTGAGATTGATGATGATGATGGTCCAATGATGTAACCTTCAAGTACAGAGATACTATGGGGCATTCCAGTTGTGAATTGGGAAGCATCCTTAAGGGGAGTGGATTGAAATTGCTTGAGGTTGGCTTCCATGGCTGCTTTGTATTGGCTTCTGGTTTGAGGCATGAGGTTTTGGACTTATGCAATAAGGTTGAGACTCCTAGATGGATTGATTTGGATAGATTGAATTGTTGATTTGTGTATTTGGATAGATTGATTGGGTCTAATTGGTGATTTGATTTTGGCTTAGCTAGAACTGATTGATTGGTTAATTGATGGATTAATAGACAAAGATATTTTATAATGTTGGAATGAACAAAGCCAAAGGGTAAAGGTCTGATTTGATTTAGCTAATGTTGGATGATTGATTCTGAGTCTCCAAAGGATATAGGGCTCAATTGTCCAAAACTGATATGATCAGGGCTAGATAGGATGGTGTATTGATTGATTTGATATCCAAGAGATGATAGATTGAATGGAAACTAGATTTCATGCTTAGAAAATTGACATAAGCCTGTGACTAACCAAAGGTGACTAGGAATAGCCTAGAGGTGACTGTATGCAAGTCAAAGGTGAGCTTCTATTGTTCACATGTGACTAGATGATGGTCAAAGGCGACTGAAGGATCCAAAGGTGACTGGCTCCTAAGCATAAAGAAATGGCAAGATAACCAGAGGCAAGCTACTATTTGTAACAACAATAATCCTCAACAAGACTAAAATCTATTATTTACTATAGATATAACACATAAGGTGAAAAATATTGAACCCTCTTTTTATTTTGAATTATAATAATCTCAACAAATCAAGATACAACACAACATCATGATTTCCTTTCTGAAAAATACAACATGATATAGTTTACAAAATAGACATCCTATCATTTTATTTACAATACATAAGTGCACTTGGCATAAAGAATAGTTTTACCTCATAAATTTGACTATCAAAGCCATAACATGGAGTACGCTACATCTGGAATATTGTAACTGTCTTTACAAGCCTTGGAGAGTCCTCTACTGGAGAGAGAGAGAGAGAGAGAGAGAGAGAGAGAGAGAGAGAGAGAGAGAGAGAGAGAGAGAGAGAGAGAGAGAGAGAGAGAGAGAGAGAGAGAGCATCTTCCAAGTGCTTTACCTCCAACCATAGACCGGCAGTCCCCCGTACACCTTCCTACTTGGAAGTGGCCCTACCCTACATGAAGGGTATAGATACAAGGAACCAACAAATTTTTCCATCTGAGTCCTAGTGATGTGTCCTACAAAACTCAATCGACCATACTACTCTAGACCCCTTCTAGCTAAGTATGATAATTCTGATTGGTCATGTCATCCAGACACACACCACTGTCTCATCTGAGAAACTATCCCTTCCCATAGGTTTTACACACTTTAGTAGATACTCTAGACACAACCTTTTCAGTACTAGAAATCCATTCTAGCCAATTAGACTTAGAACTAATACTTAACCTAGGATATACATGTAATATAAAGATTTAGGTATTTCTAACCTTTTTTAGAGTGCCTCATTACATACTTGCAATTTCCAGGGTTTATGGCTTTTGTCATTTAACTCCCTAATTCCAAATATCAAGCATCTTTGATGCATTTAAACGAGTTTTGACATTATCATAGAAACCACTTAATTTTGTTAAAGTACTACTAAGACTCTTCACGTCTTGCTCTATTGTTTTGTTGACCTTTCTTTGTCGATCAATAAGGTTCTCTTGACCTTTTACTGTCAACCAATATATATACAATGTCATAGCCAACATAAGAATTATAGGTTCCTTAAAACCTTCTTGTTTTAATACTAGGGTTTAGCTCTTCTACCCAAAACATGGAAATATCAAATATCCTTGGTTTCCAAAAATAACAAACATAAATATAACAAATCATGAGAATAGGTACCCCTAGCCTTTCCTAGACTTCCCGGCATTGTTTACATATCACAAGTCTTATAACACAAATAAGTTTAGCATTTGAGGTATGATCTCATCCATATATATTTTTAATGGATACTTTCATTTCTCATATCTAGTCTTTTGTCTAAAATCAATCTATCAATCTTAATAGGTAAGTAATAATACCTCAGACTCTTGTTCAGCTTAAGTCTGTTGACTTCCAAATTAAGATAGGTTATGAGCTCTTGTATAACAAGCTTGTAAATATATGTTGCATTCACCTTTATTAATAATCTTATGGAATTGAGTTTGAATCTCCCACCATACCCAACTTGGGATAAGACACTCTAGTACTGCTCAATCTTGGGCCAACTTTGTCTTCTATGCGCTTAGCACTAAATGGGTTCTATTGAACATATTACATAAGAACTATAACTTTCCATCTACAAATACCCTTGAGTTGGTTTACTTATTTCAATCTTAAAACATAGGGGAAGTTAACTATATATCCAACCATTCTCTTTCTCGAGGTAGTTGTAATTAAGCTATAGTTACCAACCATAGGATCTCTAGGTTCCCACTACAAACTTAATATAGGTCTCGTGTTCCGGATACCATGAGTCAACAATGCACTGTGAAATCAACATGCATTACTTTGGCCAAAGATTTAATTGTAAGTGTGTTATTATAAATGCTATCAATTATCTCCCACCCCAACTCGACTTGGTTAGTAATATCAACCCTCTATTTATTTCATCTTTTCAAAATCATCTATTTGTAATTGTCTAAATCTTTTGACTTGTTTGAGATTTACAAATTATTCTTTCATCCCTAATTCCTTTTCACTCTCTTGCATTTTTGTTAGAGAACTATCGTATATTCAAACATGTTTGAGTCAACTCACTTTACTCCTTGAATAGGAAATTTAATTATTGTTCGAGTATGGACAATCAAGTCCTCTTGATACAACTATATAAGTTTATTTTGTCATGATTGAGATATATAATGGGTTTTTGTCCTATCTATTCTCTTCATAGTATGGTCTATATAACTCCTTAATTGACTTAGTCTTGGAGTATAAAGAATCTCCTATTTGAATATCCCAGTCTATTTTTGATTAATTAAATAAAGACTTTATAAATCATTCAAGACCTCTTTATCTAACAATACATTAATAATACCTACTTTACCTTCGAAACTACTCATTATTCCATATGAAATGCTAAGGTAAGTCGAAGAGTTTCAACATTGATTCAACTAATGATCACAAGCTTAATACATTTAATTGGCCCTTAGGCCATGATAGCTATTTCCCTTAAAATCATTTATCTCTATCATCTTAATGACTGTCGGTTGCTCATTGTTTATATTGAGTTGGTGGTGCAGGAGCACATTCTCTGTAGTGCAGGGTCATCTTTTCTTTTGTTGTCTCATAAGGCTCTTAAGCCATTTCATTTTGTAATAAGGGTCAATTTGGTCCCATGAATGTAATTGTGCAAGGCACACATGTAGTTTTGCTTGTATGAAGGGTAAACCAACGGCTAACTGATTTGAAAATCAGTTTGCACGGTTGGAGGGGATAACTGCTATCTCTACATCTTCTTTAGAGGCAGGTTGTATGTCACACGGAGCAGAGAGAGAGAAGTGTGTATTACAACAAGTTCTTTTTGATAACTGAATAAAGAGAGTTCTGGGTATGATCTGTGTTGATTTTCTTGGTTGTTCTTAGTGACTTGATATCTTTATCCTGATTTTGTAATTGGAACCCTAACCGGATGCTATCTGTCAATCCATAGTGACTCTGTAGTGTGCAGACGGTGTAAAACCCACGGTTCCACAGTGGCTGGTTCGTAACCTAGGAGTAGGGTTTTGATTCATACATGGAGGCCCTTTCCTCTGTCCACTGAAGCCCTGTATAGTATTAGTGTGATGGGGGAAAGTCTTTTCACGTATGTTGTTGTTGAATTCTTACCCAGGAAGCCAGTGAACTCAGTCAAGTTCGACTAGACATCGTCATGTGGCTAGTCGGGAAATCGGAGTGAAATTGGATAGTTTTGATGTGGGATTAGATTGCTACAAGTGATCGAGGGTTTGGTATATGAAACGACCAAATTCCATTGTTCTGTCGAAGGGAATCCGAGTTCGACGTCACAGAACAGTTGGGAGTCTATCGGCGTGAGAACAAGTGTTAGAATAGCTTTTTGAAGGACCGCCGATAGACTATGTCTAACCGATGAAACTGCCATCGGCGTGAGAGGCTCTCCGTCTTGTCGAAGATTGGTATAGTGTCGGAGACACATACCATTGTTATTCGCATCGGTGAGAGAAACGATATCGGGCTAAGGAAAATACACTTGGCCGATGGTATAAAGTTTCACCGATCGGTGAGACATCCTCAGAGTATCGCTGATAAAGAGTATCGGCGTGAGGAACCTTGTCGGGGGAAGCCGAAGAAATCACGGAGACCGTTAGAGTCCCGCCGATAGAAGCTCATTGGAAGGAGTTCAAGAAGTCTCAGCGACAAAGGACTCATCAGAATGAGATGAACCATCGGGGCCGCGAACCGGAGTCTTACCGAAGCGGAAGGTCTCACCGATGATCGACTTGGCTGAAGACATCGGTGTAAGAAGGTATATCGGCGTAAAGTTTTGAGTGGTAACCGATAGTTTATGTTCTCACCGATCGGGGAGATCATTATGAAGTGTTGCCGATGGAAAAGTGGGAGTTAGATGCTCATCGGTGTGACCGATAGCATCGGCAGAAGATTCAAGGAACTCACCGATAGAATAGTGTCTTGCCGATAGGCAAGAGGGGGATTGCTTCGGTGAGAAAAGTAAAAGGTTTGGCCGATGTACCTGACAGTATCGGTGAGAAACAAGGTATCGGTGTAGGTGAAGGAAGCTTCGCCGAAGGAGGAAGTCTGGCCGACGAAGATTGGTCATCGGAGTGACGGAGTATATCGGCCTAAGAAATTTCTTGTGGTCCGATAGTATGAGGTGTTGCCGATAGGCAACGAACCACTACGGAGATATCGGTGAAACATTGGGAGATCTCTTGCCGATAGGGAAGATATAGGTAAATCTTCATTCACTTCTGCTGGCAGTCTGCATCAAATTGGTATCAGAGCCAATATTCTGAATCACAGCCATGTATGTCAGACGAAGAATTGGAGATAGAAACAAAGGCTAGCACAATGCCTCCCAAGACGATGAGTAAAGCAGCCATCCAGAAGATGGTGGAAGAAATGCTCGAAGAGAGACTGAAGGAAGAAAGATCCAAAGAGAAGGATGGAAGCACTTCTGAGTCAGAGGAGGATGAAGAAGGAGAAACTGGAGAGAATCCTCAAGGAGAAGGTATGACTGCTGATCAAAAGGCATTTCTGAACGCACTCAAGGGCCATGGAGATAGTGGTGATCCGAAAATGGATGTTCCCACGTTCAATGGGAAACTGGATGGAGATACTCTGGTGGACTGGATTGAAGCCATAAGTAATTACTTTGACTTCAAAGAGTATAGTGACAGTAAGAAAGTAAAGTTTGCAAAGACCAGACTGAGAGGTTCTGCATTGGTTTGGTGGAACTACACTCAATGTGAAAGGGAGAAGGTTGGAAAGAGTCCAATCACCAAGTGGAGCAGAATGGTGGCCATGCTCAGAGCCAAATTTCTACCATGTGATTATGATCTGTAGACTATCAGAAAGTTTAATCATCTTAGGCAGAAAGATATGGACGTGGCTACATACACTGAAGAATTCCACAGATTGAGCATGAGAGCCAATCACAGAGAAGAAGAGAAAGAGATGGTGGCCAGATACCTGGATGGTCTGAGGTACAATATACAGGATGAGTTCAGTATGGTGGTTCCCAAGACTGTGGATGAATGTTTTCAGTTAGCCTCTAGGGCAGAGGATAAACTGAAAAGGAGAGGTGATCAAAATAACAGAGGAAGAGGTGGCAGGAACAATAGAGGAAGAGGTAATTTTGGCAGAGGACAGCCAAATAAAGGTGAAAATTCAAGTCAACAAGAATCACATTCTGATACAGAACAAAAAGGTGGTGGTTTCAGAGGTTGGAGAAGACCTAATGGCAAAGGAAGAGGTGGTGGTGCAGGCAGAGGATGTGGAGTCTTCACTGGAAGATGTTACAACTGCAATCAAGTAGGCCACACTGCAAGTAAGTGCCCTAAGAAGGCATCTAGCTCTCATGATGGTGGGAGAAGGAACCAACTATTGCAGGAGGATGATTGTCAGAGTGTAAACTCACCAATTGGTAGTGCTGCACCAGTACTTGAAGGAGAGAATATGATGATTAAGAGGACCCTCGTGAAGATGCCATTGAAGCAGGAGCCCCCACAAAGGAAGAATCTCTTCAGAACCCAAGGAAAAGCATATGGTAAGCTCTGTAAAATCATTGTTGATTCAGGTTCTACTGAAAATGTAGTGTCTACTGAAATGGTAGAAAAGTGTAAACTGAAAAGATTACCCCATCTTAATCCTCACAAAATATCTTGGTTGAATAAGAATCAGAACTATTTGGTGGAAGAACAAACTTGGGTAGAGTTTGAACTAGGTGATTATAGGGATAAGGTGCTATGTGAAATTATTCCTATGGATGCTTTTCACCTTCTTCTTGGACGACCTTGGCAGTATGATGTGAAGGCACAGCATGATGGTGAAAAGAATACATATATGATCACCAAGAATGGTAAGAAGTTTCAGATGGATCCCTTACTAGAGCAGGTTGGAGAGAAGAGCAATGACAACAGTGTCATGTTAGTGAGTGGCAAAGAGTTCCTACAACTCATGAAGGAGAAGGATACCCAAGGGTATGCACTGATGATGAAGCCTGTATCCAATCAGCAAAACAAACAGCAGAAGGAGATTCCATTGGAAGTGCAACAATTACTGGATAAGTACCAAGATCTTGTGGTAGAGGATACTCCTAACTCCTTACCACCTATGAGGGACATAAGTCATCAGATTGACTTGATTCCTAGAGCCACATTACCCAACAAAGCTGCCTATAAGTTGACACCACAGCAGAATGAAGAAGTAGGTAGACAGATTCAAGAACTTTTGGAGAAAGGTTTGATTAGGAAAAGTCTTAGTCCATGTGCAGTCCATAGTGTACTTGCTCCTAAGAAAGATGGCAAATGGAGATTATGCACAGATTCAAGGGCTATCAATAAGATCACCATAAGGTATAGATTTCCTATGCCAAGAATTGAGGATCTGTTGGACTATCTTGGTGGTTCATGTTACTATTCCAAGATTGATTTGAAATCTGGTTATCACCAGATCAGAATAAGGCAGGGAGATGAATGGAAGACTGCTTTCAAAACAAATGAAGGTCTCTATGAGTGGCTTGTCATGCCATTTGGTCTCAGTAATGCTCCAAGCACATTCATGCGGTTGATGAATGAGGTACTTGTAGAATTTAGTGGAAAATTTGTTATTGTTTATCTTGATGACATATTGATTTTCAGCAGGACCAAAGAAGAGCATGTGAAGCATCTTGGACAGGTGTTAAAGAAACTGCATGAGAGTAAGTTGATGATCAACTTGGATAAATGTGATTTTATGAAAACTGAACTAGTGTATCTTGGCTTTGTGATTTCTAATGGCTGTTTGAAAATGGATCCTACAAAAGTTGAGGCTATTCTCAATTGGCCTACTCCTAAGACAGTAGGAGATGTAAGAAGTTTTCATGGTTTGGCAACTTTTTACAGGAAGTTCATTAAAGGGTTCAGTCACATAAGTGTTCCTATTCTCAATACCATCAAGGGTGGAGTGAAGTGTAAATTTCAATGGACAAAATAAGCAGATGATAGTTTTGAACTGTTGAAATAGAAAGTGGCCGAGTTACCTACGTTGGTACTCCCTGATTTTGACAAAGTATTTGTTGTGGAATGTGATGCAAGCCAACAGGCTATAGGTGCTGTTCTTAGTCAGGAAGGACATCCAGTAGCATTCTTTTCAGAGAAGTTGAATGAGGCCAAATAGAGGTATTCTACCTATGACCTAGAGTTGTATGCAATGGTGCAAGCTCTGAAAAAATGGAGACATTATTTACTGCCAAAAGAGTTCATTGTTTTTACTGACAACCATGCTCTTAGCTTCCTAAATAGTCAAGAAAAGTTGAATCATAGGCACGTCAAGTGGATGGAACAATTGCAGGCCTATACCTTCACTATTAAGCATAAGAAAGGTGTTGCCAACAAAGTGGCAGATGCTTTGAGTAGAAGGATACTGGTCATACAGGAAGTACAAATGGAACATATGGGTCTAGAATGTCTGAAGGAGTTGTACAAGGATGATGCAAATTTCAAGGCTGCCTATGAAGTGTGTGCAAGTTTGGCTAACACTTTTCATGGTGAGTATTTTGATTTTGTGCTGCAAGAAGGGCTCCTATTTAAAGGTAGTTTGTTGTGTGTTCCTAAATGTTCAATGAGGGACAATATCATCAAGGAGAAGCACAATGGAGCCTTAGGAGGACATTTTGGGTTGGACAAGACTTTGGAACAAGTCACCAGGTTCTATTATTGGCTCAAGGTACAGACAGATGTAAGGAGATATGTTGCAAGCTGTACCATATGTCAAAAGGCCAAAGGTATGTCTTCTAATGCTGGTTTGTACCAACCACTGCCCATTCCCACCAGACCTTGGGAAAGCATTAGTATGGACTTTGTGCTTGGTCTTCCTAGGACCGCAAGGGGTGTAGACAGTGTTTTTGTCATTGTGGATAGATTCAGTAAGATGGCTCATTTTGTGCCATGCAAATGCACAAATGATGCATCTCATATTGCTGGTCTCTTTTTCAGAGAGGTGGTCAGAATTCATGGTTTACCCCTATCAATTGTTACTGATAGAGACTCCAAATTTGTTGGTCATTTTTGGAGGACCCTATGGAGAAAATTGGGCACTCAGTTGTCTTTTTCATCAGCCTACCATCCCCAGACTGATGGTCAGACTGAGGTTGTTAATAGGTCCTTGGGAAACCTTTTGAGATGCCTTACCAAACAGCATGGATTGGCATGGGATTTAGTGATCAGTCAAGCTGAATATGCTTATAATGATTCAAGAAACAGAAGTACTGGGAAAAGCCCTTTTGAAATAGTTTATGCTTTCCACCCAAGAGGACCACTTGAACTCAAAGACCTCCATAGATGGGATAAAAGGAGTGCTCTAGGAGAAGACTTTGCTGCTACCATGAAAACAGTACATGATCAGGTCAAGCTTCAGTTGGAGAAAACTGTCTCCAAGTACAAGGATAGGGCAGATCTGAAGCGAAGGGAGGTACAGTTCAAGGTAGGAGATTTGGTGATGGCCTACCTCAGAAAGGAAAGATTACCTAAGGGGTAACCAACCAAATTGTTGATGAAGAAGATAGGACCTTGTAAGGTAGTGCATAAATTTGGTCCAAATGCATATGAGATAGAATTACCATCTGGCCTTGGTATCTCTCCCATTTTCAATGTTGCAGACCTGTTCCCTTTTAGACCTCCATTACATGCTGAAGATGGCTCAGATGCTGTGATTGAAGATGAAGACTGGATCAGAGATTTACCTCCAGTAAGCCTTTACAATTGGAATGCATTTTGGATTCCAAAATTGTCAAGAAGACAAGAAAAGGGGTATACAAAGACTACTTGGTCAAGTGGCAGGATCTTCCTGATTCAGAGGCAACCTGGATGAGTGAAGCAGATATTCTAAAGCATGGGAAGACACTTCAGCAGTTAGCAACTCAAGGGACTTGAGTTTTTCCTATAGGGGGAGTATGGTGCAGGAGCACATTCTCTGTAGTGCAGGGTCATCTTTTCTTTTGTTGTCTCATAAGGCTCTTAAGCCATTTCATTTTGTAATAAGGGTCAATTTGGTCCCATGAATGTAATTATGCAAGGCACACATGTAGTTTTGCTTGTATGAAGGGTAAACCAACGGCTAACTGATTTGAAAATCAGTTTGCACGGTTGGAGGGGATAACTGCTGTCTCTACATCTTCTTTAGAGGCAGGTTGTATGTCACACGGAGCAGAGAGAGAGAAGTGTATATTACAACAAGTTCTTTTTGATAACTGAATAAAGAGAGTTCTGGGTATGATCTGTGTTGATTTTCTTGGTTGTTCTTAGTGACTTGATATCTTTATCCTTATTTTGTAATTGGAACCCTAATCAGATGCTATCTGTCAATCCATAGTGACTCTGTAGTGTGCAGATGGTGTAAAACACACGGTTCCACAGTGGCTGGTTCGTAACCTAGGAGTAGGGTTTTGATTCATACATGGAGGCCCTTTCCTCTGTCCACTGAAGCCCTGTATAGTATTAGTGTGATGGGGGAAAGTCTTTTCACGTATGTTGTTGAATTCTTACCCAGGAAGCCAGCGAACTCAGTCAAGTTCGACTAGACATTGTCATGTGGCTAGTCGGGAAATCGGAGTGAAATTGGATAGTTTTGATGTGGGATTAGATTGCTACAAGTGATCAAGGGTTTGGTATATGAAACGACCAAATTCCATTGTTCTGTCGAAGGGAATCCGAGTTTGGCGTCACAGAACAGTTGGGAGTCTATCGGCGTGAGAACAAGTGTCGGAATAGCTTTTTGAAGGACCACCGATAGACTATGTCTAACCGATGAAACTGCCATCGGCGTGAGAGGCTCTCCGTCTTGTCGAAGATTGGTATAGTGTCGGAGACACATACCATTGTTATTCGCATCGGTGAGAGAAACGATATCGGGCTAAGGAAAATACACTTGGCCGACGGTATAAAGTTTCACCGATCGGTGAGACATCCTCGGAGTATCGCCGATAAAGAGTATCGGCGTGAGGAACCTTGTCGGGGGAAACCGAAGAAATCACGGCGACCGTTAGAGTCCTGCCGATAGAAGCTCATCGGAAGGAGTTCAAGAAGTCTCAGCGACAAAGGACTCGTCGGAATGAGATGAACCATCGGGGCCGTGAACCGGAGTCTTACCGAAGTGGATTGTCTCACCGATGATCGACTTGGCTGAAGACATCGGTGTAAGAAGGTATATCAGCGTAAAGTTTTGAGTGGTAACCGATAGTTTATGTTCTCACCGATCGGGGAGATCATTATGAAGTGTTGCCGATGGAAAAGTGGGAGTTAGACGCTCATCGGTGTGACCGATAGCATCGGCAGAAGATTCAAGGAACTCGCTGATAGAATAGTGTCTTGCCGATAGGCAAGAGGGGGATTGCTTCGGTGAGAAAAGTAAAAGGTCTGGCCGATGTACCTAACAGTATCGGTGAGAAACAAGGTATCGGTGTAGGTGAAGGAAGCTTCGCTGAAGGAGGAAGTCTGGCTGACGAAGATTGGTCATCGGAGTGACGGAGTATATCGGCCTAAGCAATTTCTCGTGGTCCGATAGTATGAGGTGTTGCCGATAGGCAACAAACCACTACGGAGATATCGGTGAAACATTGGGAGATCTCTTGCCGATAGGGAAGATATAGGTAAATCTTCATTCGCTTCTGCTGGCACTCTGCATCAGTTGGTCTTATGTTTCAAACGCCAATTAAGATATTCATTGACGGGTATGGCCATAGGCTGATGTTGATGTATTTATCATCGACTCATGCAAAGCCAATTGCAAGTAATAAAAGGTATATAGCATTATGTCTATGTTATTTTGGTTATTGTTGTACATTCGATGAGTTGTGGTCTTTACCGAGGCCATCGAAAGTGCTTAGAGAACATCATTTCACTGTTGGAGAAACTGGTTAAATAATAATATTCAAAAGCTTATACACACTACGCCAACTCTAAATGGTTTGCAAAACATTGAATTCATGTATTCATTTGGGCCTCACAAAGCAATCATGCATGCAGTCGATGAGGCCACAGATTGCATTACAATTCCTTTTAAAACATATAAGATTAAATAGCTTCCACAGTTGAAAACACGTATAAAATTAAGGCCAATTTTTAGTTTCTATTCAATTATTTCCATAGACTTATGATTCTTATTTTCCCCAAGATATAATTTCATTCCATGCGAGCTAAAAGAGTATATGAAAGAAAAAACAATTGAATTGACTATTACATGTGTTCTTAGCTGCCATTTTGAAAGATTGTTCAAGAACACTGTCTTTCTGTATACTCTCGACCTCTCGTCCACTCCTTTATTCTCCCTTGTTCAAACACTATATCCCTCCTCATATCCCTCGCCACTCCAAAATATGTATGCCTTTGAATTTGTTGAATAGCTGATTCTTGAAATCTACATGCAAAATGCCACGCTAACAGAGACTTCTCCATTACTTCGATCATGCCTATGTTTTTGGAGTGATGGAAATATGATGGCTTTGATTGGCTGGTAGAAGAAAAAGGATAATTACCATTTCCTATTTATTTTCTATGATTGATAATCTGATGCCCATTATAATTATAATAAATTGACCCACATATTCATATAGAAATAGGTTTAATTAATCATTGATTCTATATGATGGATATATATATATTGATAATTATCATATTAAAGTCCTCCTCATATAGTTAATATATAATTATATGACCATTAGCTGATTGTCAACTATCATTATGGGTTGCTTAAGATACGTAAGGTAAATATATGTATCCTCTTAAGCCAACAATTTAAGAGTCGGCATCGTAACGTTTACTACGCTTTATATGACTTATTATGATTATACTCGTATCTTGACAAATCAAAACAACCGACTATAGTTAGAGTACTTACATGGATAGTATCAGGGTCAAGATATTCTCCCCCTTCCATACATCTTTGTACTCAAGTCAAACGAGACATACCCATATTACGATGACTTAAGTAGTATCGACAATCCTATCAATTTGTTCCCAAATTAATTTAGCTTGATATAATTGACCATTCAAAATTCAACCAATCATTCCATCAAAATTGAATGACATCACAATATGCCAAAAGGTTCTAGTTCAACATCGACAACTCATCATGTCGAAACTTGACTTGACCAAAATGTGAAAACACAAACATGACTTACCCCAGTCCACTAGTGTTCACTAGACATTATTACACTATACTCAGATGTCAATTTAACTGTTCAATCCATGTGTCTATACTCTTCTCCTTGGAAGATACTCTCTCTCCTTTCTGGAGAGTGAACAAACTTGTGTTCCTGTATTCAACTTGCAACCATGTAAATGGGATTAGCGTATCATTAATCCATTCATAACCTTATGAATAACAAATTCAAAAGTACATTCTAGATTAATTACATCACATGCATTTATTCACATGACTAGAATCGAGGAAACTAATGATTTATCCTAACATTATACCTTAATGCCAAATCATTTATCCAAAGAATTCACTTCTATTTACGTAAAAGTAAAAAGTAATTTCAAGTCAAAATTAGGGATGTGACACTGTTAATCAAAGGCGACTGGTTGATGATCAAAGGTGACAGGCTATTGTTCAAAGGCAGCTAGCAGTGACAAAGTTTTAGTTTTGAGGATGTCTTTGCTTATTTTGACAAGAAAATAGATGATTGTTCAAACACATGCATAGCAGACATTCACAAACATTTACAACCTAGGCTAGGCAAGGACAATATCTGCTGGATTCCCACTTGGATTGCTCCAACCACACTTACTCGGAGAAAATAGCCTAGAAGTTTGGTAGCATTGGCTCCCTCTTGCACATCACTCAACACTTCTCGAGCATACCAAACTTTGAATTCCTAAAGACTAGAAGATCTCTAGGAATTCACTATCTCTACTATGAGCTACGAGAATGTGGGATGGCTCTAGAGGTCTATCTTCCGACCTCCTGCGCCAACAGATAGAAGGATTTTGGCTACTACACAAGGTTTCTAGTAAGGGCTTTCATTCAAGTGGCCATACATGTGGTGATTCGCTCCAATTAGGAGGCCTCCTAGCCCGCAGAGGTTACACTCTATAGGTTTTCATGCACCATAAGGTACTAAAGGAGACATTCATTGGTATGACATAACAAGATCTATTGCTTGTGACTTTCGTCACAAACACATTATTTTATATAACGGCTCAAAAGAGCTTGACTTTAGCTTGTTGTTGCTTGGGTCATTCCCACCTTTTGAAGTGGGGTGGTAGGCCCTCTAGAGTTAACAACAATTTCTCTTACACCCCAGATCCATTGGATAGGCAAGGGGAGAGGATACTCTCATTGTTAAATCAGGTTACAATCGCTCACAACAAGAAAATGAAAAAAGGAAAAATCAAACACGGAGCATGCAAGGTTTATTTTAAGCACCAATTCCAAATATGCCTAATATAGTGATAAATAAGATTTGGACTTTGACTGATTGAATCTACAAGAAACATGTCAGTAATTTTTCCTCCATTCTTCGATAGACGATTAAAACAAGCTACACCAATAGACATTAGTTTCCCAGAAAAACCCTAGATTTGCAAAACATAAACCAAAGGCGCACGATTGAAACCAAAGGCAATTAGTTGAAATGCAGATGTGATAGAGAACTTACTAAAGGTGATTACCTGTTCTACAAAGGCAATGCATGATTGTGCATATGCAACTTTCTATTGATCAAAGGCGATCGACTATCGATCAAAGGCACTTGAATCCCAAAACCTGCAAAATCCCAACATAGAAAACATGATAAATGATCTTGCATGCAGAAGATAAAACCTCAAAAGCCTCTAAGATAAGATCCTTCCATTTTTTTTCCTTGTATTCTATGTAAATTAGAAAGGATAGATGTTATGATAGGGTTTAACTAAAAAATCTCCAAATAAACCAGCCTGGAGATGACTCAAAACAACCAGGGTTAGCATCTACAGCAACATGCAACTTAGATGAGACAACCTAGATAACAAAAACCCTGCAAAAAAGATAACATGACTCATAAAAACCCTATCTAAACCAGAAGCGACCGTATGCAAGCCATAGGCGACTATCTATTGACCAAAGGTGATTTGGGACTATGCATATGTGATTTTGCCCCACTGAAAGGTGATCCCAAGACCTATAAATGCGATTTTTTGCCATGCGAAGGTGATCTCTTGTAGATCAAATGCACATCTTCCCATACCCGAACTCAAAAAATAATTTTTTAATAACAAAAACCAATCAAGCGATTGGTCCCACTGGGCGTGCCATTCTGTGATGGGTGGAAAAATCTGAATCAAGCAACAAAGATTAGATCCAACTCCAAACACCTCAAGAAATCTAAACTAGGCAAAATAAATGACAAGCAATCAAAACGAATTCACCTGGGTATTGCGATTTCTTGATTTTATTGTGGATTGCTTCTCCATGCAAACCATATTCGATGTGGCTGCCATGGTTGTGATCACAAATGCTAAAGAGATTCCATGCATGCAAAGAGAGAGTGCATGAAATGATTGAGATTCAAGCTTTCAAAATGCCATTGACATGAGGGTTTTCAAAATGCAAATAAAACATGAAACTAAGCTTCCAAATGATGAGACTAGGGTTCCAAATGAGAAAAATGAGGGCTTTTATATTTTGGGAGGTGAGTGATCAACGACGTAGGATGAAAGGGGAGATCGATGGTGGAGGAAATTTTGACAGACATGCATAGAGAAAATGCATAATAAATTAAATAAATATGCTAAATATGCTTATTTAATTTATTATGTAAGAGAAGATATTGGTAGGAAGAAAATAATATAAATTAAATAGAATAAATTTATTTAATTTATATATGTAATGAGGGATTAAATAAAATATAAATTTTATTTATTTTTTAGAAGTATGGAATAATTAAATAATCTAAAATTATTTAATTATTGATGGAAAATAGAGGAATAATAGAAATTAATTAAATAAATAAAATTTATTTAATTAATTATGAAAATACGGAAGAAAGTGAGATTTTTTAATTATAAGTGTGCTAGATGAAATAATGTATGCAGTGCGAAAATGTGATAAATGCCTAAGTAATGAAGTGGTTAAATTTCGGGTGTCTACACTTTGTATCAACGTTTGGGATCACATTGAGGATACTAATGAATAGGATTGTAGAATTGCCCTTTAAAAAGGATGAAGGAGGGGATTAGGGTAGAGGAGGTTGAAGTAAAAAACACATTAATTAAAAGCCAACCAATAAAAACATAAAAACAAAAAACAAAATACATTTTATTATATTATAATATGTAATATTGTATCTAATTCAATATATATAATGAGAAATAAATTATGATAACTCTATAGTATTAAATAGGCATGATATTAAATATAAAAAATATAAAAAATAAGACCAAATACATTAAAAATACAGTATAAAAAAAGAGAGGCACAAAATGCATAATGTAATGTGGATTAAATATGCTAAAATTATCTCTTTTTTTGTCTTGTTAGATTCTTCTACCTATCACATTTTTCCGTCATCATTGCTTTTATGTTCATGGGTGGATATATATGTATGTAAAGAGGTGGGTTTGTTTGTTTATACATATGTTTGTATCCTTGTTTATTGTTTTTATGCTAATATTTGTGAGTTCATATTGTTCTACTATAGGTTTATTTGTTTGCTTGTTTGACTTCCTTTTTTACTTCTTATTGATTCACTTAGTATTTAATGTTTTTTGTTTCTTTCCATTTTCAACCTTGATTTTGTAGTTTTTGGGACTTGCCTTTTTCTTTAATTTTTTTCACTTGCTTTTAATTATTTGACTTTTTCATATGTACGTTATTTTATATCCTATACTATGCATATGATATTTTAGCATATTTTATCAACATTATATTATACACTTTGTGCCTTTCTTTTTGTATCTTGTATTCTTAATGTATTTGGTCCTATTTTTATTTTATTTTTATATTTTTATATTTAATATCTTGCCTATTTAACATTATATTGTGTTATACTTACTAGATTTTTTCTTATTATTTTTATACTATATGTTGATGGCTTTCCTTTACTATGATCATATTTCTTATATTTCATATTATAGATATTAAAAATGTTATTTGATAAATAAATTTGTTTCATTTAATTTAATACTATATAGTTATCTTAATTTGTTTCTCATTATATATTGAATTAGATACA
Source organism: Cunninghamia lanceolata (assembly GCA_027924645.1). Classification (NCBI taxonomy): domain Eukaryota; kingdom Viridiplantae; phylum Streptophyta; class Pinopsida; order Cupressales; family Cupressaceae; genus Cunninghamia; species Cunninghamia lanceolata. The sequence goes on along the minus strand of BSBN01001583.1, from coordinate 30,734,550 downwards.
TTATTATATATTATAACATAATACAATATATTTTATTTTTTGTTTTTATGTTTTTATTGGTTGGTTTTTAATTAATATGTTTGGCTCCGTTCTTACTTGTTATTGATTCACTTAGTATTTAATGTTTTTTTCTTTCTTTCCATTTTCAACCTTGATTTTGTAGTTTTTGGGACTTGCCTTTTTCCTTAATTTTTTTCACTTCCTTTTAATTATTTTACTTTTTCATATGTACATTATTTTATATCCTGTACTATGCATATGATATTTTAGCATATTTAATCAACATTACATTATACACTTTGTGCTTTTCTTTTTGTAACTTGTATTCTTAATGTATTTGGTCCTATTTTTATATATATTTTTATATTTTTTAATTTAGTGTGTTTATGGGATGATTACCCTACCAACTCTACTGTGGTTAATTGCAGCTGTGCTTATGATTGCGAGTGGACATCCAAAAATACCCCATGAGTATGAAACACTGCAAGTTAAACATGGAAATAGATGAAATTACCAACAAAGGAAGGTGGGTCCCAACATAATTGGTACAAGGAATAAAGGATTAGGGAAAATGGGACGCTCCAAATGTTCTTTAAGCTAGTAGTTCCAACAAAGGAACATCTAACAATGCATCCACTTCATGTGGGTCCCAATTCAAATAAGTTTGATAACAGTGAGTGTTGATTATAAAGTACTGATAAACTAGTATACCTATATTTAAAAAATATATCTAAAGTACGCCTATTTTTTAATCAAACCAAGACATTTAACTATATTATTTTAACTATATATAAATATATATTCTTTAATTTAAAAAAGTATAGTTTTTCTTTAACTATATTTTTTTTGTCCCATAAGATGTAGGTTTAGGGCCTACTCCCATAAAACATAAATACTAAAAAAAAAAAGAATGCTTTAGACCCAAAATTGAGGACCAGAAAAGATAGAGAAAGAAGCTTTACAAAGACTCCTACAAAACCAACATAGTTGCACTCAAATCCTCCATAAATCAGCCTTTCTTTTGTTTCCTTTTTCTCTTGGTCAGGAGCGCTTCCATCATCCATTGAGTTCCATCCTCAATAGCATCTAGGGCATCCATTCTAAGTTTCTCAGCTTCTAATTTTCTTCCTCTTCATTTGCTGCTCTTGCTTAAATTTTCATTCTTACTTGCAGACTGTGATCTAGTCCAGATATTTGAGCAAAATAGGGCATCCGTCTAATCCAAAAGAAGATCATGGTCCTTTGAATGAGCCAAGCCAGTTCCTCATCCTCTGAAGTCCCAGAATTCCTCTGCTGGTCTGTAAACACTTGCTGATCTTAGACTTCCTTAGCCATTACAATATGAATAGCTGTGTTCTTATAGTCATGCATAACAACCCTATCATTAGAGGGAGTTGAGGAGTGATGAAAAAAAATACCATGATTTCTCCAAACAAAATCTGCATCAGGACAACCCCCCTTGCGTACCCATCTTTTGAGATTAAGGACACATCGACCATTGATAGTCTTGGATTGGCAAGCAATAATCTTATGTCTGAGTTGATTACACCTAAAACATCACTCAGGTAGCCCTTCAACATTAATATATTGAATCTAAGAGCCTAATGATGAGTTGATGCGAACCGTGTGAGGCAATGGCCTAGAAATATCAATTAGAGCACAAACTCTAAAGTATCTTCTAAGGGAAACCCCATCCTCTATTTTGATGAAGGTACCAATTTGATTGATAAGGGATTCAATGAGAGCTGAATCTTGCATGACTAGAGGAAGATTGTAAAGGTGCAGCCAAATCGGAATGGAAGAAATTTGGATCTTTGCAGGATCAAAGAAAGGGGTCCACGGGGTCATAAATAATCCAGATCTACCAAAAAACTATGGACCATTATCCAAAACAAATCTGCAATCCTTAGGGTTAAGAAAGGTGACAAGAAAGAATCTAAAATCCAACAATTCCACAGAGGGGGTAGTCATGTTGCCCCAAGAGCTCTTGCACCAAGCTATGAATTCATCTACAGAAGGTCGTCATCCCACAGATTTGAAGACTAGATCTCGTGATCCAATGTATGAGGTTGACTTCTTAATGTAATCATCTAATAAATAAAAATCAACAGACTCAGAGGCCAAGTCTGCCTTGGAATCACCCAGAAGCCAGGATGAGCAAGCATATGGAGAAGATGCCACTAGTGTGGGCGGAGGATCTTGGTCAAGAGTAATGTTTTCCTTGGGTGAAGCAGCAGGATCTGCAAATGGGGAGATGAACCCTAAGTTGGTCAAAGGATCAATAGGTAAAATCTGTTCCTTACAATAGCTACTGCAAACATGAAAAGGGTTTGCAAAGTTCTTGTACAGTTTATATTTCTCTGGAGCCAATGACCTTGAGGAGGGAGAATTAGAGAGATGGCAAGAGGGGGATCCTACGCACCCAATAGAGCCCGGGTTTATCCTTTTCTTAGCCTCCACCAATTGCTGCCACAGAGCTTCCAATTTCTACTTGAGAGCTTCACTACCTTGCCCATCTGGCTTGTCCAAAGCACCACTTGCTAGTCTTCACGCCGCATCCAAAGCCTTCCTCGCCACCCTTTTGCTGGCCTGTTGCCCATTGTTGGCGGCTTCTCCCTTTCAGTCGCTCACAGGAATTCGCTCCCCTTCCTAACTTTGGTTCCCTTTCTTTAACTATATTTTATGGTATAGTCAAATATATTATAATTATTAATTATGAAAAATATAATCTATAATATATTTTTATCAATGAAGATAATGAAGAATATATATTATGAATATTTTCAAATATCCTATGGTAAAATATTTGATATATTTGTCAAATATGTTATAATTATTATTTTTAAGAATATAATATAATATATTATATTATTTTATAATGCTATCTTAAAGTGCTAGAATAACATCTAATTCCAATGGACTTTACTCTTGCATTCTATTTTTTAAAAGCACAACATAGAGTAAAAATAGTTTAAAAAAGGGATATTCAAGAGTTTTTGTTTTTTTCTTAAAACTTTTTAATTAATTAATTATATTCTAAAATCTTTCTAAATTATAAAAAGTGTTCTAATTTTTTTAAAACATAGCATAGAGTAAAAAGAGTATAGGGGAATATAAAATTAATAGCCTTGACACATCAAAAGTGGCATCAATCTCACCTAAGCAATCTTTTGAAGCACCTAAGAAACCTAAAATCCCCTTGGTAGAAAATAAAAACAATACCCTCACTTATACTACAAATTATGATACCTACGAGGGCTCACCTTCTTCTAAGGAACTAGACTATCTATATGGTCGTGGATTTCAAATTTTGTACAAACATGACGACTATGTAGGTAAGGGATGTGGTGTAAATCAACAAGGAATTAGAGTACCTATAGAATCTGCTTCAACACATTACTCAAGTGGCATTGGATATAATCCTTTTAAAGAAAAGAAAGCTTCTCGTTGTCCTAAACTTAATTTTAGTTCTACAAGATCAAAACAACATGAGAGATATCCTAAATGTGTATGTTCTTAACGATGGTGCTACTAGATAAGTATTTCTAACCCTTTATTTCTCTATCGTAATGTGCTTCCCTTGTGATGTGTTATATATTGTTTAGGCCTCCTGGGATGACCCCTGATTCTCATATAAGGTTCAATATACCAGGAGACCACCTTTGTTGTGACCTTCTTCTATTTGTATCATCATTCTTCTATATTGTCACTCTCTCTGATTTCGTTGTTGTGTGTTGTGTCTTACAGACATAGCGTCATGGTTGGTGACTTGGGGGCACTTTCCTATGTGACTATTCCTAAGATACTTGTTTCTCCTCTCTTATTTATTATTTCCTTTCCTCTAGTGTTTCCATCTAGTGGGTGGATGATGACAAACATTTATACTGATGCGGACCTAGTGTCCATTTCGAGAGCAATCAACAAATGGACTTAGTTCCTAATATGACGATGGGGTTGTATATCTTATCCAACAATTGGCTAGTGGAAGCACTCGTGCTTTTCGCGTAGTGAATTTGATGATGTTTATGTCGTGTTTACTAACCTTAACAATACTGCTGCTCTGTGCACCTTTGTTTGCCTTTGAATCTGGCCTTGGTGGTACTTGATTTAGAGAGCTTCGTGATATAGTCCCATGGTTATCCTCGAACTCCAAATTCGTTATATAACCTTGGCTCTTTGTGTGGTTAGTCATATGCATTGATGTTGTTGTTTATCATGATCTTGTAGACACTAACATGTTTCTTGTAGGGATGTGTTTGTGGGAATATTTGGCTATCGTAAAGTACATGTCAATCTTTGGGGGGCATGGGCTTTGTGAAAGTCAGTGTTCCCTTGTGTGTTTTCTTCCTACCTTAACATGCTTGATATCGATAACTGATATCAACCACCTTAAGGTGGGGGCATATAAGGTAAGCTACCTATTGTAGATGTTAGCAATGTGCTTGTCCTCAGGTGTAGGCTAGTACGATGAGTACTTCCTGCATCCTAAGTTTGTTTGCAATCAATCAATCTATCTATTGCATATACCTCCTTTTCACCATAAGGCATCTTTGTGATGCATGTGGGGTTGTATACTTTTGAGCTCATACCTCCTTTTCACTGTAAGACATCTCCATGATGCGGGTGGGGTGGTATTCCATGCTTCCTTTTCACTATAAGGCATCTCCGTGACGCGGGTGGGGTTGTATTTTCAAAAGTCTTCTGCGGAGGTGGGGAGTGGTTTTGTGACTAACTCAACCCTTAAGTGTGTTTTTGGCAATTGTTGTGGTGAAGCCCAATCATTGGTGTGTGCCTATAATGTGCATGAGATGGTGATGAGCCTAGAAATAGGGAACACACCATCTCCTGTCTGCCATGTTTTCTTTGTGTCTTCAAGTGTATGTTTTGGTGTGCTTGTTTTGTTTGGTGTGTCTGTTGCCCCATACACGGTATGCATTTTGGGAGGTTTTGCGTGTCTTACGTGTGTGTTGCCCCATATATATAGAGACCTGTGCCTTAGGGTAGTGCATCCTGTATTATGGGAGGTTTGTTTACTTTCCAGTACTTGCATTTGCACTTCACATATATGAGAAAAAGAAAAGAAAAGATATCATTTATGTCTTCCATGCATTAATGTGTCTTCTATGCATTGACTGTATTCTCCGTGTTCTGCGTGACTGTAATTGTCTTCTCCGTGTTTTGGGTGCCTGTTACTATCTCCTATGTGATTGACATGTCTTCTCCATGCTTGGTGTGTTTGCTATGTTTGCGACCTTACTTTAATGCATGTATTGGCCTCGCGTTTATACATACATTAAAATAGGGTCTAAATGTAACATCGGAAAATGTCCCCTTGGGGGCTTTTCCCTCATAAGGTTTAGCTCCCAGGTCTTTAGCATGCATTTAGGACATCTTAGTTCATATTTTGGCATCCTGATGGAATGAGGCTGAGGTTTCATGAAAAATTGGACCTAGGTGGACCCCTTGAGTTGTACCCTACCCAAAATAGGGGGGGAGGACTTGGGCACCTGCACCCTCGTCCTACCCTATTTTGGGGCAGCCCTAATTTTTAGGTGTCGGTTTATGACCGTTATTTGGTCTTTTTGCCGACACGGTAAGTTTTAATTTTTAAAATCTTGGCAGGAGTGCTTGTAGTTGCACATATAAGCATGTTCAGGCATTCATTTGTAAACTAGATGATTACTAGCAAGCTATTGTATTCTCAAGGTGATTCAAGGCTTTCTATTGTGTTGCAAGAGTAGACTTGTATGTTTTGTATGTTGATATTTGTAGATTTGAGCATTAATTTCCTAATGGCATGAAGAACATCTTCCTCCATGAGAGCTTCACTATAAGGTGACTTAATATTGTGTTTTCATCATTGATTCCTTTGGTTTTTGCCTCTGCCTCACAAGGGCACACACTTTTTATCTGACAACAGTGTTCAGAGACTTAAGTGTCCTCTGGGGCTTGACTAAGGCAAGCCTCTAAACACCACAATCCCTAAACCAAGTCTTGTGATTGCAGGTTACAGGTGTCACATTAGGGAAAAGTGGAGTTGCAGGAAGGATTTGCAGGCATCAAGGATTTAGGATCTGAAGAAAAGAAGGACATAGGAGTACTTCTAGGACTTGGGTGCTCGCTCTAGTGTCGTTTGTAGACAGATCTCTGAAAATAGAATTTATAGGGCTGATCAGTGTTGGAAGGAGATTCAGATCCCGTAAAGAAATTGACACCTTGAACTTGGGTGTCCGCTCCAGTGTCCCCGATTGTTCCGCTTCAGAACCCCAAAAATAGGTATTCTGTAATTTGGTATTTTACTCCTGTCTGCAAGAGATTTTCCGTCTTTCGTCAATTTGTTGCCGTATTTACATAATTAGGGTTTTAATGGTTAATTGGGCATAAGAGAAGGAAAATTAATAATTAAATTCCCTAATCCAAGTTTCCCTACATCTGCAAGTGACCTAGGGTACGATAGTGCTCGCCACTCGACCCTAGATCCTTCAATGTATAGTGGAGAGGTGGATTTAAACATCTAAACATTAGAACATTGACAAATCCCATTTTCCCGTAAACATTTAATATTTAAGAACTTGATTTTTTTTTGTTCCATAAGTGTGAGGATATTTAGGCTGGCCTACTCTAGCGGAGGTCACAAGGGGACCTCCTCCCTATCCACATATTCAACTTAGGGACTAGAAGCCACTTAATCAACTCAATTCAACTTAAGAGCCACATGTTACTTGGCGGATTCAAACTTGGATCTCCATCTTGAGAACCATATGGCATTTCCATTTAAGCACAACCCCTTTCACAAAAAATTAAGACTAGGGATGTACCTCCTGGGCGACATGCAAATGCCCCACTCCACATGTCGCGGGTAATTCAGGATACAAGATCCTGGGGGCCTCAGGAAATTTTTACACCAGCTCAAGCTGGTGGGGGGCATCTCATATAGGACATGGGGGTGGGCTTGGTTCCTTAATATGGTTACAAGAACTTGAAAAATTATTATTCTTTTTAATTTTATATAATTTTTTTTAATAAAATAAAAATTCTATTCATTAATATTTAAAAACATACACACTCTTTCTATATAAAATTCTATATATCTAATTAACAATTATTTATTTAAGAAATGCCATTAATAATGTTTTCTTAAATAAAGATGCCACCAAATATAGGTAGGTTGCTGCCCTATAATAAATACTATGAGTCTATTTTAATTTTGATGCAATATCAATATTAAAATACTATGAATCTATTTTAATTTTAATGTAGATTCAAATACAAACTAGTAAAGTTGCACTTGAGGTTGCTCATCTTCAAGGGCCATTGGGGAAATGCCCCTGCAAAGTGGGTAGGGTTCTATTAGACTCTACCTCTCCTCCAAAAGACTGTTGGTGTGGGCACATCCAATTTACTTGGCGAGAACGTGGCTCCCACTCCCATGGGGTTTAGCCTCAACACTCTCACGACTTTGCCAACAATGGTTGGCCCTAGCCCTCCATGAATCCCTCAGACTCTTCTCAGGGGTGTAGAGGTGTTGGGTGACCTAGTTATAACAAGTTCCTTGACTACAACTTGCTTTCTCATGTCCATGCCCAGCCACCTGTGGACAACAATCCTGAAGATGATGGTGCTCTCTGGCTAGGAGCTAATTGATGACACTACCCCCGATGATGTATGGGGAAATAATCCTAATGATCAAGAGATGCCTTGTACTGGCCTTACTTTAGCTGCTTAATGGTTTTTGGACTTGGCCCTTTTATGTTTCCATCTATGTTTTGGACTTGGTCCCGATAGACTATGTGGGTGTGACTTTTGACCACCCAAACCTTTTTTGTGAATATTTTACTATTTTTATATCTAAAATAAAGTTCAATAGGAATATTCATAAAAAATTAAAATATCAATTTACTAGAAACACCCATAAACCACGAAAAGCCTCCAACTGTTTGTGGTCTTCTCCCATCACCTTCATTTGAATCCCATCTCTCTATTATGTACTTCTTTATTTTGTGAAACCTAGAATGATGTGTGAAGAGACTTGCCCATACCCATCTACCCTCCCCCACCTTAGTTGAAGATATTTCATTATTAATGGAAGATACTCGCAATTTCATACATGGACCAATATAATTCATAACAAAATGTACAATAATGACATCACCAGTTTTAGACGAATTTTGGTTTGGAGTAAATTTTTTTGTTAGCGAAGGAGTCACCAAAAGAGGGAGTTGGAAAGGTAAAGGAGTTTACAAAAAAAGGGTACATCTGGGACTGCATGCATACATACTATTATTTTGCGTGTCAATTTCTGCAAATCCTATGGAGATCAACATTTAGTAGAACCACAATCACACAAAAATAATTAGATTTCTAAATTTCTAGAAACTATTATTATCTACATGCTTTGAGTGCAACTTTCAACACTTGATTTCATGTTAGCTTTGAGTTCCACTCTTCTCATTCTTTCCATGTGCTCCAAACTTTCTATACCCTGCATGCCTATTTTGTGAGAGCCTTTAACTTATTACACAAAGCACTTAGTAGATTGTTGGAACAAAACTTATTTCAAAACAGTGCCCACATGGCCTCCCAATGCAGCAACCCATGATGCCTTGGATTCTATAGACTGCACCAAATCCAAATGCTCTTCCTAATTTTTAGCTTCCATTTCCAAGATAAACACCCTTTTTCAAGTGATTTCCCGTCATATGTGTTTCAGATCTACCTGCATGGTAACAACCTTCCATGTTAACTTAGTAAGTACAAAAATTCACAATGGTGGCATGCCACTGATGTAAACCCAAATCTAAACTCAAACATTTAGATGAAAAATATAGCAATCAATTAGATCCATAATAACCACTGATCTAAAATACTACAATCAGAGAAACATGAAATTCCTATAACTAATTATATGATTAGTTCTAGATCGATAACCAAATAGATCCTAGGAAAATGGTGAGGAATGTAGAAGTTGTCCCATGCTACATTATAGAGTTGCCAAAAATGCTATGGCCACAATGGCTTACAGAATGGTACTTTTGGCTAATAATTCCTATGGTCGATAGTCTCAGGGCCAGAATGGAACAAGAGTTATTAGAAACAATTTCCACACTAAATCTGCGAGGAAGGTTAGATTCTCAGAGAGCATAAAGTACTTGAGAAGTAGTTCAGATAGAGAGATGGATAACTCCATGACTGGAAGAAGATTCACCACTAAGAAAAGAGCACTTTTTCGTACAAAAGGCCTCTGAAATATTAGGAAGAGGCTTTCTTGGATTCTAAAAAAAGCTACCCCAGCTCTACTGGAAAAAAAAATTCACAACCAATCAAGTGGAGATCCTATTATAACCAAAGGCACCAGAAGTGTCCCCGTAAATCTAGAAATAGAGAACGATGACCTCATTAGCCATGAATACCTCTAAAGCCTGCCTTGGTGAGGAGGCCAGAATAGAGGAAAGTATGGACCCTCAAGCCTACCTACAAAGAGACAATTAGGAGGACGGACTATCAAGAGGTGAGTCTATCTCTCGAGGATAGATGTGTGCTGAAGAAAACATCCAGTCTTTGTGAAGTGACACTCATAGGCAAGGTTTTGTCTTCTCACTTATCTGAAGATGAGTTCAAAGAGTGGTCTTTAAAAGCTTGGCCAGATGTTAAGGATTTTGGAGTGTTAGGAAATAGTTTTTTCTTTGTTTTCTTTCTTGACAAAGGAAGATAGGGATAAAGTTCTGGAGAAAAGACTATGGAATTTTGACCAAATGGTAGTATTCTGCCATGAATGGAAACCCAACTTCCATGTAGGCAAAGAGCAAATTCCTTTACTCCCTTTCTGGATTGAACTTCCCTATCCTCTAATGGAATACATAGATCTAGAGACTCTGTCTTGGATAGGTAATTCATTGGATGTTTGTCAGGAAGTGGATGTTGGACTGGATTCTATCAGATCATCCTCTGTCAAGATATGCATACTTTTAGAAAAAAAAGACATTTTCCCAAAAAGGGTAAAATTGAGGGCCTCAGAAGTTGACTGGCTTCAAGAAATTTTTTTTGAGGATGGCTTACAACTAGATGACCTTTCAAGGTTAAATGATTTCCTACACACGAGAAAGGAGGAGGAGGTTCCAAAGGTTACTTCCACCCCTAATTCTCCCAGCCTTAATTCATCCCAAGAGGCCTATGGGACCTTGTATGTACTCCTTTAGGTAGATGGAGAGGCACATGAACCCGTTTATGGAAGAAAGGAAGATGGAGCTGCAACTCTATAGGTGGTCCTCTCTTCACCTCTGGAGGCTAGGATTTTAGAAAAGGAGGCTCATCAAGGTAAGGGAAAACTAGATTTGGCTACAGAAGTTGCTGGTGATTTCTTTGGTTCAGATCCAGACAGACTTAGTTTGAAGATCTCTCCTTGAGAGAGGTTGAAGAAAGATAGAGGGTTCATTAGGAAAATATTATCCAAAATATGATGGTTAATGAGAAATAACAAGGGGAGATCCCAAATGATATGGTTATTCACAAGGAGCATGAGAAACATGTTTGTGGAAATGAATGGATGTTCCTTGAGCACAACGAAGACGGGTCTATTAAGGAGAATCATGAAAACAGACATCAAATTTTTTTAGAAGAGCTACTCCAGGACAATGAGACCTTGAAGACCCTGTTTGATGAAATCCTAGTCAAAGTTATGATTAACATTTGTGATGAAATTGCATCTGAAGTACTAGAGGAGCATGATGGTATAGTAAGGAAAAGAGCTCTAGGAATATCCTAGATGGAGATGAAGGCTCCACATGGGAAGGGCAAACCAGCCTCCATTAGAAAAAGTGCTTGATAGAGAAAAACCAGAAAGCATAATGAGGATGCAGATGAACTGCAAAAGATCCCTGGCACAAATTTCAATAAGAGGAGAGGAGAGTGGCAAGCTCTCCTTAGGAGGCATAAGAATTCTTAGCTAGAATTTTAGGGGCATCAATGCCCCTAACAAGAGACACCTCATCAAACAACAAATTGATGAGGAGAAAAGTGATATCATTTTCTTTCAGGAGACTAAGTTATCTTCAGTTTCAAGTGAGCTTGTTTTCAAACAATGGATAAGGTGGGACTTTGCTGCAGTTGCTACTTGCAGAGCTTCTGGGGGTTTAGTGATACTTTGGAGATCTTATCTCCCAAAAATGGAGGTGATCGAGATGAGTGATCATTGGTTAATTGGTAGATTTTCAGACTTGTTAAGAGGTAATGATCTTTGGGTCATTTGTATTTACAGTCCTACGAACATCTTGCATAGACAACAGGTATGGTCACAAATCTCTTCATGGTTAAGTTTTCTAAGAAAAGAGAGGATTCTAGTAGGTGGATATTTTAATGTAGTCCTAAATGATTAAGAGAAAACATGTGGCATTTCACATCCGACCAGGTCATAGCCAGATTTCAAAGAATTTGTTGAGCTTAACAATTTGGTTGACTACATTTGAAGGAATGGTAAATACGCATGGACTAATAGGAGAAAGGATTTTTTTAAGATTGCAGAAAGATTAGATCTAGGTTCTTGTTATCTCTTGAGTGCTTTCATGATGATGAAGCAAACATGGAATCGGATATTCTACCACTGGTTGGTTCAGATCATTTTCCTGTCAGGCTCAGACTAGGGATGGATAAATCTTTTGGAAGGAGAAAGTTTAGGTTTTAGACAATGTGGTTCAGGGATCCCACCTTCCTTCAAAAGATTGATGACTAGTGGAAAGAGGCTCCCTTCGTAAGGGGATCACACATGTTTCAACTAATTTCTAAGGTCAAATTTCTTTGAGGCAAAGTAATGGATTGGAATAGATCCCAATTCAAGAATATATTTGGGGAGAAAAATAGACTTCAACAAGAATTGTGGCTGCTAGAAGAAAAGGTGATAAGAGAAGGCATGGATGTAGACTCCTTTCAACTAGAAAAGCGTCTTAATAAGGATTTGGAGGAGATCTTAAAATGAGAGGAAATCTTTTGGAGATAAAGATCTAGAGAATCTTGGTTAAAAGAGGGTGACAAGAACACCTCCTTCTTCCACACAGTCTCCAAGGTTAGAAAATTGACTATTTCAACAAGATCGATTAAATCTTCTCATGGGAAGCTGCTTATAGACCGGAAGGACATTAGGTGAGAAGCTAAAAGTTATTATAAAGATTTTCTTTCAAAAGTAGAAAGTGTAGGTGATGGGGTGGCAGACCTTTCCTTTGTTCCAAAAATGGTCTCAGATCACCATAATAGGGAAATGATGAAATAATTCTCCATCAAGGAAGTGAATGCAACGGTCTTTTCAATGCTAGGTGAAAAAGATTCAGGCCCCGATGGATGGATTGGCCTCTTTTTTTAGAACTGCTTGGATACGGTAAGTAAATATATTTATTTGGCAGTAGAGGTATCTAGGAAGTATAAGAATGTGCTCAAGGAGATGAAATCTACATGCCTTATGCTCATTCCTAAAACAAAAATCCCCCAAAGATTCAATGACTTCAGGCCCATTTCTTTGTGCAATTATGTTTACAAAATTATTTCTAAAGTGGTAGCCTTGAGATTAGCTTTGTTTTTACTAGAAATCATATTAGAGGAGCAAGAGGGTTTTGTCCTTGGCAAAGAAACCAATGAAGGGGCAATTCTAACCCATGAAATTATGCATTTAGTGAAGGGAGAGAACCAATCATGATTATCAAGTTAGACATGGCAAAGGCATATGATAGGGTGGACTGGCAATTTCTAATGGTTGTTCTTGATAAATTAGACTTCTCTAAGGATTTGCACAAGTGGATCTTTTCCCTTGTTTTAGGTTTCAGAATCTCTATACTGATCAATGATACAGAATCAGACTCTTTTGAACCCATAAGAGGATTGAGACAAGGGGATCCCATCTCTCCCTATCTTTTTATCCTAATGTTAAAAGCACTTACATGGGCTATTAGAGGGGCAAAGAGGAGGGCGGTTTGGAAAGGTATCAAGTTTCAAGGTATTCAAGACTCATTTACACATGCCCTTTTTGCAGATGACACAATCCTCTTTAGTCAAGCCACAATGATAGAAGCTAAGGTGATTAAGAATGTTATTGATGATTACTGCAAGGCTTTGGGTCAATTGGTCAATAGTAACTAGTCTATGATCTACTTCTTCAATGTAGAGTCGGCTGACCAAGGTGATATTGATAGAATTTTCAATTTTAAAATTGAATCTCTCCCTGGAAAGTACTTAGGAATTCCCCTCTTTAGTGGTAGACACAAGAATTACCTATGGAAGAACATCATTAATAATTTGCATGCAAATATGGCTTCATGGAAGGGGCAATGGTTAACATTAGTAGGTAGAATAACCATGATCAAGGTAGTTTTGGTAGCGGTCCCTATATACATGATGTCTATCCTTCAAATCCTGAAAGGAGTGAGCATGGAGATTGAGAGAATTTGTAAACAGTTCCTTTGGTAAGGTTCTTCGGAAGGGAAGGGAAAAAGATACATCTTCCAGCATGGGATAAGGTTTCTAAGTCGAAGGATGTAGGAGGAGTAGGAGTGCTAGACTTAAGTATCCAAAATCAAGCGCTAGGAGCCAAATTAGTGCGGGGATTGTATAAAAAGTCTGAGTCAAAATGGGCTCAACTGATGAGAAGCAAATATTTGGACTCTGCTAAAAAGGGAGAATCTTCACGGTCAAAAACCTCCCACGGGGATCAATAATTTGGAACTTTATCTGGAAGAGTAGAGAGATTTTATTGCCTAAACTGTCTTGGTTAGTTCACAATGGTGAAAAAGTAGATTTTTGGGAGGACTCGTGGTGTGGAGAGCCCAAGCTTTCTAGTTGGGAAGAACTTAGAGAAGCCATGGATTATTGAAAGGTATTGGGGAAACAAGGTTAAAGATTACTAGTGCATCAAAGAGGGTCATGCTTCTTTGACGATTTCATGGAGAAGTATATGTGAATGTGGCATCCCCCTGATTAGAAAGTGTTGCTGAAGAGATTAATAGTTAACAGAGGGGCCGTCTTTTCAAATTTGGAAGATGAACTGGTTTGGATGGGGGCAAAGTTGGATTCTTATTTAGTAAAAGAAGGATACAAAAGTGTCACTCAAAAGGTGAAGTCAGTGTGGCTTGTTATTCTATGTTGGAACGATGTTGTTTTACCCAAATCAAGTGCTTTTTCTTGGCTAGCACTGCAGAAGAAAATCCTTACGGGGGATAGAATTAAGAGACTAGGCCTAGGGTCTAACTTTGATTGTGTTCTTTGTGGAGATGTGGAAGAATTAGTAGATGATCTATTCCTTCATTGCCCATTCATCAGAGAACGTTGGCTTTGGTTTTTGAGGAAATTAAACTGGATCACTCCTTTGTCAGAAACATTAGTGTCCATGTTTGTGAACTAGCTGAGCTTATTCTCAGATTTGTTCTTTGCTTGCATTTGGGACATTGGTCCTTCCTTGATTGTTTGGAATTTATGGAGGGAGTGAAACTTTTGAATTTTTAGAAAGGAAGCCCTCTCTTGCAATGCGGTATTCAATAGATTAGAGGAAGCTATTGTTGAAGTGGTTGAGGCTAAGGTAAGCAAAAAATATTTTAAGTCTATAGGCTGGTCTAAATGGGATGACGAGGTCACGAGAAATTGGAGGTCTCTCTGGGTAATTAGAGAAAGAGACAAAGGATGACAAAAGGTAAATCCACCTTTAAGAAATCAAATCAAATGGATCTCGTCTACCCACCACTTCTATAAGTTAAACTTTGATGGTGCTAGTAGAGGCAATCCAGGCCTATTTGAGACAAGTTGCATCATTAGGAGAGAGGATGGATCCCTTGTGGCAGCCAAGTCGATAAAGATTCCTAAGGGGACTAACAATGAAGCCAAATCTTGGGCCCTAGTGCATGGACTTCAACTAGCATGTAATGTTGGCATTAATGATATCTGGATCAAGGGGGATTCTCAAATAATTATCAATGCCTTGAAGGCAAAAGGATCTGATAATTTGAAAATCAATTACATCCTTCAATAGGCAGTTTCATTGTTTAATGTCTTTGACTACTTCATTTCACATGCATATAGAGAGGGTAATAAGGTGGTGGACTATTTGAAAAATTTGGCCATAGCTCAAGAAAAGGACACAAATGTCTTCTATCCAGGGTAACTGCACACTCCTTATCAGCTGGTGACATGGCTGAAAGGTGACGTGGAAAATCTCAGAGCTTAGTTGGGATATTCCTTGTTTGAAAGATGGTTTGTTTCTTTGAGTCCTTTCTCCCCCCATCGTTCCCAGTATGGGTTCATTATAGATAGTGTATGTACAGAAGCCCCAAGATCTTTACATGATTGGGAGTGGATCACCTAATTTATGGCTATAGGGTGGCATGTTCCAACATCTTTCTTTCTTAAAAGAATTGAATTTCTAAGCGTCTCCTCAATTAATGAGGGATGACATTTTTGGGATCCTTCAACTTGTGGCAAATCCCATGTCAGATTTTGTTGAAGAGGAATGATGAGAATAAAGGGTTTTTTTACTAATTGATCAGTCGTAGGGAAAGCCATGTCACCTTTGAAAGTACACTAGATATTAATGAAAGACATGGGAAGGAGGTGACCATTAGGTGGAGATTAATGAGATCATTAGGAGCTCCATATGTAGATCTCCCAATTGTCTATTCAAGGATCTCATCCCATGCAAATGATCCTACGTCACTATCTCAACTCTTGATATTATCTTTCACCCTAATGGCTAAAGGTCATTTTTGAGTTTCAGTTTGTCCAGTATTTCTTGTTTTGTGTATGTAGGTTTAATGGCAGACATAAGGCTTAACCAAAGGCTATTCTTGCCTCCAATACAAGGTGAGCCTGAGATGTGTGAGAGAATCAGGATCTCAGAGCTGATGATTTTGATCGAATGTGACTCCACTTTGGCCCAATTCTCCATGAGGAACGTCGTTGGTAATAGTGGATGAAAGGATACAAGGGTCAAGTGCTTTACTATTCAGACATCTTCTCGCACATACTCTCCAACATCATGGATTTGGTGTAGGATGGTGAGTATGTGCATGCAATAGTGGCTGGCCTTTTTATAATCACTTAAACACGGTGGATAGGTGGACTCCAGCGCTTAGAGATTATGACTTTCTTCAGGGAGATGCTCTCATCAGTGGTATGTTCAACATTCAGAACCTTAAATCTTCCCCGCCAATCCAAGCTATTTACAAAGCATTGCAGTCTAGCCTAAGTTGAATGTGTATGGATGACCTAGACCAAGAATTGTGTGCCTTTTCCTATTCCTTTTCCAAGCATAAGGTGTAGCGGATTAGAGAAGTGTTCACAGCTATAAGATTCCTTAGGGTTCATGCCCCTAACTAGTCTCCACATCTTCTAAGGGAGTACTTTGATAATTCAGATGACGAAGATGATGTGGACCTAACTGACGACCGAGATGATGACGTTCCTCTAGTAAAGTTCATCCTTCTAGCAGCTATTGAAGTGGCGACAACCTTGAACACGGGTGATCCTTGAGGTGCTAGACGGTATGCGAGTGGGGGGTGTTTTTGCTCTTCTCTATGATCAGGGTTATTAGTTTGAATGTTCTTTTGGCTTGTTTTAATTCAGCTTTATTTGGTTTGTTAAGGGCCACTTTTAGCTTTAAAACTGTTATATCAGGTCTTTTAAGGGATGTTATTTTGTAATATTTTTTGGATTTCTGGACATGGCATCCATGCTATTTTTTGTATACTCTTTGATGTAATTTATGGGTGCTTCATCACCTTTTTCATTTAAAAAAAATGCTATGGCCATTCATTCTCCTCGGTAATGAAAATTCATCAACAGAGCACACGTTGATCTACATGAAAGGTCACAAGATAATATTCCATACAGAGATAGAGACACCAATTTGAGCCATCATAAAAGCCATGATAAATACAACTAGGTATGTGCATAAAACTAATGCTAATATACTTGAAGATTCCACAAAATATAGCTAGGTCATTTCCCTATAATAAATACTAGGAATCATTTTTGTTAGGTAAATTGTACTCTTGGGGAGTGCTCTCATTTTTATGTATATATGAATAGAAAATAATAAACTTTTTGATTACATATGCTTTGAAACAATGCCATGTAAAAATTCAGGTGATAACCAAAATCCTACTCTACATTATAATATTACCACCTATCTAGTAGGCTAAGACACATACATGAGAAACTAAGGAAGACAAATAAACACTCAAACCTCTAGCCACTAATTCTCCATTCAATATTCTTCAATGTAATGCAACAAGACATTTGCATCCATCAATCCCAGAACTTTTTTGAAGAAGTCAAATCCCTTGACTGCCAATCTCCTTTGTTACATCAGTTGATTCGGTCAATTGGAGGAAATAAAAGGATACCAAACCACCACCTTGCTGCCTAACTACACTTTGGAGAAGTCATTAGGAAGGGGATGTTTCCATATTTATCCATACAGAGCACTTCATTGAGGCCACCTAAGAACTTTTTCTTGACCAAAGTCATGATTTCCACCTTCACCACTTCCTTAAAAGCTCTCCCAGATCAAGTAAAACAACTACAAATATGGCTATAATATCTGCATTAACCTTGTATTTGTGGTCTACAACAATGAATTCTTCACCTAGTATCCATTGCATTGCTAGTAGAATGATACCATTCTTGGTTTTAAACACACTCTGTAACCTCTTCTCCAAAATCAATTCCAAGAAAGCCATCTGCCTTTGAGGGCAAGTCAGTCTAATGGGAGTTTCCATTGCATTCATAGAGGGGATGGCTATTGTTGTCACGAGGAGAGAAAACCATTAATAATAATGCATAACCAAATGAGAGCCATGGTAAACATTTGAGAAGATCAAAGAAATTCAATAATGAGGATGCTTAATGAAGCATGATGCCAACAATCCCATCCACCAAAGCTCGTATGACAGTTAACACTATGAAATGATTGAAGTGAATGACCACACCTCCAAGTAAAGACTACAATGCATGGCGTGAGTCCACTATCTTTTCAATAATAAACTCTTTGTCTGTTCCCACCATTGAGTTGGTAAGAGTGTCAATATCCCTTTTCCCTTCTCTATAGATGTGGTTAATAGTGAATTCCTCCAGGTTATTAATTAGGCCCAAGACAATGGATAAGAGAGAGTTAAGAGTCCAACTATGGATGCTCCTTGATCTAACAACATTAATGGTGATGGTGGAGTCACCTTTTTTGCATGGTGTGCACCCTTGGTCCCCTTGTGTTGTGTAGCGCAGAGCTTGGGTTTGTGACAAGGCTTAACCACCTCTCATGGATTCATTAATTTTGGCAGTTGTAGATCGGGCATTAATAGGTCAATCTTTTGGTGCAATGACAACCATCTTTCTAACAATTGATATCAAAGCTCGGGTCACGGGTTCAAACCCCTCTCTTGCATTGGGGGGATTGTTACAAGGTGTTTGCCCTTGGTCTCCTTGTGATGTGCAACACAACACTTGGGTTCATGACAAGGTTTAACCACCTCCCATGAATTCATTAACTCTGGTAGTTGTATCAGGAATTAATAGGTCAATCTTTTGGTGCAACGACAACCGTCTTTCTGACAACCTTCTATTTCCACTTTCCCCAATTTAAACTTGACACAAAGTTGAAGTCCAAGGATTAGAGTTTGGAATTCAACCTCATTGTTTGTCCTTGGATTGAGTCTCCTCGAAGTTGAACAAATGACATCCCCCATCCAATTTCGAATAATGCACACTACCCTAAACAACCCTTGATTACCTTTGGAAGCCCCATCAAAGTTTAATTTTACCCATCCCTTCTCTGGAAGATTCCACTTTACCTCCTTGCACCTCAATCAGGAATCATCCCTTGTCATCCCATTAATGGGAATACTACAAATCTATTTTAATTTTGATACAATATCAAAAGTAAAATGAATATTCCAATCTATTTTTAAGTTTTTCTTTACACAAAATCTAGAATCTTGAGGCTCCTCTCTTCCACCCTCATTGTGACAGTAGAATGCCTGTCAACATAACAGTTCTAACAACTTATTTATTGAGCTATAGTTTGTTTATTTGTTCTATTTAAAATCCTAGAAAATATTTGGGTTAATTAATTAGTAGTGTTTAAGTATTTTTTTTACTTCTTTACTTTTAAAAATATGTTGGAATATAAATAATTACATAAATATCAGTTTTAGTTAAATGGTGTGAAGAAACTATAAAAAAACAAATATAAATTACACCAGTAAAGAGAAAGTCCTCAGAGACTACTTTAAGCATATTTTTACATGGTAAAAAGCCCATTTTTAGTGATTTTCAGTTGAGAGTTGTTCTTTAATATGGTCCAATTGAATAGAAAAGTTTTTGTTTGCATCCGTAGCATCCTGCATCATGATGGATATGGTATGCACTTAAAATTGAATTCCAGTGTAAAGCAATGGAATTATAATTTTAGAAGAAAAATAATATTGTATCTTTGATCTCAAAAATTGATACAATAGCATCCCAGTCACACAATCCTACTCACCCAAAAACATGATCATTCTAATTTTGGTGTTTGATTTGATTTTGTTGTGTGTTTTAGATCCAATTTTGTTATGTGTATGTGTGTTTTTTAAGGCACTAGAGCTAATCTAGAGTCATTTGCCCACATGTCATTCTTATTAGACACATCTGAATTGTTAGTTGGGACCCACATGAAGTGGATGCAATGTTAGATGTTCCTTTGTTGGAACTGCAAGCTTAAAGAACATTGTGGAGCGTCCTATTTTCCATAATCATTGTACTAATTCTGTTGGGACCCACCTATCTTTGTTGGAACTTGCATCTATTTCCATGTTGCACATGATTTCTATTACTTTAGAACTATTTAAAAATGATTTTATTTTTATATTTAATGTTTTTCTTATAATTTAAATAATATATTTAATGCATTTTCTTATGCTTTCATATTTAATGATTTTTCTTATATTTAAAAAATATATTCAATGTTTTCATATATTAGTGCTAAACAAAGCATTCAAAATATTAACCTATATTAATGTATTTTAAAAAATATATATTTAATATTTTTTCTTATAATTTAAAATATATATTTAATGCTTTTTCTTAGGCTTTCATATTTAATGTTAAATAAACAAAAGATTTATGTCTACAGTTAAGATATATCTTGGTTAGATATATTTTTTTAAAATAAATATACTAGTTTTATTTACTTAAGAGTTATTCTATTTATTTAAGAGTTATTTTTTCTTTAAGTATTTTTAAAGAAAGTCTAATTCTGAATAGTATTTTTTTAATAGAAAGATATGAAATTCTTAATAATTTAAAAAAGCTGCATGGCAAGAAAAAGTGAGAAGAATTATAACGAGAATATTGAGGAGAGAGCGAGGAAGATTACTACTAAGGAGAGGAAGCAGTCGAGAGGCATAACATTCCTATTCTGCGGATTTTTGAAGATGCGGACATGTTCGATGAATTCCACGGGACAATACCTAGGAAATTCAACTATGTGTGGCGCTATAGGATGGGATGGGAGTTTACGGGCCTTCCAAGAGTTTATCCAACATTTTATAAATAAAAAAATTATTTCCCCTTTCTACAATATTTGCACATCAAAATGTTGTGTTAAAAAAATAATTTTTTTTAGATACTTGGTTACAATTCCCTGTAAAGTCTTAAAAAATTACATCTTTTTCCTTTTTTCAATCTGTGTATAACAATTACATATATCAAAAAATTTGGTGATTTTATAGTTATTTGTTTATACAATATAGTTATTTATTTATACAAGCAATAATTTGTTTATTTATTCTATTTACAAACTTTTAAAAAACTGGGTTAATTAATTAGCAGTGTTTAAGTATATTTTTAGTTTTTTATTTTTAAAAATATGTTGGAATATAAATATTTACATAAATACCAGTTTTAGTTAAATGGTGTAAAGAAATTGTAAAAGAAATCAAATATAAATTACAACAGTAGAGAGAGTCCTCAGACTACTTTAAACACATTTTTACATTGTAAATTGCTTATTTTTAGTGATTTTCAGTTGAGTTGTTTTTTAATATGCTTCAATTGAATAGCCATGTTTTTGTTTGCAGCCATGACATCCTGCATAGGATGGATAAGGTATGTATCTAAAATTGAATGTCAATGTAAAGCAATAAAGTTATAGTTTCAGAGAAAAGATAATATTATATCTTTGATTTCAAATATTGATATAGGAGCATCTCAATCGTGCAATCCTGCTCATCCAAAAACATGATAATTCTAATTTTGTTTGTGTTTTAATCCAATTTTGCTCTGCGTATGTGTTTTTTAAGCTGTAGAACTAAGCTAGAGTAATCTACGGACATGTCACTCTGATCAGAGTAGTCTGTGGAATTGTTGGCTGGGACCCATATGGAGTGGATACATTGTGAGATGTTCCTTTGTTGGAACCGCTGGCTTAAAGAACATTGTGGAGCGTCCCATTTTCCATAATCCTTTATTCCTTTCCTTGTACTAATTCTGTTGGGACCTACCTATCTTTGATGGCAATTGCATCTATTTCCATGTTGGACATTGATTTCTGTTCCGTAAATCCCTGATGGGTTAACTTGCAGCGTTTCATATTTATGGGGTATTTTTTGAATGTAGACTCGCAGTCATAAGTGCAGCCGTTTCAAAC
Organism: Cunninghamia lanceolata; assembly: GCA_027924645.1. Classification (NCBI taxonomy): domain Eukaryota; kingdom Viridiplantae; phylum Streptophyta; class Pinopsida; order Cupressales; family Cupressaceae; genus Cunninghamia; species Cunninghamia lanceolata. The sequence goes on along the minus strand of BSBN01001583.1, from coordinate 30,712,901 downwards.
GCAGCATTTACTCTCTCATTACGTCGAAATCTTGCCGATTAATCATTTTTTCGAAATTTTGTCCATTACTCGTTTTTTTCGAAATTGAATCCTGTCGAAAAACATGACGGGACTGTCGATTGAACAAGTTGGTAGAAAAAGTGGCAGAATTTACAGGTTGAAAAATGAAAAAAACAGTCGGCACAACGTGCCGTTGTTTACGTGAGGCGGCAGACTTGGCAGGGTAATCGTCTCATAAACACACTAAATTTTGCGGCAGTTACATTTATAAAGGAATCAAATTTTGAAAAGGATCGAGGGAATTTGATTGGGACCGTGGCGTCAGTTTATGTATAGGGGACGGCTGTAGTAGTTTGAAGAAAAATCACCAGAGTATCCTGAATTTTCTGAACAAAGTTTAATGCTGGCTGTATGTCTGCGTCTAGTAGTTTTGAGTTCTAAATTTTCATTCATAGAGGTCTAGAGATACTGTGACTCTTAGGCTTTATTTGAAAATGCTTAAAAGTACAGTTATTTTGGAGTCTAATACTCTGAGTTGTTGCTACCGTTAATTTGTCTTTGTAAGAATGAAGGCTGCTTGGACTGGTTGCTTTACTCAAGGCAACAATATTAGTAAAAATAACTTGTACGTAGATTCTGTGAGAACATTCTTGTGAGTAAGAATACCCAGCAGAACAGTTTTCCAAATAAGGGGAGGATTGAAGAGAACTCGGAAGACAGTTAGAATCACATTCCAGTGGTAAAGAGCAAACTTCCAGTCCTAGAATATATGTCTAATATGGTATGGCTGAAAACAATAGAGTCATCGCAAAGGTTGGATTTGAAGAAATTTGATCCTGTCAACCACTGAAAGTTTGTAATGAAATAGTTTCCAAGCAAACAACGCATAGCGTTGAGTGATTAATTTCATCTCAGAAGAGCTAAAACCTAAAATAATGTGTAGATTAATAATGTAAAGTTCCTGTGGCACACACCCCAGCAATGGATACAATATAATGTTCAATATATTCCATAAAAATAATAGTAGGTTTGGCATAATCCTTTTGGTTTTAGTTTCGAGCATATAATGATTTGTGCAATCTTTATTACAAAATATATTTTATGCAAACTTGAAAATTGGATTGTTTTAAAACTCACAAACTGATTATTTATTATGTTTGAACATCTTTGGAGTGGGGATGGAGGAGAAGGGCTTGAAGATTCCAGATTCCCCTGTAGAGAAAAAACCTAAAATTAGATAAGAATATTTAAAAACTAAAAATAACAGATATCAAAGAAATTGGGCCACGAGCTATGATAATAGCTACAGAATCGACAATGATGGACTGGAAGGTGTTACACATGGAATGAGTTTGGTCTTCTATATTTTCAAAATAGCTAGCGGTCTAGTTTAGCTTAGTTAATGTAGTTTATAATTGCCCTACAATTCATCACCCCTCGTATAAATTGATGTGCCTGTGCTCTTAAATCCCAATCAAAATTATTGCTATACCTGTGAGATTTGTTAAGAGTTTTGTTTCCATGGCAGGTGCAGGGAAAAGTATGTGTGCATGTTGGTGGGCTCTTAATATAATTGTTGTTTTGTTGGTGGGATTGGGAAGTTCTCAGTGTGCAGAGTTCAATGACGACTACTACCCCAGTTGGGCAGAGGATCATGTCATGCATGAGGGACAAATGCTGAAGCTTAAGGTCGATAACAACTTTAATATAAGAGTAGTTTCATTCCGTTTTTTCATAATTTTGTTTTCTGATCATCAATAATCCACTTTTTATTAAAAGAAATCATAAAGTTTTTTATTTAATGCCTCCTTAACTAGATTACATTAATTATTGTTGTTGTTCTTCTGTTCATGGTAGTGTGGTGCTATCATATGCTTTAACCAAAGTTTTATTTGGATTATAAAAGACAACGCTTGCATACTGAAAATATTTGAACTTGCTTTAAGTAGAAATGGGGACGCTAAAGAGATTAGGTAGCCAAAAATACTTTTAGGAGAGAAATGACAATATTGTATATAAAAATGTGGGTTCTAATGTTGGTTTTAATCTCAGACTATAGTCTGATACATTGCGTAGAAATACAAGGCGCAAGGAATCATTAGACTGTTAAAAAAATAAGCAGTGCAGAATTGAAATAACAGTGAATTAACAATAAAAAGTATAAAATCGACAACACAGATTTACGTGGAAAACTTCTTAATGTACCAAGAAAAAAACCACAGGCAAAGATCTCTCAATTTTATTCTCAAAAGAAAATTTGTAATTACAAAATTTTTTTCTCATGCCTTGGCATTCAAGCTCGACTAACTTAAATAATCACGAAAAAGCACATGCAAAAAACAAATCAAATCTAAAGATAAATTTTCATGCATAAAAGCATGAGTGGCACTTCCACATGCAATTTTGCATGGTGTACATGTGGCACATGGCCAAAAAAATTTCCAGCTTGGCCTAACAGCCTTGCCGAAAAATGCCTTTGGTGTGGTAGGGGACTTCACCCAACTCCCTTGCTAGGTTCTCGTTGTTGACTACTCGTCACTACTGGAATAAGTAAAACTAACTTAACATTTCAACAATCTCCCACTTGAAGTCAAGTTTTTGCATTGCGAATAACTTCTCCTATTGAGAGACCAATGTCGATGTTGCCTATCCTCAAGTGATGTGCAAGTCAAGAGAAGTTCTGCACCATATGAACTTCTCTCTACTAGTAGGCTTCATCAAAATATTTTTTGGATTTATATCAGTGTGTATCTTAGCCAAAGAGACCTATCCTCCTTCCACCACCTCACATACAAAGTGATATTGTACATCAATATGTTTTGTTTTGGCATGATAAGTTGAGTTTTGCGACTAAGTGTAAAGCACTCTGGCTATCACAATGCAACACCATGTTATCCTTCTTTACATGCAATTCACTCAAGAGTCTATGAAGCCAAATTGCCTCCTTGCTAGGTTGTGTCGCTGCCATATATTCAACTTTAGTAGTAGACAAAGCCACCACTGTCTACAACTTTGAAACCCAGCTAACAAGACCCCCTACTAAGGAGAAATCATAACCTATAGTAGATTTTCTCTTATATCTATTTGAACCAAAATCCACATCCATATATCCATTAACCTGAAGACTACTCCCACTATAACAAATAGCAGCATTATAAGTGCCCCTCAAATACCTGAGAATCCACTCCATAGCCGTCCAATGATCACAACCTAGGTTCACCATGAAATGGCTAACTACTCCCATTGCTTGTGCAATGTTTGGTCTGATACACACCATGGTGAACATAAGACTACCAACTGTTGATGAAAATACTACACAAGACATCTGTGTCCTCTTTGCTTCTGTGTTATGGCACTATTTTGAAGACAATTTAATATGAGCCAAAAATGGAGTACTAATTGGTTGTGCATTTTGCATATTGAAGCGCTGCAAAATCTTCTCCACATAAGTCTTCTATGACAACCAAATTTTCCTGTTCTTTCTATCTCTGTGTATCCTCATTCCAAGAATCCTAGCCACCTATCAATCTAAAACTCAACAAACACAACTACAAACACAACCCATATCCATTCAACAAACACAACCACAACCTTCATTTGACACATAATCCACTATACCATCACCCATACAACATCAACTTCCACCTCAATCCTATGAGTCATCCCCCTCAACTTCATACCAATCCAATTCATCCACATATCATGTCCATCCTACATCAACCTATCCCATTTCTTCCAATCTTAACCAATATCCATATCAATCCACACCCCAAGAACATCCATATCAATCCATACCCCAAGATCTTCCACCTACATATCTCAACATTTCAACTCATCACTAACTCCATTCACAAGACTATCAAGTTCCTTAACAACAAGAACACGCAAGCCCAAGTTACCCTTTTTACAAAGATCAAGTGTCCTTAAGTCCTCATGCTACCTTTGACAAGGGGAACACCACTCTAGCTTATGCATCCTATGAGTACCCTCCATCATCATCCAATCAAATGCCAATCCAAGAGCCTACTAGTCCTATTCTAAAACCACCATCTACTCCTAATCCTAATCAATTGGTCTATCAACCTTCCAATCCATCAACCCCTTCAACTCATATATCACCATGTTCTACCGACCCTTCATTAGAGGGTAAAATGATAAGAATTGTACAAACATTGGTCCAAGTAAATTTGATTAAGCTACCACTGATAAAACCATTTGGAGAAAACCATGTTAAACCCCATTGGTATAATGAAAATGATTATTGTGCATACCATAGGATTAAGGGTCATACAACATCTGATTGTTCCATAGTTTGGAGATTGATAAAAAAATTAAGAGATTGTGGTAAAATTGTGCTAGATGAATCCAATCCATTCATTTGCATTATCCTTCCATCTAGTCCTTGAATCCCAATCCATCCAATCCAAATCCAAATCCTAAGTCTACAATACCATCTACTCCCATCATCCCTCCACCTAGTCCAACTCCCAATCCATCCAATCCCATTATTCCTACATCTAATCCACATCCTAATCCTAAGCATACGACACCTTCCACCTCTATTATCCCTCCACCTAATCGTAATCTTAATCCTACAACACCATCCACCATTATTATCCATCCATTATATTGTCCATCCACACATACACTTATGAAGGATGTGATCCAATGGCTATTAACAAGGAATCAACTATATCATCAAACACCTATCCTTGAGCCTATCAAAGAGCCTTCAAATACCATGTCTATTCCTCCAAATCCATCATGTGGTCCACAACCCATAAAGCCTATTGAAGAATCTCCAACCATCAGTCCAAGTCAAGATTCATTGTACTCTCATGTTGTTGACCATCAAGAGCCCATTAAGCCTATTGACGAGTCTCCAACCATGAGTCCAAGTCAAGATCCATTGTACCCTCATGTTGGTGATTATCAAGAGCCTATCAAGCCTCTCAAAGAGTCTCCCACTTTCACTTCCATTCAAGATTTAATCAAGAGCTATGTCAAGAGTCTAATCTAAAGCATGTGGAAACATCAAGCCCTTATTCTAATCAAGATCAAGTCTCTTCCATTCAACCCATCCACAACCTATATCTCCTTTATGATCAAGATATTATCTATGAAGAAGCTATCCAAGAGCAATTTGATCCTATCCATAATCAAGCTCCTAACCATGAGCAAGCAATCCAAATCCAACCTATCCATAACCTATATCTTTTTTATGATCAAGATAATAGCTATGATGAAGAGCCTATCCATGAGAAAATTGATCCTATCCATAATCCCACAACCATCCAAAAACCTCCATCAAGCCCTACCCATGATATACAAACATCCACTTCTCTTGATGAGATACTTGGCTCCTAAGTAACCATAGATGATCAAACAATAGCTTGGATCTTAGTGAACATAATGATAATCAAGATCCTAATGGTCCTTCATCATTCAATATCAACCCCCTTTCAAATCCATCATCCCATCCCATTGGTCTTACCCCCTTTATCCATGAATGTTCTTCCCTAGGAAATGAACCAGCACTATCCACCACCTCACCTTCTCCATCAAATAAGGAGCTCGCATATAGTGTCGAAAACATGTGCATAGTCCCATTGTCCATCACATACTCCAAAAAATGAATTATCAAGGTAAAGGCTTAGGCCTTAATGAACAAGGTACTTCTGGAGCCTATCCATGTCAAAGTCCCTCCACACTCATATGGCCTTGGATATATACGCTAAGGAAAACAATCTCAAGATGTTGGTAATTCTTCCATGCCTCCTAAATCCACTCCTTTCCATCATAAACCTTATCATACCCCCAAAACATATGTTTCTATCCCTCCTCCATTGTCCTACAAATACCAAAAGCATGTGACCATACACCTTCCACCATCCACTTTACCACCACTCCTTCCAACTCCTAACATCCCCATCCATCCACCCACTTTACCTCCACTTCTCCCGACACCTAATATCTCCATCCTTAAATCCCCTCATCCATTTATCCATAAATTTACTTTTAATCCCTCCATCCATAAATCCCCTAAATTTCCTAATCATGACCAACAAATGCACACATTGACCAAACATGAAGCTTCCACCAAGTCCATGGGATTCAAAAATAAAAGTTTGGATGCCTCTACCCATAAAGAAAAAATTCCTGAAAATACTCATGCCTTAGGGAATCAATGAGAAGAGTCAAAGAAAAGTCCATCCAAAAGGCTACACTAGATCATACCTCCAAAAGAAAAGTCCAAAAATAAAATGGTTTGGGTCCCTACGAAAAAGGATATCAATTCAAATGAAGCATCCACATCCCAAAAGTCCCAACAATCCCATTCCATCCAAAAATCTCAAATTCCTTCATCCTATATTCAATGCAGAAATCATGTAAAAATCCTAAGTCTATGTGGGTACCTAAATTTCTACATCAACAATCTCATAAGCAAACATTTCCATTTCTTCCTACACCTCCTCCAAATCAAAAACTTCAATATTTATCATGGTGTGTGCAACCATTGGTCTTGGTTTCATTCCATTCCACAACATTCCAACACACCTCCATCTCCCCATCTTTCATTCACTATCCTATATATTTCACCCATCACCTTCCTATGGTCCATGATTTTGTATAAGCCTTTCATCCATCCTTGCATAAACCCTACATAATCCACATCAAAATCCACTACCCTACCCTACCATAAACCTTCCATCCATTATCCTTCCATACATAATCCACATCATAATCCATTATCCCCCATCCATCATTGCATAAACCTTTCATAATCCACTATCTACCTACTTCATTGCCCTCTCATGCAATCCCCTACCAACATCTATGAGCATAATGACATTTGACATGGTCCACATGTGTGACATCCATTTCTAATGGGTCACCATCACCTTTCATGGAGCTAGATGCTTGAGTCCCTCTTATCCATATCCACCTATAATCCCATCGAAATATTCCAAAAGAAGAAAAGGAAAAAAAAATAATAATAAAATAAAAATAGTAAAGAGAAATCCCTTCATCTAATGGTGAAAACCACCCTTGGTGGCACCTTGGATAAGTACCATGACGAAAACCTGGCAAACAGGCATCATGTGTAGGTTGATTATCTATGTGAATTACACTTGGGGGCACATCGCCTCATCCAAATTATCATTTATAACCTACCATCTATCCCATTATATCATTTCCATACCATCATACCATCTATCCATTATACACACATACCTATCCTATTGAGTCCATCCATCCTCCCTTCCTCCTTTGATCTTGATAAAGATATGGGGGCAAACTGTTGAAAAAAGTTTTGGATATCTTGATATACCTCATCCTTTCTAAATGATCCTATCATCATCCTATCATCATAAGCTTTGTCATGTAAAATCCTAAGCATTATACCTAGAATGGGGCAAGTTATTCCTATGTGAAATAGTCTTTTGAAATCACATCCTAACTCTCATATGCATACATCCACTCCATCCATTATTGTCTATCCTTTTTATCCACCCATCTATCATGAAACTTCCATCCATTATTGCGTATCCTTTTATCCATCCATCTATCATGAGCCTTTCATCCCATTTACTATCACCCATCCTTTTGTCCATCCATCCTACCTCCATCTTTGCATTTAGACTTGGTTTTTCCTTGTCATTGGTGTCTAGCAAAAAGGCTATCCAATCGTAATCCAATGCCATCCCAAAATAATTCAAAAAACACAAAAAAAAAAATATTCCAAAAAACCAAAAAATCACAACATTTCACAAAATACAAAAAAAATCAAATATCCAACAAAAATCCAAGTAATAAACCTAAATACAAATCATCCTTAATCCATATCAATCTAGTCAATCAATCAAGCCGAATTATCCAGTCACATCCATGGTCTTGATGCAAGCCTTGTTGTAAACCACATCAAATCCAATCAAGTCACATCAATCAAATCAATCCAACATCATCAATCCAATCCAATCAAGTCTTGCTTAAGAACTATCTAACTTAAGTATAGATATCCATCATTATCAATCAAATCCTAGTGTTGATTCACATGGCCAACAACACTAGCATCAACATCAATAAAATCATCAATGGGATATATCGTTCCCACATTCTTGTGTTGATCTAGGGATATATCATTCTCCACAATGTCAACACTATCTAAATGAATCAAATCCTGGTGTTGATTTACATGGTCAACAACACTAGTATCATCAAATCATCATCAATCAATCATCAATGGGATATATTGTTCCCACATCCTTGTGTTGATCTAGGGATATATCATTCCCCACAATGTCAACACTATCCTTATCAAATCAATCCTGGTGTTGATTCACATGGCCAACAACACTAGTATCATCGTCAAATCAAATCAAATCATCATTTTCAAATTAATCAAATCAATCAATCAATCAATTGATCAATCATTGGTTTACAACTTGATAGGGGCATTACCTTGTTTATTTTTGAATCATTTGTACATGCTTGCTTGCTTGCTTGTGCGTGATCATTTTATCTTGCATTTGTATCAAATCTATATCTTTCCAGCTAATATTCATATCTTGTGTATGTTGGAATAGATTTTTGCATTATCCTTTACATCTAAGGTCATATCATACCCTTTGTGCATTAGGACTTTAATGCTCTAAGTTTACTTCCTCATACGACTAGACAAGGTTGTATTATGCTAGGTGCACAAGACACATCATCACCCTGGTCCTTATACCTTGGTACATAATGTTTAGTGCTACATCAAACTATATGGTTGCTCACTTCATTGCAACATAATGTATCATTCATCACTTTCATCCATCCCTTATCTTACATCCTCCATCTCCTTATACATCTTTTTATCATTTTATTCATTTTGAGAGCATACCCATGTTCTTCCAACTTGCCTATCCACTTGAGGGGACATCATCCCATTATCATATCCTTACATCATCATCCCACCTCTTCATCCATTCCTTCTTTTCACTCTTTCAAGTGGCTGGGGCATCCTTTTCCTTTATCCATACCTTATTTTCTTTGAAATGATGTTACTTCTCTTAGTCGCAACACCATCTCAAAGAGGAGAAAAATGTAGACACCTAAAATTGACCATGCCTTATTGATACATCACTTGAGACACTTTTGAACACGTTTTTCCCTAGAAACCATTTCATCGTGCCTAATTAGTTAAAGTAATCATATTTATTTAACTAATCCCTTTCTAATTCCATTTTAAATCCTTCTAGCCAATTAATCAAATAAATTATATTTATTTAATTAATTTACACTTTTCCCTCATCCACATTAATTAAATAAATTAAATATTTATTTAATGTATTCTACATCATCCCTTTCCAAAATTAAATAATTTTATTATTTAATGCCACATTTGTCTCCACATGACTAGAAGCTTCTAGATAACCTTATTATGTGGAAGCCACATGACTTTATTCAACCCTCATGTGACACTTGTCACATGACTACAACTCCTTGTGTCACTTAATCCTAGCCATCCATTCCTATCACTCATCTCCTATAAATCGAGCCTCACCCAAGCCATTTGGGAGCTCTTAAGGAGGAGACAATCCACATTTCAAGTATCATCATGTTGTCCAAATCATTCTAGATCCTCTTGTCTATCATTGTTATGTTGTAGATCTAAGCAATCAACATCTCATCCAATCTATCATCCATTAAAGAGAACAAAGCTAGTAGATTTGGGTGCATCTACTCTGTTCTATTGCATGTGGAGGACTTATTTTGAAGGTAAAGGTAATTGGGTATTTGCATTATCTTTACATTGTCCTTTGTACCAATTTTTCATCTACAGTTGGAATTGTGGAAAAACATGGCATGTCACGAAGGACTGCACGTTGCTGAAAGAAAACAAAGAAAATCCTAGCTCGCAGCCATTGGAGGCAAACATAGCAGAAGTTGGAGCACCTTTGGAATATGGTGAGGTTTTGTCTACAAATATGAGAGATTCATTTCATCATGTTTGGATCATTGATTTTGGTGCCTCTTTTCACATGACTCCTCACAAGGACTATTTTTCTTCTTACCAGTCATGTGATGGAGGTATGGTTTACATGGGAAATGACAACCTGCGTGAAGCTATTGGTCAAGGAGAGGTCAAAATCAAAATGCTTGATGGGATTGTAAGGACTCTTCAGCATGTAAGACATGTACTAGGATTGAAGAAAATCTGTTGTCACTTGGAGTATTTGATGAGCAAGGTTACTAATTTAGTGGAGAAAATAGTTGTCTCAAGGTAACAAAGGGAGCATTGGTGGTGCTAAAGGGAGAAAATGTTGGCAATCTCTACAAGTTGGTTGGAAAAACTTGTAGTGGAGAGACTACAGTGGTATCAGATGTAGAAATAGATTCATTATATATTTGGCATCAAAGGCTAGGCCACATGAGTGACCATGGTCTCAAGGTACTGCTATATAGAAATCTTCTCCTAGGTGCTAAATCTAGAGATTTGAATTTTTGTGAGCATTGTTTGTTTGAAAAGCAGAATAGGTTGAGTTTTTTCTAGTTGCACTACCAGAAGTAAAGAAATTCTAGATTTAATCCATTCAGATACTTGGCAAGCACCTATTACATCATATGGGGGTTCGTCATATTTTGTTTTATTTATAGATGCTTATTCCTGTAAGGTGTGGATTTATCTATTAAAGAAGAAAATTGATGTATTTTCTTATTTTAAGAAGTTTAAAGCTTTGGCAGAGAATAAAAAAAGTAAGACAATACAGATAACGAAGGGGAATTTTGTTCAGGTGACTTTAATTAGTTTTCCAGTGAGCATGGTATTGCAAGACAATTGACGGTTCCTAGAACACCACAACAAAATGGTGTTTATGAAAGGATGAACTATACAATTATGGAAATAGCTAGATGTATGTTGAGCACTGCTAGATTGGAGTGGAAATTTTGGGTTGAGGTTATTAATACAACCTATTTCTTGATTAATAGATCACCCACTACAGCTCTAGATCATCAAATTCCTGAAGAAGTTTGGAGAGGTAAACCTGTTGATTATTCATTTCTTCATATTTTTGGTTTTGATACTTATGCTCATATTCCCAAAGAGGATAATAATAAGTTGGACATGAAGTCTACGAAATGTATTTTTCTTGGCTATGTAGAAGGTACAAAGGGGTACAAGTTGTGGGATATTGCTGCTTGCAAGATTATTATTAGCCGAGATGTTTACTTTAATTAAAATTCAGTGCAAAGAAGTAAAGAACAACAAAGTACATAAACTATTCTAGTACAGGTGGAAAAGTTTGATACCAATATGGAGGTTCTAGATGAAAATCAACCACCTGTTCATGAAAATCAACAAGATAATAACCAGAATCAATTATTTGATGAGGTTGAACAACGACCAAATGAGCCATAGGGTAACACATTACCCCTTCTGAGGAGATCCACTAGAGTTATCAAACCACCAATAAGGAATTCTCTTAATTGTAATTTAACTTATGCTTTACTTACTAATGTTGGTGAGCCTGGCTCATATTAGGAGGCTTGTGAAGATGAAGAAGCAAATAAATGGAGAGAAGCTATGGATAAGGAGATGAGAGGTCTACATAAAAATAAAATGTGGGAGCTTGTGCAATTGACCAAGGGGCGAATAACTATTGGCAACAAGTGGGTCTTCAAACTGAAAAGGGATATAAATGATAATGTGGAGTGATATAAAGCTTGATTGGTGGCCAAGGGGTATGCACAAAAATTTGGTATCAATTTTGATGAAATCTTTTCATTTTTGGTATGGTTAAGTATTGTTAGAGTTGTTTTGGCTCTTGTTGGTAGTCTTGATTTAGAGTTACAACAGTTAGATGTTAAAACAACTTTCTTGCATGGTGATCTTTCTAAGGAAATTTATATGCAGTAACTGGAAGGTTTTGAGGAAAAAGGCAAGGAGAATCTAGTATGTAGGTTGAACAAATCATTGTATGGTTGGAAATAGGCACCAAGGTGTTGGTACAAGCAATTTGATTCCTTTATAATGAGTTTGGGTTTTAGTAGATGTGAGGCTGATCATTGTGCCTAATTTAAAAGGTATGAAGATGACAGTTTCATTATTTTACTTTTTTATGTGGATGATATGTTGGTTTTGAAGGTCCCAACATGCATAATTAAAAACTCAGCTTGCTAGGGAGTTTGAAATGAAGGACTTAGGAAATGCAAATTAGTTGTTGTATAAGGACTTGTTGTTGTTGGATGATTTGTTGGTCTAGGGGTTGTTGTTGGAATTGTTGGTTTTGTTGCATTTGGGATTGTTGGTGTTGTGATGGGGTAGTGACATGTGCTTTTCCATATTGCATCCTAAATTCATCAAACATTCTTTGGGTGCCATAAGGATCATCCTCATAGTTCTTGCTTTTTAGTGTCATAACCATTTTGACAAGTGATGGATAAATAATGGAATACGATAAGGATTATGTGGATGAAATGATTTTATGATTAGGATGATGAGATTGATGAAATTGATTGGATTATGGATAAGACTAAGATGTTGATGTGGATGATTTGGAATGATGCCCCCTCGAAAGGATAGGCAAGGGTGAAAGACACAGGTACACACTTGAAATGAATTGGGATGGATAATGATTATGATGATGTTAATATGCCAAATAAGATGATTAAGGTTTGGATTATGATGAAGATGACCTTTCTTAGGATGGAAGTGATGACAAGAATGTTGAGGATGATGTGGAAATTGTTTGTGTTGATAGCATGAATTAGCCAATTTTTAGACAAAAGATTTCACATGTACATGCATGAATCCCAAACACAAGACACAATGGCAACTTTAAATTTCAAGATTGATTGTTGAATTTATGAAGACACTTGAAGAAACATCAACAAGCCTAATATTAATCAAGTGGGTGTGGCCAATAGGTCTTAGTCTAGGATGCACAAGTAGTTTAATAATGCCCCCAATATAGATGAGGTACATGGGGCCCAAATCCGTGAAATGAAAGTGAAATAATGCCACACATCTAGGAGAAGGGGGTAACCCACCTTTAACCTTCACTTCCCCAAGGTATAAATTTCTTGGGGGCTAAGCCTAAATTAAAAGATGTCAACTTCCAAGAGGTGTGTCTTTCGATTCACTCCTCACTTTTCAAACTCCGCCAAAACACTAGAGTTGAGGTCATCGCTTGGAGTGGTGTGTCTCCAAGAAGGCCTCCTAAGAAAGGTAACAAAATAAATCAAGTGGGTGCTTTTGATCTCCAAGATCACCTTGTGGTGCAAGGAGAGATCATACACACACACACTTGATTCACACTTGCAATGTTTTTTTGTCTTTTGTAAATTGAAATGTGTGTGTGAAGATGAATGGATTAAAGGATGTTTTTGATTCTCAAGATCATGAAAAGTGCATGAGAAGAGCATACACACCCTAAATCACACTCAAATTCACCAAACAATTCAAGCACAAGTTCATTTTAAACCCAAGTCCAAATGTGATAATGATGACACAAGTTCATTTTAAACCTAATTTCAACTTGTGTGATGGCAAACAATCATTCATTTTAAATCCCAAATCAAAGTGTGATTGCAAACAAGTTGTTTGGTGTAATGGAAAAAGAAAAAGTTGTGTTGAGTGCACCTAGAAATTTGTCAGATTAAGAGTTGATGATGAGGCACACTCATCAAGCCACAGTCAAGGCCACAAGATAAAGCATACACAAGGTTTTAAATGACATATCTTTAACAATCGAAACCTGCAACCCACTTGTGAGTAGTTTGAGAAAAATTATCTTTGATAAAGCGATATGGCTACAATCAAAGAGTTAGTGACAAGAAAAACAAAAAAAAAGACTATAATGCCTATTAAAACACAAAAAATGACTATGTTATGGAAAAAAGTACTAGCTAAACTAAAAATTTAACAAAAAATGTAAACTATGTTAAAATTGAACTATTAAACTAAAAATCAATCACAATTAGAACTAAACTAATCTAGATTAAAATTAAATTAATATTACAAGATTTATGGCAACAAGGATGATGAGCGAAAAAAAGCAAGATGGCAGGGGAAAAAAGTAGGGAGACAGAGAAAAAGTTCAAAATAGTGAAGAAGTGCAGGTTGGCAAAGACAAGTAGGTAGGTGACTGAGTGCGGAACAAGGATGGAGCTTAAGAACCAGTGAGGGGGAAAAATAGATCCAGAAAGAAGATAACAAAAATAATGTAGCAGGGAGCATAACTGAAGCCTCACAATTGACTTAACTGATGAAGCTATGGAAGATTGTGAAATGTTAGAAGACCTGGCCATTATATGCAAAGCAATTGGAAAGAAGAAGTCAAGAAAGAAGATGAAAGAATGGATCCAAGACAACTGGGAAGTTGAAGTCGCATTTAAATTCCTGCCGAAGGGAATCTTCATTGTCATGTTTTTCTCTCAACGGTCAATCGGGAAAAAATCTTGAAGAGTGATTCTTGGAACATGGAGAATGAACCAATCTATGTCCAAAAGTGGGTGCTAAACTTCAATCCACTCAAGACCAACCCCTATGAGAAGGCAATCTGGATTCGGTTCTACAATCTCCCGACAGAATACTGGATGGAGGAGAGTTTAGAAAAGATAGGTAGGTCAATGGAAACCCTAATAGACATAGACGATGATCTTTTGGTTGGAGTTCTTATGTTTATGCCCATCTCAAAGTGGTAGCAATTTTACCAATTCCAGAGGAGATCACTCTTTGCGTTGGTAGGATCCACTAGTCACAAAAAGTGGAAATTGAAGAGGAGAAGCTTTACTGCCTCAATTGCAACAAAAGGGACCACATCAAAGGAAATTGAAGGCAAAAGAAAAATAAGAAGCAAATCTAGATCAAAAAATGAAGGATAACGATGTCACAACCAAGGGATCCCTGAGGAAGGAGAAACCTAGAGGAATCTAGACAAGGATGGCTCCATCCTAGCGACTGACACCTCAACGGAACCTACTTTGGCCAATCAAAAAGGTTTGGAAGGAGAAAAGGATGAACACACTGGAAAGGATTCAAAGAGCCTTGAGCCCCACACCTTCGGTTCCTATTTCTCCTGAGAATCATGATGCCCTCCAAGGAGGCTCTTTCCTAGGGGACTCTGGGAATTTGATGACAAAAAACTGTGAGGAAGAAGAAGAATTATTGGAGATAGACGACTCGAAAGAAGATGAACTGGTCGAGGTGGACATAAGGAGGATCATCCAATCGGTAGTCAGACTACTAGGATTGTCAAAAAAGAGCCGAGGGAGAAGGAAAAACAAGAAAAGGAGGGAAGAGATAGCCTCAGAGCTTGGCTTGAAGTCCATCAAGGAATTTATGACTAAAACCAAGGGAGCATAAGACTCCCTTGGGGGAAAATGAAGGTCCTTACCTAGAATGTCAGGGGCCTTTCGACCCCTAACAAGAGGCACTTGGTAAAGTGCCACCTCGAGAGTGCAGCAGCAGACATCATACTGTTGCAGGAAACAAAACTATTTGATGTAGAAGGAGAATGATTCCTAAAATACTGTAGGAAATGGACAGGATGTTTTGAGGCAGCAGTTGGGATGACTGGGGGACTTGGAATCCTATTGTGATCAAAGAATGTTAGCATAACTTTGTTAGAAGCATCAGCCAATTGGATGATTGGCAAGGTTACTAGTCACCTATCTGGGGATGTATTCATTATATTTAATTTGTATGGGCCTATTAAAATAGAAGAGAAGCTGGTTGTTTGGAATACAATTCTAAAGTGTATCAAAACACTAAATGACAAACAGATAATTTTAGGAGGTGATTTCAATGCCATCCTTGGGATGGAAGAAAAGAATGGGGGATTGAATAGAGTTACCAAATTCATGCTCAACTTCAAAAACTTCATGGAAATAGTAGAGGTGGTAGATTGCATCCCTAGATTGGGTAGGTTCACTTGGACAAATCATAGGAAAGGTTTTGCAAACATAGCAGAGTGCTTGGATAGATTTTTTATAAGCCAAAGCTGCCTGGGGAAGGATTTATCCTGGGAAACTAGCATCCTTCTTGCCTCAAGGTCAGACTACTACTCGGTTGTTTTGGAGTTGAAGGGTAGTGAGAGGCCTATTAGAAGCTTCTTCAAGTTTGAGAATATGTGGTGGAGAGATCCCAGCCTAGTGGACAAGCTAAAACTCTGGTGGTTTGATAGAAATGTGTTTGAAGGCACAAAAAGCTTCATGTTTATGAAAAGGCTTAACCTCCTAAAGAGTAGACTTAGAATTTGGAATAAGGAGTGTTTTAAAAATATCTTTGAGGAGAAAGTGAAAATAGAGAAAGAATTGGAGGAACTCAATGAGAAGGTCGTTAGGAATGGGATGTTCACTGAAGATTTCATCAAAAGAATAGGAGATGAAGAAATGGCATTCAAAAATCTTAGCCAGGGAAGAATTATATTGGAAGGACAAAGCTTGGGAAAACTGGCTAAAGGAGGGTGATGCCAATACAAAGTTCTTCCATGCCTCGGTGAAAGGTAGAAAAAAAAGGAATAGGATCTAGAAGGTCCAATTACAAGACGAGTCATTCTCAGAAAAAAGGGAAATCATTGAGGAGGAAGTGGTCAAATTTTTCAAAGAACTGCTCAGGAGTAGATAACAAGAGGAGCTAAGAGAGGAAGATGAAGTGCTTAGCTATATCCTGGGGCCGATAGACCAAAATGATAATCAGATCCTCTCTGAACCATTTACATTGGAAGAAATCTGATTGGCCACCTTTCAACTCGGGCCTGACAAATCACCTGCTCCGGATGGCTTTCTTGCAAAATTTTATCAAACATGCTGGGGATTTATGGGCCAAGAAATTTGGGAACTAGCCAAAGATGTAAGGAAAAAGAGGAAGTTTGTCAGAGATTTGAATAACACGATCTTAGCCCTAATCCCTAAGAAAGATGTCTGCTCTACCTTTGCTGATTATAGGTTGATCGCTCTCTATAATGTCATCTACAAAATTATAACATGAGTGCTAACCAATCAGCTAAGAAAGATTCTGGAAAAATCATTTCAACTGAATAGAATGGATTCACCCTAGGACGAGAAATAATTAACATCATAACCACCACAGAAGTAGTCCACTCGATGTATAAAAGGAATGCTGCTTAAACTAGATGTAAGCAAAGCATAAGATAGGGTGCATTGGAAATTTTTGCCCACAGTCATGAAGAAGTTTGGATTCTATCAAAGATGGATAGAACTAATCATGAGTTGTATCTCTTCCCCCTAAATCTCGGTATTGGTCAATGGATCAGTCTGTGGATACTTTGAAGCTACCAATAGATTAAGACAAGGAGATCTGATCTCCCCATTCCTATTTGTCATCATAGTTGAAGCTTTGGGGAGGCTCATTAGAAGACACAATTTGATGGGCTTATGGAAAGGAGTGAGGATAGTAGAATACCTAGAGCCCCTCACTCATGTTTAATTTGCATATGACACAGTTCTTTTTGGTGAAGCTACACCTAGGGAAGCAAAGGTAATCAAGTCTGCTCTAGATAAATATGTTAAAGCCTTGGGCCAAGTACTGAACAAGGAGAAATCAGAAGTAATCTTCTTCAATACCAAGAAAGTGGTGCAGAGGAAGATAGTTAGGATGTTGGGTTTCTACTTAGGAAAACTTCTAGCCAAGCACTTAGGAATCCCCCTATTTGCAGGCTCTAGTAGAACAATGATTTGAGATGTAGTTAGCAAATGCAGAAATAAAGCGATAGCTTGAAAGAACAAATGGCTTACACTGGTGGGTTGGATCCTTATGATCGAGATAGTTCTAGCTGCTGTCCCAGTATATGTGATGTCTTGCTTCAAACTAGCCAAAAAGATAATAGAAGCAATGGAAATCTTCTACAAAAAAATTCTATAGGAAGGGATGAAAGACAACAGAAAGATTCCATTACTAAGCTGGGACACTGCCACCTCACCTAGGAATGGAGGGGGTGCCGGTTTAAGAAGATTGAATGCCCAAAATTTATCACTAGGGGCTAAGCTATCATGGAAGTTATATAGGAATCCAGAAACTCTTTCGTGCCATATTCTGCAAAAGAAATACCTAGATAGTCCAGACCCAAAATGAATACTGATGACATCTCAATTAGGTGGTGATTCAGCCACCTAGAAACTCATTGGTGAGATCAGAAATGTAATAACTGATCATCTTTCATGGAAAATTGGCTAAATTTTGGACGGACTCTTGGAACGGAGAAGTAGCGCTGTCAAACCTCCTAGAATACAATGACTGGATAGGATAGGTGGAAGCAGTAATAGGAGATAAGGTGTCAGACTATATGGTGAAGGCAACGAGCCTTGTTGGGCATTCCTATGATTGGATCTCTCTCAATAGGGCCCCCATCCTAGAGGTAGAAAAGGTGGCCCTTAAATAAATCTTGCAAAAATAAAAGGTCCAGCTCATGGATAAGGAAGACAAAATCCTCTGGAGTGGCTCTAAGTCTAATGAATATTCAGTAAAGCTAGAATATGTCATCCAAATGCATCAAATGGAGAAAGAAGGATGGCCATCATCCCTCTACTGGGGCAAAAGCATTCTTCCTAAAGTAGGGGCCTTTTTATGGACCACTCTACATGGCCGAATTCTCATGAGAGAGAGACTTAAGGTGATAGGCTTTCCTGGTCTGAGTAGGTGCCCCATGTGTCAAGAGGATGAGGAATCCATAGAACACCTATTGCTAAATTACAAAGTGGCATCATGCTATTGGGACTGGTTACAAGAACTAGCCGGCTGAACTGCCCCCAGACAAAACTTCTAATTCAGCTCCTAGAAAGTTGGTCAACACTCTTCAAATATTTAGTTTGGGGAGACATTTGGGTGGCAACACCATCAATGATGGTGTGGTATTTGTGGAAAGAGCAATACAGGGGGATTTTTAGCAACCAGAGCCTAAATATTGAGGAGGTGATAAGGAAAGTTGAGGAAGGAATAGTAGAATTAGCCAACACCAAGTAGAAAAACCATAAGAACAGATGCTTCACCATCTGGGATATTAACATCTAGAAGAGGTTGAAGGGACTGAAGATATATTCATCTAGTTCATTTTTTGAGGGGGTGAAGAGGCCAGTAACGATTTGGAGCAAATCGGCTCAGGGAGGGCTAAAGCTGAACTTCAACGGGGCAGCTAAAGGAAATCCTGGCCCAGTTGGGGTAGGCTGGATTCTCAGAAATGAGAAATTAGAATGCATCTGGGCATTTACAAGGAAATTAGGATAGGCTTCAAGTAATGAAGCTGAATTTGAAGCATTGGCAGCAGGACTCTAGTTCTGTTAGAGTAAAGGATTTAGAGACATTTAGATAGAGGGAGATTTGAAGGTGTGCATCAATGCAATTAGACAGAATTGGGTACAGAGCTAGAGGGTAAAGGATTGGGTGATATAAATAATCTCTTCTTTGATCTCGCTAGGGTAGTGATCCATCAGGCACATCTATAGAGAAGCAAATGTAGCCACAGACCACCTAGCAAACTTAGGAATATCCCAAGAGTGTGTGGAATAAGTATTTGTCAAAGATAATTTGGGCTCAAAACTAAGAGGAATAATTGAGAAAGAAAAGAAGGCACGACTAAGGAATCATCGCCCAAGCAGTGGTACAATAGACCAAACCTCACCCTCTGCAGGGCAAGATCAGATTCCCACTTGGTGTTCCAAGCAAGATGTCTTCAAAAAGGCTAGATTGAGTAACCTAGATGACTAATTTTCTTTTCTGTGTTGAGTATGGGTAGTAACAAGATAATGGGTATACAATGTGGATGCCCTTAGGAGACTTGGGATCAACAAGTTGGGTGTCTATTTGTCATCAGAGAGGAGGATGCTCGGACTGTAATTCGACATGTCACTGGGTAGAGTGTATGGAGCATTGACCATACCCATGATGATCGATTATATTAGGGCTTCTTTTCAAATATATCTGCTATCATGAACACTCATTAATGGGGCATTTCATTGGGAGCCCATATGAACTGTAGTGGCAATCATGCAACGGTTGTAGAGGCCATTCCCTTAGCTAGCAGACCATCTAATGCTGTAATAGCGAGTCTTCTTGCAGCAAAATCTAGCAGTTGTGGGCAGGACATGACAAGGGTGCTCAGGTTGTTCAAGGAAGCCATAGAAAATAGGAATTTTGAAGCCTTTGACAAGTTTGTAAATGAGGAGGAGGATTTGCTTACCCCAACTCAATTAGTCAAGCTTCAGGAATATGCTGATGGCATGATGTTCATCATGCATGAACTAATGTAACCTTGTTCTTATGATTATGAATATAGGGAACCACCCCCTCTAGTGGTGCCTAACAAAAAAAATTAAATTAGAAAAAAATAAAGTCTAAATTACAATTTAATACTAAATGACAATCTAATACTAAATTAAAAATTAAAATTTAAAAGCTAATTAAAATCTAAATTATAATCTAAATCTAAATTAATACTAAATTAAAATTAAAATCTAAATTAAATGTTAAATCTATATTAAAATCTAAAATTAATACTAAGTTAAAATTAAAATTAAAATTGAAATTAAAAATGAAATTAAAATCTAGATCTAAATTAATATTTAAATCTAATACTAAAGTAAAATTAAAATGAAAATCTAAATTGAAATTTAAATTAAAACCTAAATCTAAATTATAATCTAAAATTAATACTAAATGAAAATTAAGGTGAGGTGGTTGACTAAGGTGGCGGGGTCGGTGGATTGGGTGGAGAATGGCTGCAAGTCAAAAGGGAGCTCAACAAATAGAGGGATTAGATAGGGATGAAGCAAGGTGTGGGGGGAAGTTGACAGGGATCACATGGGCTTGGTCGACAAAGAAATGAAGAGTGGAATCAGAGAGACCAGTGTTTGGTGGGGAAGAATCGGTGGTGACTAGGAGAGGTGAAGCAACGGTTGGCGATGGTTAAAGTGGAGGTTGACAAATCAGACAGAAAACAAATTAATTCTACGAATTAGATAGAATATTTTTGTTAGATAGTTCTGATTCTAAGAGTTGTTTGCAGTGTCGATAGAGGGTTTTAGTGGAGGTTGATGATAGCATATTTGGAATGCAGTAGAGGTTAGAGGATAAGGGGCGGTCAGGAGTTGGAGAGCCATGAGGTGGTGACAACATCACTCAAGGATGTCAATAGGAGAAGATAGTCGTGGGGGAGAGATGAAAGTTGGCATCAATTGGACTATTCATAGATAGAGGGTAGAGGTCAAAGGGTTTCGACAGAGTGGTTGGCGGATAGATGGAGGTTACAAAAGTTTTAATCGAGCAGTGGGAAGGATTGCAGTGGAGATTTGGGAGAGTGGAGGTCGATAACAGGTGGTGGTGACCAAAGATTTGGAGGAAACAAGGGTTAACCAGAGGTGGTTAGGTGGATGTTGAAGGTGTAGCCAAAGACCAAGAGTGGGTATTTGATAGGCTTGTGGGACTCAACTGGGATGGTGCTGTGGAGGCGACAATAGATAATGAGGTGAAGATAGCGAGGGAGATTGGTGGTAGGATAGAGGACTGTGGTGGTCAGTGTAACAGACGTCGATGAGGCTAAGGATTGGGCGGATGTGGGGTTTCAACCAGGTAGAGCGGGGTGTATAGTGACAGGGGTCGACGGAAGATCAAACCAATTGGTAATGAATTAAAAATATCTTGGACAATATAAATAATTACAACAACCAACTATAGAGAATGGTGAAAAATTCACCAACAAATATTATTTGCATTTGAAAATAAGATCAAACAATAGTGATAAAAACAGAGATATGCACAGGCTGTATGGTGGGTCCATACGGTACGGATCCGTATAGGTCTGTACTATATGGATTTGCCAAGTAAAAAAAAATTCAAAGATTTTCAAAAAACATTCTGTGAGCTAAACACATAGTATTTTATGTCATTCTTCACTTGCGAGGCCTCCCGAACTCAATGGTGAGGTCAGTTTTCATGTAGGAGAGAGCTTGCAAAAGTTGATTTCCAAATCTTGACAAAAATATGTTAGATCTCACAAAGAAAATGCATAAACCTACATGAAGCGAGGTTAGACCAGTGGGGTGTGCCAGAAATCTAGATGAAAAATTGGTTCAAGGGACAATATAAAGATAATACAAATACCCAATTACCTTTACCTTCAAACCAAGTCCTCCACATGCGATAGAATAGAGTAGATGCACCCAAATCTACTAGCTTTGTTCTCTTTGATGGATGATATATTAGATGAGATGTTGATTGCTCATATCTGCAACATAACAATGATAGACAAGAGGATCTAGAATGATTTGGACATTGTGATGATACTTGAAATGTGGATTGTCTCCTCCTTAAGAGCTCCCAAATGGCTTGGCGAGGCTTGATTTATAGGAGATGAGTGATAGGAATGGATGCCTAGGATTATATTAGTGATAGATGGATAGGATTAAGTGACACAAGGAGTTGTAGTCACATGATAAGTGTCACATGAGGGTTGAATAAAGTCATGTGGCTTCCACATAATCAAGCTATCTAGAATCTTCTAGCCATGTGGAGATAGAGACAAATGTAGAATTAAATAATAAAATTATTTAATTTTGGAAAGGGATGATGTGGAATAAATTAAATAAATCTTTAATTTATTTAATTAATGTGGATGAAGGAAAAGTGGAAATAAATTAAATAAATAAAATTTATTTAATTAATTAAAATGGGATTAGTTAAATAAATATGATTTATTTAACTAATTAGGTGATGAAAGGGTTTCTAGGGAAAAACATGTTACAAAGTGTCTCAAGTGATGTATCAACAAGGCATGGTCAATATTAGGTGTCTACACCAACATTTAGCTCTTTTCTGCCCCTTGGATTTTGACCTAAGTTGTCCAGGCTTAGCTTTCTCTCTTTCTGGAATTCCACCCCTTGCAACAAGGGCACAAGAGGAAGAAGAAGTCCCTTGAGATGTCTTTCGCCTTGAATCTTCAAAAATTACTGTGGCTACCACATCTTCAAAGATAACTTTCTCCTTTGGTGTTGAGTTAATGAGCACCATAACTAGTTGATCCCAAGTTTTAGGTAAAAAGCACAATAGTATGGCCACTTTATCCTCTTCTTCAATTTTCATGTCCACTGAAGCAAACTTGCTAATCAGTGTGTTGAATTTATTGAGATGATCTATGACTGAAGAACTATCATGCATCCTCAAATTCTACAATTGCCATCGTAACATAATTTTATTTGCCAGTGACTTGGTCTCATATAGCTTTTTGAGCTTAGACCACAAGTCATATGTTGTTTTCTCCTCTGCAACATTGAATAAAACCAAATCAGCTAGAGATAACTAAATTGTAGCTCTAGCCATGTTATCTTGTTCATTCCAATCCACTAGAGGAGTCGAATTGAAATGTAGGGTCATGCAGGGAGAGATATCTAGAGTTCTATTTTTGATATGACTATTTTTGGTAGTCTCTTGGTCAAGGACTTTGAGACTTGGAGTTCTGAGCTATTTTTGCTCATCTTGGAGGAGTTTTGGGGCCTAAATTTTAGGCTTTTCACTTGTGCTCGCCCATCACTTGGAGTTACTTTTTAAAACTCATTCATGCATATTTTCAAGTTTAGTGGAGCTGAAGTTGACTTCCCATTCATTTTTTTGGGGACAGTTTTGTATTATATGAGAAAAAAGCTTATGCTTTTTTTTCTTAGTTCTTGTTTTTTTGCCTTTGCATATTGCAGAGAAGGAAATTATCTTGTAACTCAACCATTTTTATAGTTTTCAATAGTAGTAGTTCATTTTTTCAGCAGATTCATTATTGTTATGTACAGATTCCTTTCAGTTTCTAATACAATCAGGGGTTCTTCTTTCTGAATTTAGGTGTCTTGTTCATTGTGTAAGTGATTTGATGAGAATTTACTATGTTTTACTTTAAAACCTTTGAATTCTTTGTCTCATTTATTAGATGCAAGTATACAAAATTTTAGCTTATTATAGGTCATAGTTTGTGTAATAATTGTTCATGTCTTTCTATGAAATACTTATGTAATCAGATTGATCAATTTGGATTGTAAGAACAAGTTTATTGGAAGATGTTTATGAGTTGTATTGCATTTCTAAGTTAAAATATTTTTTGCATCACCCCCTTTAGATAGATTTTTTGTTCA
Source organism: Cunninghamia lanceolata (assembly GCA_027924645.1). NCBI lineage: Eukaryota > Viridiplantae > Streptophyta > Pinopsida > Cupressales > Cupressaceae > Cunninghamia > Cunninghamia lanceolata. Next base: position 30,688,784 of record BSBN01001583.1, on the reverse strand, counting down.
GCTTTTAGTTTATGCAAGTTTTCTTCTATCTTTTTCCTCCATCAATTATAGATCTAAAGGGCATGTAAAGGGAGCCACCTCATCTAAAGATTCATTCTTGAAATAGACAAACCCACAGTCTGAGAATGTTCCCATGTTGCATGGGATTGCCAAGCTTGTAAAGGCTTAGCATTCGGGGTGCAATCCTTTGTGACAACAGTTTTTGGCACGCCCAGTGGGACACGGAAACTTGTTTTAGTCAAGAGTTCAAAGATTTTCAATGTTGTCTTAGTATATGCAATAGTATTTTTAGCCTTTTGAGGTGAGAAATTATACCTGGGGACTCTAATCTCTTATTTTGAAGTAGATTTAGTGAATTTAGCACATGAGAAGAGTGTAGACAAGAGGAAGTTATTTTTCTTTTGATTATTTACAACTTTTGCCTCCAAGGAGAAGAGGTAGAACAACAACAAGGGCACCCAGTCCAACACTTAGGACCAGATCTACTCCTCCAAGGATTGTAGAGCTTAATCAAGGTAATTTGGTGATAGATCTTTAGATTCAAACTTTGCAGACACCTTAGCCTCCACCAATGGCCAGACAATATCCATAAATGTTACATTTAATACTTGCAGCCCACTACTACTTGCAGCACACGATGACATTCCTGTAGCCACTTTGAGAGGTTTTCTATTCTTGATAGGTGAGGATCAAACAACCCCAATCGAGCATATAAAAGATGTGGCCATGTTGTGTGTAGGCATAACACAAGAAAATGTCACAGTGAGATTGCTAGCTGGATCTCTAAAGGGAAAGGCTCTACAATGGTTTAGAGGTTTAGCTATGGGTTCTATTACATCACGAGACTTGTTGTGAGATACTTTGAACAAACAATTTGAAGACAAGTCAGATAACTTGTCTATGATGGAGCAGCTTACTACAATAAAGAGAGCTCCCCAGGAGCATATGGCTGATTTTAATTTCAGATTTTAAAAGACATGGGACAAAATCCTGACAGTGGTAAGGCCTATAGTTGACCATATTTTTTTGTATTGTTTTAGAGCATTAAGTAATGACATTGCTGTTATGATCCAATCAATGAATGGAACTTCATTACCAGCTACTTATGAAATTGCAATAAGAGCTGAAAATAGCCTAACTTAGGTTGGCAAAATAGCTCCAAGGCTATCAATGCCTATCTTTCCTGAAATACAACCATCAATTCCATTACTTATCCCACCTTTAGCTACTGTACCTACTGTACTAGCCTTGAGTTATGCAGGTATAGTTCAAAATAATAATGTTTCAACCCCATCCCAAGAACTACAGGAAATAAAAGGGCTATTACAGAATTTTAGCAATGAGTTGGTGAATATAAAGAAGTAGAAAGGTCAAAATTCTAGACCTTACCAACCACCATATCAAGTAAACATGCCTTTGAACCAATCTGACCCCCAGCCTCAAAGGAGGAATTACAATCCAAGGCCTTTTTAGCCATATAACGCTAATACTATAAGTTCATTAAGAGAGATGGTACCCATGCAAAATAATTTGGTTCAAGACCATGAGTGGTGCTTTCCATGTAATCAGCCTCATAGTCAATCATCTTGTCCAAATGGAGTGTTAAATCAGGCACTTATGGTGCAGAACCATGCTGTTGATCAGCAAAGTATTGGACAAATGAGTAATGAGGATGGTCAAAATGAGGTGGCTTTGATGAACTGGCAGGGAGAAGAGTTTTGTGGTGTCAATCAACCTAAAGACAAGGTCAAAATTAGTCTTATAACCATGTAGCAAAAAATACAAGATCCAAGAAAAGGGTTGTAGATTTAGGACAGTAGCCTAATCTAGTGCAAAATTGGGCCTCTTCAAATCAGCAGCCAAATATTGGACATATTCTGAGAGGAACCTCCTGCAACAATGAAAAATGCATGAAATAATAGAAATATAACAGAAACACAGAATGAATTTATTGATCATAAAACAATACAATAAATTTGTGGATGCCTTCATTGGCCTCAACACGTACTTATATACTAAGTCTAATCTAAACACTATTACTTCCCATGAATGTGGGATAATACAATATGCTCACGAGATGACTTACAAAGCATATGCGTCTAAATGTAATATACTAACAAAGTAAAGAGAAGGGTTAAACACAGGTTCCTAACATCCCCTCCCTCTTAGAAAAGCTTTGTCCTCAAAGCTTAAGATGTGGAAATTGTTGTTGAATCTGAAGGAGTGGTTCCCATGTAGCATCCTCTAGTTACATTCCATGCCACTGAATTAAGACCTTTGTGATGGATTGGGAGTGTGTTTGTTGAGGATTGCCTCTGACTCCAAAATTATGGATCCTTCGTTATCCAGTTCTGGTAAAATAGTGTGTGCTCTGACGTTGGTGACAAGAACTTTCTTTAGACGAGACATGAAATACTAGATGAATGTGGGAAGAAGGAGAAAGCTCCAATTTATAAGAAACCGACCCAATCTTCTGAAGAACCTTATATGGCCCATAGAACTTTGGAGCCAGCTTATGGTGCCCTTTGAGTTTCAGGGATGATTGCTTGTATGGTTGTAGACGAAGAAAAACCATATCTCCTACTTGAAAAGTGCACTTAGAACGGTGTTGATCAACTTGTTGTTTCATTTGATTTCTTGCCATGTGAAGATTGTCCTGTAAGATGCAAAGAATCTGATCCCGGGTTCAGAGAACCATGTCAACTACTTGAACTAGTGAACTGCTGGGGGTGTATGGAAGGAGCACTAGTGGTGCCTGACCATAGATTGCTTCATATGGAGTCATTTTAGATGCAGTGTGGTAGGAGGTATTGTACCACCATTCAACGAGAGGAAGCCACTTTGCCCACTGATGCTATTGTTCTAAGGTGAAGCAACAAAGATAAGTTTCCAAACATTTGTTGATAATTTTTGTCTGACCATCTATTTGTGGGTGATACCCAGAACTCATCTTCAGTTTGGTGCCAATGTGTCAAAATAGTTTTGTCCAAAAATGACTGGTGAAAGTTGCATCACGATCTGAGACAATGGGAGAAGGGATGCCACGAAGATGGAAGATCTGGTCCATAAAAATTTGTGCGACTGAGGAGGCTGTATAGGGATGGTTAAGGGCACAAAAATGACTATATTTGGAGAGGTGATCAACCACAACCAAGATCATTAACTTTCCTCCAGATTTAGGGAGCCCCTCAATGAAATCCATAGAAATATATGTCTAAATCTGAGTAAGGATAGACAAGGGTTCGAGCAATCCAGGAAGGAGTGTCGTTTCACCCATGTTGCATTGGCAGGTATCACATTAAGCCACCATCTGTTGAATTACCCTTTTCATTCCCTTCCAAAAGAAGTTACGCCATGCCTGCTCATAAGTTTTGAGGAACCCAAAGTGCCCTACCAATGGAGAAGCATGGAGTTCATAAAAGATAGCCTACTAAAGATTTGTGCTCTGGGGAGCACCAGACGACCCTTATATCACATAGAAGCACCATCCCAAGAGTAATACGGTACAACAGAAGGGTTAGTGGCCAACTGTTGAATGATTTGAGATAATGAAGAGTCATTGATATAGCCCTATTGGACAAATTCCAACCAATTTGGAATAGGCATAGAAATAGCTAAAAGGGAAGATTGGTCATCAAATATGCAAGAAAGAGCATCTGCTACAATATTCTCCTTACCCTTTTTGTAAGTGATCTCATAGTCATAACCCATGAGTTTGTTGACCCATTTCTATTGTGCTGGGGAGGAGACCCATTCTTCCAGGAAATATTTCAGACTCTGGGGATCAGTCTTGATGCAAAATTGATTCCCTAATAGGTATGGCCGCCACTTCTGTATTGCATGCAAAATAGCCACCATTTCCTTCTCATATGTAGAGAGTGCTAAAATTTTTCCAGAAAGGGCTTTGTTGGTGAACACAATGGGATGATCTTCTTGAAGGAGAACAACACCAAGTCCATTTCCGCAAGCATCACTCTCAATAGTGAAGGTCTTGAAAAAATTTGGCATAGCTAGAACAGGTGTAGTACACATAGCTTGTTTCAGTTTTTCAAATGCACACTCAGCAGCATGTGTCCAGATAAAAGCATCATTTTTTAACATAGCTATTAATGGAGCTGCAATCTTTCCATAATCCTTGACAAACTTGCGATAGTAGCCAGTTAGTCCCAAAAAACTACAGAGGCTCTTGAGTGTCTGAGGATGCAGCCAATTTTTCATGGCATCTATTTTTGCAGGATCCACGCGAACCCCTTGAGCTGAAACAATATGCCCGAGATACTCCACTTCCTCCTGGCCAAAAATACATTTAGACTGTTTTGCATAGAGATGATGATCAAAGAGAAGTTGTAGTATGAGATCCATGTGTTGGAGATGATTTGTCCATGTTTTACTATAGATGAGGATATCATCGAAGAAGACCAGAATGAATTTCTGCAGGTAGGCCCGGAATATTTTATTCATCAATGCCTGGAATGTTGAAGGAGCATTAGTGAGGCCAAAGGGCATGACCAAAAACTCATAGTGGCCATCATGCATGCATAAATCCATTTTAGGGATATCATCCTCATGAACCCGAATTTGGTGATACCTAGAATGAAGATCCAACTTGGAGAAAAAATGAATGCCATGAAGCTCAGCAAGAAGCTCATCAACAATAGGAATCGGAAACTTATCCTAGATTGTGATGTGATTAAGTGCTCGGAAGTCAATGCAGAGGTGCATGACCCATCTTTTTTTCAGACAAGAATTGGTGAAGAAAAGGAACTGGTACTAGGGCGAATAATACCTTGCTTCAGTAAGTCTTGAACGAGCATCTCAATCTCTATCTTTTGGTAAAATGGGTAGTGGTAGGGCCTAATGTTGGGATGAACACTTCCAAGAAGGAGCTGAATATGGTGGTCCTTTGGTCATGAAGGTGGCAATCCTAGTGGTTTGACAAAGATAGATGCATACCTATCCAAAATTTGTTGTAGATCAGAAAGAGTAGTGAAGACCGCTGATGGTTGCATCTGAATGGAATGGAGTTGAGCAATGACACCATGTGAATTTTTCTTAAGAAGCTTTTCCAAGTGATGTGAACTTATGATACTGATAAACCATGGTTGTAAGTCCTTGAATGTGTGTTTGTGCCCATTGTCTGAAAACTGCATCCAAAGTTTAGTAAAATCCCATAAGACGGGTCCAAGTGTGCGTAACCATTGGGCACCCAAAACCACATCACATCTACCTAAGGGCAAGGTAAACATGTCAGAGCGCAGGTTATAATCTCCAATAGAGATACACACATTGCGACACTTTCCTTTGCAAGGTAATGTGCCCCCATTAGCAATCATGACTTTAAAGCTGGAGCAAGGATGGACAAAACAATTAGCTTGTTTGGTGATCTGAGGATCGATGAAGTTATGAGTGCTACCAGAATTAATGTGTATTGTAAGAGGGAGCTTCTTGAAGTAACCCTTGACCTACATGGTTTGTGGGGTGGTGACTCTTGCTAAAGCATGGAGGGAGATCTCTGGGTGGTCTTCCTAAGAAGTAGGGTCAACAAGCAGTTGCTAAGTTTCAACCTGATCATCTACTGTATCTTGAGCATCTGCATAAACTTTAGTTTCAATAAGAGAATCCTCATCCAAGAGATAGAGCTTTTACTCAACACATCTATGTCCCTGAGTGAATTTCTCATCACAATTATAATAAAGCCCTTTTTCTCTACATGCCCGCATCTCTGCTTTAGTCAAATGCTTGATAGGAGTTGTTCTAGGAGCTAGTGTGATTTGAGGTCTTTGGAAAACTATATTTTTGAATGGAACAAAATTAGATTTGGATTGTTGTTGAGCTGTGATCTTGTTCTCCACCAACTTAACCAACCCTAGGGCTTCCATCATTGTACTAGGATGGAACATTTTAACCTTAGATTAGATTACATCCTCTAGACCACTGACAAAACAACTCCTGAAGAATTCATCAGACAATCCCTTTGTGTGATTGGCCAGCTTTTCAAATTCTGTCTGATATTCTCTCACAGTGCCTGTTTGGTGAAGTTCAGTGAGTGCTCTTGTGAAGTCATCAAAATCACTAGGGTCAAATCGTTGCAAAATGAGTTTGCAAAAATCTATCCATTTTAGCTCTTCATGAGCCTTGATGTACCAACTGAACTATTGAAGGGCTTCATGTTCCAAATGAAAGGATGCAAGTGGGATTTTGTTGACATCAAAAGTATTATGCAGATTAAAATATTGTTCTGCTTGGTATATCCATCCAGTCGGATCATCACCATTGAAGTGAGGAAAATTAAGCTTCAACCCACAAAAATTACTGGAAGAAGAGAACCCAGTGTCTTCAGAAGACTCTGGTTGTCGTCTATTGTTCATGGCCGAATGCTGAAGATTGAGGCCGAGAATTTTTTTCATCCAAATCTTGAAGTTTGGTCTTGAGGGTTGCAAGTTCATCCTCCATATTTTTTGCTCCTATACGGGTGACAACCATAGCCAGGAGATTTGTTTTTTGGGAATGGGTAGAAAAACAAAAATGAAAACTTTTTTAGTAAAAGATGATCCCACAATAATGGGTTACACTTTTTGGCCAAACTTGACATTGAAATCAACATTTTGAACTAAATCTTCACTTTCTGACACCTATCTACCACTAAATAGTTTAGGAATTTGAAGATGATGTGAACTAGTGATTTGTGAGATTTTGTTTGTAGATTCTAAATATATTTTTTAAAAAAAAAATTGGAGAAATTAAATTGTAATTTTTTTGTCTGCTTTGATAACTAGTTTTTAATAGTAAACAACAATTTTTTAAAGTGATGTGTATTCTGTAGCACATAACTTTTTTTCTACAAAGGATAAAATTCTGATTCTTTTGAATTTAGATTGGTAACACCGATATATAGGGCATCCATTTAGTTTCATAATTTTTTGTTGAATATTATTTTTTAATTAATTTTTGAAGTTAAACAAATTATAATTTAGACAAAGGTGTATTCCATAAAACATAACTTTTTCTGTATGTATCAAAATTTAATTTTTGTTTTTTTGTTGAAACAAGGACATCAATACCTAGGGCATAGATATTTTTCAAAATTTTTTTTCACATAATTTACTATTTTTCCATGTGTAGAACAAAGAACTTGATGTTCGGTGAAAAACCTACATTCATAAGAAATAAAAAATAAATATAATAATCAAATTAAATATATATAAAATTATACTTTTTGGGAAGCTTATAATAAGGACTACATACTTACAAAACATAAATTTTAAATGAATTCATTTGATCCCCCAAAAGGTAAATCAAAAGTGGTTTTTTATCAGCGTTTTGATAGGTGTAGAGGAGACTCCATCATATGTATGGTTTAAAATTAGCGGGGTTCTATCCAAGGGGGTTTGAATCAAAGGGGGATTGATCAAACCCTCTTCAGTTAAAATTCTTTAAATGGAACCTTTCAAAGCTTAAATCATTATATTTTCTAAAAATATGTGATTTTAGCAAAAATTAGGATGTCCCAAAAAGTGTAACCCATTATTGTGGCAGCACCCTATAAAGGAAAATTTAGATTTGGGAAAAACTCTGATGGGTAATTGGGGTTTGACTAGGTTTTGGACACTTTCTGAGGGAAAGGGAAGTAGAAAATGGGGATTTCAGAAGCGGGGTGAAAGAATGGGAAAATTTGTCTAAGAGGGACAAAGGAGCAGAAATATGAAATGAACACTGTGGTAAAATTTCAAGGCTATTGGGTGAGAATCAAAGAAGTTATGGAAAACCCTAAAAATAGAGAAATGTGGGATTTTTGGCTTCGATAAGTGGAATTTGGGATAGGGTCCTTAAGGAAGGAAATATGCAGAATGAAATTCCAGGGGTTCTAGTGAATTTTGAGAGGAAATGGAGCTAAAGCAAGGAAGATATGGTGAAAAAATATATTTTTTTTCTAGAAATGATATGCCAATGGCTTTGGACATTCAATCTGTAATTTCTCAGCTATAAATAGATACTTGGACCCAAGTATGTTTGGCTGCCTAAAGGTTTAGGGGAGTCACTCAGCCACTAATGTTATCTAACGGCTTGCGTATTGGGGCAATACCCCTCACTCCATGGCTCAGGTAAAACTAATAACCACTTTGCCACAAATGACAACTCTTGGTTTACCTCATGAATGGGAACTAGTCAATTAGGTAGGGGCTGTTGCCCTTTTCGCTGGCAGGTCTTCTCAATGGGCCAGCTACTTCAGGGTTCCTGCAATGAGTTTTAGGGCTATATGCGCAGGTACTTCCCATAGTTAAGTGGATAGGGATATTCCCTGATCTAAACTTGCAATTGAAATGAACAATACAGATGTGAAAAAAAAGAACTACTGCAATAATCACAATGCTTGGAGGCCACTGCGGAAAAAAAATGGCAAAAATTCCACCTAGCGAGCCCAAGAAAGCACTCTGATACCAGATGAGAGGAACCTCCTGCAATAATGAAAAATACACAAAATAACAGAAATATAGCAGAAACATAGAAGTAATTTATTGATTGCAGGTCACTTCGAGGGGGCAACCTCCTTTGAGCAAGCTCAATACAATAAATTCATGGATGCCTTCATTGGCTTCAACACGTACTTATATACCAAGTCTAATCTAAACACTATTACTTTCCATGAATGTGGGATAATACAATATGCTCACGTGATGACTTACAAAGCATATGCATCCAAATGTAATATACTAACAAAGTAAAGAGAAGGGTTAAACATGGGTTCCTAACATATTCCTTCACATCAAGTTCATATTTTGCCAAGATAGCAAGTCATACTAGGTAAAGACCAGCAAAAAGTTCAAACACGGCCACAAGTGGAAGGAGAGTGATGCAGAGTCATCCGCACTAAAACTTTAACACACAGCATGGATGTCCGCAACCCTTCATCATCATCATCATATTTTTGTTAACACTGTCAGCATCATCATATTTACTCAGCCGACCGATATCCTCCTGCAGACAAGCCTTCGCCCTTTCGCATGTCAGCAGCATCATCATATCCGACTATCGGCAGCATCATCACATTCGGCAAGCGCGAACATCCTCCTGACGTTCACTGTTCACCTCACCGCCAAACTCTACCTTCACTATCTTCAGCATCATGATGTTCAACATCATGTTCATCAGCAGGATATAGAACATCCGGTTCCCTCCATATATCCTGATGATGTTACTTTACTTCACGCATCTTTCCTTTGATGCTTACGTCACCCCGATATCCTGATGACGATGACGTCACATGCAGCTCCTCAATATCCTGCTGCTCCGCAATATCCTGATGATGATCACCCCGATGCACATTCACTTTATGCAACCAACCGCATCATACTCATCTCCATCGACCCAGATGACGATGCCCGAAGCGACTGCAGGATATACACCGAAATATCCTGATGATGCCGTTTTAACGAATTTCCAGCCTTAGCGAATTTCAATCCGCCGATCCTCCTGGGATGACCCGATCCACTTTCAAGGTGATCTTCCAGACTCTAATCTATCAGCTCGACCTAGCACATACCCATGCTAGGGTTCTCAACATCTCTCGAACGCGATCCTGCACACCTGCATGCAAACAAACAAACTAAATCCTAACCTACTGTACATAACCATTCCACCGATTCGACAAATCAACCGGTGGAATGGATCAGCGAATCCATGAAACCACCCAACCAGCAAATCGATCAAACAATAGAATTCAACAGAGGATGAACACCAAACAGGATCACTTTATTTGATTTCAAAAGATGCAAATACAATGATCAGTCCCACTCTCTCTGCAATCTAACTCCTCTGCTCAATCTAATCGGTGATCGATGATATGCAATACCAACCGATCCTCATGCATATATAGGATCTCCTGCGAGTACTACTGACCTGACTCCAAGCAGCTGGGAAATCTCTCCAGGCGGCTGGGAGATCCAACCGGACCTACAGCATAACAGCTGTCCTAACAAACTAACTAAAAATAGCAAAGCATGGTCAACATGACCTTATTACATGCATTGGTCTCATCAGACCTTCTTGAAAACATTAACAAGACTCAAAACTAACTAACTGCCTCATGGAGGCCAGCTGTCAGGTAGGTGCTCCTGCACCATACTCCCCAACAGAAAAGAACTCATGTCCCATGAGTTTAGGTTGTGGAAGTCCTCCACCTTTACACTTTGCCATGTCAGTGTTCTGACCTGTTCCAGCTTTATCCTCTGCTGGTTCTTGACTGCTCCAAGACTTCTGAACTGTAACTTGCTTTCTTACAAGTAAATCCTCATGCCTGTCAATGTAGGCCTTTCTCTTACATACCTTGTGTTTGTCAGGTTGTCTGACCAGAACCTCTGTCTGAACTGCCTCTTGAACTTCTGCAATGTTCAACTCTATCTGCCTTTCAACCTTTATAGGACAAACAATAGTCCCAACTATGACAACATCCTTGTCATTCCTCTCAACTGGTTGCTGTTTGCAAACCTTTTTCTGCACCTGCTGCTGACCTCTGTTAGTCAAAACTAAAACTTTCTTCAACCTGTTGTCCTTAACAACTCCTTTCCCTGCAGTGTCCTCAACTGCTTTTATGCCTGCTCCTATAGGCATCTGCACAAATTCCTTCTTTCCCATTAAAATGATTTTGGCTGCCCCCTGTGCTGCAGCATCTGTCTGCAATGGCATCAACATAATAGTCTTCCCATCTTTCTTGATGGTGTAGGTATTAGCATACCCATCATACAGTACCCTCCTATCAAATTGCCATGGTCTACCCAATAGTAGGTGACAACATTCCATGGGCAAAATGTCACACAAAACTCTATCATGATATGCTCCAATCTGAAAATCCACATATGCCTGTTCATAGACAAAAAGTGATTGACTATCACTCACCCAAGATGCCTTGTAAGGGTGATGGTGTGGAATCCTTTCCAAATTCAGTTTATCCACCATTTCCTGAGATACCATGTTGTCTGTTGAACCAGTATCAATGACAACCTTACATATTTTACCTTTGCTCTTGCATGTTGTCTTGAAAAGAGCTCTTCTTTGCATCATATCCTTTGATGCCTGCAAACTAATTCTCCTTAGCGTCAATGCTTCTCCCTCCTCAGGATATGCATAATTGTCAGGCTCCCTATCTCTTTGATAAGTGTTGGAACTCTGCACACTTTGCTCTACTTTCTCTTCTTGCACAAGTTGTACTCTCTTGTCATTAGTTCTATCATTTCTGGATGATGAACCTTTGCTTTCTGGACACTTGAAAGATGGATGACCAAACTCACCATAGGTGTAACACTTGCCTAAAAATGTAGTAGAACCTCTACCACCTCCAAATCTGCCTCTATTACCTTTCCATCCACCTCTGAAATCAGACTGTCCCTGTCCTTTACCAGTGTCTTCTTGACCCTCATTGGTTTGCCTTGTTGTAGGGGCTGCTCCTCTTCCCCTCATATTGTTTCCTCTTCCTCTCATGGACTTATCTTGTCCCCTATTCATCTTTTCTTCAATCCTGATTGCCATTTGATAACAATCCTCCACATTCTTAGGGTTAGCTAAAACTAACTCATCCTGTATGTTCAATCTCAAACCAGCCAAGTACCTAGCCACCTTTTCTACCTCATTCTCATGATGACCAGATCTCATACTCAACTTATAAAACTCCTCAGTATATGCCTTCACATCCATTTCCTTCTGCCTTAAAAATTGCAGCTTCTTAAACATCTGAATTTCATAATCCCTTGGCAAGAATTTACCTTTGATCCTTGCTACCATCTTATCCCATGAAGTGATCTTTGACTTCCCTTGTTTCCTTCTCTCAGATTGTACATAATCCCACCATACCAAAGCATGACCTCCTAACTTGGTCTTTGCAATCTTTACCTTCTGATCCTCAGCAACATCTTCACATTCAAAGTGATTATCAAGTGCAGCAATCCAATCCAGCAACTCATCTTCATTCAAACTTCCAGTATACTTGGAAACATCAACCTTTACCTTAGGTTTATCACTCTGCACTGCCTTTAACAGTTTTGCAAATTTCTGGTCTTCAGCATCCAGATCTTCAGCTACCTCTTCATACTCTTCAACAGCATCTTCATCTTCTTCAGATTCACTGTCTTCCACTTCCCTCTTTTTGTTCTTTTCCAGGGCTACAAGCCTATCTTGAAGTGCTTCAGCAAGCTCCTTCATCTTCCTCATCTCTCTGGCATGTTTTTCCTTCATCTCCTGCAATTCCCTTGCAGTACCACTACCTTTTGGAGGCATTTTGTCAACCTCTCACTCCTCTACCTCTGTCCTTTTGGTGACAGAATCAACACACAATAGCCCAGACCTTTTGCTAAGCTCTGATACCACTATGATGCAGAGTCATCCGCACTAAAACTTTAACACACAGCATGGATGTCCGCAACCCTTCATCATCATCATCATATTTTTGTTAACACTGTCAGCATCATCATATTTACTCAGCCGACCGATATCCTCCTGCAGACAAGCCTTCACCCTTTCGCATGTCAGCAGCATCATCATATCTGACTATCGACAGCATCATCACATTCGGCAAGCGCGAACATCCTCCTGACGTTCACTGTTCACCTCACCGCCAAACTCTACCTTCACTATCTTCAGCATCATGATGTTTAACATCATGTTCATCAGCAGGATATAGAACATCCGGTTCCCTCCATATATCCTGATGATGTTACTTTACTTCACGCACCTTTCCTTTGATGCTTACGTCACCTCGATATCCTGATGACGATGACGTCACATGCAGCTCCTCAATATCCTGCTGCTCCGCAATATCCTGATGATGATCACCCCGACGCACATTCACTTTATGCAACCAACCGCATCATACTCATCTCCATCGACCTGGATGACGATGCCCGAAGCGACTGCAGGATATACACCGAAATATCCTGATGATGCCGTTTTAACGAATTTCCAGCCTTAGCGAATTTCAATCCGCCGATCCTCCTGGGATGACCCGATCCACTTTCAGGGTGATCTTCCAGACTCTAATCTATCAGCTTGACCTAGCACATACCCATGCTAGGGTTCTCAACATCTCTCGACGGCGATCCTGCACACCTGCATGCAAACAAACAAACTAAATCCTAACCTACTGTACATAACCATTCCACCGATTCGACAAATCAACTAGTGGAATGGATCAGCAAATCCATGAAACCACCCAACCAGCAAATCGATCAAATAATGGAATTCAACAGAGGATGAACACCAAACAGGATCACTTTATTTGATTTCAAAAGATGCAAATACAATGATTAGTCCCACTCTCTCTGCAATCTAACTCCTCTGCTCAATCTAATCGGTGATCGATGATATGCAATACCAACCAATCCTCATGCATATATAGGATCTCCTGTGAGTGCTACTGACCCGACTCCAAGCGGCTGGGAAATCTCTCCAGGTGGCTGGGAGATCCAACCGGACCTACAGCATAACAGCTGTCCTAACAAACTAACTAAAAATAGCAAAGCATGGTCAACATTACCTTATTACATGCATTGGTCTCATCAGACCTTCTTGAAAACATTAACAAGACTCAAAACTAACTAACTGCCTCATGGAGGCCAGCTGTCAGGTAGGTGCTCCTGCACCAGAGAGGCTACTTTTCCAAAAGTACAGTAGAAGGTAAATCCACCTTCTTTCAATATTTTAGATCACATGAAGAAATCTAACATCAGTGTTTCAATGTGGGATTCTTTAGCACTTCTCGGCCAAAGAGATTTATTACAAAATGCATTAACAAATCTCACTATGTCAAATGAGCCAAATAAATATCAGCCAAAGGTGAATATTGTAACTATCGGCCAAAAGACAAGCCAACGAATAAGTTATAGCCAAGGAGTGAACAACCAAGCTGTGAAGTCAAGCCACCTTCTTTTTATGTCACTTTGATTCTAGGAAATCATCTTGTTCACAACTGTATGATCGATTCAGGGGCTAGTAGTTTAGTGATGCCAAAGAAGATTGTTGACCAGCTGGGTTTAAAATATGAACCACTCTCAAAATGAGTTTTTCAATTAGATGGAACAACCATCAATATAGTGGGAGTGATCAGAGATTTAAATCTTACATTACATGCTTGTCCGAATTTTATAATTCCACAAGAAGTGTATATAATAGATATTCCTCATTTTGCATTATGTCTTTCTAGATACATTATAGCCAAGTTAGGAGGATATTTGTCTTTTGATTGGTCACATAATTTATTCTTTAGAATAAGGTATGGTACAAAAGTCACAATAAAATTTGAGTTCCTAGCAAAAGATCACATTTAGCCTTATACCCCTAGTGCTGTTAATGCTAGTTTGACCTATCATGAGGAGGAACACTTGCTGTTCATGAGAGTAACACCCCAATTGAGAGCATAACAGACATGTTTCTAGATGAATGGGCATCAGAAAATCATGAAGATGACCCTTACAAGCAAATGGAAGAAGTTGGTTTAGGTATCTACACATGAACAGAATCAGCCTATTCCTAACCTTGTGAAAGGTGAAAATCAGCAGCAACAACAAAAAGAGTAGCCAGAAAATGAGCTGTGGCAGCTGTATTTCGATGGTGCACGGAATAAAGTTGGTGTTGGAGGAGGTGCTATGCTAGTTTCTCCAAGTGGTGAAAGGTATTTTTCATCTTTTTATTTTGCTTTCAATTGTTCTAATAACACCGCTGAGTATGAGGCCCTTGTTCATGGCTTGGAGTGGGCTAGAAAGTGAAATGTTAAGTGTTTTTAAGTGTTTGGAGATAGAAAATTAGTGGTCAATCAAGTAAGGAATATTCATGCCACTAAAAATGACTTGTTAAAACTTTATAAACATAGAGTATGGAACATGATTGAAGAATTTGATGCATTTAATTTGATGTCCATACCAAGAGCTCAAAACAAACAAGTTGATAAACTCGTTGCTACGAGAGTTGAGTTTGATATTCCAGCTGAGATAAAAAAATGTTGCTGTTCAACATTATGTGAAAGTTGTTGTTAGGCATGCTATCCCAGATAATAACATTTATTGGTAGGTATTTGATAGTGATGAACAGATTATTAGTTTCTTGATTGAAGAAGCTAAATTTTCAGCTTCTAATCAGAAAAAGTTGTCTCAGTAGTAGGAAGATCAGATTCTTCAACTTAAGACCAAAAAGTTGCCAAAAGGTTTGGTAACTCTCAAGTTAATCTTCAATTTAGATGATCAAGTTAGAAAAGAGAAAGATGATTTATCCATCAAACAGGAGCATTATGAACAAATTAAGATTTTCAAAGGCAAGCTATTGTAGCTTGGCAAGGTATGTACTTTAGAGGAAAAACATGCATTTGTTTTACTTTGTCAAGAGTTTGCTAATGTGTTTGCTTGGGAGTACCATGATTTGAAGGGTTTTGATCCTGAATGAGGTCAGCATACTATAGAGCTAGAGCCCAAGGAAAAACTGGTAAGATAGAAACAAAGACCTCTGAATCTAAAGTTAGAACATCTTATGAAGGCTGAATTAGGTAAGCTCATTGAAAGTAATATCATTTTCCCAATCAAGCATACTTCATGGGTGTCTAATCTTGTCCTTGTGAGGAAGAAAAATGGAGAAATCAGACTTTGTGTTGATTTCAGAGACCTTAACAGAGCTTCTCTTAAGGATCATTACCCACTACCATCTATGGAACAAATTTTGCAGGTTGTATCCGGATCTAATAGATTCTCTTTGTTAGATGGTTTTTCAGGTTATAACCAGATCTTGGTGAAGGAAGAGGACCGGTTCAAAACTACATTCACAATAAAGTGGGGAACCATGGCATATAGAAAGATGCCTTTTGGACTATCAAACGCAGGAACTAATTTTCAAAGAGCTATGGACATGGCTTTCCATGGTTTGATGAATATGTTTGTAATGGTTTATTTAGATGACATTACTATTTTTGCCAAGAATGCTGATGATCATATTGCTCATTTGAGACAGATATTTGAGATATGTAGAGAATATGGGATTTCACTTAACCTAAAAAAGTGCATTTTTCTATCCATGAAGGCAAGTTGCTTGGGCACATCGTTTCTAAGCATGGTATTTCAATAGATCCTAAAAGGATTTCTACTATTCTAGCATTACCTTTACCAGCTCACAAGAAAGAATTGCAAAGCTTTCTAGGTAGGATAAATTTTGTAAGGAGATTTATTCCTAATATTGTAGCTCTTTTGAAGCCATTAACTTCTATGCTCAGGAAGAATATTAGTTTTAGCTAGACTATAGACAGAAAAAGGAGTTTTGAGGAGATAAAGGAGGCCATTGCAGCAACTCTAACATTCATAAACCCAAATTTTGATAAGGATTTTGTTCTTTATGCATTCGGGAGTGTTGATACTATTTCATACATGCTGTGTTAGAAAAATGAAGAAGGACTAAAGTAGCCTATTGCATTTTTTAGCCAAGTTCTTCAAGACTATGAAGTAAATACTCATTTGTTGAGAAACATGTTCTAGCTATGGTCAGAAGTTTAAAAAAAATTAGGCATATGCTTTCTAACAAGAGAATCCAGTTGCTGGTTGCTCACCCTACAGCCAAAGATTTCTTGTTGAGTAAGGATATTAATGACAAGAGGGTAGGCTAGATAACCAAAGTAATAAAATATGATGTTAATATCAAGGTGACTAAGTTGGTTAGAGGCAAAGGCCTATGTGAACAGATTGCTGGAGATGCACAGAACAGTAAAGAAGACGATGAACAAGTTGTCCTAGTGCTCAGTAATGAAGAACATACTGTTGTTCCAACTTCTTCTACAAACTGGATCCAACAAATGGTGCACTATCTTAACACTGGTGACTGTTCTGAAGGCTTGGACAAATAAAAAAGAAGGCATTTTAGACTTCAAGCCATTCCCTATGTTGTTATTGATGGAGTTTTAAATAGGAGGGACTATCATGGAGTTTTGCTGAGATGTGTTGAACCAAATCAGATTGAAAGAATTCTAAAAGAGTTTCATGATAGACCTTCTGGAGGTTATTTTGCAGCCAGAACAACAACTCTTAAGATCATGAGAGCTAATTATTATTGGCCTAATTTGTTTAAAGATGCTCATGCTTGGGTTCAAAAATGTAGCAAATATTTTTTTTATTTACAGGAAAGCAAAGGCTTCCAGCTTTGCCTTTACATCCAATTTAGGTAGAACAACCTTTTAACAAGTGGGGTCTTGATTTTATTGGGCCTATTAACCCACCTTCTAGTGTACATCACAAGTGGATTTTGACTCCAACTAATTATTTTACTAAGTGGTCTAAAGCTATAGCATTGAAGTAGGCCAATGAAACTTCTGTTCTCAACTTCTATTAGGACCTAGTTGCAAGGTTTGGTACTCTGGATTCCATTATTTTTGATAATGCATTGGCATTTGTTAGCTTGAAAATATCTGATTGATCTGTTAAAAATAACATTTATCTGAATACTTCATCCAATTATTACCCTCAGGGTAATGGACAGGCTGAATCTACTAATACGAATTTGATTAGAATTATCAGAAAGACAATCAAGGATAATCAAAGGACTTTGTATGAAAAGTTGAAGCTAGCCCTATGGACTGACAGGATCACTCCCAAAAGAGCTACAAGTAACTCACCATTTGTTCTTACTTACAACAAAGAGGCCAAGATTCCAATTTCAGTTGAATTGCCAACATTGAACTTGATTAAAGAGCTAGAAATGTTAGATGAAGAGCCTATGGAAATCAGGCTTGCACAACTGATGGAACTAGAGGAGACAAGAAAAGAAGCATTAAGGAATTTAGAGATCCATCAGACCCAAATGAAAAGGACTTTTGATAGGAAATCAATTTTGAGAGTGTTCAAGGATGGTGATCTTGTTTTCAAGTGGGATGAACTTAAAAGTAAACCTGGTAAGCATACCAAGTTTGATGCCATGTGGAATGGCCCTTACGTGATTACTGAATGCAAGCAAAATAATGCTTTTCATATTTCAAAGCTAAATGGAGAAGTGTTACCTATTCTTGTGAATGTGATTCACCTAAAGCAATGTTTTTGAAGATCAAAAGTTTGCAGATGTATCATAGTAGAGTAGAAGTTTTTTTAGTTTAATAAGTGCTCACAGCACATCTTTTTCAATTCCATTTTGTTTTTTCCAAGAAGTGTTGTTGCACAGTCAGCTGGCCCTGTTCAGAGCCATGGTAGTTTGCTTCTAGTTTTGTTTTGTTGTTGTTTGATTTCTGGCAATTGAGTTATAGATTTTTTTCTAAGTGTTTCAGACTAGGAAGGCACTCATATGCCCAATGGATATGGAAGGCTATTGATCATATTTGTTTAGCAAGCAAACACCCCTAAGAGGTCACTAAAAATGTTACCAAATTGTGCTTGGCAACCCAATTAGGCTGGGCTGTAAGAGTTGTTTTCTAATGCATTCAGGAAGCAAGTGACTTCAAATGAAGTAGGAAGGAAGAGAATATTAGATAAAAATAGTCAAGAGAGAGGCTTCAGACTCTACATTTTGTCTAACATGTTTGTTCACTGTGCAGATACAGGTACCTGAAGACCAAATATCTAGATTTTTTTTAGCAGGGTCATAACTCCTCACTACTTTATCAAAATTCAAAGATTTTGGACTCATTAGAAAGATAAACCAATTATCTAGTTCGAGTTGCAAGTTGCTAAGGTTAACACCAACGCTACCTCAAGGTGGTTTGCCCTGATTCCACTCCGGAGGCCTCTGAAAATGCAATTTACTAAGATGTAGAAAATATCAAAAATGAGAAAAAATTCTATTTTCGATATTTTCCCAAAAATAACATTCTGGACTTGATCATAAGTCTTTCAATGTACACAAAAATAGGAGAGGAGTCGAAGTAAAGTGTAGGGTCATGCAGGGAGAGATATTTGGAGTTCTATTTTTGATATGACTATTTTTGGTAGTTTCTTGGTCAAGGACTTTGAGACTTGGAGTTTTGAGTTATTTTTGCTCATCTTGGAGGAGTTTTGGGGCCTAAATTTTAGGCTTTTCATTTGTGCTCGCCCATCAACTTGGAGTTACTTTTTCAAACTCATTCATGCATATTTTCGAGTTCAGTGGAGCTAGAGTTGACTTCCCTTTCATTTTTTTGGGGATAGTTTTGTATTATATGAGAAAAAAGATTATGCTTTTTTTTCTTAGTTCTTGTTTTTTGCCTTTGCATCTTGCAGAGAAGGAGATTGTCTTGTAACTCAGCCTTTTTTATAGTTTTTAGCAGTAGTAGTTCATTTTTTTCAATAGATTCATTATTGTTATACAGAGATTCCTTTCAGTTTCTAATACAATCAAGGGTTCTTCTTTTCGAATTTAGGTGTCTTATTCATTGTGTGAGTGATTTGATGAGAATTTACTGTGTTGTTGTCACAAAGGATTGCGCCCTAAATGCTAAGCCTTTACAAGCTTGGCAATCCTATGCAACATGGGAACATTCTCAGACTGTGGGTTTGTCTATTTTGAGAATGAACCTCCAGAAGAGCTGGCTCCCTTTAAATGCCCTTTAGATCTATAAATTTATGGAGGAAAAGATAGAAGAAAACTTGCATAAACTGAAAACTGAACATAAAATCTATCTAAAGAGGGTGATGCACCAATATTTGAACTTAGAATAGTAATACAACTCACAAACACCTTCCAATAAACCTGCTATTACAATCCAAACTGATCATTCTGATCACATAAGTATTTCATAGAAAGACATGAACAATTCTTGCACAAACTATGACTTGTAATAAAATAAAATTTTGTATACTTGCATCTAATAAATGAGACAAAGAATTTAGAGGTTTTAAAGTACATTTAGTGCCAAAATAATCACTTCTTGGTGTACTAATCTCTCCCAATTGCCATTTTCATGCATGCAAGACATGTTCTCCACTTATTGTAACTATTTTTACCTTCTAAAGGCATGGGATAAGGTTCTTGTTTTGTTAGGATTTCTATGCATCGTCAAAGGCTTCTTTATGAAACTTAACTTCCACACATTATCCTACTTCTTCCCAAGTTGAAATACCTGTAGAGAGGTCTTCGTGCTTGAAATTATTCAAATAGGACTCCACAGTGATCATACATTCTTGTGATAATATGGAAAAGGCTTATCTTACTTATTGATTTGGAGAAAAGTAAAACACAACATGTATTTCAACTAGGTTAAAATACACCCTATGGATTTCAAGCAAGTTGATATTCTTTTCATGCCTTGTGTCTTTTCTTGCATTTCACTATTTGAAGCCTCTTTGCATGATCATGAAAACCTTCATGTCTATCTGTATTTACTCTAGGTCATAGCCATTATTGACACTTCTGTTACTATCTTTTGTAGATTCATGTGTATGTCTTCAAAGTACTACATGCCTGCTAGGATTCTTGATAGTCCTGTAGGTGGTTATAAAGGGCTTACTAACCATCATACTGACATCATTCCTATAGATCTTCATCATTGTTAGAAAGGCTTCTTCACCTTTTATATTCTCTATTTTTGCATACTTGTATCTTGTGTTCTCTCATAGTCTTTTTGAAGGTTTCACAGTTTTCTTCATGCACCCTCCAAATAAACTTGTAAGATTCTATTCCATACTTTTCCCATTGTACTCTGCTTTGTATTTTCCTCAATATTGTCCCACTAGTCTATCACCTCCTATAGGTGTGTGTCCTATTGGTTTTCTAGATCTTGGTCTATTTTTTGATCCTCCTTTTCTTTCCTCTGTCTCATATGACTACCAAGGCCAGGGTGTCCTTTCTTTAAAACACTTAGCTCATAGTGTTCCATTTTCCTTTGCATTAGGCAGGGTTTAGCAGTGTCTCTTTAAGGTTTGATATAATTTGAAGGATTTCAAATTTGTTTGTAAAATATAACTCTAACTTTGAAAGATTCACATTGCCTATCACAACTCTAGGGTTTTTGAATTATGATAACTAATAAAAAGGACAACAACATCGTGAAAGGTCTAACAAACCTTTTATACCCTGGAGTATACCTTGAATATTTGACAGAGTTTGTACAGTGTTAGACAATTTAAGAACACATTTAAAAGACTTACAATTGATTTGGAATGACTACAAACATATTTATTGTTATACATATTTCATTGGATGAATTTAGGGTTTCCTCAAATCAATGTATATGTAGATCTTCATGATCTATTTTCCCTCTGTCATACTTATCTATGATCTCTTGCAATATATTCTCTTTCTTATAATTGTTCTCATGTATTTGCATTGTATCCACTTTATTGTATCACAGTCTTATATCTTTTTATACTCTTGTACAGTGTGTATAAGACTTATGGAGGGTTTTGAAGATCATAACCTTGACAAATCCTGAGATGCTCTATCAACCAAGGTAGAAAGTATACCTTGGCTTGATACTCACAAAAAATAAATACATGCAATAGTGTTTAAGGACAAACTAATACCTTCACAACTCCATAATATACTTGTGGCAATACCATTGTCCCTACACTATATTTCAACAACCTCACATACAAAGTATATATGTCTACATCTTATATATATGTCCATTCTTTTAGCTTTGTAGCAACACATGTATGATTCTAGGTTTTTGTCTAGGTCTTTGTATAACTTTAGATCTTTGTATACATTATCAAACCTTTGTCTATGATATACATCTCTAATATTGTTAGGCTTTGAAATGTGTATGCTCTCTGTAGGTTGATTCATGTAGTAATTAGACCATTAGGGTTTGATGAATAGAGGCTTTATCAATAAAGTTTGAACTCTTACAACTTTACATCAGCCTACATGTTGGATCTTTGTCTTACCCTGCATGTACCCTTGTAGATCTCTATCTCTTTTGTCATCAATGTATCTTATATTTACCATTGTCTTACACTGTCAAAAATTCTCATGATCCTCTGAATGTTCTTTCATGGTCTTCTAGACCCTTAAATAGACCCTAAAACTCTTCATTTGATTAGAGACACTTGTGCCACTAACATAATGATCATAATGCTTGGCTCCAAGACCTGTAATGTTTTGTTGATAGGGATATTAACTATTTGTGTTGTGCAACATGACATCTACTAACCCATATCAACTTGTAGAGGACCTTATTGTTGCTGCCACAATAATGGGTTACACTTTCTTGGACATCCCAATTTTTGTTGAAATCACATATTTTTAGAAAATATAATGATTTAAGCCTTGAAAGGTTCCATTTAAAGAATTTTAATTGAAGATGGTTTGATCAAACCTCCTTATATTCAAACCCCCTTGGATAGAACTCTGCTAGTTTTAAACCATACCTATAATGGAGTCTCCTCTACACCTATCAAAATGTTGATAAAAAACCACTTTTGATTTAACTTTTGGGGGATCAAATGAATTAATTTAAAATTTATGTTTTGTAAGTATGTAGTCCTTATTATAAGCTTCCCAAAAAGTATAATTTTAAATATATTTAATTTGATTATTATATTTATTTTTTATTTCTTGTGAATGTAGGTTTTTCACCGAACATCAAGTTCTCTGTTCTACACACATGGAAAATTAGTAAATTAGTGATTTTTTTTTGAAAAATATCTATGCCCTGGATATTGATGTCTTTGTTTCAACAAAAAAAGTAAAATTGAATTTTGATATATATAGAAAAAGTTATGTTTTATGGAATACGCCTATGTCTAAATTATAATTGATTTGACTTCAAAACTTTAAAAAAAATTTCAACAAAACATTACGAAACCAAATGCATGCCCTATATATCGGTGTTACCAATCTATATTCAAAAGAATCAGAATTTTATCCTTTGTGGAAAAAAAGTGATGTTCTATAGAATACACATCACTTTAAAAAATGTTGTTTACTATTAAAAACTAGTTATCAAAGGAGACACAAACAATTTTACAATTTAACTCCAATTTTTTTTTAAAAATATATTTAGAATCTACAAACAAAATTTCACAAATCAATAGTTCGCATCATCTTCAAATTCCTAACAGTTTAGCGGCTATAGGTGTCAAAAAGTGAAGATTTAGTTCAAAATGTTGATTTCAATGTCAAGTTTGGCAAAAAAGTGTAACCCATTATTGTGGGATGACCCTTATATATCATTGAATTCACCATGATTCATGTTTCAACAATGTTCACAATAGGAGTTGTATGAGTCTTTCTACATCCTCCTTACAAAATTTTCAAAGGTTTGGTCTTCTGATGTGTTCTCTCCATGAGCCAAAATGACTTGTGGGCTAGTAAAAACCTAAACATCGAACAAACAACTAAAAATACCTAACCCTAAACTCAAACTCTTCTTCAATACTTTGACCCAACATCTAACCCCTCTTTGAAAAAGGATTCCCTCCAATGTTGTATGCGGATTTCAACAAGATTAAGGTAATTTCAAATAATTTTGAATTAATATACCTTTGACAAAGATAAAAGACACATTTTTTCAACCCTTATGTGTAAAACAAAGGTATTTTGTTATTTCATAAGAATTGAAAGACCTTCTATGAATTTTAAGACCTAAGACCAAGACACAAGACCTCTAAACATTACAAAGACAACTCTAATGACTATTTGAGCCAACGAGGTACAATATGTCAACATTTTTGGTGACCTCTATGGGATGCTTTCCTTATAAGCATCAAACACTAGTAGCCTTAGACATTTATTGGGCATAGAGTCAAAGAATGCATGAACAACCTATAAGAAATATGCAAAGAACTAATTGATAGTTGTTAGTACCTCTAAAACCATTACAAAACATAGGACAAAACATAGGACAAAACACTAGAAACAACTCAAAATGTAGTCCTATAATAGGAAAACATGTGCATCAACACTTGGAGGAAAATAACAACCACCACAATGTGCAACAACACCTATTCATCAAATCGAAACTATCCTAATATGTACAAGTGTGAAACATAACCTCAATAGAAATGATTTAGGTGTATCCCATTGACTGGGATAGGTAGCTCCTCTCCATCTAACTTGGACAACTAAAAGGCATTATGTTGTTTGCAACTTGAAATCATATATGGCCCACTCCACATGGACTCAAACTTAATATGCCTCCCAATTTTAGTCCTTACCTCATCCTACTTGAGAACATGATCTCATTCCTTGAATGTTCTTGGAGTTTCTTTCTTGTCAAATGATCTTTTTGTTTAAGCTTGATGAAACTCCATTGTATGTATTGCTTGGTCTCTAAATTCTTTTAACTCCATTAGTTCTAAAAACTTGATTGACATTGCATCTTCTTCCATCATTTCTAGCTAGTTAATGAGCTCTAGAGCTGGTAATTCAAGGGATATATGCAACCTTGCATGTCTACCATTGACAAGAATATAAGGTGAGTTACTAGTGGACCTTTTAGGAGTTATTATATTATCCCATAAGGTTGCTTTCAAATTTGTATGCCATGACCTTTGGTTCTCCTCCATGGTTCTTTTGATGATTCAGATGAGATTCTTATTGGTGGATTCTACTAATCCATTCCCTTGAGGGTAGTAGTTGGAAGATGTGTTCAAATGGATGCCATGCCTAACACCCACTCACTTATCACATTTCCAACAAAATCAATCACATTATTAGAGATGCTTGAAAGAGGAACTCCAAACCTTGTGATTGTCTTCATAGAAGTAACAAAATAAAGTCTCATTTGCCTTCTTAAGTGCTATTACTTTTGTCCACCTTGTAAAATAGTCAATAGCTATTAGCACCCACTTATGACCAACACTTGAAGGTAGATTAATCATCCCTATGAAATCCAAGCCCCATTTCATGAAGGGCTAATAACTTTTGTTTACCTATGAAGAAAGCACATTTCTTACACTTTTTAACCCATGCATATGCAACTATACACAAGATGGGCCAATAATAGTTTTCACTCATTATTTTTAGAGCTATGGTTCTTGGAGCAAAATGTCCACCTACTAATCCATCATGAAACTCTTGTAAAACTCTCTCAATATGATTTGTGTCAATGTATCTCAAGAGAACACCATTGAAATTGTTTCTAAAAAATATGTGATCCAAAATAACATAAGAAATAGACTTAAATCTGAAATACCTTCTTTTAGCCTTCTCCAAGCCTTGAGGATACTCACTTGTTTGAAGGAAATGGGTCATATATTGAGTCTGACTAGTATGTGATGAAGGTGTAGTTGATTCTTGATCATTTTGAAGCACTAAGACAACATACTTATCATCTTGCAAACCTAAAGCTAGTTTCTCACACAAACCCTTGCCTCTAATCAACTTTATGACTTTGAATACTCTATCACTTTTGTGATCCAACCTGCCCTTTTTTATTCAAGCCTTTTCTCAAAATAAAATCCTTAACACTTGGATGTGAAACCATTAAATGGATTTTATTGTTTGAAACCAAGTGCCTTAACTTTTTAAAACTCCTTATGATAGCAAGTACTTGTTTTTCCACAAAATAATACCTTACCTCATACCCTTCCAAACCTTGGCTAAAGAATTCTATTGGTTGTTCCATACCTTCATCATTCTATTGTACTAGCATAGATGTGATAGTATCTATACTTTCAAAAGCATATAAAGTGAGATCCTTGGTAAAATCAGGATTTATGAGAGTAAGAGATTGTGCTATGGCTTGTTTTATTGCTTCAAAACTATCTTTTCCTTTCTTAGTCTAACTAAAAGTTATATTCTTCTTCAACATAGATCTTAGGGGTTTCATAAGATTGACATTATTAGGGAAGAACCTCCTAAAAAAATTAATTCTCCCTAAGAAACTTTACAATCATTTCTTGTGACTAGGAAAGGATAATGCTAGAATAGAACTTAGTCTCTTACCTAGCGGAATCTTGTTGTTTCTTCAGGTTTCTACATTCCCTTTTCACATGTCCTCTCTTTCCACTATTCTAACACTTGAGTCTACTCTTCTTTCTAGGAGTCTTAGAATGGCCCTTAGACTTGTCTTTAGACCCCTTCTGATCTCCTTTAGGTCCTCTTTCCATAGACCTTCCCCTAACATTGAGAACATCCCCTGAACTATCTAAACTTTTCTTCCTCAATTCATGTGATAGCAGAACTGAAACAAGGGCAACCAACTTCGCATCTATGAGGTTAGTAGTGATAGCCAAAATAACATTCTCCCATGACTCAGGTAAAGAATACAGAAGCAATATATATTTATCTTCCTCATTCACATCAACATCTATAGATGCTAGTTGACTCAATAACAAATTAAACAAATTCAAATGCTCTGCAACTGATTCACCCTATTTAATTTTCATAGAAAATAATTTATGCTTTAAATAAATCTTGTTTAGCATACTCTTGGCTTGGTAGATCTCACCTAGATGCTTCCAAAAGATATGTGCAGACTTCTCACACACAACATTCAGTAGAATAAAATCTACAAGACACGGTCGGATTGTACCTCAGGACTTTTTATCCAGTCTATCCCACTCATCTTGAGAAACATTATTAGGTTTCTTCTCTTTCATAACAACAAACCACTAATTTCTTTCCTCAAGCAAATACTCCATCTTTAGCTTCCACAATTCGTACCCCATGCCATTGAACTTTTCAATGTCCAACTAAGAGGTAGAAGCAATAGTGGATCCAACCATGATATCTACACAAGATCTATAAACAAAAAATAACCAAATCTCTCACTGCAGCTAAAAAACCTTCACACTACCACCCAAGAATCAAAACTAACTAGGCTTTGATACCAAATGTTAGAAATGAAGGTGCAAACTACACAATAGAAATCTAATTCAAACCTATTTAATGCCCTCTAAATAATGTAGAATCAATGGATAAAAACACACTACACATAAATAACATGCATTAAGAACTGAACACATAACACAATATGTAACGTGGAGAAAATCCTTTTGGGTAAAAAACTCCACCAAGAAAAGAGGCTCCAAGTTGTATTATCATCAAATATGAGATTACAATACATGCACTTCCTCTTTTTCTCTAGTCTTCAATCCAACGGTGCCTGTTACTCTCAACTTTTCTAAACTCGTAGTACAAATATCCTTATAAAAAGGGGTTGCCTTCTAAGGCAAGGAAATTGACATAATATCAACTGTTAGATCTATGACCTAATGACGAATGGTCCAGATTTACAATAATATAATATAAATAAAACATGGTTTAGGGACACTTCCCTCAAACCCTCACTAGGGCTCACGGCCCCCAAACTCCTTGTAGGGGGAAACCCCCCTGTGACCCCCGTCATGGACGAATTAGCATTGGGTATCAGATATAAACATGTGGCTGAAACAAGATCGCTGTTGGTAAAACCTTTCATCCCTTATGGGTGATTTACAAACAATAATAAGAATAATAAATCACATAGGATTTACAAGGTTTATGGCACCTTACTCCTAATAGAAGCTAGTTAAGGTAGAGACTTTGATGAATGTTACAGATTCATTAACTAAGCCTATGATCACAGAGAAGTTTAGATGGTGTTCGTAGTCTATGGGCCTCTCTGCCCCTAGCAATTAAATCATGGTGTTGATACTCCATTTACTCTTGTAAGGTGTTTGATAAGTGGGATAATGTTAGGAAAGGTGTCTCAACCTTGCAACTACAAAAGGTCACTATTCTTCCTAGTTTTGGTCTTTTTGAATACCCTTTAAATCTTGAAAAATGGTTTAGAACATTCAAAGTCTTCAAAAGGGCTAAAAATGGTAGGACTTACTATTTTTATTAACTCTGCATTTGAGCTTGGATGGACTTGAAATTTTCCTGAAAGGTGCGTGGAATTGTCAAGTAAACATCTCATCTAAGTTTTGACTCAAGACCATACCTGGATTGCAACATATTAAAGTTTCTATTTTTTGAAACTGCTAGAAAAAGTTTCAAACTTAAATTTGAGGCACTTAGAGGTACCTAAATGCCTTAAAGGTTTTCATAACTAGTGAAACATGTTATATCTTGATAGATCTCTTCACAAGCTCTCTGATACATCAAATGGTTTGTTAATTAGACACCCGAATCAAAAGTTATGACCTTTGGAAGTTGGACCTCCTATTTTGGGAAATGTGAAAACATGTTGGACACTGAAAAGAGTTGTAAAGGGGAGAGTTACACATGTTGGTGTGTAATTTGGCACATCACAAGGCATCTTTGATTGGAGATAATTTGAACACCACTTTTGGGTGGTTTTGACTCATGGTTTCGTAATTACCATTCACGATTTACTGTATTGTATCTCCTATATATCAAAAGCTTAAGATGGAAGTTGTGTGTAAGAGTCTTATAGATGTTGAGTTGCCTCTGGATCTCTGGTTGGTTATACTCATGTGAAATATTTCTCTGGAAGTATATTGTAATCTTTTGATTCTTGAATTTAATATATTGGGTGGATTTGGAGTGTGGGGCTTTTCTCTTGTAAGGGTTTCCCCACGTAATTATTATGTTATGGTATGATTACTATTTGTGTTTATTTCTATAACTATTGTAAAGATCTGAAAAGTTCTATGTATTACTCCCCTCAAGATTAGTGTAGGAAGTTGTTCCGCTACCTTAGCTTCGTTACATGATTTTATATGCTTGATCTTTGCAATGTTTTAGCATCATTGTTTTCACTATTGTATGTGATTATGCTTATATGACAATGTTCCACATTATGAATATTATTATGCATCTTTATATCTAAATCATGCTAGTGTTAGATGATTTTTAGTTAGATGTAGGTATTGATATCATTTTTCGGATAATATCTCATTGGTTGCTATAAATTGTGCCTTGACTATTTGGTGTTGCACATATATGCCTAATGTTTTAATTAAGTGGTAGTTTCCTCAATGGTGATTTAATCAAAGACAATCAACTTACGTAAAAATATTATGATCTTATTCTTGTCTCACTCAATTTTGAGCTATGAGATG
This sequence comes from Cunninghamia lanceolata, assembly GCA_027924645.1. Lineage (NCBI taxonomy): Eukaryota > Viridiplantae > Streptophyta > Pinopsida > Cupressales > Cupressaceae > Cunninghamia > Cunninghamia lanceolata. The sequence goes on along the minus strand of BSBN01001583.1, from coordinate 30,659,913 downwards.
AGTCTTGTGTGGTCAAGTGAGCTTGGATTTGAATTGGTTAATTCTAGATTCTTGAGTCTTGTGAAAACTCATGAAATGTGTTTGTGTATTTTTTAAGTCCTATGATTAATTACACCGAGAGGCGTTCTACACTCACAGCAAGGGCTGAAAGATTCAGATTCTCGTAAACAATTAAGATTCAGATTCTTATGTAAACAAAATTCATAAAATGTGTAAATAAATAAATTCGTGGAAGCCAAATAGATAGAAAAATAGAAAAACTTGGGTAGTTGTGGAAGCCAAATGGATAGAAAAATAGAAAAACTTGGACAGTTGTGCAAGACAAATGGATAGAAAAATAGAAAAACTTGGGCCCAATTATGGAGTGAAATCTTTATTATGTTTGAAGAATATGAAAAGTCTCAGCATAGTCTCTTTAAATTAACTCATGTGAGCATATCAAATATTCTAACTGCAAGTAATTTATAAATGCCAACAAATTGGAAAATATCTCTCGGCGTACTGTAGATATATTTTTTTAAATATAAATATACTAGTTATGTTTACATAGAGAGGTGTAACTATAATGGGAGCAGGGGATAGAGTGTAATAGTGTGAATGTGTTAACAAAAATAAAAATATAGCTGATATGTTAAAAAATTAAAACTATTAAAAATTCCTAAATAATTCTAAAGTAAAATAACATAAAGTAAATAAAATAAAATAAAATAAACTATTAGTAAATAAAATAAGTCTTAAGTAAGTAATAATAGTCCCACATATATTTTAGAAAAACTAAAACTATAAAATAATTCTTAAATAGTTCTAAAGTAAAATAACACAAAGTATTTATCCAAAAAAAAAGTTGACTAAGTAAATGAAATAAAATAAAATAATTTTTAATAAATAAAATAAGTCTTAAGTAAATAATAATATCTCTTAAATTTTGTGGTTTTATTAATTATATTTATATTTTTAAATTTTATTAATTTAGTAGTTTGATTATTTTATTAATTATATATTTAATAAAGGGTGTGAAAAATATAAAGTCCCCTAAAAAAATAGGAAAAATATTTAAGGTTGTTGTGAGAAAAATGATAATATTTTCTTTATTTTTTATTAAGATAAGGGTGTTGATCCCTTTACAAAACAACCCATAGGGCAAGCAAAATTGGTCCCAAATTGGCCAAGAACAGTGCACTAACAACACACTAACAAACCATAAAAAGCTACAACCAAGCTGCCAGTGGGGATAACACACCCATAACCCAAAGGGTCAACATACATTGTAACACAAGTTGCTGAGTGGGCAATTCTAACACCCTTGACTTGAGGGTGAGAGATCTAGACACATGTTTTGTAATGCTACTTTTCCCCATTATTAATTAACTACTAGCAGTGAATTTTATTATAGTTAATATTAGAGTTAAGATAATTTAAAATATCCAATATATCAAAATAAATATAAATAACAAACATAAATTACAACATGTGTTAATTAAATAAGATCTATGTAGTAAATCATTAACAAAGCAAATTTGACAACATACTCACATGATCACATGATCAAACATGTAATCAAATAATCACATGTTCAAACATGTTAGAATAATTATTGGTAGTATTCAAAATGCCTCTCCCACTCATTTTTGTAACCCTACCTGTAGACTTGAAGGAGGATTTTCTGTTGCTCTCAGGGGGTAATGTGGTGGCTGGTAGTGGTGGTTTTGCTATAACATTGCCCATTGGTTGTGGCTTAGATGATGGTGGTGGGGGAATTTTGGCTAATGGTGTCAATTTGAATTTGAAGGAGGTTTTTCCGCTGCTGTCTAACGACAATGTGGCTATTGGTTGCAGTGGGTCTGCTATCGGTAATGTGGCTTCTGGTTGCAGTGGTTCTACTGCATCTTTACCCATTGGTTGTGATTTGGTTGTTGGTAGTGGTGGCGATTTGGCTTCTTCACCTAAATCATATGGTGGTAAGTCTTTTTTAGGTGTGGTGCACAATAGTATTGGGAATGCCTCTTTGATGGTGAGGTCTGTTGTGGACCCAAGTTCCCTACCTCCTCCTATGGTGGTTTTGGGTGAGTATGTTTTAGAGAATGTTAAGTTTTATTCTAAAGTAGTTTGATTTACAAGTTTGAAGGCTTGTGGCCTCCTCTCTCTGCTATTAATAAATGGATTTGACTTCTTTGGCTTCCCCATTTAGAAGGGAAAGTTGAAATTTACCCTTGTATAAGGGGATGCTTTGTGGTAACTTATGCTTCAATTTCTGATCAAAAATTTGTTGAAGGGCATTCATGGTTTATGGGTAAGTATCCTCTCATGGTGAAGCCATGGTATCCTTCTTTTAACCCTCTTTATGAATCTTTCCATAATAAACCAGTGTGGATCCACCTCCCAAATCTTCCCCTTCATTTTTTGTGTGATTTGAGTTTTTTAGCTATTGGAAACTCTTTGGGCTATTTTCGGATGGTGGATTCAGCTACTTTTTTCACTCATACCACCTATGCACAAATGTTAGTTGATATGGATATGTCCAAGCCCCTTCTTGCTGAGATTATTTTATAGGTAGCAGATTTGTCGTGGACTCAGTCTCTTGATTATGAAGGTATTCCCTTCCAATGTTGTAGATGCTTTGCTATAGAACATATTGCATCAAATTGCTCTTGTCTAAAGGTTTTTAGATCTTCTTCTTGGTGGAAGGATGTTGCTCCTGATCATTTTACTATAGATTTTGAAGACTCTTCATCAGAGTCTTCCAAGTCTTCTTCTAAGGCTGTGAAGATTTTAGAACCTACAGCTTCCATGGTCCCATGTTCTGTGTTTGATTCATTTGCCACTTTTTGGTGGCTATTTGGCTTTTCGTATCGATGTTAGCTCTAATTCACCCTCTTGTGGTGGTTTGGATGCTGCTGTTGGTGTCACTGCTACTTTTTCTATTGGCAGTTTGGCTTGTGGTGGTGGTGACAGCTTGGCTATTTCCTCTGATCCTACTAGAGTGGTATCTTTTGTTGGGACTCATATTGTGGTTCCTCAATGGTCTTCCTCTCTAGTTGGGTCTCCCTCTTGGGCTTCTCCTATGGGTAAGATTTCTATGGAGGATTCCTCTCCCCCTTCCCCTTACTTAGTGGACTCGGACGATGATGCTTATTGGGCATTAGTGCATCATAGGTCATATCAAATCCTAGTGTTGGTTTACATGGCCAATAACACTAGTGTCAATCAACCAACCAACCAATCAATCAATCATTGGTTTACAGCTTGACAGGGGCAATACTTTGTTTGTTTTTGAATCATTTGTGCATGCTTGCTTGCTTGCTTGTGTGTGCTATCATTTTTGTCTTGCATTTCTATCATATCCATATCACTCTAGCTAATATTCATATCTTGTGTATGTTGGAATGGCATTTTGCATTAACCTTTGCATCTAAGGTCATATCATACCTTTTGTGCATTAGGACTTTAATGCTCTAAGTTTACTTCCTCATACATTTAGACAAGGTTATATTACGTTGGGTGCACAAGACAGATCATCACCATGGTCCTTATACCTTGGTGCATAACGTCTAGTGCTCTATCAAACTTCATGGTTGTTCACCTTCATTGCAACATAATGTATCATTCATTTCTTCTATCCATTCCCTTATCTTTCTTATCTTGACCAATCCCTTTCATTTCAAGAGCCTACCCGTGTTTGTCCAACCTACCTTTCCTCTAGAGGCGGCATCACCACCCTATCCTTACATCATCACCCTTTTCTTCTATCCATACCTTAGCTTCTTTGAAATGATGTTACTTATAGTCGTGACATCATCTCAAAGAGGGGCAAAATGTAGACACTTAAAATTATCCATAATGTCTTGCAACATTATCTTGTTTATTACTAGAGACATCTTGTAGCATTTTGTCGTAATCCCATTCCTAATCCCATTTATCCCACTAAGCCAATTAATTAAATAAATCCTATTTATTTAATTAATTTTCTTCTCCCATTTTCCAAATAATTCAAAAAATATTTGAATTTGTCCTCACCTTTCATCACAATCCAACATATGTCACATAGTACAACTTTCATTTAATACACTTCACATGTCCAACTAATTTAAATAATTCTATTATTTAAATTAGGCTAGCCCTACACTTGTCACATGACTACAACTCCTTGTGGAGTGGGAAACCCTATTCAATCGCAACCATCCACATCGTTCAAATCACTCATTTCCTATAAATCAACCCTCACCCAAGCCATTTGGGGGATCCATTCTGCAAGTAGCCTCATGCTGTCAAATTTCCTCTAGAATCATTGATAATTCCTCTTTCGTTCCATTGTTATGCTGTTGAAATAGTGAGCAATCGACATTCATCCTTCGATATTTTGCATTCCTATGCAATATTGAGAAGAGAAATGGAGGAGAGCCAAGCTTAGCATAGAGATGTGGTTTTGGTTTGCTTTGTCATTTGAATTTCTATGTCTATCTTATACTCCATTGTGCTGTTAGGGTTTAATGATTATTGTTTGTGATTCATAGCTCTGATTTTCTCCCTAATACAACTTGTCTTCCTTGCGTGTCATGCATGTTTGTGGTGTGGTCTAAATTTGTGTGGTGATGAGTCCCTCCCCACATCGTATGTGTTTTGCATGTCTTTACATGTGTGTTTTGTTTAGCATTATATATATGGATATGTAATTGCTTATTCATGTCTTCTAAATTCATGTATTCTTTGTGTATTGTGTGACTGTACTCATGTCTTCTTTGCTTATTGCGTGCTTTCACTATATTTTTCATGTATTGTGTTCTTCCTTACTGTATTCACTGTGTCTTATGTGACTGCTAAGTGTTTTCTTATGTTTACCTAAGTCTAGGGGCTAGAATTCTAGTGTTTGATGTGTGTTGATATGCTTTAATTGTACTTTAATGCATGTGATGTATTGTAGTATTGCACACATTAAAGTGGGGGCTAAATTTTATGGAGTAAAAAGTGGACACATGCCTTCTTACCTCCTAGTTCAACTCCTAGGTCCCCATGTTAACACTTTATAAGAAAATTATTCATCCCAATGAGAAATACCCTGAAACCCATGTAAAATAGGGACTAGAGGCCCATTTAATGCTGAAGTCCCAACCAAAAAGGCCCCTTGGGACTTGGGTGCTCATGCCCAAGTCCACCTTGATTGGTCAGGGTAAAATTTAAGGATGTCGACATAGGACTTTTAAATGGGTCCTCCCTTGTCAGCTCTTTCAATTTATTTGTGAAAGTTTAACAGATAAGCATATATAAACAATTGTTTAGATTCATTTTGTAAGAGGTTGATGATAGCAAGGTTATGATATTATGTAATGGAGAATTCAAGGCATTCATTGTGTTTGTGGTAGACTTGTGTTAGTATTGTGTTTGTTGCAGATTTGGAATCATCATCCTTATGAGTTGAAGAATCTTCATCCACCTAAGGGATTCACTACCAAGGTGACTTTATCATTGTGTTTGAATCATTTCATCATCATTTGGATTATCTTTAACCTCTGTCCTGCAGGGACACACTATCTCTCTAACAAAGGAGTTGGGAAATCTTGAATGCTAACTCAGGATTTTATTGAGGCAAATCCCTAAACACCACAACCCCCAAACACCTTTTCTTCTTGTTTGTAGGTTATAGTTGTAGGAATTGAAAAAGTGAAGGTATAGGGAAGTTTCTTTTGAGGTCAAGATTCAAGATCCAAAAATAAAGTTTGAAAATTCACTCATAGAAGACTTGGGTGCTATCCCCACTATCCAACGACATAAATAAACCCTAAATTCAGCATTAAAGCATCACTTGTGACATTTTTCTAGTTTTGAGCCATTAGAGATCTAAACTTTCTAGACTTGGGCACTAGCCCCAGAGTCTTTTGACTTTTTAGATTCTAAGGGATAGGTTTTGACATCTCACTAATCATCCTGGTGCTTTCAGATCTTGACTTGTTTTTGTTTCTCCATGATAAGATGATTATCATATTTCTAGGGTTTAGTGCATTGATGAGCCGAGGGTTTGATAAAAGGCTTGGTTGAATCAAATCTTTTCTCTGCAAACCAGAGCACAAAATCAGCAGCTGAGTCCTCTTCCATCTTGAAGTGACTTGGCTTAGTTTTGTCCTTGAATGTTGTAGTGAAAGGAGGGTTTGATCTAGTGTATTCACATGCTTTGCATTTCTTCTCTCTTTTCCCCACCAAATAGGGGTCATGTGGTATGAGTATCCTAATTCAAACAACCAATGATCATGAGAAATAACATTACATGCAGAAAGTAAAAACCTCATCATTTACATTTGAAGACTTATCAGTAGAAGAATCCTACTGTTTCTTTAGGTTTCTACATTCCTTTTTCACGTGTCCTGTCTTTTTGTAGTTCCAACACTTAACTTTATTCTTCTTTCTAGGAGTTTTAGAACAACCCTTGTCTTTAGACCCCTTCTAATCTCCTTTTGGTCCTTTTTCCTTAGACCTTCCCCTAATACTGAGAGCATTCCCTAAACTATCAAAACTTTTCCTCCTCAATTCCTGTGACAATAGAACTGAAACAAGAGCATCCAACTTCAGATATGTGAGATTAGCAGTGATAGCCAAAATAACACTCTCTCATTACTTAGGCAAAAAATAGAGAAGCTATATACATTTATCTTCCTTATTCACCTCAACATCTATAGATGCTAGTTGACTTAATAACAAATTAAATGAATTCAAATGCTCTGCAACCAATTCACCATATTTCATTTTCATGAAAAATAACTTACAATTTAAATAAAACTTATTTACCATACTCTTGGCTTGGTAGATCTCACCCAAACACTTCCACAAGCTATGTGTAGACTTCTCACTCACAACATTCAGTAGAACAAATTCTGCAAGACACAGCCGGATTGTACCTCATGCATTTTTATCCAGTCTTTCCCACTCATTAGGAGCAACATTATTAGGTTTCTTCTCTTTCGTAATAGCCAACCACTAGTTTCTTTCTTCTAGCAAATCCTCCATTTTTAGCTTCCACAATTCATGCCCCATGCCATTAAACTTTTCAATGTCCAATTGAGAGGTAGAAGCAATAATGGATGAAGCCATGATATCTACACAAGATCTACAAACAAACAACAACCAATCTCCCAAAGCAGCTAAAAAATCTTCACACTACCACCCAAGAATCAAAACTGGCCAATCTCTAATACCAAATGTTAGAAATGAAGGTGCAAACCACACAATAAATCTGATTCAAACCTTATTAATATTGTCTAAATAATGTAGAACCAATGAATATTGCAACAGAAATAAAACCCACTACACAGAAATAACATGCATTAAGAACTAAACACATAACACATTATGTAAGGTGGAGAAAACCTTTTGGGTAAAAATGTCCACCAAGAAAAGAGGCTCCAAGTTGTATTATCATCAAATATGAGATTACAATACATGCACTTCCTCTTCTTCAGTCTTCAATCTAGCGGCGCCTGTTACTCTAACTCTGCTAAAAATGTAGTACAAATATCCTTATACAATGGGGTTGCCTTCTAGGGAAAGAAAACTGATATAATATTGGTCATTAGATTTGTGACCTAATGACAAATGGTCTAGATTTACAATGATTCCCCAGACCCCTCATAGGGGGAAACTCCCTGTGATCTCCTGTCATGAATGAATTAGCGTCAAGGACTGGATATAATCATGTGGCTGAAACAAGATCATTGTTGGTGAAATCTATCGGTGATTTATAAACAATAAACAATAATAGGAATAATAAATTACATAGGATTTACAAGGTTGATGGCATCTTAATCCTAACATTTTTTATGTCTTCAATGAATTTCTTCACCTTCTATTCTGAGGATTATTTGTGACATGAACTTCTAATTTAATTACAACTCTTGCTAACTTCTCATTATCCATAATTTAGATTTTAACATTGTCAACTTCGAGGATTAAATTTACAATATTTTTAATGGCATTGCAGTTGCACTATTCAAACACTAAATTTTCTTTTACAATTGTTACCATCGATACTTAATTGGAGTCTCTTAGTTTGTTGCAAAATCTCTTTCGTGACTATTGCGCCATGTAATCTTGCTTAAAAAATATTACATATTATGGATCAATTTAAAGATCATTAATAATTGTATCAATATTTATGAAATAGAAATGTAACACGTTACAAATAAGATATGTCCAGTATGGATCTCTAGCATAAAATTAAATGGTAGACCAGGGAATGACCATGTTCATTTGGCATTCTTTATGATGTGAACTATTGAGGAAGGCTATATATAGTCTTCTTTATACACTCTCTAATATCTTTATCTAGTTGTTGTTGGGATAAGGTGCCATTAACCTTGTAAATCCCAATATTCTATTTATTCCATTTATTATTTGTAATTTGTAATTATCCATGAGGAGATGTACTAGTTTCACTGACAGGGGTAATTTCAGAATCATCAGAGGTAATTACAGAGTGACATTTATTGTTGGAAAATATAAAAACTCATGGTAAATGAGGGTAGGCATTTCCCCTTGGAGAATATACTATTTTTGGCATGTATGGCAACTATCATAATGTTTGGTAAGTGAATTTATGACAGCGGCAAGTTGTCATAAGATTCTGAGATTCTATGACACATATGATGGATATGTAAGTTGTATATTTGTTATATTTAGCCCCAGGTGCCCATCTTGAGAAGGATGCATGTTGGACATATCTATGATGATTATGATGCATCATAAGATGCTGTAAGATGCCTTTCTTGGACATGGATGCTTGATTTTGAATGGGTCAACTTTTGACACTTGGAAGTTGCTTGTAGGTGCCATTTTGATGCTTGCATGTGGGATATTTGGAGGAGAGAGAAGGTGAATGCCTAGGATGAGTTGGAAAATATTTCTATAAGTATTTGCCATTTATTTGTTGCTACAATACAGATTTTAGGTACTTAGGTGCTACAGGAAGGCTATCAGATTGAAGACTGAAGTAGAGATTGGTGGTGTTGTTGTATTGTACGATCTTTTACAAATTAATACAAACATTGTGCCTCTTTCCTATGTGGAGTTTTTTACCTACAAGGATTTTCTCCACTTTAAATACTATGTCATTGTGTCTTGTGTTGAGTTCTTCATGTTTGGCATTTTCTCTATAGTGGGTATTATGTTTTATTACAATCTCCATTGTTAATGCACACTTAAAAGATTGTTGAAATTTATCTTGAATCAGATTTCCATTGAAGTAGTGTTGCTTTCATTTCTAACATTTGGTATCAGAGCTTGTTCAAATTTGACTCTTGGGTGGTAGTGTGGAAACTATAGTTGCAGTGGAGATTTGGTTGTATTTGTTTTGTAGATCTTGTATTGTTATTATGGCTGTATCCACTGTACTTCAACCTCTCGATTGGACATTGAGAAGTTCAATAGAACGGGGTATGAGTTGTGGAAGCTAAAAATGGAAGATTTGTTGGAAGAAAAAAACCAGTGGTTGGTTGTCTAAAAAGAGAAGAAACTTGATGATGTCTCTCTGGATGAATGGGCTAGACTAGATAAGAAGGCACGAGGAACCATCCATTTGTGTCTATCAAATTATGTCCTGTTAAAAGTCACATAGGAGGAGACTGCACATAAGTTATGGAAACAGTTGGGTGATATCTATCAAGCCAAGAGTATGGTAAATAAACTTTACTTAAAAGAAAATTGTTTTCCTTGAAAATGAAAGAGGGTGAGTCAGTTGCAGAGCATTTAAATTCATTTAATTTGTTGATGAGTTAGCTTGCTTTAGTAGATGTTGAGATTGATGAGGAAGATAAATGTATCTCACTTCTTTCTTCTTTACTTGATTCTTGGGAGAATGTTATCCTTGCTATCACTGCTAACCTCATAGATCCAAAGTTGGATGCCCTTGTTGCAGTTTTACTGTCATAGGAATTGAGGAAGAAGAGTTTGGATAGTTTAGGGGATGCTCTCAGTGTCAGGGGAAGGTCTAAGGAAAGAGGACCAAAGGGAGATCAGAAAGGGGCTAAGGACAAGTCCAAGGGTCAGTCTAAGACTCCTAGTAAAAAGAACAGAGTTAAGTGTTGGAACCGTGGTAAAAGGGGACATGTGAAGGAGTACATAAACCCCAAGAAACAGTGGGAGAGTGCTTTGGATAAGTCCTCGAATGCAGGTAAAGATGTTTTACTTTCTGCATGTAATGTTGTTTCTAATGATCACTGGTTGGTTGACTCAGGATGCTCGTTTCATATGACCCCGCATAAGGAATGGTTCTTGACATATGAAGAATATGATGGAGGTAATATCTACCTTGGTGACAACTCTTCATATCCGATTGTCGGGAAAGGAAAGGTATTGTTGTGTTTCAGTGATGGGAAGATTAAAACCCTCCCTTCTGTTTTGTATGTTTCTAGACTAGCTAGAAATCTAATTTTAGTTTTGAAGTTGAATAATTTTAGAATGCATGTGACATTTGACAAGCATGGCTACAGATTGGTGAGAGGGAACTTGGTGGTAGCAAAAGGGAAGAGATTTGGGAACTTGTTTAAGCTTGAAGCCACTATAGTTTGTAATGCCTCTTATGTTTTTGAGGCTTTTGAAAACACTTGTATGTTGTGGCACTGTAGATTGGGCCACACAAGCAATAATGTATTAAAAACTATTAAGAATAAAGAATTGTTGGACAGTTTCTCTTATTCTGATGAGCACTTTGATTTTTGTGATCATTGTATGTTTGGTAAACAAAATAAAAAATCATTTCCTTCAAGAAGCAATAGAGAAAAAGAGAAATTAGAAATTATTCATACAGATGTGTTTGGACTTGTGGATAATGAATCTATTGGAAAAATCGTTGTTTTGTCACCTTCATTGATGATGTATCTAGATTTACATGGATTTATTTTATGAAACATAAATATGAAGTTTTCATTAAGTTTAAGGAATTCAAAGTCTTAGTAGAGAACCAATTAGGTTTGAAGATAAAAATATTAAAATCTGACAATGGAGGGGAATATTGCTCTAAGGAATTTGATGAGTTTTACAAGCATGCAGGTATAATTAGACGAAAGATAACCCTGTATAAACCACAATAGAATGGTATTACAGAAAGGATGAATCAAACAATTATGGAAAGAGCCAAAAGTATGCTTAGTGATGTATAGTTGGATAAATTCTTTTGGGCAGAGGCTATGTGTACTGCTTGCTACTTGATAAACAGATCTCCTTGTAAGGCTCTTGATTTGACACCTTATGAAGTGTGGATAGGTAAGAAACCTTTTGTTTCACATTTAAGGGTTTTTGGATGTGAGGCTTTTGTTCATGTGCCTAAGGAAAAGTAATCAAAGTTGGATCCAAAAGCTAAAAAGTGTACATTCATTGGATATGTTGATAATGTGAAAGGTTATAAGATTTGGAATCCACTAACCCACAAGATTATCTTTTCTAGAGATGTTATTTTCATGGAACTTAGAGCTATTTCTGAACCTAAGCAGCCAAAAGAAAAAGAAGACAAGGTAAAGAGAGTGCACTTTGAGTTAGAGAAGCAAGATGTACATCAGGAAGAATAGAATGGTGGATTGGGGGGTGAAGAAGAAGAAGATTCAAGTAGTTTTGATGAAGATGAGTCTGTTGTTACAGATGATCATGCAAAATAATGAGTAGAGTCTCTTACTCCAACCTTGAGGAGATCCACAAGACAATGAAATCCAATTGATAGGTATAGCTCACCATATTTCTATTGTGTATATGCTTTATTGAGTACTAACGATGAACCTAGATCCTATAGGGAAGCTATTTCTGTAGATGATAGTGAGTCTTGGCAATTAGCCATGCATGAGGAGATGATGGCTTTAGATTCATGTAACACCTAAGATCTTGTTCATTTGCCCAAAGGAAGAAAGGCCATAGGTTGTAAGTCGGTCTTCAAGAAGAAGTTTGGAATAGATGGGTCATTGGAGAAGTACAAAGCTAGACTAGTAACCAAGGGCTACTCCTAGAGAGAGGGAGTTGATTTTGGTGAGATATTCTCTCCTATTGCTAAATTGACTTCTATTGGATTTCTCTTATCCATTTCCACAACTTATGATTGAGAGATTGAGAAAATGGATGTTAAGACTGCGTTCTTGCATGGAGATCTTGAGGAAGAAATTTATATGCAACAACCTATAGGTTTTGAGGTAAAAGGAAAATAAAAATGGGTTTGCATGTTGAAGAGGTCTCTCTACGGTTTGAAACGGTCCCTTAGAATGTGGTATCAAAAGTTTGATTCATTTGTTTTGAAATTGGGTTTTGTTAGAAGCGAGGAAGATCATTGTGTTTACATTTATTATGTTGATGATTTTATACTGGTTATTGCTTTGTATGTTGATGACATGTTATTTTTTAGAAATACTAAGGGTATGATCAGTGAAGTTAAAGTCCAACTTTCAGGTGCATTTGATATGAAGGATCTTGGAGCTTCTAGGTATATTCTAGGAATGGAGATCAGAAGAGATAGAGTTAACAGAAAGCTTTGGTTGTCACAAAGTAAGTATGTGAATACTATATTGCAGAGGTTTAGATTGCAAGACTCTAACCTAGTTAGAGTTCCTTTACCCATGGTACTAAGCTTTCATTAGATATGTGTCCAAAGAATGAGGATGATTTTGAGGATACATCTAATGTGCCATATGCTAGTGCTACATAGGGAGTTTGATGTATGCAATGGTTTGCACTAGGCTAGATATTACCCAAGCAGTGGGAGTTTTGAGAAGATTTATGTCTAACCATGGTAGACATCATTGGAACTATGTGAAGAGGGTGTTTAAATATCTTACAAGTACTCCTGATCATTGTTTGGTTTATTCTAGTACTAATAGTGCTGATAAATCCTTGGAAATATAGGGTTTTGTTGATGCAGATTGGACAGGTGACTTGGATAGTCAAAGGTCCACTAGTGGCTATGTGTTTACTCTATTTGGAGGTGCGGTGAGTTGGATGAGTAAGAGGTAGCCCACAGTTGCTTTGTCCACCATAGAATTAGAGTATATGGCTGCTACTCATGTCCCTACGGAGGCACTTTGGTTGAGGAGACTATGTACAAGTATTGGATTTGATTATAGGATCATTCATATTAGTTGTGATAGCCAAAGTGCTATTTGTTTGGCCAAGAATCCTATGTATCATGCTCGGACGAAGCATGTTGATGTTCAATATCACTTTGTTCGAGAGTTGGTTACAAATGGAGACATTGAGCTGAAGAAGATAGACACTCAGGAAAATGTTGCAGATTCATTGACCAAACCTGTGAGCATAGAAAAGTTTATGTGGTGCAGAGAGGCCATGGGCCTTGTTTCTACTGCTTGATTATTTTTCATTTGATTTCCTATGGGTTGATTACAATGAATAATGTCAAGTGGGACAATGTTGGGATAAGGTGCCATTAACCTTGTAAATCCTAATATTGTATTTATTCCATTTATTATTTGTAATTTGTAATTATCCTTGAGGAGATGTACTAGTTTCATTGACAGGGGTAATTTTAGGGTCATCAGAGGTAAAATTACGGAGTGACATTTACTGTTGGCAAATGTAAAAACTCATGGTAAATGAGGGTAGGCATTTCCCCTTGGAGAATCTACTATTTTTGGCATGTATGACAATTGTCATAATGTTTGGTAAGTGAATCTATGACAACTTGAGATTCTATGATGCATATGATGGATATGTTAGTTGTATATTTCCTATATTTAGCCCTAGGTGCCCATCCTAGGAAGGATGCATGTTGGAGGTATCTATGATGGTTATGATGTGTCATAATATGTTGTATGATACCATTCTTGGACATGGGCGCCCAACTTTGATTGGGTCAACTTTCGACACTTGGAGGTTGTTTGTAGGTGTCATTTTGATGCTTGCATGTGGAATATTTGGAGGAGAGAGAAGGTGAACACCTAGGATGAGTTGGAAAACATTTATGTAAGTATTTTCCATGTATTTGTTACTGTAATAGAGATTTTAGGTACTCATGTGTTGCAGGAATGTTGTCAGATTGAAGATTGGTGGTGTTGTTGTATTGTACAATCTTTTGTAGATTAATACAAACATTGGACCTCTTTCCTGTGTGGAGTTTTTTACCTGCAAGGGTTTTCTCCACATTAAACACTATGTCATTGTGTCTTGTGTTGAGTTCTTCATGTTTGCCATTTTCTCTATAGTGGGTTTTATGTTTTGTTACAATCTCCATTGTTAATGCACACTTAAAAGATTGCTGAAATTTATCTTGAATCAGATTTCCATTGAAGTAGTGTTGCTTTCATTTCTAACAGTTGTATATGTTTGTTGTCCTTGTGTTCAACAAACCAGCATTATTTGCCTTCTTAGTCTTCCATAGTCAAAATCCATTTGGATTTAGGAATAATAGTTATATGTTAATGTTAGGATCTATGTCCATACACATCTATTATAACCATTGAGTCCTTGCTCTTATTTATATAGATACTACATTTAAATATGATATATTTCATTTAACAATGTTAAAGGTAAACAATATTCTTCGCTATTTTAATAGTGTTGTACCTCATCATTTATATGTATAGTTTTGTTTTGTTTTTTGACAAAGTACCTCGTCATGTGAGTTGTCTTAACTGTTTCAATCAATGGTATCAATAGTCACTGATGACTATGAACTTGTCATCCTCCACAATATTTCTACTGCATAAGGTTTCAATATTATAGGAATTGATGGCATGGATTGTCTTTCTTTAGTGTTCATTAAGACCCTTCATATAACTAATTATGCCTCAAATTCATCTATAATGAATGATGTTTAAGCGAGCACCAAAATGATATCTTCCTAAAGAAGAAAAATAAGGGATTATTTTACATTGGATGGAAAGTTCTATGGCACCATAAAAAAGTTTAGTTGTACAAATTTGCACATGGCTATCACAACTTTGTTAAGTCAAAGTCATTTTGATAGACATTATCACAAACAAAAACATAATATATTGGTGGCATTTTCATTAGAAGCATCAATCTAATATCCAAACAGTGTTCAGGAGTGGTCTTGTAGTATTTACAGTTTGTTTAGACATTAGAAAGGAAAATAGTTTAGATTTTTAAGATAGCACAAGCCTAGCAAATGTTGATAGAACTATAAACTTGATCTCATATAGATACATGATGTACTAGCAATGTCTTTAAAAAAATGGTTTTAATTTATGGTAATGTAAATGTCTTCTTGTATATGAATAATAATAAGATGACCCATATGGCCTTGATGATTTACATCTAACTAAAATATTTGTATGTCAATCAATATTAGATATTTATCAATTCATTGAGTTTATGCCATATAAACTATGCATATGACTTTGAAGTCCCTAAAGTCATTTAATCTTCTAAGGGCTTAATGTTTCTCTCAAATAATTTCTAGATTTATAAAAGAATTTCTCTTGTACATCAATGATGCTATTGTTAGAATGAGATGATTGGAATGAAATAAATCTCTTATAAGTTACCCTCTAGGTTCTTTTAGGCTTTGATACTAAATGTAACACTACCTTTCCCTAGAATTAATTAACTACTTGCAGCAGATTTTATTATAGTTAATATTAGAGTTAAGTTAATTTAGAATACTCAATGATATCAAAATAAATATAAATAACAAACATAAATTAGAACACGTGTTAATTAAATGAGATCTCTCTAGTAAATCATTAATAAAGAAAATTGGACAACATAATCACATGATCAAATTAACATCAAAACCCACACATATCATGATTATAATATGTTTTATTAGCATTAAGTTTAGTACTTAATTAATTTCCATCATAGAAAGGAATAAATACATATCTTTTGAGTCTAGAAATTCTTCTAAATATCACTTTGGAGAATAGATAAGAGATTGGATCCTTTTTAGCCTGTGAGCACTCCAAAAGGAACCTATAAAGTATGAATTCCAAAACAATAATTATTGAAGTAAATAAACCACTTATTTACATTAACTCAAATAAAAAGATAGATCTTCTATTTATCATCAATAATGACATTGCATAGTACAAATCCACGTGCCATAACTAGGTGTTAGCACTATGAAAGAATATACAATATACATCTTAGGCTCTCATGCCATAAGTTATCTCAAAGAATAATATGGTACAATATTCAAGTACTTGAACAAGTAATGAATGATAAACTAAATCATTGTCACTGGCCACCACTAACCCACATGGTCATCTGCAAGCCGAGAGATGAAAACATGACCCAGACATTTTTCCACCCAATCATAAAGAAATTACACTTCCCCATGACCCTACATGAAACAACTAGAAACTTGGAAACAATTGGTAGGAGGGAACACCCGATGCAATTTGATGTCTAAATGCAAATCTAACTAGAATGTGTAATATCTCACAATCAGGATGTGGCTGAGAAATATATTAATAAAGTTTTCTAGACATTCATTCATCTATTTCAATGAAGACATGGCTTGGGCCAAGCACATATAAAAGTAACAGTCAAAAGCTGAAAAGAGGAAAAGCCTTCTCTGTTTACCCACATTCAGCATCCTAGCCCAAAAGTAACGTAATACATATAGAAAAACAAACTAATCTTTTGGAAAAAAAAAACATAATAATATGTGCAATAAGAACTTAACTAGTAACATCCTTGCAAGATTAACATAAATAAATTTCATACTTTGAATGATGATGTTATAACGAATTCATGTAATTGACCAACTTTAGTAATATACCATCTGAACGTACATTTTATACCATTCATACCTTTATCAAAGAAAGTGATGCAGAGGTAAAGGTAGGGTTGTTGAAGTTCACTCAATGAACTTAAGTCACTCAACTTCCTCCAAGAGGTTTACAAAGGTGCCTGTGTTTACAAGCCTACACAAGGCTACTCTGGGAATCAACTTAGCCTAGGATCACCCTCTGATGTCATCCACTCAGGCTACTCACCACTCACTTTGGGGAGCCATAGCTCAACCCAACTTAGAAACACAACCCACCTTCAAGAGCTCAACACCTACTACCAATACCTCTACCAACATGGACAACAACATCAATTAACATACACTTACCTATGACATGCATGTAACAAGGTCTCTGACCAAAAGACTAATTTCTGCATTCTCTAGGGCAATGGACAGCAAGAACAGTAAGACTGCTCTAGGACAGTGTTTGAAGAAGACTTAAATCTTATAAACTTGATTCAATTAACATTAACTTCTCAAGGCCTCAAATGACCATCAACACTCAATGCATACTAAACATTCAATGTGAACAAGCAACCATTTACTCACATGCAGGACAGAAGACAGCAAATTGCAGCTTGACTGTCCTATGATAGTCTTAAAGTGACAACTTCTTCCTTATAGCCTTTATGACAACTAAACCTGCATCAACTCCTCTCCAACAAGGGTCTAAACACCAAACACCACAAATATCTACCAAGGATAGGAAATCACTGACGCAGTACATACTCCTGTACTTATTCTAACAGAGACAATAACAGTCTTATGACTGTTATAAAGAAACAATAATTTAAGAAGGTTTGAACCTTGTGTCATATGGAGGTAGACAATCAATCCTAAGTCCTCTAGACTCCAAATGACATTTACCTCTGAATACACAATCCAAATGCCTGTATTGAATCTATACCATTCATCAAACTTGCAGCCTGTACTGTACCACCACGTGCAGGAACAACAGACTGTTATCTCTGTTAGCAAACTGTCTTTTTTCTTCTAGAAGACAGTCTAGCTTGAGATTAGGGGAAAGAAATGGATCAAGGACCCTTTTCCTAGAACAATAGGGCTCTTGTACAGGTCTACCTTCTTCCAAAACACTGAGATCAACCACCACTTGATCAGTCTTTGACTGTTCTTGCATTCTTCCTGTCTTCTACCTTTTCAAAACTAACTAGTCACTGTTTCTGACTAGATAGAGGCATACCACACACCATGGAGGAAGGAGAACAACCAAACAAACATCAAAAACATAAAAAATACTCTATCTTCCTCCATCCCACCAGGAAATGGATGACCACCATCAGAGGATAGAGGAAGAATAAAGCATTTTGTCCAAAACCCTAGCTATGGAGGGTTAAAAACCAGTTTGCATACAATGGATTCAAACAAAACAATAGAAATGTTTCAAGAGCTCTAAATAAATGCAAATGAAAGGTGATTCAACCTACAACAACATTTTCTAGAATATTGATCTCTTGCTGTCCGTACCAGGCCGTACAAGAAGGCTGTTTTCAACCAAAAATAGAAAAACACAGTTTTTTTTCTTAATAAACTCCTCCTCTCCATTCATATTTGGCATGTTTTTACAAAGTGAGGTTTATAGAAAGTTTTTTGACCTTTCTACTTCCCATTTTGTCTATACAACTGCCATGAGAGGCAGTGAAACGATGGGAAAAGCTTTTTCTTAAAAAAACCAAGTTTCTAAAAGGAGAAACCTATAGAATAGGCGTAAGCTAACTCCATATTGGAATAGTCAACTAAATAAACTAAGTCCTTATTACATAGCATAAAAATGGCTTTCAAAGCCTTAGGGATAACCAAAATAACATGAAGACAACTAGTAAATAGCCAACAAAATGACTAAACTGGGGAGCTCCTGCACCATACTCCCCTTGTAGGAAGAACTCAAGTCCCTTGAGTTGCCAATTGTTGAAGTGTCATGTCATGCCTCAAGATATCTGCTTCAGTCATCCGGGTGGCCTCTGAATTAGGAAGATCCTTCCATTTCACCAAGTAGTCTTTATAGACACCTCTCTGAGTCTTCTTGATAACTTTGGAATCCAGAATGCACTCCAACTATAAAGGTTTGCTTGGAGGCAAATCCATGATCCAATCAGCATCTTTAGCCACCACATCTGATCCACTTTCATCAGGCAATGGAGGTTTGAAAGGAAAAAGATCACAAACATTGAAAATTGGAGAGATACCAAGGCCAGCTGGTAACTCAATCTCATATGCATTTGGACCGAATTTGTGCACTATTTTGCATGGTCCAATCTTCTTCATCAGGAGTTTAGTTTTCTGACCCTTTGGCAACCTTTCTTTCCTCAGATATGCCATAACTAAGTCACCAACTTTGAACTATACTTCTCTTTTCTTCAAATCTGCCTTTTCTTTGTACTTTGTGACTAATTTTTCTAGTTGCAACTTGACTTGATCATGGATTGTTTTCATGGAGGCAGCAAACTCTTCACCAAGTGCACTCCTTTTATCCCAACCTTGGAGATCCTTTAGCTCAAGTGGCCCTCTTGGATGAAAGCCATAAATTATCTCAAAAGGACCTTTACCAGTGCTCCTATTCCTTGAGTCATTGTAGGCATATTCAACCTGACTGATAACCAAGTCCCATGCCAAACCATGCTGATTTGTAAGGCACCTTAGACGGTTTCCAAGTGATCTATTAACCACCTCAGTCTGACCATCAGTTTGTGGATGGTAGGCTGATGAAAAGGACAACCGTGTGCCTAGCTTCTTCCACAAGGTCCTCTAGAAATGACCTACAAACTTAGAATCTCTGTCAGTAATAATGGACAAGTAAACCATGTATCCTTACTACCTCTCTAAAAAATAGACTTGCAACATGAGATGCATCATTTGTGCATTTACATGGCACAAAATGAGCCATCTTGCTGAACCTATCAACAATAACAAACACACTATCCACCCCTCTAGCTGTCCTGGGTAACCCAAGCACAAAATCCATGCTGATACTTTCCCAAGATCTGTTGGGAATAGGAAGGGGCTGGTATAGACTTGCATTTGAAGACACATCTTTGGCTCTTTGACAGATTGCACAACTAGCTACATATTTTCTCACATCTGATTGCACCTTTGGCCAAAAATAGAACCTTGTGACTTGTTCTAGTGTCTTGTCTAAGCCAAAATGTCCTCCTAAAGAACCATTATGCTTCTCCTTGATGATGTTGTCCCGCATGGAGCACTTAGGGACACACAACAAATTGCCCTTAAACAAGAGGCCTTCCTGCAAAACAAAATCTGCATACTCTCTATGGAATGTGTTAGCCAAGTTCACACAGACATCACAAGCCTCTTTGAAATCAGAATCTTCTTTATGCAACTCCTTTAAACAATCAGTACCCATGCTTTCTAACTGAATTTCATGAATAAGAAGCAACCTCCTACTCAATGCATTAGCCACCTTATTAGAGACACCTCTTTTGTGCTTAATTGTGAAGGTATAAACTTGTAGCTGTTCCATCCATTTAACATGTCTATGGTTCAATTTTTCTTGACTATTAAGAAAGCTTAACGCATGATTGTCAGTAAACACAATAAATTCTTTGGGCAGCAAATAATGTCTCCATTTCTTAAGAGCTTGCACCATTGCATAGAGTTCTAAGTCATAGGTAGAATACCTTTGCTTGGCTTCATTCAACTTTTCTGAAAAGAATGCCACTAGATGTCCTTCTTGGCTGAGAACAACACCAATAGCTTGCTGACTTGCATCACACTCAACAACAAACACCTTATCAAAATCAGGGAGTACTAAGGTAGGTAACTCAACCACCTTTGTTTTCAACAACTCAAAACTATCATCAGCTTCCTTTGTCCACTGGAATCTACATTTGACTCCACCCTTGATGGTGTTGAGGATGGGAGCACTAATGTGACTGAAACCTCTGATAAACTTCCTATAGAAAGTTGCTAATCCATGGAAACTTCTCACATCTCCCACTATTCTTGGGGTAGGCCAACTGAGAATAGCCTCAACCTTAGAGGGATCCATCTTCAAACAACCCTTAGAAATGACAAATCCCAGGTATACAAGTTTAGTTTTCATGAACTCACATTTGTCTAAGTTGATCATCAACTTGTGCTCATGCAGCTTCTCCAACACCTGACCAACATGCTTCACATGGTCTTCCCTTGTCTTGCTAAAGATTAGTATGTCATCAAGATAAACAGTAACAAATTTACCAATGAATTCAACTAATACCTCATTCATCAGGAGCATAAATGTACTTGGCACATTGCTAAGACCAAATGGCATAACAATCCATTCATAAAGAACTTCATTGGTCTTGAAAGCAGTCTTCCATTCATCTCCCTGTCTAATCTAGATTTGATGATATCCAGATTTCAAATCAATCTTTGAGTAATAGTACGACCCTCCCAGATAATCTGGAAGATCTTCAATCCTTGGCATTGGGAATCTGTACCTTATGGTGATCTTGTTTATGGCCCTAGTATCTGTGCATAGCCCCCACTTTCCATCCTTCTTAGGAGAGAGTACACTTGGAACTGCACAAGGACTTAGACTCTTTCTAATCAGCCCTTTCTCCAGGAGATCTTGAATTTGCCTTGCCACCTCTTCATTCTGCTGTGGAGTCAGCTTGTATGTAGCCTTGTTAGGCAATGTAGCACTAGGTATTAAGTCAATTTGATGACTAATATCCCTCATGGGTGGTAAGGAGTTGGGAACTTCCTCTACCACAAGGTCTTGATAATTATCTAGAAGTTGCTGTACTTCCAATGGAATCTCCTTCTATTTTTGGTCTTATTGATCTGATCCACTCTTGGGTTTCATGACCAAGGCATACCCCTGATTGCCATTCTCCTTCAAGATGTTTAGGAACTCATTGCCATTCACCAACATGACATTGCTGTTATTTTCCTTTCCCCTGGGCTGCTCCAACAAAGGATCCATTTTGAATGGTCTTCCATTCTTGGTGATGACATAAGTGTTCTTCTCACCATCATGCTGAGCCTTAACATCATACTGCCATGGGCTGCCAAGAAGCAGGTGACATGCATCCATAGGGATGATTTCACATAGCACTTTGTCCTTGTAGTCCCCAATTGCAAATTCAACCCAAGTTTGTTCCTCCACCATGAAACTTTGGTTTTTGTTCAACCAAGAAATCTTGTGAGGACTGATATGAGGTAGCCTCTTCAACTTGCACTTCTCAACCATCTCAGTGGATACCACATTCTCAGTAGACCCTGAATCCACTATGATTTTGCAGAGTTTCCCATAGGCTAGGCCTTAGGTTCTGAAAAGATTCTTTCTTTGAAAGGGCTCTTGCTTCAATGACATCTTCAACATAGACCTTTTTATCATCATACTCTCTCCATCTAAAATAGGTGCAGCACTTCCCATTGGTGAATTCACACTTTCATAGTCATCATCTTTCACTAATTGATTTCTCTTCCCACTATCATGAGAGTTGCTGGCTTTCCCTGGGCATTTGTTCATTGTATGGCCAACTTGATTGCAGCCATAACATCTTCTAGTGAAGACTCCTGGTCCTCTACCTCCTCCACCATTTCTGCCCCTGACATTATGACTTCTCTGTCCTCTGAAGCCTCCTCTATGCTTTGTTGCTGATTGTGTTTCTTGCTGACTGTTATTTTCAGTTTTGTTGAACTGTCCATGGCCAAAATTGCCTCTTCCTCTTTGGTTTCTGCCACCTCTACCTTTGGCACTTTGTTCACCCTTCCTTCTCAGCTTTTCCTCTGCTCTGGAGGCCAATAAGAAACATTCATCCACTGTCTTTGGTAACACCAAGCTTATCTCATCTTGCAGATTGTATTTCAGTCCATTCAGGTACCTAGCCACCATCCCTTTTTCATCTTCATTATGATTGGCCCTCATACTGAGTCTATGAAATTCTTCTGTGTAGGCAGCCTCATCCATGTCTTTTTGTCTCAGATTCTGAAATCTCCTTATGATTTGAATCTCATAGTCAGGTGGTATGATCTTGCTTCTGAGCATAGCCACCATTCTGCTCCATTTAGTGATGGGACTCTTCCCAATCTTCTCCCTCTCACTTTGCATATAGTTCCACCATACAAGTGCAGAACCTCTTAGCCTTATCTTGGCAAACTTGACCTTTTTGCTGTCATTGAACTCTTTGTAATCAAATAAGTTGCACATAGCTTCTATCTAGTCGGTGAGAACATCTCCATCCAACTTGCCCTGAAAGGTAGGCACATCCATCTTGGGATCACCACCATCTCCATGAGCACCCTTAAGTGCATTCAAGAAGGCTTTATGATCTGCAGACATATCCTACTCTAGAGGATCCTCTTCTGTCTCTATTTCTTCATTTGTGTCAGAAGAACTTCCCTCTTCTTTGGTCTTGCCCTTAGATTTCTTCTCTTCCTACAATTTTGCTTCTTGCAATCTTGCTTCAACCATCTCTTCCACCAACTTCTTGATGGCATCTTGACTCATTGTCTTGGGAGGCATTATACTAGCCTCTGTTTCAATTTCCTTTTCTGACATACACTTGCTTCTAATCAGAATATTGGCTCTGATACCAATATGATGCAGAGGTAAAGGTAGGGTTGTTGAAGTTCACTCAATGAACTTAAGTCACTCAACTTCCTCCAAGAGGTTTACAAAGGTGCTTGTGTTTACAAGCCTACACAAGGCTACTCCAGGAATCAACTTAGCCTAGGATCACCCTCTGATGTCATCCACTCAGGCTACTCACCACTCACTTTGGGGAGTCACAGCTCAACCCAACTTAGAAACACAACCCACCTTCAAGAGCTCAACACCTACTACCAAAACCTCTACCAACATTGACAACAACATCAATTAACATACACTTACCTATGACATGCATGTAACAAGGTCTCTGACCAAAAGGCTAATTTCTGCATTCTCTAGGGCAATGGACAACAACAATAGTAAGACTGTTCTAGGACAGTGTTTGAAGAAGACTTAAATCTTATAAACTTGATTCAATTAACATTAACTTCTCAAGGCCTCAAATGACCATCAACACTCAATGCATACTAAACATTCAATGTGAACAAGCAACCATTTACTCACATGCAGGACAGAGGACAGTAAATTGTAGCTTGACTGTCCTATGACAGTCTTAAAGTGACATCTTCTTCCTTATAGCCTTTATGACAGCTAAACCTGCATCAACTCCTCTCCAACAAGGGTCTAAACACCAAACACCACAAATATCTACCAAGGACAGGAAATCACTGACACAGTACATACTCCTGTACTTATTCTGACAGAGACAATAACAGTCTTATGACTGTTATAAAGAAACAATACTTTAAGAAGGTTTGAACCTTGTGTCATATGGAGATAGACAATCAATCCTAACTCCTCTATACTCCAAATGACATTTACCTCTGAATACAGAATCCAAATGCATGTATTGAATCTATACCATTCATCAAACTTGCAGCCCGTACTGTACCACCATGTGTAGGAACAATAGACTGTTATCTCTGTCAGTAAACTGTCTTTTTTTCTTCTAGAAGATAGTCTAGCTTGAGATTAGGGGAAAGAAATGGATCAAGGACCCTTTGCCTGGATCAGTAGGGCTCTTGTGCAGGTCTACCTTCTTCCAAAACACTGAGATCAACCACCACTTGATCAGTCTTTGACTGTTCTTGCATTCTTCCTGTCTTCTGCCTTTTCAAAACTAACTAGTCACTGTTTCTGACTAGATAGAGGCATACCACACACCATGGAGGAAGGAGAACAACCAAACAAACATCAAAAACATAAAAAATACTCTATCTTCCTCCATCCCACCAAGAAATGGATGACCACCATCAGAGGATAGAGGAAGAATAAAGCATTTTGTCCAAAACCCTAGCTATGGAGGGTTAAAAACTAGTTTGCATACAATGGATTCAAACAAAACAATAGAAACATTTCAAGGGCTCTAAATAAATGCAAATGAAAGGTGATTCAACCTACAACAACATTTTCTAGAATATTGATCTCTTACTATTCGTACCAGGCCGTACAAGAAGGCTGTTTTCAACCAAAAATAGAAAAACACAGTTTTTTTCCTTAATAAACTCCTCCTCTCCATTCATATTTGGCATGTTTTTACAAAGTGAGGTTTATAGAAAGTTTTCTGACCTTTCTACTTCCCATTCTGTCCGTACAACTGCCATGAGAGGTAGTGAAACGATGGGAAAAGCTTTTTCTTAAAAAAACCAAGTTTCTAAAAGGAGAAACCTATAGAATAGGCGTAAGCTAACTCCATATTGGACTAGTCAACTAAATAAACTAAGTCCTTATTACATAGCATAAAAATGGCTTTCAAAGCCTTAGGGATAACCAAAATAACATGAAGACAACTAGTAAATAGCCAACAAAATGACTAAACTAGGGAGCTCCTGCACCAGAAAGTTCCAATATTCAAGGATAGATGCTTGTAATTACCCTAATAGGTCTTACATAGATAATTTAATATACTTAATTATATCTATGTATACACATGTATAAGTATATATACATACTTGGTTAAATTCACCTCATAACTCTAGTACCCTTTACATTAATGAGTTATTCAATTTAAAATTTTAAGAATTCAAACCATAATACTTGGAATAGAACCTAGAGAGCCCCAACAAGAAAGCACTAAGTTTACTAATAGTGATTTTAAACATAGTCAAATTTATCTATACTTTCCTTTCAAATCTATAAGATCATACACACAAATCTATTGATAATTTCTATATCTTAGGCTGGCCAACACATCCCAGGCGGTTACAACATCAAGAAAAGGTTATTGACATTACTAACAAGGTCAAAAGTAAGGAAAAGTAATAGGCTGACTACTATATCCAAGATGACAACATAGGAGAAATAAGGCTGATGTCATAGGAGAAAATAAGGCCAACATCTTCATTAGGCGGGATGAAATACAAATCTTAATTGGATAGTTACAAAAGGGATTACAAAAAGAATAAAACACATGTCTACCATTTAATCAAGACATGAATTGTCGTAAAAAGGAAGTCGTTACAAGTTAATTACTGACAGGTTGAATAATAAAAAGGATTTAATTATCTTAACCACCTAAATGACCACTTAATGGCCAATGGTAGATTGCCATAAGAAAAAAGAAAAATAATTAAGGACAAATATTAGGCTGAATACAAGAAGGTGAGGCTGTTCTTACCAAAACACTAGCCATTGCATACAAACTGGTCATTGCATTTTCATGCAAGCCAATGCCAAAAAATGAAACAGGTCGTTCACATTCTTTTGAATAGTGATATAATTGTAAAGGTCATCAATAATGTTAAAACATGCCAACAATAGTATTAAAACAAGCTGACAATAAAGTTAAGATAGACCAATTCAATTTTATGCTTTGGCCGATTCATACCGGGTGAAGGCATTAGAAAAAGTAGAAGGTTGAAGGCAAAGGCATAGGGATCAACTAATTAACAAAAGGAAAATAGGCCACTTCAAAAGATAAGTAGGACAATCATTCATAAAGGTTATTGATCATGGTGTATAGGCCGTTTTTAATGTTGGAAGACCGTATACAGAGATATAGGGAAACAAAGGAAAAAGACCAATCCACAGTAAAGGCTAACAATACTTAACTAAAGGCCAAACTACTCAATGACATAGGCTAGTTTAGGATAGTAAAATAGGTCAAAATAAAATAAAAAACAAAAGGGTCTAAGAAATGATATAAAAGCAGTTGAATTCTAGAGATCAAACGAATTTATATGTAACATATATTACTGACCATCAATAAAAACAAGTAGAGTATACATCATTTAGATGGCTAAAAAGATTCATTAAGTGAAGAAGAAAACCTCTGATTCACTGATTGAGTAGAACTTCTACCCACAATCCCTTACTGAGCCAAAATCTGATAAAACTTATACGTTATCTTTCCTTTTCTCTTGTGCTTTTCCTTCTTGTATCTATTTTCTTATGCATTCCCTTGTTTTTATTAGTTCACGCCTCTAAAATTGGCATGTCCTTTCTTTTGAATGAAGAGTTTACTTATTGATTTTCTTTTTCGACCCTCGCATGTGTAGTTCATACCATGCTAAACATAAGTTCTTTCTTGTTATTAGATTTTCTTTTTAGTATATTTATGATTTATTAATATCAAGAATATTATACTTAATCTATTTTTAATTTGACTAACATAGTTTATTATGAAGAATTATATATATATAATTATATATACATATTAAATCATGTATATATAAAAATTATAACCATTTCAATGATAAATTTGTAAATTTATTTAATACCACCTATATTGTTTATTTCATAAAGATGAAAAGGAGTTATATGCATACATGGGGATATTATGTGCCAAAATCAAATGCCAAAAGGAAATCATAACAAAACATGTCAATATTTTGCACTAGACAAATGTACTGAAGTAAATGAAATTAAGTACTTTATCCAATCTGCATAAGTCAATCACACCAATCAAATGGTCAATAATATTATGCCACAAGAAACTCAATGAAGCCAATAAAATATGCAAGACAATATGATGCAGTATGACTAAGTGTGTGTGTGTGTGTGTGTGTGTTTGCAGGCATCGGGGTTTCATCTTGCCAACTCTTTTCAGTGGCTAGGACACATCTACCTCAACCATGTTCTTATCTTCGACATGTACGTGCACTCAGTTGCACTCAAATTTGCATCAATAGATTAGTCTCAATAATTATAGCCGAAGCTCGAGAAAACATGATCCATAATCATATACATTTTAATACATAAAAATCATGATAATTACTTGTTATGCACTTACAATTTACCCAACAGTAAAATAATCAAAAGTAATAACCAATAGTTTGAATTATAACTAAATCGGAAAGGTTGGGATATGGCATCCTTCCCCACTAGGAAGAGACATCATCCCGATGTCTTAATACGCAAAACTAAAATTATAATGTATCTCTCTACTACTATCAATGTATCCATAGAGTATCATCAAATCAAATAACAGTATCTCAACTATGCAAAATAAAAGAAACATTGCTAATCTTCAAATGAGGAAAAGATCTATCTATCTATTCAGCATCCTCCCATGTGGCACCATCCATAAATTATTGGTCGGGCACTAGACCTTATATTGCACAATATCCTTGTTACACAACTTAATGTTGCACCTCTCTAAAATTTGTGTGGGCTCCACCAGCACCACTCATGGATCCTGTAACTATAAAGCATGCCAATCAAGTATATGTGAAGCATCAGGATGATATGGCTTAAGTAAAGACACATGAAAAATATTATAGATTCAGGCAAGAGTAGGTGGCAGAGCAAGTCTATAAGCAATATGATTAATCACTTGCAGTATATCAAAAGGTTATACAAATCTAGGAGCAAGTTAGGAAGATTTGCCAAATGATACTGAACTCTTTTGAGGCTTTACCCTCAAAAAGACCTTGTCACCAACTGAAAACTATCTAAACATCCTATTCCTGTTTGTATAACTCTTTTGTTGATCTAAAGTTTGCTTCAATTTCTCTTTGATCAACCTCATCTGATCATCCATTTTTCTAAGCATATCTGGTCCAATCACAATTATGTCTTCTATCTTGTCCCAACTGATGGGTGTGTGACACTTACACCCATAAAGAGCTTCGAAAGGTGCCATCCTCAAAGAAGCATGGTATGCATTATTGTAAGTGAACTCCACCAATGGAATATACTCCTACCATTTATATTGTTGATTCATACAATGCATTCTAAGGAGGTCTTCTACCACTTGATTTACTCTATCTATCTGACCATCAGTTTAAGGATGATACACCAAACTAAAATTCATTTTAGTTCCCAATGTTGCATTCAACGTTGTCCTAAACCTGGAAGTCATGCGAGTGTCTCAATCTAAAATGATCGTGTTCGGCACTCCATGCAATTGAGAGATCTCCTAGACAAACTTCTTAGCTAAAGTCAACAAACCATCCGAAAGGCTCCTTGGAATGAAATGCACTACCTTCATTAACTTGTCCACAACTACCAAGATGACATCATGTTGATTCTTGTAAATTGGCAAATCATGAATAAAGTCCATACTATTTGTACAAGTGCCACTTATGTTCCGGTGCACTATGCGGGTACAAAAGACTTGCTGGATGCACATGCTCAGCCTCAACTCACTAGCATTCCAAGCATTGAGCCACAAATTTTGTTACATTTTTCTTAAGTTTTGTCCAAAAATACAAAGGTCTCAAACCTTCTGCCATCTTAGTCACTCCAGGGTACCCAATTACAGTGCATTATGGATCTCCTCAAGAACTTTCTCAAATCCTTGGAGTCTAGAATATACATTCTACCCTGATATCACAAAATCCTATCCAACTCAAACACATACCCATCAAATTGATGATCTAGGGGATCTTCTTCTAAAGCTTATTTTACTCTGGAATAATGTTCATCCCCTTGCATATTCTAAATTACTTCTTGTCTTAAATTTGATCTTGTAGTAACCATGGCTACCAGATGTCTTCTTCTACTAAGAGAATCTATCACTTTGTTCTCCTTTCCTTTAATGTAAGTTTGATAGCACGCTCCCATAAAGCATGCACCATTACCCCATACAACCTTCAAGTGAGAACCATGTCTCTGCATAAGTAAAAGGCTTTCATATAACTTCTGCCATTAGAATGACAGGAACTTGGAAAGCAACATAAGGATTAAACAAAGTCATTCATATGAAATTCAAATTTACCATAAGATCAATGGGTGATAGGAGCTAGGTAAATACTCAATAACAATGTTCATACTATTCTTCTCTAACTTGCTACAGGAACTCAAATTAATAGTGATAGGAGATTAACAAACAAATTGACTTGAATATCGAATGCACAGTCACATTTTATTCAATGCTGACCAATTACACATACACATACTCATAGATTATTTTACAATCTTTAGGCTATGAAAAAATGATAGCCGAATTGCCTTCTCTTATGCAAACTATGTTATGCAGCTTTCTCTCCTTTTGTCATTAACCTTTCTTTATTGGCCTTCTACGGCTCGGCCTCTTCCTATTACCTCAAACTCTCCTCTACTGTCCTCAACTTCTTTCCTTTCTAGAATGCTACTACGCTCAGTCTGCAATCATCATGCTACTCTTATTGGCCTTCACTCTATGTTGGGCCTTTGGCCTTTTTTTCTCTATACTCACTCTTCCTCATTATCAAATTGGCCTTACACTTTTTCTTGACCTCTCCTCATCAGACTTGCAATCAGACTCGCTCATTCTTTCTATCTTCCATGACAGCTTCCCTCTCCTTATTGTTATTCTCATCACACTGTCGGCCTATCATAAATCAACCTCTCTTCTTCTGTATTTCTGGACACCCCAATCAATTCATCTGCATTCATCTTGACCTGCCTTATTCTATTAGCCTTTCTTCCCAAACTTATTCGGCATTCTACTGTATCGACCTTCTCTTACACTCAGCCTCCTTTTCCTTAGATGCATGCAACCTGCTCCAATTGTCTTCTACTGTTTCTGTCTATTCGGCCCCATCTTATTTTTTGCTGATATTCTTTATCAGCCTAGCGGCCTCTTCCTCTGCAACTCTCTCTCTCTCCCTCTTTGTTCAACTATTGCCTCTTAGATATATGCAGCTTGCTCAAATTGGTCCTCCCCCATATTCGGCCTCCCCATTCGATGGTTATACTTCTCTACCTTCTATCCATCGGCCTGTGTGGATGTTACTGTTCTATTACCTATTCTTAGCCATGTGCCTTTTCTTGGCTTAATAGGCCTTTTCCTTGCATGCGGCCAGCTTTTATTTTTCTTCTGTCGCTTTTGTCTATTTCTGGTCTTTCTGC
Organism: Cunninghamia lanceolata; assembly: GCA_027924645.1. NCBI lineage: Eukaryota > Viridiplantae > Streptophyta > Pinopsida > Cupressales > Cupressaceae > Cunninghamia > Cunninghamia lanceolata. Next base: position 30,629,335 of record BSBN01001583.1, on the reverse strand, counting down.
CTTTCTCCACCTTCCACTGTTAGTCACTAACCGTCCCTCTTTGGTTAAATATAGGATCTCTTTTTATGACACAATCAACACGTCTTCTATCTATTATGCCATCATGGCCGGCACCTCCTCAAAATAGCCAACGAACCTTCTTGCTCCCAATTTTGTACATTGTACTTGATTTTAGATATAAGCACCACTTTCTCCACTCATTCAACTTTCTAGAAACTAATTATCAGTTATTATTGTTCCTATCACCTTGGCGACATGAGCTTCCTTCCTCATGCTTCCTGTCATAACACATTAAACCCCAAAATTTAAATGCTCACACAATGTTAAAGGATGCCCCTACATCACACTCCCCAGGGGACAAATATCATGTGCTCCGACACATGTGTTCTTCTGCAAACTTAATCAAACCTTTTTTTCCACCTTTTTCATAATTTCTCTATCCCATATGCTTCAACCTTCCAACATTTTTGTGCAACGCTGTAGGCTACTCTCACATGATTGTCTCCATCACTTATGGTTCATCTCCAATCTCGAATCCTTCTTTCATTCATCCTAAAGAAATCATAATCAAATGGAAAAATTATAAGATCATCCATTGCATTATCAATACTTTTCATTTCTACATCATACTCAACATGTTCATCTGTTATATTTTCCAGCCATACTTTCCCCATGGCCATTTGTTGTCATAAAGTATTTTTAGACTCATCCTTCTCCCAATCTGCAACATCTTCAATCTTTGTTTCTACAACTACTTCTGTACCATTGTCTTCAATCTTCTCTGCTGTCCTATTTATGCTCACACCTTTAATCTTCTCATTCCATTCTTGTTCAATGGCTGCCAACTGCTTCCACAAATCTTCTTCAGCATTTTCTATTGCTGCTCCATCTTCCGATCTTATCTCTTCTTTGCTTTCATTCTTCTTTTGTTTGCCTTCTTCTTGCTCTAGAACTATAGCTGCTCCATCATCATCTTCTTCCTTTGTAGCTGCTTGCTGGATCAAATCTGCACCTTCAACACATACCTTTGTTGTATTCTTTTTCCATGCAACTCTTCTATACCACTTTTCCTCTTTTATGTCATATCTGTATTTTTTAATTTGCCTTTGTCTGCATTCTTGCTTCATCAAATATCTATTCCTCCTTATCTCTTTTCAATCTAATAAGCTCCTCATATTTTTGACATTATTATGAATTTCATTCAAAGTTTCATCAACATAAAAATCAGATTTCTTTTCTCTTACCTTACATACACTTTGCTTCTCTTGTTGATGCTCCTTCTCTTTCTTGCCATCCTCTACTGGATTCATCATGCTTTTAGTTTCTAGGAGTTTGTTCTCCTTGTCATGCCTCCAATTCTCTATCTTTTTTGCAACACATTTGTTTGCTGCTGCTTGCTTTACCACCCACACTCTAGCACTGGATAGTTGTCCTTTCCTTGCTGTACTCGAGCTTCTCTTTACTTGTTCTGCTTTCATCCACAAATCATTTTCTCTGGGCCTCTTTTCTAGCCAACTCAATCTTACATCAGATTGCCACTTATTCACTTGCACCTCTCTTTCTATGCACTTGCTTATTACTATAAACATAATCAAAGGCATTCACTTCTTTACAACTCAACTGTTGCCTTACATCAATCTTTTCCTTTTGCCAACGTGGCACTACATATCCATGATCCTTAATCACATTTACATTTTCCAATTTCGTTTTCTTATAATCTTGCCTATCCATATTCTCATTTCTAAATACATGGCTAAAAGTAACAATTTTACCTTCATTCTTCTGTGCAAGGACCGACTGTCCCAAATTGCATCCACCTTCAGCTTCTTGGCTTTTTAACTTTTCTTCTTGTGCTGCTGCTGCAACATCTTCACATGCATCATAAAACTCTATGGTTTCCTCTTGATCTTCATCATCAACCTGAACATCTTTAGCATCAATTTATTCTTCATTTTTAGGTACTCTGTAATGCACCTCTGCTGCAAACTCTTCTTGCCATTCTGCTGCCATCAATCTTTCCTTGTTCACATCTTCCACTCTTTCTTTAGGATCTATTCTTGCCCCATCTCTCATTATCTTCAAGGTCTCATCCTCGACCTTCTTCATCACTTTCTTTATACCTACATACAAATCTGTAAATATAACATTAGCAAATAAAATGAGAGACCACAGTGTCTCTATCAATGCTCTCCTCATGGAAATTCTTCCTTCTTCACTTCTCTTTTCCTCAAGTGCTACCTGCTGCACCTTTTCCTCTTTCTCTTTTCTCATGTTCTCTTCAATGAGAGCTCTCTTGACCTATTCCAGTCTATGTTTCTCCAATGGCAACTCTCTGCTATCCAAATCTCTGTGGGCACTCTTTTCATCCTTCTCTGAACTCTTCTCAAGGCATCTCTTCTCTGCCTTTTTCTCCTTTCAACAATTTCTTTTACAAGCCACTTTACTTTCTTACTCATTGGCCAAACCCAATAATATCCTAGGTCTTGTTCTTCATACCATTGTTTTACCAACATTAGATCCCTCTTCAACTCTACCAATTCTCTTTCGAATTCTACATCTGTCATCCGTTTGCCTTCTTTTCTTTTGTCTCTTTTTGTGAGACTCTCTTTCTTCCTTTGCTTCTGCATTATTCTATCTTCTTTCATCTTTCAGACACCTCACTAGGGCTTCCCTCTTTTCAATCTACCCTGTCAATCAACCACAAAACTACAACCAATAACACATTCATTACTCAGACCGTTCTGTGCTTTGATCCCAATCTGATAGCACACTCCCATAAAGCATGCACCATTACCCCATACAACCTTGAAGTGAGAACCATGTCTCTGCATAAGTAAAAGGCTTTCACATAACTTCTTCCATTAGAATGACAGGAACTTGGACATCAACATAAGGATTAAACAAAGCCATTCATATGCAATTTAGATTTACCATAAGATCAATGGGCGACATGAGCTAGGTAAATACTCATTAACAATGTTCATACTATTTTGTTCTAACTTGCTACATGAGCTCAAATTAATAGTGACAAGAGATTAACAAACAAATTGACTTGAATATCAAATGCATAGTGACATTTTATTCAATGCTGACCCATTACACATACACATACTCATAGATTCTTTTACAATCTTTAGGCTATGAAACAATGATAGCCAAATCACCTTCTCTTATGCAAACTATGTTATGCAACTTTCTCTCCTTCTGTCGTCGACCTTTCTTTATTGGCCTTCCACGGATTGATCTCTTCCTATTACCTCAAACTCTCCTCTGCTGTCCTCGACTTCCTTCCTTTCTAGAATGCTGTTGCGCTCAATCTGCAATCATCATCCTACTCTTATCGGCCTTCACTCTATGCTGGGCCTTTGGCCTTTTTTTCTCTATACTCGCTCTTCCTCATTATCAAATCGGCCTTACACTTTTTCTTGACCTCTCCTCATCAGACTTGCAATTGGACTCCCTCATTCTTTCTATTTTCCATGACGGCTTCCCTCTCCTGATTTCTATTCTCATCATACTATCGGCCTATCATAAATCGACCTCTCTTCTTCTATATTTCTATATTTAGCGGCCTCTTCCTCTACCGCTCTCTCTCTCTCCCTCTTTGTTCAACTACTGCCTCTTAGATATATCCAGCCTGCTCAAATTGGTCCTCCCCCATATTCGGCCTCCCCATTCAACAGTTATACTTCTCTACCTTCTATCCATTGACCTGTGTGGTTGTTACTGTTCTATTACCTATTCTTAGCGGTGTGCCTTTTCTTGGCTTAATTGGCCTTTTCCTTGCATGCGGCTTGCTTTTATTTTTCTTTTGTCGCTTTTGTCTATATTTGGTCTTTCTGCCTTTCTCCACCTTCCTCTGTTAGTCACTAACCTTCCCTCTTTGGTAAAATATAGAATCTCTTTTTATGACACCATCAACACATCTTCTGTCTGTTATGCCATCATGGCCGACACCTCCTCAAAATAGCCAACGAACCTTCTTGCTGCCAATTTTGCACATTGTACCCGATTCTGGATATAAGCACCACTTTCTCCACTCATTCAACTTTCTAGAAACTAATTATCAGTTATTATTGTTCTTGTCACCTTGGCAATAGGAGCTTCCTTCCTCATGCTTCTTGTCATAACACATTAAACCCCCAAATTTAAATGCTCACACAATGTTAAAGGATGCCCTTGCATCAAAGTTCAATCCCAAAGTCATATTCACTAAGAAATTATAACCATCTTCTCTGACGTGCATTAAGATTAGGTTGAGTAAAAATGTACTTGAGCCCCGAATGATCTGTCTTTAACTCAAAGGGCTTTCCCAAGAGATAATGCCTCCACATCTAAAGAGCATGAACTATGGCTACTAACTCCAAGTCATGTGACACATAGTTTAACTCATATTTCTTCAACTTCCTTTATTCATTGCCTGCGAAGAGTTTCAGTTTAAGGAGATCGAAGGAGGGCTACCTTCACAAATGGATTTTCATGATCATCATAAGAACCTCCATGCTTCTTTGCCTTCTTTAGTGTCATGTAACGGGAAGCTTATTTTGGTGAGGAGGTTATAGGAGACTGAGGAAGACTCCATATGGGGTTGTTTCCCTTTCTTCGAGCACACTTTGGCGGGGATATGGGAGTTGGATTCAAAAGTAGAGAATAATAAGTGTTGGTCTCTCATTTCCATTACTCCCTGGGATTTGTTAGAAGATACAGTTAAGTCATCTGATGGAACAAATTTTGTGGTTGCTGCATCAGATAAAATTTGGCTTACGATTAAAGGAAGTGTGAATTTGATGAGCCTTAATTTGAGCTCCATGGAATGGAGTATGTTGCCAGACTCAAGATCTGGTCGATTGCTTTCCAAAGAGAGCGGTTTGTGGAAATTTATCGATTCATTGAGCTAGTATTGATTGTGGGGGATGATTTGTCTTTCTTGTGTTAAAATTAATAAATGGCCAGCAAATGTGAAATTGAGTAATTAGGAAGCAGTTTTGCAATCTTCTATATATTATAGCATTCCTTCCCAGAGTTTATCCACCATTATATAAATAAAAAATTTATTTCGCCTTTCTACAATGTTTGCACATCAAAATGTCGTGTTAAAAATAAAAATTTGAATACTTAGCTACACTTTCCTTAAAGTTCGGTCTGATGTTGGGCTCTTAAGAAAAACTACATCATCTTTTTCCTTTTCTCAATCTATATATAACAATTATTTATACCAAAAAAAAACTTAAACTACTTTATAGCTGCAATTCTCACATCTTAAGCTATAATTTATTTATTTATTCTATTCAAAAGTTTAAAAAGAATAGGTTAATTAATTAGTAGTGTTTAAGTATTTTTTTACTTTTTATTTTTAAAAATATACTGTAATATAAATATTTATATAAATATCAGTTTTAATTAAATAGTATAAAAAAATTGTAAAAGAAATCAAATATAAACTATACACATTTTTTGCATTGTAAAGTGCCTATTTTTAGTGATTTTTAATTGAGTTGTTATCTAATATGGTGCAATTGAATAGTCATGTTTTTGTTTGCAGCCATGGCATCCTATACAGTATGCACCTAAAATTGAATGCCAGTGTAAAGCAATGGAGTTATAGTTTCAGAGAAAAATAAATATTATATCTTTGATTTCAAATATTGATAGAAGAACATCTCAGCCGTGCAATCCTACTCATCCAAAATCACGATTATTCTAATTTTAGTGTTTGATCCCATTTTGTTTGTGTGTTTTAATCTAATTTTGCTCTGCTTATGTGTTTTATTAAGTAGTCTGCCCGCATGCAATTGTTATCAGACGTATCTGAATTGTTAGCTGGGACCCACATGAAGTGGATGCTGGCTTAAAGAAGATTGTGGAGCGTCCCATATTCCCTAATCCTTTATTCCTTCTACTAATTTTGTTGGGACCCACCTACTTTGTTGGCAATTGCATCTTTTCCATGTTTAGCTTGGATCCTTTTATATTCATGGGGTATTTTTGGATGTCTCCTCGCAGTCATAAGCGCATCCGTTTCAAAGGCAGCATGCACTATGTCATTAACCACGGCAATAGTCCCATAAACACACTAAATTTGGCGGCAGTTACAATTGAAAAAGGAATCAAATTTTGAAAAGGATCGAGGGAGTTTGATTGGGACCGTGGCATCAGTTTATAAATAGCGGACGGTAGCAGTAGTTTGAAGAGAAATCACCAGAGGATCCTGAATTGTCTGAACAAAGTTTAATGCTGGCTGTATGTCTGCGTCTAATAGATTTTTGCTATTAAAATAGCTTTAATTGTTTTTATATTTTTAGCTTAAGTCAAATTTTAATTAAAACTTTTACTATTAAACGAGCTATATCTATTTTTATATTTATAGCTTAGCCGTCAAAATTTTAAAAATGAGTATCGCTATTAAATGAAAGACGAACTTGGTATTTGGTACCCACGAACTTGGTATTGGGTAGCCATTAGTGTCTGAAAAAAGCGGCATGGCAAGAAAAAGTGAGGAGAAGAATTGTACTAAGAATATTGAGGAGAGAGGGAGGAAGATTAATAATAAGGAGAGGAAGCAGTGGAGGAGACACGACATTCGTATTCTGCAGATTTTTAAAGATGCAGACATGTTCGACGAATTCAACGGGACAATACCTGGGAAATTCAACTATATGTGGCGCTATACCATGGGATGCGAGTTTACGGGCCTTCCATTTTCAACAGTGCTAACGGCCTTCCACAAGAGATATGGAACTTCCTCTGCTCCTCAACTGCAGCACCACCATGTCGCTGGAGAAGGTGAGCCCCTAGTGCCAATACTTGATTTTCTTGATAATAATAACGATGATAGTCCTCATCTGGATTACGATACAATGGAGGAGATTCTCCGAAGACTTCCTTTGCCCTCATTGGTGAGGGCCAAGAGCGTTTGCAAAGCATGGAACAGGGCAATATTGGCCAGCACATTCAATCTCAATGTTGAGACACATCACTTTGTGATGCAGCACATGGTGCAGGGCTTCCACGGAATCGCCTTCTTCAGTGCCGCACTCAACCGCTGGTTTCGAATCCCTTTACCCTGGAAGAGATGGAAATGGCACCCCAACAAGCGCTATCACCCTCGTCCGACCGAGCTTTACCTCTGCGCTGTAGCGGCAGGGCGTTTTCTCTTTGTTCGTTGGGATTCTCTGATGAATCGTAACCACGTGATATTTAATCCTGTAACCAAACAGAAAAAGATCTTGCTTCATGTTCCGCTCGACTATAGGTGGACGGCGGGAACAGCCGTGGAACTGATTGCCGATTCTGACCACTTCAAAATTATTACTATAGGCTTCCATGTGGGAACCCCGACAGAGTGGTATGCTCTGCTCTACAATTCTGCTACAGATAAGTGGACGGATATCCCTGCCACCCACGCCGTTCCCATCACCAGCAACTACGAAAGACACCCTTGGACGAGCGCACTACACAATGGCGTTGTTTACTTTACGAATAACTTCGGTCATCATCTGTATTGTTATAACATTGCCTCTGAAGAGTTTCAGTGTAAGGAGATCGAAGGAGGGCTACCTCCACAAATGGATTCTCATGATCATCATAAGAACCTCCATGCTTCTCTGCCTTCGTTAGTGGCGTGTAGTGGAAAGCTTCTTTTGGTGGGAAGGTTACAGAAAAAGGCTGGGGAAGCCTCCATAGTGGGTCAGTTCCCTTTCATCAAGCACACTTTGGTGGGGATATGGGAGTTGGATTCAAGAGCAGAGAATAATAAGTGTTGGTCTCTCATTTCTATCACTCCTCGAGATTTGTTAGAAGACACAGTCAAGTCATCCGATGGAACAGATTTTGTGGTTGCTGCATCAGATAAAATTTGGCTTACGATTAAAGGAAGTGTGAATCTGATGAGCCTTAATTTGAGCTCCATGGAATGGAGTGTGTTGCCGGGCTGCCCGACTGAAGATCTCGTCGATTGCTTTCCAAGGAGAGCGGTTTGTGGACCTTTGTCGATTCATTGAGCTAGTATTGATTGTGGGAGATGGTTTTTCTTTTTTTTTTTTGGTTAAAGTTGAATAAGTGGCCAGCAGTTGTGAAATTGAGTAATTGGGAAGCAGTTTTGCAATCTTCGTCTATCCAGCATGCAAGATTCTATATATGTACAGGCTCTTACGGATAAAAGGAACCATCGCTGAGGCCCGGTAATTCTACTTCTTCTGCAACTACAACATCGGAATTCAAGCCATTTTGTGTAGTCTGTCGGCTTACATTTTCCATTTTACTTTCCTGTGTTTTGAGTCTGTTTTTGTAATAGAAGTCCTGTGTTTTGACGGAAAAAGAGAATCCTATAATAATTAATAGCTTTCTACATTATGCATGAAAAGAACAGTGATATGTTCTGACCATGAATGTGATCGTTGGTCCCTCACAGTGCACCATTTTTTTTAGTATATATTTTTTTTTCGCAGGTTGTTTTTTAATACCCCAGTATATGCAGCAAATGGGGGTATTGTTTACGTTTGGCGCTTTTAATACAATCTCTTGCACGAAATGCCTTCTGGTACCCTAATTAAATATGTATTCTCAATGTGGCCACTAAATGATTCTCTTAGGAATAATTTGCGCTGGAGTTTTAATAAATTATATTGTAAGATTAGCTATTTTTGGGCATATGACAGTTCTATAAAAGCTTGCACAATAAAATATCATCCAATGAAATTTTATTTAATTAAGATTAAGCACGTTGGCGATAGAAGAAACATAAAGCCTGACTAGCACAAAGAAACAAACTAAATAAATAAAACTACGCATCATACAAGAAAGCATATTTTGAGATTTTGAATATTGAGATTTTCCAAAACTAGACATTCATAACTCAGAAGTGACGTCTTTTAGAGGTTGTCAAGTGCCCTGTATGTTGATGAGATGATTTTTGTTGTATTGGCGTCTAAGATTTTTTTTTTATTTGATATAACAGATTATTTATTTTATTTTTATATATTGAAATATAATAGATCTATGTATTGCTTATATAAATATTTTAGTTAATCTAAAAACGGCTGGATCAAAATTGTTTAATATTATTAGTTTATGTGATTATTACCATAGGCAATGATCCAAGCTTTATAAGATATATAAAGAAATATATGCCAGGTTAGTGAATACCATTTATGTTTGTTCTTTTGTTAAAGATTTGCTGGCCTCATATTATGATAGTTTTGAGTCCCATTGGTCATCTAAATTATTATTAGGTGGATGATAAAAGTTCTTCCAGAAAGACATTTTGCTCTAATAGAAATGATGTTTATAGTTAATCTTGAGAGCAGCTACAAGCAGCTCTAGTCATAAAAAGTTATGTCTTTCCAAGTTGGTGTTAGTCAATATCTCTTCATGTGATGCCATAAGATTAATATGTATATGAATAGAAGGTTGGAGATCTACTTGGGAGATTAATGTTTCAAGGTGGCTATAAAAAATGTTCATTTGTTGGATGGGGTCTAACTGGGGACTTTCCTTAAATATAATAATCCAGTTTAACAGTTAAAAGTTAATTTTAGTCAATAAAAATAAAATAAGACAAAACAAAACAAAAAAAAAAAAATTTGTCTCTATAGTTAGGATGTCTCTTGGTTAGATATATATTTTTTAAATATAAACATGCTAGTTTTATTACTTAAAAATTATTCTATTTATTTAAGAGTTATTTTATATTTTAATATGTTTTGAAAAAAATATAATTCTAAATAATATTTTTTTTAATAAGAAGATATGAAATTCTTAATAATTTAAAAGAAGAGCTTTAATTATTTTATATTTATAGTTTAAGTTAAAATTTTAAATAATATTTTTTTAACTATTCATAGAGCTTTAATTATTTTTATATTTTTAGCTTAAAAGTCAACCTTTAAATTAAAACTTTTACTATTAAACGAGCTATATTTACTTTTATCTTTATAGATTATCAGTCAAATTTTAAAATAAAATCTTTGCTATTAAATGAAAGACTATCACCTATGTGAACTTGCTATTGGGTAGGATTCGCCATTAGTGTCTGAAGAAAGCGGCATGGCAAGAAAAAGTGAGGAGACGAATTATACTAAGAATATTGAGGAGAGAGGAAAAAAGATTCATATTAAGGAGAGGAAGCAGTCGAGCAGGCACAACATTCCTATTCTGCGGATTTTTGAAGATGCGGACATGTTCGACGAATTCGACGTGACAATACCTGGGAAATTCAACTATGTGTGGCGCTATAGGATAGGATGGAAGTTTACGGGCCTTCCAAGAGTTTATCGAACATTTTATAAATAAAAAATTTATTTCGCCTTTTCTACAATATTTGTAAATCAAAATGTTGTTTTAAAAATAAAAATTTGAATACTTAACTACACTTTCCTGTGAAGTCTTAAAAAACTACATTTTTTCCTTTCCTCAATCTATGTATAACAATTACATATACCAAAAAACTTCGCACTTTATAGCAATTTGTTTATATAATATAGCTATTTATTTATACAATTCTGATAGCTTATTGTATTGAGCTATAGTTTATTTATATATTTTATTTAAAAATAAAAAAAAAATGGGTTAATTAATTAGTAGTGTTTAAGTATTTTTAATTTTTTAATTTTTTAAAATATATTGAAATATAAATATTTACATAAATATCAGTTTTAGATAATTTGTTTATTTATTCTATTTAAAAAAAAAACACGTTAATTAATTAGTAGTATTTAACTATTTTTTTATTTTTAAAAATATGCTAGAATATAAATATTTACATAAATACCAACTTTAATTAAATGGTGTAAAGAAATTATAAAAGAAATCATATATAAATTATAACAATAGAGAGACCTACTTTAAACACATTTTTTGCATTGTAAAATGCCTATTTTTTAGTGATTTTTTAGTTAAGTTGTTCTTTAATAGAGTCCAATTGAATAGCCATGTTTTTGTTTGCAGCCATGGCATCTTGCATTAGGATAGATAAGGTATGCACCTAAAATTGAAAGTCAATGTAAAGAAATAAAGTTATAGTTTCAACGAAAAGATAATATCATATCTTTGATTTCAAATATTGATATAGGAGCATCTCAATTGTGTAGCTCATCCAAAAACATGATAGTTCTAATTTTGGTGTTTGATCCGATTTCGTTTGTGTGTTTTAATCCAATTTTGCTCTACGTATGAGTTTTTTTAAGGTGGTAGAGCTAATCTAGAGTAGTTTACCCGTATGTCACTCTTATCAAATATATCTGAATTGTTAGCTGGGACCCACATGAAGTGGATGCATTGTTAGATGTTCCTTTGTTGGAACTGTTGGCTTAAAGAACATTGTGGAGTGTCCCATTTTTCATAATCTAAGTTTGGCTCATGCTCCAATTCCTAATCATCTTTATTTTCTCTTATTTTTACTCATTCTCACACATTCATCATTCACTCCTCATTTATTGCACCTATGTTCACATCCATTGGACCATACATTCATCTTTACCTCGAGATATCACTTCCCTAGCTAGGTTCATTTTTGTGGCACTTAGGATTCATCCCACAACATGTTAGAATGAACCTCAAATTCAAAATTTAACTTTCCAAACTCTTCCTACTAGCTATTATGAGCTAATTTGATGCATGTTTATGCAAAATGTTATCAAGTCTTGGTATTCAAAGATATTTAGATACACAGATGTTGAACAAGGAGAAAATAGTTAGTACACACTTCAATTTTTTAACTGACAAAGTATTAGAATCTACACAATTTGCCACCGTGTTTGTGTAGATTCCTCTAAGGTATTTATAAACACCATAGTAATTAGAAGCTTATTAGACATTAGGGATCATGGAAAATAGGTTTTAGAAGTCTACACTTTACTAGTTTAGATTCATGAATCAAAGTTCAAATCCACGATGATCAATATTGAACCCATGATGCTCAAAAGTGAACCTCAAGATTTTTTATGCTTGTTCAAATTCTCAAGGCATTTATAAAATTGTGGCTATTAAATTTCTAGTAGTGGTAAATTAATTATGTGCAACATATCACATCATTCTTTGACCTTCGATATTAGAGATAAGTATCTAATTCCTCATCTAATTATCACATTTATTATTGTTCTTTCATCGATCCAACTTTAATTTATCTAGATTAATTTGTGATTGTTAATTTACATTTATTTCATTAGCCTAATTTATTGCATGTCATGATAGTTCCATAGATTCATGTGCTACATATTAACTACCCCCTTTTATACATGGTGATGAGCGTATTGATGATTATTCTTTCACATCACATGTTTAGTCTATGGATGCTTATCCTTCTTCACATGATGATAGTTATGACTTGATGATAGTTTATTGGCTTCTCATATTGATTGTATTGATACTTCATTGGTTTCTCCTACATTGCATGATGATATTATGAGTCTTAGTGAAAAACTTTACATGAAGGTTATGTTGGGTCTAGTGGTACATCCTTACATGTGAAATCATTTTTTCTTGCTAATTATATGCACATACATGATGGTGCATTATTGATTGGTGGGTTTAGATTATATCTAAGTGGTAGAGCTTTAGAATGGTTTGATTCATCTTGGTCGATCTATACTTCCTTTACTAGTTTAGCTAATGCTTTTATTTGGTACTTTCTAGGCCTAATTAAAACAAGGATAGTATGGACTTTGCAATGATCTATAATAGTGATTTATCTTTTGATCCTTACAGTTCTCTTACTATTCATGGGACCTATATGTATATTAGACCTACTATTCATCATAGCATACCTATTTTAAGGTTGGACATGATAGAAGAGATAAACCACTTGATATGACAAATTGTAACAACCCTCATATTCTTATCTTGTTGTTGCTTTTCCTTGATGAATTCTGATACTATTATGATGTTGACATGGTTAGTTATTATGTTGGATTACATGCTTATATGTTTATATACTGCTATCATTGCTACTTTATGATTATGGACAGGAAAGGGATGATGTTGTAACACTCATATTCTAGAGGCTTACGATGTCATGACCCTCTTCCTACTATCCATTGATGCTTCAACTATTATATGATATATATATGCAGATATTTGTGATGGGTGTCAAAGTGATGCAGGTACTGGGTATCGACTCTGCCTGGATTCACAAGCCTGAGCATACTCTTATTCCCTAATGGTGGTTACTAGAGATAGTCACAGGCCAAACGTTCCCTAGCCTAGCCCATTGTACCTTGTTAGTGTAGTGTTTCTGTGATATGTGTTTACCTTAAGGTAACATTTAGATTTCCCATGTGGTCTTATGTGTTTCACATGAGCACAGGGAGACTTCTTTTAGGTTGAGACATGAGTCTGGGAGGATAGCTTGTCTCTACTTCCAGTTTGGAGGAGTAAACGTCAACATGGAAGGAAAAACAAGAGCTGGCCATTCAGCTATAGGAACCATTTTTGATATCATTATGTCACTCATTGCTTTTTGGTTTTTCTACTCTACCTTGGAATCTAGCCATGCCTTGCAAAATAGAGCATTCCTTCATTACAAATTTAAGCAAAATTAAAGGTATTTTTCTATGTATTCCTTGAATTTCTGAGTTAGAAAGGTATGTGTGTGTGTTTAAATGTGTTGGGAGTCTTGGCTACTCTAGGTGTTGTCATGGAAGATTTAGTTTAAAAGTGGCTCTCACAGTTTGCATTTTCCAATTGTTAATTTGGGGGCAATATTTTTTTTTAAACCTAGCCCTCAAGATCCTATCATAAACTTTGAACCAAATATGAAATTCAACTAGAAACATTGAAATCTCAACTGGGTTGGAGTCAAAAACAAATTCTGGATGCTTTCATTTTTGGTCAAAATTTGTGCCAACGTAGTAAAACAAGTTTTTTAATCCAACACCTTAACAACCTATCACAAATGCAAAATAAAGGTGGATTCCATGTAGAAACGCCCATATCTCAACTGGGTCAAAGTCAGAATTTGATTGTAGGTACTTGGATATTTTGACAAATTCTGCCTAGCCGGTACCCTGTCGCCCCATATAATCTCTTTTCCTTATTTTATTTCTTGAATATTTTGAGTAATCTGTATTGTGATTGGTTGAAATCAGTTTGGAAGTTGTTTAATTTCACTCTCTTCATCTCCAATTTGGTTTTGGCTTCCCCTTTTCAGCTTGGTAAGATTTATATGTAATTTGGGGCAAAACATAGCATTTCCTTACCAACTTAAAAATCCATGTCTTAAAATTAATTTTAAAGGTGGTATTCAACTAGAAATGCCAAAATATGAATTGGGTTGTGGTCTAATTTCAGATTTGGGCACTTTTTATTTTGAGCATGTTTATGCTGCCGGAACCCTGTCACCAGCACTATTATTCATTAAGTGTTGTCATTTATATGCTTGTGTGCTATTTAGGCAGTGACAAGAAGATGAATTATTCATTAAAGTAGTGGAGTAGTTTTAATGAATTTTAATGATGAAATATGAATTGTTTTAATTATTATTAAAAGATGAAATTTGTTCTTGCTTGGCTGATTTGAATATTTAAATAGTGGGTTTTTACTTGACAAATTTAATTGAGGTTATCATGGATTGTGACCAGTTATTAAATTGTTTAAATTTAGTTTTGTATTCCTCATTTTGTTAAATGAGATGAGCTTGTGTCTAGGATAATGAGTCCTCGTGTATGGCCTTGAGCTCTTGTAAAAGCTAAGAATGTACACGAGAAAGCCTATCTGTCTGCGGGGCATCGAGTTATCCATCTATGGGGCATTGATTTAGGCATGATTGAATCTCCTCATCCTTATGAGAAGTGTACTTGATTATGTGTGGTCCCATCCCTTCAAGCATGTATGATGACACTCCATCCGATCCGCACTCTAGTGTCTAGTACCTTAGTAGTCGTGAGTAGTACCCGACATGCTATTGGATGAGCATCTCTATGTGTGACATTGGCTTTATGCATTGTGTGCCATGTCTACTCCATGATTGATGTGAGTGTTGGCCATTGTATTCCTTGCCTTTATTCTCCTATTTAGGCCTTGTGACTATCTCCGAGCATGGTGGGGTGGTCTCTTATGAGTCCACATGGTTGGGAGGCATTGCCACCACCATTGGGGACTGGTGTACAGGTTATTGGAGCACCAGTTTGAGATATTCTCTCTTGTATTTATTTTATAAGTTATTGTATCTTATCCATGGCTATGTCATTTTACGTATGTATATTCTTTTATGTAATTTGTACTCTCTTGAGAGAGATGATGTAAATTATATTAATGAGAAGAAATGAGATGTTTTATTTTGGTTTACAGTTTTCCAGTGTTGGTATCAGACCTGCTTGTTCTATGATGATCATTATGGCTCTATGTTTAAAAGTGGAAATGGGTATTAGGAACATTTGAATTTGGTGTTTAAAATGAATGTAGTTTTAACGATGTTTGCAAGGAGGGTGATTGAGTCCTCTGCTTTGGGTTGTACATTCGGCCATACTTGACCATGAATGTTGCTGATCTATCAAGTCGGAAATCGTATTATGTGTATGTTATCTATTTATGTCAAAAAAATATTCTTTCCCTCTTTTGGCTCTTAGCCTTTGGGGTTACGTGGTGGGATGTTACATCTGTTATCAGAGCCCATGTTCACACACTGGAGCTCTGACGTACTTGAGCCTTCTATGTTTCGCTATGTTTGGTGTGTGTGGTGTGATCTTGTTATATTGTTTTTATAGTCTTGATTGCTTTCATGCCTTACCATGGCATTAGTGGGTTAAGTTACAACCCCATTCTTAGAAATCGTGGAGAAAATAGCCTCCTTGGCTTTACCTTACTCAATGGGACTAGAGTGTTGACCTTGGTTGAGAGTCTCCCATGGTTAAGAGTGATCACTCTCCCATGTTATAAGATGGGGGTAGGAATGTTTTTCCTTGTGTGTTTGTGGGTTGAAGGTAACTTGGGTTGCCTAATTACTCTTGCTTGGATTAGCTCTTCTTGTGTCTTCCTTTATACTGCTAGTGAATGAAATGACCCTAATTGATCATGAATTGCTCTTGTAATTCTTTCTTGTATTATAGCTGTAAAGTATGAAAGTGTGTAGATGTTTACAGATGTGGATAGATTAGAATGAATGTTGCATGCTTTCTTGGAAGTGATGTATGGTTGCTGAAATTGGTGTGATGTGACCAAATTTTGCTTGTAACCTCTTGATGTGCTAGATTACTACATTTATCATTCTTTAGTAACAAATTGAAGTAATTAGTGTACTAATGGTGCCTTAAACTTCCCCTTAGTAGAATTTGCATGTTGTATGATGAATATTGGATGGCATGTAATGTCTTGACTTGGGATGAAATCTATCTTTCTTTGCTCTTCTTAGTTGTCAATAGTTGACAAGATGTTGGAATAATGGCATATGGATTTAATTAGAATGCTAAAATTGCAATAAGTAAAAGATTTAGTGAGATAGGAGTGAAGAAGACCTTATGCTTGTTATGGTTATGTATTGAAAGTGATTATATGTTAATTAGTGCCTCCTTGCTTAATGAGCTTGAATGAGGACAATAATTGCTTAGTGGATATGGCTTGTTGATGAAATTTGATCTCCTCAATTGCATTATGGTTTTAATGAAATCATATAGGTGAACACTTGTACTTTGATGCAAACTAAAAATAGTGAATGCTAAGGTAATAAGAACATTGCATATCTTGCTTTGAGTGAGCAATTGAATGCCATTAACATAGCTAAAGTTACTTATGCTTATATGTATGGATGTGAATGTGGAGAAATGACTAGGGTTCTGTTGGTGCCTGAATTCACTGTCAGTTAATTTAGCAATTTTCATGCAGGCACCATCCCAAAATATCCAAAAGGTTCTAAGTTTTGGCACCCCTTCAGTGTTTTTCAGCATCTGCATCTCATTTCTTGAGGAGGGGTCTTCGTCTTTTCTCCATCGGCATGCATTCGTTTTTGTGTCTTTGACATTTTGGTTTGAACTTGAACCCTTTTTCTCTAAGTTCAATGGTTCAGCGGTTCGAGGTTCATTTTTCTTCTAACAGGTCACATTATGCATTTGCCTTGCACAAATATTGCATCGTTGAATCTCTCGCTTGAACCTTTTTGTTTTGGTTCAAGGTTCAATGGTTTGAAGCTTTTTTGCCTATGGAGTATTATTTTTGATGTTTGAACCATCACGTTGAACCCTAGTGTTGAACCCTTTTGGTTCGGGGTTCAACGGTTCGAGGCTTTGTGTTTGTGTTCAGTGAATGTTCTTTTTGAAGTGCTCCGTTCAGCATTGAACTTCTCGGTTGAACCATCAGGTTGAACCAGTTCGTGGTTCAATAGTTCAACAGTTCAGCGCTTTACATTTTTAGTCTTATCAGAGTGATCAGCCTCATCGGTGAAAGATTTCTTGAGTGCTCTGATTGTTTTGGTCTGGCCGATGGATGTCCATCGGCGTGTGTTTGGCTGTCGGTGAAGCAAATTTGTGGCCCGCCGATGTAAGGAGTTTGGCCGATGGAGGAGCAATGTGTGGCTGGTGAAGATGTCATCGGCATGACCTTTGAGATTGGCAGGAAGCTTTTTGGATGCTCCGATGGTGTGTGTTACACCGACGGAAGGGGAAGAGCCAGGGTCTATCGGCATGGGTTGTATTGTCGGGTGAACAGTGAAATGGTTGGCCGATAGACTAATCTCTGGCCGGTGAAGGGAAGTGTTGTGTATGGTCTTCGGCGTGACTTGTGTTGTCGGCGAGGATGGATTGTGGTGGGCCGACAGTGGGAGGTCTCGCTGATGAAGGAGCAGAGTATAATTCGTTGGTGCATCGGTGAGAGTGTGGTCTATTGGCAGAGGGATCTTTTGCTTGGCCGACAGTATTGGTCTGCTCGAAAGGGGATTGCGGTGGATTCATCTGTGTAACTGATGAGATCGGCGAAGGTTTGGATGGTTGGCCTGATGATGCATCTCTGGCTGATGGAGAAGTGAAGGTAGCGGTCGGCGAGACCATTGAGATCGGAAGGAGAATTCTGGGGTGTGTCGATGGCTTGGGTTTTGGCGATGGGCTTTTGGAGAAGGCTTATGCGTTGAGCGCGGCAAAAGGCGCTCTACACCTATTATGCTCGTGACCATGTTTTTAAGGTATTGAAGGAGTCTCCGTGGCACCAATGTGGGACTATTCCTCCTGCACATTTGAAACTTCAATAAAGTGTATTTTGGCGGGAACTTCTGTTTGAATGCAGCGACGGTTTCCAGGTAGGCCACGAGTGGTTGAGGCCTTTAATGGCGACGGTGTAGAGGTATGGGCAATGGTACACATGATCATGTCGCCCGATTTTTGAGTGAAGACTCCCAGATGGCGGCGCAGGGCTTGAGGCTTCTCTTGTTTGTTGCTGCAATAACTTCTAAGCGCTATTCCTTTGTGGAGTCTGTATCTAGCAGATTTTTGATTTTTGACCATGTAATTAATTGCTGTGGGTACACTTTCTGGCCAATATAGGCAGACTGTGTTACCATTTTTGACATTGTTGAAAACTAGACATTTTGGCTCTGTAATAAGATACAACTGGTTTTGGTTGCTCTGTGCAGCAAAACTTGCGAGTTTATGTATCTCTTGTTGTACGTTTGTGCATGAATCCACTGATTTCATGGTCAATTTTATATGAATAATGCTATGTTTGCATGTGTTATGCTGATTCTGTCTCTAGTTTTACATGTATCTTTCTTCTGAGTCCAGACATTCAAGGAATGTCTGAGATTCTAGAACATAGAATTCCTGTGTTGAATGTTTAATCTTTTAACTTCTGCTCAAGGGGTAGATTAAACTATTTTCAGATTGAATATTAGGAAGGGTATACTGCAATAGGGATGCCATAAGTATAGACAGCTTAACACTTTGTATTGGGAGATATCTGTAAGGCAGATATCATGTATATCCCCCTAAAATCCAGTTTTAGTTGTTCATGCTGATCATTCACAGGTGTATGTCTACTGACTCCAAGCCCTGGATAGGCACCAATCTAGCTCTGTGTTGAGGTTATATACCATGTCCAGCTTTGCATCCAAAAATTAAATCAAACCATTTCATCCTTCCACCTGTTAGTTGTAGGAGTAGGATTAGGATCCCTGCATGCTCTCATACCCAACCAGACATCATGTCCAAGGATGTTGCCAACCTTGTGATTTGTTACACAAATCTTGGTCCATACATGAGAGTATTCTACCTGTTGCTGTCAAGTTAAATCCTTCTGTCATTGAGCTAGTCAAGGTTATACTTTTATCAAATAGGGACACCCCCCTTGGTGCGACAGAACTAGAAGTGAAGGGGAGGAGCTCACGCAACCTCCTGTATTCAGTTGGCTGAATCTGCCTGTGCATTAGAAGTGGCAAACCCTAATGCTGATTCAGAAGAAACACCAACAAAAATGGCGACTCCGCTGGGGATGGTGATTTAAAAATTGTTATTTTTGTCCTCCCTGGTGAAATATCTGTGTGCCCATCTGAGTCACCAACAAAAATGGTGACTCTGCTGGGGAGTCTTTCATGTGAATGATGATGCTCTGCTGGTGGTATGAACTCAGAAAAATATGTGTTGAGCTTTCAGCTGCTGTAAATTTTGTCCTCTTTGGAGAGGTGGCGACTCTGCAAAAGATCTAAATGCACATGAAAAGTTGATGTGTGTTGTGACAAAAATTTGCTGTTCAGACTTCAGCATCTGTATGAGAAAAGGTACCTTGTTCCTTCCCCTTTATATTTGATGTTTTACTACATAAGTTAGATGCCAAGGGAAACCTTAGGTCTTAGGTAGACAAAGGATGTCTAAGAGTAAGATTTTTATGAATCCAAGTATGAATTATCCCATACTCAGCGGTGAAATGTTGGATAAAAGAATAGAAGAGATAAGAAATAGGTTGATATTCTTAGAGGCTGAGCAGGCCCAGTTAAAAAACAATAACCCTGTTGTGTCTGCCAGTCAGAAAGCTAAACCTCCTGCCACCCCTTTTGATCCTTTGTATGACCAATTAGATTTGTCATGGGTTGACTATAAAGTAGAAACTATGCCTGCTAGGATATACTGTCAGATGCCCAGATTTAGTGGTCACAGTGTATGTGATTGGAATGCACATATCCAAAATTTTCATGAGTTCATGGGAAAGCATTCATTCAGAGATGAGGATATGTGGATGAGGTTTTTTGTTAGGTCCTTTGATGCAAAAGCAAAAGACTGGTATTTGAGCTTTTCAAAAGGATCCTTTGCCTGTTGGGATGAGCTTACTGACTATTTCAAGGAAGAATTTGCAAAAGAACTGGCTGATCTTGTTGCAGAATTGATGAGAATCAGAAAACAAGATGAAGAGCCATGTGTTGATTTCAGTCATAGGTTTGTAGTAGCCTTTTCACAGATCCCAGAAGTCTTCAGACTTGATATTTCAGCCTGTGTAGGCATATTCTTTGAGGCTTTTGAGGAGGGCTCTAGTGCATTACTGAGGGATTTCAAGGTGACAAGTATGCAGATGGCATACAAGTTCATAGAAAATATAGAAAAAATCAGAAATGAACACTTGTTGAAACCCCTGTCCACAGGCTTTGGTGTGAAAAATAGTTGTGAAGCTACAAATGACCAAATAATTAAAGCATCATGTACAGATAAAAATGAAAATGAAAGCATAGAGGTTGAGACTGTTGTATCTAAACATAATGCTAACAATACAGCTCAACTGGATTGTTCACCAGTTGAGGATGCCAATGAAGGAACTAATGAAGACTCCCATTGCAATGATGAGGTAGTTGGCCATGAAAGCCACAACGAGGTTGTGGACAGTAATGAGCAACTTTTGGAATGGACCTGTGGAGACAATTGTGAGTATTGTACTCAAGAAAGAGAAGGTATAAGCAAACAGAAAAACAGTCCCATGTGTGACCCATTGCCTACCTTTCAAACACATGGAGATCATGAAGAGCAGTCAGAAATTGAAATAAGTGCTAGTGCAGAGCATGATTGTTTTTCATTCGATGGCTATTTTGCTTATGACACATAGGCTGATACTCCTCCACAGAGTGAATCCATTGGTGATGAAAATGCATGCTCTACTGCCCATGAACCAATGGCATACTACGATGAAACTGATGCACCTGGGTCACCCATTTATGACACATGTGATGATGAGGATCTGTCTGAGTATGGTGAGGATCTAGACATTGTTTTTGACTTGGATTCTGTTTCTCATCCTGATGAAAGAGGAAACAACATACATCATGTAAGTGACTGTAAAAATGTGCCTGATTTGAAAAAGATGCCAGAGCCTGATCTTTTCTAGTTTGGTGCTGCTATTGGTTGTGTGCATGATGTGCACAATTATGAATTTGAAAGCTTTTCTTTTGAGAGGCCAGCATATAAAGAGATCCCTATTTTTCCTAGTTGTGTGGTGGACTTCAAGTGCTTTCAATTTTCAGTCCAGCTAGGAGATCATTTTGCAATGCATAGTGATGATAACTTGTGTTCTATGCCATTTGAGTATGCATTGCTTGATACATTCTGCATCCATTTGTTGCCTAATGCTGAGGGTTGTTTGCATAAGGGTGACAGTGACAAACTGAATCAGAAGGTTGAACATGCAAATGACTAAGGTAGCTTATGGTCAGATCATGGTAGCACTCTCAGGCTTGACCCAGTGTATGCAGATGAGAACAAGTTGTTTGACAAGGGGAAATATTGGTTTTCCTTTTCTTGGTGGCCTTAGGCCATCAAGTTTGATTGGTGATGCAGATCATGGTAACTTCATGACTCTATGTCCAATGGATAAGGCATTGGTCTGCATCCCAGAGATCTGGGGTTCTCGCTGCAGTCTTGCACCTGCACGTCCTCAATCAGAGCCACTGTTGGTGCTTGAATTCACTGTCAGTTAATTTAGCAATTTTCATGTAGGCACCATCCTGAAATATCCAAAAGGTTCTAAGTTTTGGCACCCCTTCAGTGTTTTTCAGCTTCTGCATCTCATTTCTTGAGGAGGGGTCTACGTCTTTTCTCCATCGGCATGCGTTCATTTTTGTGTCTTTGACATTTTAGTTTGAACTTGAACCCTTTTTCTCTAAGTTCAATGGTTCAGCGGTTCGAGGTTCGTTTTTCTTCTAATGGGTCGCATTATGCATTTGCCTTGCACAAATATTGCATCGTTGAACCTCCCGCTTGAACCTTTTTGTTTTGGTTCAAGGTTCAATGGTTCGAAGCTTTTTTGCCTATGGAGTATTATTTTTGATGTTTGAACCATCGCGTTGAACCCTAGTGTTGAACCCTTTTGGTTCGGGGTTCAACGGTTCGAGGCTTTGTGTTTGTGTTCGGTGAATGTTCTTTTTGAAGTGCTCCGTTCGGCATTGAACTTCTCGGTTGAACCATCGAGTTGAACTAGTTCATGGTTCAACGGTTCAACAGTTCAGTGCTTTACGTTTTTGGTCTTATCGGAGTGATCGGCCTCATCGGTGAAAGATTTCTTGAGTGCTCTGATTGTTTTGGTCTGGCCGACAGATGTCCATTGGCGTGTGTTTGGCTGTCAGCGAAGCAAATTTGTGGCCCGCCGATGTAAGGAGTTTGGCTGATGGAGGAGCAGTGTGTGGCTGGCAAAGATGTCATCGGCGTGACCTTTGAGATCGGCAGGAAGCTTTTTGGATGCTCCGATGGTGTGTGTTACACCGACAGAAGGGGAAGAGCCAGGGTCTATCGGCATGGGTTGTATTGTCGGGTGAACAGTGAAATGGTTGGCCGATAGACTAATCTCTGGCCGATGAAGGGAAGTGTTGTGTATGGTCTTCGGCGTGACTTGTGTTGTCGGCAAGGATGGATTGTGGTGGGCTGACAGTGGGAGGTCTCGCCGATGAAGGAGCAGAGTATAATTCGTCAGTGCATCAGTGAGAGTGTGGTCTATCGGTAGAGGGATCTTTTGCTTGGCTGACGGTATTGGTCTGGCTGATAGGAGATTGCGGTGGCTTCATCAGTGTAACTGATGAGATCGGTGAAGGTTTGGATGGTTGGCCCGATGATGCATCTCTGGCCGATAGGGAAGCGAAGGTAGCGGTCGGCAAGACCGTTGAGATCGGAAGGAGAATTTTGGGATGTGCCGATGGCTTGGGTTTTGGCTATGGGCTTTTGGAGAAGGCTTATGCATCGAGCGCGACAAAAGGCACTCGACACCTATTATGCTCGCGACCATGTTTTTAAGGTATTGAAGGAGTCTCCGCAGCACCAATGTGGGACTATTCTTCCTGGACATTTGAAACTTCAGTAAAGTGCATTTTGGTGGGAACTTCTGTTTGAACACAGCGACAGTTTCTAGGTAGGCTGCAGGTGGTTGAGGCCTTTAATGGCGATGGTGGAAAGGTATGGGCAATGGTACACATGATCATGTTGCCTGATTTTTGAGTGAAGACTCCCAGATGGCGGCGCAGGGCTCGAGGCTTCTCTTGTCTGTTGCTGCAATAACTTCTGAGCGCCATTCCTTTGTGGAGTCTGTATCTAGCAGATTTTTGATTTTTGACCATGTAATTAATTGCTACAGGTACACTTTCTAGCCAATATAGGCAGACTGTGTTACCATTTTTGACGTTGTTGAAAACTGGACATTTTGGCTCTGTAATAAGATCAAACTGGTTTTGGTTGCTCTATGCAGCAAAACTTGCGAGTTTATGTATCTCCTGTTGTACGTTTGTGCATGAATCCACTGATTTCATGGTCAATTTTATATGAATAATGCTATGTTTGCTTGTGTTATGCTGATTCTGTCTCTAGTTTTGCATGTATCTTTCTTCTGAGTCTAGACATTCAAGGAATGTCTGAGATTCTAGAACATAGAATTCCTGTGTTGAATGTTTAATCTTTTAACTTCTGCTCAAGGGGTAGATTAAACTATTTTTAGATTGAATATTGGGAAGGGTATACTGCAATAGGGATGCCATAAGTATAGACAGCTTAACACTCTGTATTGGGAGATATCTGTAAGGCAGATATCATGTATATCCCCCTGAAATCTAGTTTTAGTTGTTCATGCTGATCATTCACAGGTGTATGTCTACCGACTCCAAGCCCTGGATAGGCACCAATCTAGCTCTGTGTTGAGGTTATATACCATGTCCAGCTTTGCATCCAAAAATCAAATCAAACCATTTCATCCTTCCACCTGTTAGTTGTAGGAGTAGGATTAGGATCCCTGCATGCTCTCATACCCAACCAGACATCATGTCCAAGAATGTTGCCAACCTTGTGATTTGTTACACAAATCTTGGTCCATACATGAGAGTATTCTGCCTGTTGCTGTCAAGTTAAATCCTTCTGTCATTGAGCTAGTCAAGGTTATACTTTTATCAAATAGGGACACCCCCTTGGTGCAGCAGAACCAGAAGTGAAGGGGAGGAGCTCACGCAACCTTCTGTATTCAGTTGGCTGAATCTGCCTATGCATTAGAAGTGGCAAACCCTAATGCTGATTTAGAAGAAAAACCAACAGGTTCCTCAACCAAACTTATTTAATTGTGTTGCTAGTTCTCATTTTCTTGTGAATGAATGGTATTATTATGACTTGTGATATGATGTCGCATTATGTGTTATTATGAGATGAGAGTGTAATGGGTGTAAAATGAGATGTATATCATTATGTGAATATAGAAGTGAATGTAATGGTGATTGTGAAGATGTTACTTATGTTCACGCACTATTGTGTTATGTTGAAAGCATAGCAAGTGAATCTATGATGTTATGGGTAAATGAGTTGCCCTTGTGAAAAGAGAAAATTGGTATGGATGTTGAGAGTAATTATTATTGGGTAAAGTTGTATATTCTACATCATGTTGCATAGTCAAATGTGGGCTATGATATTTCCTAGGTAAGAAAAAATGTGATTGTACTCCCCGTGATGTCAACATCCAATAATATGCTCTTGCTGAGTGTTGAGAATACCCAGTGCTTGAGAGGTGTACCCATGGGATGGTGATACTATATACCCATCCATGGAGGGTATGTTTGGATTATGTGCATGGGAGAAAATCATACCATCTATGTGTTTTCTTGTTGTCACCCTATTGACTTCCAACCCGAGGGTTATTGATAAGTCAATATGTGGAGGGGTCATAGCAGCAACAAAGTTCCTTGGGAGGGAATTGCATGACGTATGTATAATGGTGGCATAAAATAATGACAATCATTTCAACCTTTCGAGAAAGTACTTACTACTTCCCCTTATTAATGGACTAGACACTTGGTTCATACAGTGTTAGCCTAATCTTCACAGTCTTTCAGGATGACATTAGTTTATGATATGAGTACCAGAGACAGCTATGATCTTACCCTAAGTTAATTTGTATATGAACCGCAACATGCATGGATGGATGTTATCCCATGCTAAGAGGTATTTTGTATTGCTCATGTTTTGACATGATGCCAGACCCCACTGATGTTCTGACATCATGCTAGTGATGATGCTATGTCAATGTTGGTAGCGAGCCGAGCTCGAGAACATAATGCCATGTACATAGTTATGTGAAGGCATAGTATATATATTGTGTTCCTACTTGTGCAGGGAGGAGTGGTTTCTCGCACAGAGTAGAGGGTTCACTCAAGATTGCCTCAATTCTGATCGGGTGGCATGCGAGTGGAATCTAGCCATGTGCACCTCTAGCTCAGTGTGTAGCCACATGTGTTTTCTCTATGGGAACGCACTATGTGGGATGTTCTTATGAGTAGGGCATTGCCATGCGGTATACGGGCATTGTGTGCTTTCTTTGCTTGGCGTATACCATGCGCGATCACCACATGAGGTATGTGACCTTGGAGTTCTAGCACAATACCTTTCCATGTGGAGATTGCGTGAGTTGGATGCAACCACATGAAGGACTGTGGAGACAGTCATGCTTTTTTTCCTCCTTCCTCATGTGGTGACTAGCGATACTCATGTAGTGTTGCAATGTGTATATTTCAAAGATTGTGAATCTTCCTTTTTGTTATTGGCAACTTTTACTTTTCATGTGTGGACCGACACTTTGGTTTATCTTTCTTGTATTTGTTTAGCTACAAATGATTTTCTTGGCATGTAACTCTTGTGGTTACATTTGATTTAATGTTGAAAATTATACACATTTTTCTTACTTTATTGTTGGAATTGAGATTTACTTTTCCTTATTTATATTTTTGGTGGCTAAACTCATTGACTTTTCTATTTTTGAATGATGGTCTTGTGTTATGATGTGATTCTTGATTAGGTATGGTGAGATCCACCCGTTTGAGTGTATATGAGGAAGCAGATGTAGGGAAACCCTTAAGGATGGGGGTATGTGTGAGATGTTCTAAGCTCTAATTCACTACCTTCCTATTGTTTAACTATCTCTTGGAGGCTAAAACCCTTACACAAACAAGAGATATGTCATTGTGGCTTGTATGGAAGGGCTCACTAGGTGGGTCAATACCATCAAGACACATGAATATGGATATTGGACAAGAAGAGGTTGAAATTATGTATATGTGTGTTTGCGTGCTCCATTTTAGAGATGACTGCATATAAAAGTTAGAAAATTGAAAATTTTATGTCTTGAAAGTGCAATTTCTTGCAAATTATGAGAAAATGACGTGACTTATGCTTGCATAAATGTGAAAAATTGGTGGTTGTGAGCATCTAATCAGCTATTTTAGACAATGATTCTTTGAGAAAATTATACGTTATGACATCATTCTTTATTTTGATTGGAGAAAATTGTTTTATGCTAATGTATAATTTATATGAAATTGAGTGCCTTGCCTCTTCTTTACTTGGGTTCTAGGTCATATTGCACGTAACTGTGTATATCGAAATGAATGTGACACTGAATTTTATATTTATATTGAATTTCATGGACTAATGTGTGCTATGGCTGCATCTTAGCGTATTACAGGCTTCCAAGAGTAAGCCTAGTCTTAGGGGGTAGGATGTAACAACCCCCATTTTTGTATTCTATTGTTGCTTTTCCTTGATGAATTCTGATATTATTATGATGTTGACATGATTACTTATTATGTTGGATTACATTCTTATATGTTTATATACTACTATCATTGCTATTTTATGATTATGGAAAAAAAAGTGATGATGTCGTAACACTCGTATTAGAGAGGCTTATGATGTCATGACCCTCTTCCTGATGTCCATTGATGCTTCAACTATTATATGATATATATATGCAAATATTTGTGATGGGTTTCAGAGTGATGTAGGTACTGGGTATCGACTCTGTTTGGATTCACAAGCCTGAGCGTACTCTTATTCCCTGATGGTGGTTACTAGAGATAGTCACATGCCAAATGTTCCCTAGCCTAGCCCACTGTACCCTATTAGTGCAGTGTTTCTGTGATATGTGTTTACCTTTCAGTTACCTTACGGTAATGTCTGGATTGCCCATTTGGTCTTATGTGGTTTTCCAGTATTGGTTGTTGAGGTATTCTATTATGGGATGTTGGTATTTTATTATGGTTTTAGATTAATTTATTATGTGGTTTATTTTGGTATGTCATATCGATGATTTAAATGATGATATTTGTGTGGTTCTGTGAATGGGGTCTTATATGATTTTAAATAAAGAAATTCGAGAACCCTATTAAGTTAATTAGATTATTGGCATTTTAAGTATTTGTGCTAATTGGTTTTACGCTAGTGATTTTCATAAATCATTTCTGTGAGATTTGATAATTCTCTATTTTAATTTAAAGTTCCATTTTTAATTTGAGTTTCGATAGTTTCTTCACTAAGAAACTAGGTTGCAACTTTGTAAGGAAACATTAGGGTTTTGGAAAGAGGGGTAGCCTTTAATAAAGAAGAAAAAATGAGATTCCAAAACCTAACCCTAACCACTGGTCTTAGTGGTGAGACATTACCTGGTGAAGGGATGGTCATTCAGGTAGGTAGCTTGGTGTTTGGTTGGCCGCCAAAGAAAATGGCGTTCAGTTATGCTTGCAAGGAGGGCATCCTTCCTACTTTCCTGCACAACCCTTCAAAGATGCCATGACCTAGAGAAATCGAGGCCTGCTGATAAGGAATTGCTCCTCACCTAGCCGTGTGGAAGAGGAGTCACACCTCTTTAGAGTCCACATGAGCATAGAGAGATTGCTTTTAGGTTGAGACGTGAGTCTAGGAGGAGAGCTTGTCTCTACTTCTAGTTTGGAGGAGTAAATGCTAGCATGGAAGGAAAAACAAGAGCTAGCCGCTCAGCTGTAGAAACCATTTTTGATATCATTATGTCACTCATTACTTTATGGTTTTGCTTCTCTACCTTGTAATCTATCCATGCCTTGCAAAATAGAGCATTCCTTCATTTCAAATTTGGGCAGAATTAAAGGTATTTTTCTATGTATTCCTTGAATTTCTGAGTTAGAAATGTATGTGTGTGTTTAAATGTGTTGGGAGTCTTGGATGCTCTGAGTATTGTCATGGCAGATTTAGTTTTAAAGTGGCTCTCACAATTTGCATTTTCCAATTGTTAATTTGGGGGTAGGAAAATGTTTTTAAACCCAACCCTCAAGATCCTATCATAAACTTGAAATAAAATATACAATTCAACACAAAACATTGAAATCTCAACTGGGTTGGAGTCAAAAACAAATTCTGGACACTTTCATTTTTGGTCAAAATTTGTGCTTATCTAGTAAAACATATTTTTTGATCCAACACCTTAACCACCTATCACAAACACAAACTAAATGTGGATTACATGTAGAAACACCCATATCTCAACTGGGTTGAAGTTAGAATTCAATTCTGGGTAATTTGATTTCTTGGCAAATTCTACCCAGCGGATACCCTATCACCCCATATAATCTCGTTCCCTTATTTTATTTCTTGAATCTCTTGAGAAATATGTATTTCTAGTGGTTGAAATCAGTTTGGAAGTTATTTAATTGCACTCTCTTCATCTGCAATTTAGTTTTGGTTTCCTCTTTTTAGCCTGGTAAGATCTACATGTAATTTGGGGCAAAACAGAGCATTTCCTTACTAGCTTGAAAACCCATGTCATAAACTTAATTTTAAAGGTGGTATTCAACTAGAAATGCCAAAATATGAACTAGGTTTTGGTTCAATTTCAGATTTGGTTATGATGGGGATAAATCATAAAAACACACAACAACAGAAATAGAACAAAAAAATAGAATATTTCTTTATTAATCTGGGCAACTCATTACATTATAGAAGCTCAATTACAATCAGATGAATCAATCCTCCACAGGCTACAACACACTATAGCTACACATCACCAGGCTCTGGAATCTTCTGCCTTATGTAACCCCAAATTAGCTAGAGTTTCTATTTTCCCGCTTATTCTTGACCCCACACTTGCCCCCTTAACTCTACTACCACCTAGGGTTCCCAAAATAGTCATAAATAGCACTTTTTGTCACCTCTAGCTAAATTTTAAAATTTGCAACTCCATCCAAAAGTAGGCCATCTTCTTGGAAGCATAACTTTTGACCCGGGTGTCCGATTGATGAACCGTTTTAGGCGTCGGAAAGCTCACGATGTGAACTATCATGCCATAAATCTATAAATAGATTTTTATCAATTTTTTAGGATGTTATGGGATGTTTTAGTGCCTCATATCTCCTTTCAAAAATTTTCAAGGGCTTTTCAAAAAACAAAAACTTTAATATCTTTCAGCTCACAAATGATCTTTGCCTGATTCCTTCGCTAAAGGTCTTATATTTCCATTATGTAATTTTCAGTAAGTTTTTGTTTCAATCTGTGCCCAAACGCAAACTTTCCTAAAATGGTAGTTAAACTTTGCAAAATAGGTAGGTTGCTATTTTCAGCAGTTTAGGAAAAACTAAAAGTCCTACATCATTATTCTAGATATTATGGAACCAAAAACACTAATTATGGAAAGAAATGAAAACATCTGCAATAATTTTGAATTAACTTATTTTTGGGTGATGCAAGATTGCCCTTACACCATTGGATGCTCCTGCATCAAACACCCAGGGTAATTTGAGAAGTGACCCTGTCACGTCTCAGATGTTTGTGTGAGGAGAACCCAAACGGTCAACCTCTACCTTAGAAAAATAAGAAGAATCTTCAACAGGCCTTCCTTTCCATTTTACCAGATATTCTTCATATTTCCTATTCTGAATACTTCCCACACGGCTATCCAAGATCTCTTCTATCTCCTCCGTTGAAGTAGATACTGGAACACTCCACTATTCTTCTATTGTTCCATCCTCTATGCCACCCTCATGATATTCTGTTAGATCAACAATGTTGAACACAAAAGGAAATATTAATCCCACTCAACAGCTCTACCTCATATGTATTTCTTGAATTATGCTTTTTTAAGATTTTACACGGTCCAAATTTCTTCATTTTCAACTTATTGTATGTTCCAATTGGAAATCTTTCTTTTCTCAAGTGATCCATGACTTCATCTCCTACTTAGAACTCCTTATATCTCCTCTTCTAATCTGCCTTAGCCTTGTACTAAATATTTATCTTATTAATGTGCTTTCTTACCTCTTCATGTAAAATTTTCATATGTTCTGCGAAGTCTTTAGCCTCGGCACTTGTATTTTCTCCTTTGTCTAGATTCCTTAACTCTGAAGGATTTCTTAGACTATTCCCATATACAATCTAGAATGGTAATTTACTAGTACTCCTATTGATAGAATTGTTGTAAGCAAATTCTACCTGTGGTAAAATCAAATCCCATCCCTTGGGCTTCTCTCCAACCAAGCATCATAGCAAGTTACCCAAAATCCTATTCACCACTTTAGTCTGTCCATTAGTTTGTGGATGGTGTGCAAAACTAAACTTCAAATCTATCTTCAACTTTTTCTAGAATGTCCTCCAGAAATAACCAACAAACTTGGTATCTCGATATGAAACTATGCTCTTTGGTAGACCGTGTAATCTCACCACCTCCTTGAAAAATAACTTAGTAATATGAATGACATAATTAGTCTTCTTGGAAGGAATAAAATGTTGTATCTTTGAGAATCTATCCACCACCACAAAAATGGAATCATACCCTCTTTGTGTCCTTGGTAAACCAAGAACAAAATCCATACTAATATCATCCCATGGCTTCTTAGGTATAGGTAATGGCTGATATAGTCCTGTATTTTGACTTGTTCCTTTTTCCATCTGACACACTCTGCAACTCTACACAAATTTTCTCACATCTTACTACAATTGTGGCCAATAATAATTTTCACCAACAATAGAAATGGTCTTATCTCAACCAAAGTGTCCAGCCAATCCCCCACTATGCTTCTCCTTAATGAGGTTGTCTCTCTTGGAAGTCCTTCGAATGCACAACTGGCTTCCTTTAAACAACATGCCATCTTGGATAATGAAATCTAACCATTTTGTCCTATCCAAAGTAACAGGTTCCAAACAAGCTTTCCAAGTCTCTACAAAATATGGATCTTCTAAATATAAACTCTTGAGCTCATCAAACCCAACAACCTCTATCTTTATTTCTGTCAACAAATTCTGCGTTTTGCTCAAGGCATTTGCAAGTCTGTTGGACTTTCCACTCTTATGCTTCAAAATAAAGATATAACTCTACAAAAACTAAACCCATTTTAAGTGTCTTTGATTCAACTTTCCTTGGCTATTAAGATACTATAAAGCCTGATGATCAGTATATAAAACAAACTCTTTTAGCAACAAATAATGTCTCCATTTCTTCAAAGCCTAAACTATAGCGTAAAATTTCTGATCATAAACAAAATACTTTTTCTTGGCATCATTAAGCTTCTCACTAAAATAGGTAATGGGCTTACCTTCTTGACTCAAAATAGCTCCTATAGCACTACCACTAGCATCATAATCTACTTGAAATACCTTATTGAAATTTGGAAGTGCCAAAATAGGTTGCTCTGTACCTTTCTATTTCAATGTATCAAAGCTTTTGTCTTCTCCTTTAGTCCATCTAAACTTGTTTCTATCCCCTCTCATTGTCTCTGTTAGGGGTGCACAAATACTATTAAAATTACTGATAAACTTTGTGTAGAAACTTGCCAAACCATGAAAAGATTGTACCTTTGTGGCACTCTTTGGTGTAGGCCATTCAAGGATAGCTCTCACCTTCTCTGGGTCCATCTTAAGACCTTCCTCCAAGACAACAAATCCTAGGTATACCAACTCCTTCTTTGCAAAGCTACATTTCTTCAGATTAATCAGCAACTTCTCTTCCCTCAGCTTCTCTAAAGCTTTTCTGATATGCATCAGATGCTCATCCCAAGTCTTACTAAAAATTAAAATATCATTTAAATAAACAATAACAAAACTTTCCAAAAATTCTTTCAATACCTCATTCATGAGCTGCATGAATGTGCTCGGTTTATTAGTTAGCCCAAATGGCATGACTAACCACTCATACAAACCTTTTTTGGTTTTGAAAGTTGTCTTCCCCTCATCCCCTTCTCTGATATGGATCTAGTGATACCCACTCTTCAGGTCAATCTTCGTGAAGTACTTGGCTCCACTCAAACACTCCATTATGTCATCCATTCTGGGCAATAGAAATCTATACTTGATCGTGTTCTTATTGATGGCACGAGAGTCTGTACACATTCTCCATTCTCTATCTTTCTTTGGTGCTAGTACTACAGGTATCACATAGGCAAATTGGCTCCTAGTATCAAATCCATTTGATGACTTATCTTCCTCACTAGTGGTAAACCTTCTAGTACATTCTCAGAGACAATGTCCTAAAATTCTTCCAACATAACTGAAACTTCTGCTAGTACATCTTCACAATTCTCTTGACTAATCTTAGGAATCAATACAAATAAATGACACTCATGCTTCATACCCTCCAAAAATTATCTACCATCTACCAAGCAAATTCTGGCAGTACTACATACCTTTTCTTCCACCTCCTTCAAGGGGCTTCAACTTATGACAAACTGCATCCTTTGTTAGGGAATATGTGTTTGCATGAACATCATAGACAATGCTCCTATCATATTTCCACAGCCTCCCCAACAGCATATGACATGCATCCATCGGTATGATATCGCACAACACCTCATAATGGTAGTCCCCAATCTTGAACTTCACTAAACATTGCTCATTGACCAAAACTTTGTGGTCCTTCTGCAACCATGCAATCCGATATAGATGTGGATGCTTTCTTCTTGTCAACTTCAACTTGTCAACCATCTCCTCTAAAACAAGATTGTCAGTGCTTCCATTGTCAATAATAATATCACAACACTTACCTTTACATTTGCACCTTGTGCGAAATAAACTCTTCCTCTGATTGGTTTGTTTCTCCTCATTTAGTAAAGTTCTTCTGACAACTAGGGTTTCTCCCCTTTCAGTATCTTCAGAATGGTCAGATTGCGCATCTTCATCTACATGTGCAACTCATGCATTACCTTTAGGTCTTCTATTTGTCTTTCCTTGATGTTGTGGACACTTGTATGTTCGATGTCCTTCTTCTCTACATTCGAAACAGGTTCCTCTGAAACCTCCTCTTCCAGGTTCTTGCCTAGGTCTGCCTCTGCCTCTTCGTCTTTGCTCACCATTGTTCTGGTCACGAGGGCGGTAGACATTATCCCCTCTCTGATTTCAACTGGTTCCAGCTCATTCACTTTTCTTTTGATCTTTATTACGACCTCCACAGGGTCTTCCACCAGTCCTTCTACCTTGACTTCTTCCCCTTTGCTTGCTATTGAATCTTTTATTTCGCTTCTCTTCCACCTTTAGGAAAAATTGGTATGCATCTTCTATGGTGGGCATTTTGACCAAGCTCAGCTCCTCTTGAATACTTGGCCTCAACTCATTAATGTAACAGGCTACCTTGTCCTTGTTGGCCTCTACATGGCCTTTCCTAATAGTAATCTTATAAAACTCTTTTGTATACTCCTTAACAGACTTTTTACCTTGGTTTAGTCCTTGTAGCTTCTTCAACAACTCCATCTCATAGTCCACAGGAATGACTAACTTCTTCAGTTCCTCCACCATCTGATCCCATCTAGTGATCTTTCCTTTTACCCTTCTGTTCCTCTCTAACTGGACCTCCTTCCACCAAATATTTGCATGGCCCTTCAACTTTGTTTTAGCAAACTTGACTCAATCTGGGTCCTCCACATCTTCATACTTAAAATATTCCTCCATGTAATTGATCCAATCAATAAGCTGTTCTAGATTCAAATCTCTAGAATATGTAGAAACTTTGATCCTGGGCCTCTTTCCAATCTTAGAAATGACCCTTAATAACCTAACTTCTGCAGGATCTTCTGCAACTTCTTGTTTCTCCTTAGATAGCTCTTCTTCAGCTTCATCTTTGCTTTCTTCTTTTGTTCTCAGCTCAAACCCTCTTTGTAGCTCCTCTTGCAATGCATTGATTTGCCTTTGCAAGGCTCTAAAACCCTCTTCCATCAAAGCATTCCTCCCAATACGATTTCTTCATGGAGGCATCTTGATCTCCGTAGCAAACCCACAACCTCAGGTTCTAGTGCAAACTATCTCATAGTCAACGATCTGTCTACACACTCAGGAACCCTTGCTCTGATACCACTTGATGAAGGGGGTAAATCATAAAACACACAACAACAGAAATAGAATATAGAAAATAGATTATTTCTTTATTAATATGGGAAACTCATTACATTATAGAAGCTTAATTAGAATCAAAGGAATCAATCCTCCACAGGTTGCAACACACTACAGCTACACATCACCAGGCTCTGGAATCTTCTACCTTTTGTAACTCAAAATTAGCTAGGATTTCTATTTTACCACCTATTTGTGACTTCACACTTGCCCCCTTAACTCTACTACCACATAGGGTTCCAACAATAGTCATAAATAACACTTTTTGGTGGCCTCTATCTAAATTTCAAAATTTGCAACTCCCTCCAAAAGTAGGTTAACTTTGTGGAAGCATAACTTTTGACCTGGGTGTTTGATTGACAAACCGTTTTGAGTGTCAGAAAGCTCATGATGTGAACTATAACATCAACTTTTGGGGATGTTATGGGATGTTTTAGTGTCTCATATCTCGTTTTAGAAATTTTTAGGGGCTCTTCAGAAAATAAAAATTTTAATATCTTTTAGCTCACAAATAATATTTTCTTGATTCCTTCGCCAAAGGTCTTATATTTCCGTTATGTAACTTTCTGTAAGTTTCTGATTCAATCCATGCCCAAATGTAAACTTTCCTAAAATGGTAGTTAAACTTTCCAAAATAGGAAGGTTGCTATGTTTAGTAGTTTTAGAAAAACTAAAAGTCCTACATCATTATTCTGGATATTATAGAACCAAAAACACTAATTATGGAAAGAAATGAAAACATCTGCAATGATTTTGAATTAGCTTGTTTTTGGGTGATGCAAGATTGCCCTTACACCACTAGATGCTCCTGCATCAGACACCCAGGGTAATGTGAGAAGTGACCCTGTAACGTCTCAAATGTTTCTGTGAGGAAAACCCAAACAGTCAACCTCTACCTTAGACAACCAAGAAGAATCTTCAATAGGCCTTCCTTTCTATTTTACCAGATATTCTTCATATTGCCTATTCTAAGTGCTTCTTCCCACATGGCTATCCAAGATCTCTTCTATCTCCTCCATTGAAGTAGATACTGGAACACTCCACTATTCTTCTATTGTTCCATCCTCTATGCCACCCTCATGATATTCTGTTAGATCAACAATGTTGAACATAGGGGAAATATTAATCCTACTCAACAGCTCTACCTCATATGCATTTCCTGAATCATGCTTCTTCAGAATTCTACACGGTCCAAATTTCTTCATTTTCAACTTCTTGTATGTTCCAATTGCCCGAACCTTTCTTTTCTCAAGTGAACCATAACTTCATCTCCTACCTGGAACTCCTTATATATCCTCTTCTGATCTACCTTAGCCTTGAACTAAATATTCATCTTATTAATGTGCTTTCTCACCTCTTCATGCAAATTCTTCATATGTTCTACAAAGTCTTCAGGCTCGGCACTTGTCTTTTACCCTTTGCCCAGATTCCTTAACCTTGAAGTATTTCTTGGACTATTCTCATAGACAATCTAGAATGGTGATTTATC
The DNA here is from genome assembly GCA_027924645.1 of Cunninghamia lanceolata. Classification (NCBI taxonomy): domain Eukaryota; kingdom Viridiplantae; phylum Streptophyta; class Pinopsida; order Cupressales; family Cupressaceae; genus Cunninghamia; species Cunninghamia lanceolata. The sequence continues at coordinate 30,593,329 of BSBN01001583.1, read as the reverse complement.
AGTACTCCTATTGATAGAATTATTGTAAGCAAATTCTACTTGTGGTAAAATCAAATCCCATCCCTTGGGCTTATCTCCTAAAAATAATCATAGCAGGTTACCCAAACTCCTATTCACCACTTCGGTCCATCCATCAGTCTGTGGATGGCGTGCAGAACTGAACTTCAAATCTATCTTCAACTTCTTCCACAATGTCCTCCAAAAATAATCAACAAACTTGGTATCTCAATCTAAAACTATACTCTTTGGTAGACTATGTAATCTCACTACCTCCCTGACAAATAAATCAGCAATATGAACGGTATTATTAGTCTTCTTGCAAGGAATAAAATGTGCCATCTTTGAGAATCTATCCACCACCACAAAAATGGTATCATGCCTTCTCTATGTCCTTTAAAACCAAGAGAAAAATCCATACTAATATCATCCCATGGCTTCTCAGGTACAGGTAATGGCTGATATAGTCCTATATTCTAACTTATTCCTTTTTCCATCTGACACACTTTGCAACTCTGCACAAATTTTCTCACATCTTGCTGCAATTTTGGCCAATAATAATTCTCACCAATAATAGAAATAGTCTTATCTCGACCAAAATGTCCAGCCAATCCCCCACTATGCTTCTCCTTAATTAGGTTCTCTCTCATGGAACTCCTTGGAATGCATAATTGGCTTCCTTTAAACAACATGCTATCTTGGATAATGAAATCCAACTATTTTGTCCTGTCCAAAGTAATAGGTTCCAAAAAAGCTTTCCAAGCCTCTACAAAATCTAGATCTTTTAGATACAAAATCTTGAGCTCATCAAACCCAACAACCTCTATCTTCATTTCTGTCAACAAATTTTGTCTTCTACTCAAGGCATCTGCAACTCTTTTGGACTTCCCACTCCTGTGCTTCAAAACAAAGGTATAACTATGCAAAAACTCAACCCATTTTAAGTGCCTTTGATTCAACTTTCCTTGGCTATTAAGATACTGTAAAGCTTGATGATCAGTAAATAAAACCAACTCTTTTGGCAACAAATAATTTCTCCATTTCTTCAAAGCCTAAACTATAGTATAAAATTCCTGATCATAAAAAGAATATTTTTTCTTTGCATCATTAAGCATCTTACTAAAATAGGTAATGGGCTTACCTTCTTGACTCAAAACAGATCCTAGAGCACTACCACTAGCATCACAGTCTACCTGAAATACTTTATTGAAATCTGGAAGTGCTAAAATAGGTTGCTCTGTAACTTTCTACTTCAATGTATCAAAGCTTTTGTCTGGTCCTTTAGTCCATCTAAACTATTTTCTATCCCCTCTCATTGTCTCCATTAGGGTTGCACAAATACTACTAAAATTCTTGATAAACTTTGTGTAGAAACTTGCCAAACTATGAAAAGATCGTACCTCTGTGGTACTCTTTGGTGTAGGCCATTCAAGGATAACTCTCACTTTCTCTGGGTCCATCTTAAGACCTTCCTCTAAGACAACAAATACCAAGTATACCAACTCCTTCTTTGCAAAACTACATTTCTTCAAAGTAATCAGCAACTTCTCCTCCCTTAGCTTCTCTAAAACTCTTTTGATCTGCATCAAATGCTCATCCCAAGTCTTACTAAAAATTAAAATATCATCTAAATAAACAATAACAAAACATCCTAAAAATTATTTCAATACCTCATTCATGAGCTGCATGAATGTGCTTGGTGCATTGGTTAGCCCAAATGGCATGACTAACCACTCATACAAACCTTCTTTGGTTTTGAAGGATATCTTACACTCATCCCCTTCTCTGATATGGATTTGGTGATACCCACTCTTCAGGTCAATCTTCGTGAAGTACTTGGCTCCACTCAAATAGTCCATTATGTCATCTATTCTAGGAAATAGAAATTTGTACTTGATCACGATCTTATTGATGGCTTGAGAGTCTGTACACATTCTCCACTCTCCATCTTTCTTTGGTGCTAGTACCGTAGGTACCACATAGGGACTTAGGCTCTCTCTTATCAATCCATTCCTCAACAACTCCTGAACTTGTCTGTTCAACTCTTCACTCTCAGCTGGAGTCATTCTATGGGCTACCTTATTCGAGAAACTGACTCGTGATATCAAATATATTTGATGACTTATCTTCCTCATTGGTGGTAAACCTTATGGTATATTCTCAGAGACAACGTCTTGAAATTCTTCCAACTTAACTGAAACTTTTGCTAGTACATCTTTATTTTTCTCTTGACTAATCTTAGGAATCAATGCAAAGCAATGATGCTCATGCTTCATACCCTCCAAAAATTTTCTACCATCTACCAAGAAAATTTTGGCAGTACTACATACCTTTTCTTCCATCTCCTTCAAGGGCTTCAATTTATGACAAACTCTATCCTTTGTTAAGGAATATGTGTTTTCATGACCATCATGGACATCACTCCTATCATACTGCCATGGCCTCCCCAACAATATATGACATGCATCCATTGGTATGATATCACACAACACCTCATCATGGTAGTCCCCAATCTTTAATGTCACTAAACACTGCTCCCAAAGCTCTTTGTTCCTTCTACAACCATGCAATTCGATATGGATGTGGATGCTTTCTTCTTGTCAACTTCAACTTGTTAACCATCTCCTCTTAAACAAGATTGTTAGTGCTTCCATTGTCAATAATAATATCACAACACTTACCTTCACATTTGTACCTTGTGTAGAATAAACTCTTCCTCTGATTGGGTTATTTCTCCTCATTCAACAAAGTTCTTCTGACAACTAGGGTTTCTCTCCTTTTTGCATCTTCAGAATGCTCAGATTACGCATCTTTATCTACATGTGTAACTTGTACATTACCTTCAGGTCTTCTATTTGTCCTTCCTTGATGTTGTGGACACTCGTATGCTTGATGTCCTTCTTCTCCACATTGGAACTGGGTTCCTTTGAAACCTCCTCTTCCAAGTCCTTGCCTAGGTCTGCCTTTGCCTCTTCCTCTTTGCTCACCATTGTTCTGGTCATGAGGATGGTAGGCATTATTCCCTCTCTAATTTCGACTGGTGTCAGCTTCTTCACTTTTCTTTTGATCTTCATTATGGCCTCCATAGGGTCTTCCACCAGTCCTTCTACCTTGACCTCTTCCCCTTTGCTTGCTATCAAATCTTTTATTTAGCTTCTCTTCCAACTTTAGTGAAAATTGGTAAGCATCTTCTATGGTTGTCATTTTGACTAGGCTCAGCTCCTCTTGAAAACTTGGCCTCAACCCATTAATGTAACAGGTTACCTTCTCCTTGTTGGCCTCTGCATGGCCTATCCTAATAGTAATCTTGTAAAACTCTTCTATATACTCCTTAACAGACTTGTTACCTTGCTTCAGTCCTTGCATCTTCTTCAACAACTCCATCTCATAGTCCACAGAAATGAACTGCTTCTTCAGTTTCTCTACCATCTGATCGTATCTGGCGATCTTTCCCTTTCCCCTTCTATTCCTCTCTAACTGGACCTCCTTCCACCAAATATTTGCATGGCCCTTCAACTTTATTTTTGCAAACTTGACCCAATCTGGGTCCTTCACATCGTCATACTCAAAATATTCCTCCATGTCATTGATCCAATCAATAAGATGTTCTAGATTCAAATCTCCAGAATATGTAGAAACTTTGATCCTGGCCTCTTTCCAATCTTAAAAATGGCCCTTAACAACCTAGCTTTTGCAGTATCTCCTATAGCTTCTTATTCCTCCTTAGATAGCTCTTCTTTAGCTTCATCTTCACTTTCTTCTCTTGTTCTCAGCTCAAACCCTCTTCGTAGCTCCTCTTGCAATGCATCGATTTGCATTTGCAGGGCTCTAAAACCCTCCTCCGTCAAAGCATTCCTCCTAATACAATTTTATCATGGAGGCATCTTGATCTCCTTAGTAAACCTACAACTTCATGTCCTGGTGCAAACTGCCTCATGGTCAGCGATCTGTCTACACACTCAAGAACCCTTGCTTTGATACCACTTGATGAAGCGAGTAAATCATAAAACACATAACAACAAAAATAGAGCATAGAAAATAGAATATTTCTTTATTAATCTGGACAACTCATTACATTACAGAAGCTTAATTACAATCAGAGTAATCAATCCTCCGCAGGCTGCAACACACTACAACTACACATCACTAGGATCTGGAATCTTCTGCCTTCTGTAACCCCAAATTAGCTAGGGTTTCTGTTTTCCTACCTATTTTTGACTCCACACTTGCCCCCTTAACTCTACTACCACCAAGGGTTCCCAAAATAGTCATAAATAGTACTTTTTTGGTGGCCTCCAGCTAAATTTGAAAATTTGCAACTCCCTCCATAAGTAGGTCAACTTCCGGGAAGCATAAAGTTTGACCTAGGTGTTCGATTGATGAACCATTTTAAGCATCAGAAAGCTCATAATGTGAACTATCACACCAAAAATCCATGAATAGATTTCATTCAACTTTTCAGGATGTTATGGGATGTTTTAGTGCCTCATATCGCATTTCAAAAAATTTCAGGGGCTTTTTAGAAAACAAAAACTTTATATCTTTAAGCTCACAAATCATCTTTGCCTGATTCCTTGGCCAAAGGTCTTATATTTCCATTATGTAACTTTCTATAAGTTTTCACTTCAATCCATGTCCAAATGCAAACTTTCCTAAAATGGCAGTTAAACTTTCTAAAACAGGTAGGTTGCTATTTTTAGTAGTTTTTGAAAAATTGAAAGTTCTACATCATTATTCTAGATATTATGAAACTAAAAACACTAATTATGGAAAGAAATGAAAACATCTACAATGATTTTGAATAAAGTTATTTTTTGGTGATGTAAGATTGCCCTTACACCACTAGATGCTCCTGCATTAGACACCCAGGGTAATTTGAGAAGTGACCCTATCACGTCTCAGATGTTTGTGTGAGTAAAACCCAAACGGTCAACCTCTATGTTAGAAAACTAAGAAGAATCTTCAATATTCCTTCCTTTCCATTTTACTAGATATTCTTCATATTGTCTATTCTGAGTACTTCCCACACGGCTATCCAAGATCTCTTCTATCTCCTCCATTGAAGTAGATGCCAGAACACTCCATTGTTCTTCTACTGTTCCATCCTCTGTGCCACCATCATGATATTCTGTTAGATTAGCAATGTTGAACATAGGAAAAATATTAATCCCACTCGGCAGCTCTACCTCATATGCATTTCCTAAATCATGCTTCTTTAGGATTTTACACGGTCCAAATTTCTTCATTTTCAACCTATTGTATGTTCCAATTGGAAAACTTTTTTTTCTCAAGTGAACCATGACTTCATCTCATACTTGGAACTCTTTATATCTCCTCTTTTGATCTACCATAGCCTTGTACTAAATATTCATCTTATTAATGTGCTTTCTCACCTCTTCATGCAAATTCTTCATATGTTCTACAAAGTCTTCAACCTCGGCACTTGTCTTTTCTCCTTTGTCCAGATTCCTTAACTCTAAAACACTTCTTGGACTATTCTAGAATGGTGATTTACCAGTACTCCTATTGACAGAATTGTTGTAACCAAATTCTGCTTGCAGTAAAATTAAATCCCATCCCTTGGGCTTATCTCCTACCAAGCATCGTAGAAGGTTACCCAAACTCCTATTCACCACTTCAGTCTGTCCATCAGTCTTTGGATGGTGTACAGAACTAAACTTCAAATCTATCTTCATCTTATTCCACAATGTCCTCCAGAAATAACCAACAAACTTGTATCTCGATCTAAAACTATGCTCTTTGGTAGACTGTGTAATCTCACCACCTCCCTAAAAAATAACTCAGTAATATGAACGACATCATTAGTCTTCTTGCAAGGAATAAAATGTGACATCTTTGACAACCTATCCACTAGCACAAAAATGGAATCATGCCCTCTCTGTGTCCTTTGTAAACCAAGAACAAAATCCATACTAATATCATCCCATGGCTTCTTAGGTATAGGTAATGGCCGATATAGTCCTGTATTCTAACTCATTCCTTGTTCCATCTGACACACTCTGCAACTTTGCACAAATTTCCTCACATCTTGCTGCAATTATGGCCAATAATAATTCTCACCAACAATAGAAATGGTCTTATCTCAACCAAAGTGTCCAGCCAATCCCCCACTATGATTCTCCTTAATCAATTTTTCTCTCATGGAACTCCTTGGAATACACAACTGGCTTCCTTTAAACAACTTTCCATCTTGGATAGTGAAATCCAACCATTTTGTCTTGTCTAAAGTAACAGGTTCCAAACAAGCTTTCCAAGCCTTTGCAAAATCTGAATCTTCTGGATACAAACTCTTGAGCTCATCAAACCCAACAACCTCTATCTTCATTTCTGTCAACAAATTTTTCCTTCTCCTCAAGGCATCTCCAACTTTGTTGGACTTCCCATTCCTATGCTTCAAAATAAAGGTATAACTCTACAAAAATGCAACCCATTTTAATTACCTTTGAATCAACTTTCCTTAGCTATTAATATACTATAAAGCCTGATGATCAGTATATAAAATAAACTCTTTTAGCAACAAATAATGTCTCCATTTCTTCAAAGCCTAAACTATAGCATAAAATTCTTGATTATAAATAGAAAACTTTTTCTTGACATCATTAAGCTTCTCACTAAAATAGGTAATGGGCTTACCTTCTTGACTCAAAGCAGCTCCTATAGCACTACCACTAGCATCACAATCTACTTGAAACACCTTATTCAAATATGGAAGTGCCAAAATAGGTTGCTCTATAACTTTCTGCTTCAATGTATCAAAGCTTTTGTTTGCTCCTTTAGTCCATCTAAACTCTTTTCTATCCCCTCTCATTATCTCAATTAGGGGTGCACAAATACTACTAAAATTCTTGATAAACTTTCTGTAAAAACTTTCCAAACCATGAAAAGATTGTACCTCTGTGGTACTCTTTGGTGTAGGCCATTCAAGGATAGCTCTCACCTTCTCTGGGTCCCTCTTAAGACCTTCCTCTGACACAACAAATCCCAGGTATACCAACTCCTTTGCAAAACTACATTTCTTTAGATTAATCAGCAAGTTCTCCTCCCTTAGCTTCCCTAAAACTCTTGTGATATGTATCAGATGCTCATCCCAAGTCTTACTAAAAATTGAAATATCATCTAAATAAACAATAACAAAACTTCCCAAAAATTCTTTCAATACCTCATTCATGAGCTGCATGAATGTGCTTGGTGCATTGGTAAGCCCAAATGGCATGACTAACCACTCATACAAACTTTCTTTGGTTTTGAAGGTTGTCTTCCACTCGTCCCCTTCTTTGATACAGATCTGGAGAACCCACTCTTCAGGTCAATCTTCATGACGTACTTGGCTCCACTCAAATAGTCTATTATGTCATCCATTCTAGGCAATGGAAATGTGTACTTGATGATGATCTTATTGATGGCTTGAGAGTCTCTACACATTCTCCACTCTCCATCTTTCATTGGTGCTAGTACTATAGGTACCACACAGGGACTTAGGCTATCTCTTATTAATCCCTTCCTTAACAACTCCTGAACTTTTCTGTTCAACTCTTCACTCTGGGCTGGATTCATTCTAAGGGTTGCCTTATTCAACAAACTGGCTCCTGGCATCAAATCCATTTGATGACTTATCTTCCTCACTGGTGGTAAACCTTCTGGTACATTCTTAGAGACAATATCCTAAAATTCTTCCATCATAACTAAAACTTCTGCTAGTACATCTTCACATTTTTCTTGACTAATCTTAAGAATCAATGCAAATCAATGACACTCATTCTTCATACCCTCCAAAAATTTTCTACCATCTAGCAAGCAAATTCTAGAAGTACTACATACGTTTTCTTCCACCTCCTTCAAGGGCTTCAACTTATGATGAACTGCATCCTTTGTTAGGGAATATGTGTTTGCACAGCCATTATGGATAGTGCTCCTATCATACTGCCATAGCCTCCCCAATAGCATATGACATGCATCCATCAGTATGATATCACACAATGCCTCATCATGGTAGTCCCCAATCTTGAACTTCCCTAAACACTGCTCATTGACCAAAGCTCTCTGGTCCTTCTGCAACCATGCAATCTAATATGGATGTGGATGCTTTCTTCTTGTCAACTTTAACTTGTCAACCATCTCCTCTGAAACAAGATTGTTAGTCCTTCCACTGTCAATAATAATATTACAACACTTACCTTCACATTTACACCTTGTTTGAAATAAACTCTTCCTCTGATTGGGTTCTTTCTCCTCATTCAACAAAGTTCTTTTGACAACTAGGGTTTCTCCCCTTTCAACATCTTCTATTTGTCCTTCCTTGATGTTGTGGACACTCATATGCTCATTGTCATTCTTCTCCACAATGGAAACAGATTCGTCAAAAACCTCCTCTTCTAGGTCCTTGCCCAGGTTTGCCTCTGCCTCTTCCTCTTTGTTCACCATTGTTCTAGTCATGAGGGTAGTAGGCATTATCCCCTCTCTGATTTCATTTGGTGCCAGCTTCTTCACTTTTCTTTTGATCTTCATTATGGCCTCGATAGGGTCTTCCACCAGTCCTTCCACCTTGACCTCTTCCCCTTTTCTTGCTATCAAATCTTTTATTTAGCTTCTCTTCCACCTTTAGGGAAAATTAGTACGCATCTTCTATGTGGTCATTCTGACCAGACTTAGCTCCTCTTGAATACTTGGCCTCAATCCATTAATGTAATGGGATACCTTCTCCTTGTTGGCCTCTACATGGCATGTCCTAATAGTAATCTTATAAAACTCTTTTGTATACTCCTTAACAGACTTGTTACCTTACTTCAGTCTTTCCATCTTCTTCAATAACTCCATCTCATAGTCCATAGGAATGAACTACTTCTTCAGTTCCTCCACCATATGATCCCATCTGGTGATCTTTCTTTTCCCCTTCTATTCCTCTCTAACTGAACCTCCTTCCACCAAATATTTGCATGGCCCTTGAACTTTGTTTTTGCAAACTTGACTCGATCTGGGTCCTCCACATCCTCATACTCGAAATATTCCTCCATGTCATTGATCCAATCAATAAGCTGTTCTGGATTCAAATCTCTAGAATATGTAGAAACTTTGATCCTAGGCCTCTTTCCAATCTTAGAAATAGCCCTTAACAACCTAACTTCTGTAGGATCTCCTACAGCTTCTTGTTCCTCTATTAGGAACCCATGTTTAACGCTTCTCTTTACTTTGTTAGTATATTGCTATTGGATGCATATGCTTTGTAAGTCATCCCGTGAGTATATTGTATTTTCCCACATTCATGTGGAGTAATAGTTGTTTAGATTAGACAGTATATAACTACGTGTTGAGGCCAATGAAGGCATCCACGAATTTATTTTATTGAGGTTGCTCAAAGGATGTTTCCCCCTCAAAGTGGCCTGTGATCTATAAATTCCTTTTATGTTCTACTATTTCTGTTATTTCGTGCATTTTTTATTATATTGTTGTAGGAGGTTCCTCTCATTTGGTATCAGAGCACTTTCTTGGGCTCGCTGGGTGGAATTTTTGCCAAATTTTTTTCGCAGTGGTCTCCAGGCACAGTGCTTTTTTATTTGCATCTGTATTGTTTATTTCAATTGCAGGTTCAGATTAGGGAATAATCCCTATCTGCTTAACTATGGGAAGTGCCTGGGCATAGCCCTAAAACTCATTGTCAGGAGTACCACAGGAACCTCGAAGTAGCTGGCCCATTGAGAGGACCTGCTAGCGAAAAGGGCAACGGCCCATACCTGATTTACTAATTCCCATCCGTGAGGTAAACCAAGAGCTATCATTTGTGGCAAAGTGGTTATCAGTTTTACCTGAGCCATGGAGTGAGGGGTACTAACCCAATACACAAGTCGTTAGACAACATTGGTAGCTGAGTGAATCCCCTAAACCTTTAGGAAGCCAAACATACCTGGGGTCCATATCTATTTCTAGCTGACAAATTGTAGATTGAATCTGTCCAGAGCCATTTACAGATCCCGTTGCAGATCGTTTCTAGAAAACAAAAAAAATTTCTATTTTTTCACCATATCTTCCTTTCTTTAGCTTTGTTTCCTCTCACACTCTATTGGATCCCCTGAAATTCCATTTTGCATATTTCCTTCCTTGAGGACCCTATCCCAAATTCCACTTATCAAAGCCAGAAATCCCATATTTATCTATTTTTAGGGTTTGCCATAACTTCTTCAATTCTCACCCAATAGCCTTCAAATCTTTCCACACTGTTCATTTCAAATTTCTACTCCTTCGTCCCTCTTGGACAAATTTTCCCATTCTTTCACTCTGCTTCTGAAATCCCCATTTTCTATTTCCCTATTCCTCAGAAAGTGTCCAAAACCTAGTCAAACCCCAATAACCCATCAGAATTTTTCCTAAATCCAAATTTTCCTTTACTGAAAAAGTTTCTATTTTTGTTTTTCTACCCATTCCAAAATAAAAAAACTCTTGGTTATGGTTGTCACCCGTGTAGGAGAAAAAAACATGGAGGATGAACTTATAGCCTTGAAGACCAAATTCTAAGATCTGGATGAAAAATTTCTCGGTCTTAATCTTTAGCATTCAACCATGAATAATAGACAGCAACCAGAGTCTTTTGCAGAGTTTTCTTCTTCTGACAATTTTCATGGGCCGAAGCTTGATTTTCCTTGCTTCAATGGTGATGATCCGACTGGATGGATTTACCAGGAAGAACAATATTTCAGTCTGCATAATACTTTTGATGTCAACAAAGTCCCACTTGCATCCTTTCATTTGGAACATGAAGCCCTTTAATGGTTCCGTTGGTACATCAAGGGTCATGAAGAGCCAAAATGGACAGATTTTTGCAAACTCATTTTGCAATGATTTGGCCCTAGTGCTTTTAATGACTTCATAGGAGAACTCACTAAACTTCACCAAATTGGCACTATGAGAGAATATCAGATAGAATTTGAGAAACTGGCCAATCATAGAGGGATTACCTGATGAATTCTTCAGGAGTTGTTTTGTCAGTGGTCTGAAGGATGCAATATGATCTGAGGTTAAAATGTTCCATCCCAACACAATGATGGAAGCCCTAAGGTTGGCTAAGTTGGCAGAGGACAAGATCACAACTCAACAGTGCTCCAAATCTAATTTTGTTCCATTCAGAAACATGGTTTCCCAAAGACCTCCAATCACGCCAACTCCTAGAACAACTCCTATCGAGCATTTGACTGAAGCAGAGATGCGGGCATGTAGAGAAAAAGGACTTTGTTATAATTGTAATGAGAAATTCACTCAGGGACATAGATGTATTGAGAAAAAGCTCTATCTCTTGGATGTGGATTCTTTGCCTGCCACTGAAGTTTATGAAGATGCTTAGGACATACTAGATGATCAGGTTGAAACTTAACAACCACTTGTTGACCCTAGTTTTCATGAAGACCACCCAGAGATCTCTCTCCATACTTTAGCAGGAGTCACCACCCCACAAACCATGCAAGTCAAGGCTTGCTTCAAGAATCTCCCTCTTACAATACTCATTGATTTTAGTAGCACTCATAACTTCATTGACCCTCGAATCGCCAAATAGGTTGATTGTTTTATCCATCCTTGCTCCAGCTTTGAAGTCATGATTGCCAATGGGTGCACATTACCTTGCAAAGGGAAGTGTTGCAATGTGCGTATATCTATTGGAGATTATAACCTATGCTGTGACATGTTTGCCTTGCCCTTAGGTAGGTGTGATGTGGTTTTGGGTGCTCAATGGTTATGGACACTTGAACCCGTCTTTTGGGATTTTGCTAAACTTTAGATGCAGTTTTTAGACAATGGGCAAAAACACACATTGAAGGGCTTACAACTAGGGTCTCTTAGCATCATTAGTTCACATCGCATGGAAAAGCTCCTTAATAAGAATTCACATGGTGTCATCGCTCAGCTCCACTCCATTTAGATGCAACCATCAGTGGTCTCCACTACTCCTTCAGATCTACAATAGATTTTGGATAGATATGTATGTGTCTTTGCTAAACCAGTGGGATTACCACCTTCATGACTAGAGGACCATCATATTCATCTCCTTCCTAGAAGCATTCCTCCCAACATCAGGTCCTAGCGCTACCCATTTCACCAAAAAATAGAGATTAAGATGCTCGTTCGGGACTTACTGAAGCAAGGTATTATTTACCCTAGTACCAGTTCCTTTTCTTCACTAGTTCTTCTTATCTAGAAAAAAGATGGGTCATGGTGCGTCTACATTGACTTTCAAACACTTAATCACATCATAATCATGGATAAGTTTCCTATTCCTATTGTTGATGAGCTTCATGGAACTCATTTTTTCTCCAAGTTGGATCTTTGTTCTAGGTATCACCAAATTCAGGTTCATGAGGATGATATCCCTAAAACAGCTTTTTGCACACATGATGGCCACTATGAGTTTTTGGTCATGCCATTTGGCCTTACTAATGCTCCTTCAACATTCCAGGCATTGATAAATAAAATATTCTGGACCTACTTACAGAAATTCATTCTGGTCTTCTTTGATGATATCTTCATCTATAGTAAAACATGGGCTGAGCATCTCCAACATCTAGATATAGTACTGCAACTTCTCTCTGATCATCATCTCTATGCAAAATAGTCTAAATGTGTTTTTAGCTAGGAGGAAGTGGAGTATCTCGGGCATATTGTTTCAACCCAAGGGGTTCAAGTGGATCCTACCTAAATAGAAGCCATGAAAAATTGGCCACATCCTCAGACACTCAAGAGCCTCCATGGTTTGTTGGAACTAACTGGCTACTATCGCAAGTTTGTCAAGGATTATGGGAAGATTGCAGCTCCATTAACAGCTATGTTGAAAAAGGATGCTTTTACATGGACACATGCTGTTGAGTGTGCATTTGAAAAACTGAAGCAAGCTATGTATATTACACCTATTCTAGCTATGCCAGATTTTTCCAAGCCCTTCACTATTGAGAGTAATGCTTGTGGCAATGGACTTGGTACTATTCTCCTTCAAGATGAACATCTCATTGCGTTCACTAGCAAAGCCCTTTCTGGTAAGAATTTAGTACTCTCTACATATGAGAAGGAAATGATGGCTATTTTGCATATAGTACAGAAGTGGCAGCCATACCTACTAGGGAATCATTTCTGCATCAAGACTGATCATGAAAGTCTGAAATATTTCCTAGAACAATGGGTCTCGTCCCCAGCACAATAGAAATGGGTTAGCAAAATCATGTGTTATGACTATGAGATCACTTACAAGAAGGGTAAGGACAATATTGTGGTGGATGCTCTTTCTCACACATTTGATGACCAAGCTTCTCTTTCAACTATTTCTATGCCTGTGCCAAATTGGTTGGAATCTGTCTAACAGGGCTATGTCAATGACTCTTCATTATCTCAAATCATCTAGCAGTTGGCCAATAACCCTTCTGCTATATTGTATTACTCTTGGGATGGTGCTTCTTTGAGATACAAGGGTTGTCTGGTCCTTCCCTAGAGCACAGATCTTCAACAAGCTATCTTCTATGAACTCCATGCTTCTCCATCTGTAGGGCACTCTAGGTTCCTCAAAACTTTTGAGCGGGCATGGCGTAACTTCTTTTGGAAGGGAATGAAAAGGGAAATTCAATAGATGGTGGATGAATATGATACCTTCCAGCGCAACAAGGGTGAAATGACACACCTTCCTGGATTGCTTGAACCCTTGCCCATCCCTACATGGATTTTGATAGATATTTCTATGGATTTCATTGAGAGGCTCCCTAAATCTAGAGGGAAGACAGTGATCTTGGTTGTGGTTAATCACCTCTCCAAATATAGTCATTTTTGTGCCCTCAGTTATCCCTATACTGCCTCCTCAGTCGCACAAATTTTCATGGACTAGATTTTTTGTCTTCATGGAATCCCTTCTTCCATTGTCTTAGATCGTGATGCAAGTTTCACTAGTCATATTTGGATAGAACTATTTTGACACACTAGCACCAAATTGAAGATGAGTTTAGGGTATCACCTACAAATAGATGGTTAGACTAAAATTATCAACAAATGTTTGGAAACTTATTTCTATTGCTTCACCTTAGAACAACAACATTAGTGGGAAAAGTCGCTCCCTCTCGCTGAATGGTGGTACAATACCTCCTAGCACACTACATCTAAAATGACTCCATATGAAGTAGTCTCTGGATAGGCACCACTAGTGCTCCTTCCATACACCCCTAGTAGTTCACCAGTTCAGGCAGTCGACACAATTCTCTAAACTCACGATCAGATTCTTCACATTTTGGAAGACAATCTTCACATGGCAAGAAATTGAATGAAACAACAAGCCGATCAGCACCGTTCTAAGTGCACTTTTTAAGTAGGTGATATGGTTTTCTTCATCTACAGCCATACAAACAATCATCCCTAAAACTCAAAGGGCATCATAAGCTGGCTCCAAAGTTCTATGGGCCATATAAGTTTCTTTAGAAGATTGGGTCATTTGCTTATAAAGTCGAGCTTCCTCCTTCCTGCGTTCATCCAGTATTTCATGTCTTGTCCAAAGAAAGTTCTTGGCACCAACATCAAAGCACAAACTGTTTTACCAGAAATGGATAATGAAGTATCCATCATTTTGGAGTCAAAGACAATCCTCAATAGGCGCACTCGTCAGTTTTGCTCTCGATCCATCACAAAGGGATTAATTTAGTGGTACAGAATGCAACCAGAGGATGTTACATGGGATCCACTCCTTCAGATTTAGCAACAATTTCGACATCTTAAACTTTGAGGACGAACTTTTCTAAGAGGGAGGGGATGTTAGGAACCCGTGTTTAACCCTTCTCTTTACTTTGTTAGTATATTGCTGTTGGACTCATATGCTTTGTAAGTCATCTCGTGAGTATATTGTATTATCCCACATTCATGGGGAGTAATAGTTGTTTAGATTAGACTTAGTATATAAGTACGTGTTGAGGCCAATGGAGGCATCCATGAATTTATTGTATTGAGGTTGCTCAAAGGAGGTTGCCCCCTTGAAGTGGCCTGCAATCAATAAATTCCTTCTGTGTTCTACTATTTCTATTATTTCATGCATTTTTCATTAAATTGTTGCAGGAGGTTCCTCTCATCCTCCTTAGATAGCTCTTCTTTAGCTTCATCTTTGATTTCTTCTCTTGTTTTCGTCTCAAACCCTCTTCGTAGCTCCTCTTGCAATGCATCGATTTGCCTTTGGAGGGCCCTAAAACCCTCTTCTATCAAAGCATTCCTCCCAATACTATTTCTTTGTGAAGGCATCTTGATCTCTATAGAAAACCCACAACCTCAAGACCTAGTGCAAACTGCCTCATAGTTGGCGATCTATCTACACACTCAGGAACCCTTGCTCTGATACCACTTGATGAAGGGGGTAAATCATAAAACACACAACAACAAAAATAGAAAACAAAAAATAAAATATTTCTTTATTAATCTGGGCAACTCATTACATTACAAAATCTTAATTGCAATAAGAGGAATCAATCCTCCATAGGGTGCAACACACTACAGCTACACATCACCAGGCTCTGGAATCTTTTGCCTTATGTAACCCCAAATTAGCTAGGGTTTCTATTTTCCTGCCTATTCTTGACTCCACACTTTACCCCTTAACTCTACTACTGCCCAGGGTTCCCAAAATAGTCATAAATAGCACTTTTTGGCGGCCTCCAGCTAAATTTCAAAATTTGCACCCCCTCCAAAAGTAGGTCAACTTGTAGGAAGCATAACTTTTGACCCAGGAGTCTGATTGACGAACCGTTTTAAGTGTCGAAATGCTCGTGATGTGAACTATCATGCCAAATATCTATAAATCAACTTTTTGGGATGTTATGGGATGTTTTAGTGTTACATATCTTATTTTAGAAATATTTAGGGCCTTTTTGGAATACAAAAACTTTACTATCTTTCAACTCACAAATTATCTTTGCCTGATTCCTTCGCCAAAGGTCTTATATTTCTATTATGTAACTTTCTGTAAGTTTTTGTTTCAATTTGTGCCCAAATGTAAACTTTCCTAAAATGGTAGTTAAACTTTCCAAATTAGGCAGGTTGCTATTTTTAGCCGTTTTGGAAAAACTGAAACTCCTACATCATTATTCTGGATATTATGGAACCAAAAACACTAATTATGGAAAGAAATGAAAACATTTGCAATGATTTTAAATTAACTTATTTTTTGGTGATGCAAGATTGCCCTTACACCATTGGATGCTCCTGCATCATTTGGGCACTTTTTATTTTGAGCATGTTTATGCTGTCAGAACCCTGTCACCAACACTATTATTTATTAAGTGTTGTCATTTATATGCTTGTATGTTGTTTATGTAGCGACAGGAAGATGAATCTTTTATTGCAGCAGTGGAGTAGTTTTAATAAATTTTAATGATGAAATATGAATTGTTTTAATTATTATTAAAAGATGAATTGTTCTTGCTTGGCTGATTTGAATATTTAAATAGTGGGTTTTTACTTGACGGATTTAATTGATGTTATCATGGATTGTGACCAGTTATTGAATTGTTTAAATTTGGTTTTGTGTACCTCGTTTGGTTAAACAAGATGAGATTAGGTCTAGGATAATGAGTCCTCATGTATGTCCTTGAGCACTTGTAAAGGCTAAGGATGTACACGAGAAGGCCTATCCATCTGTGGGGCGTCAAGTTATCCATTTGCGGGGCATTGATTTGGGAATGATTGAATCTCCTTGTCCTTATGAGAAGTGTACTTGATTCTAGGTGGTACCACCCCTTTGAGCATGCATGATGACACTCCATCTGATCTATACTCTAGTGTCTAGTGCCTTAGTAGTCGTAAGTAGTACCTGACATGCTATTGGATGAGCATCTCTATGTGTGACATTAGCTTTATACATTGTGTGTTGTGTCTACTTCGTGACTGATGTGAGCGTTGGCCATTGTATTCCTTTCCTTTATTCTCCTTTTTGGGCCTTGTGACTACCTCCGAGCATGGTGGGGTGGTCTCTTATGAGTCCACATAGTTGGGAGGCGTTGCCACCACCATTGGGGACTGGTGTACAGGTTATTGGAGCACCAGTTGGAGATGTTCTCTCTTGTATTTATTTTATCCATTATTATATCTTATCCATAGCTATGCCATTTTACTTATGTATATTTTTTTATGTAATTTGTACTCTCTTAAGACAAATGATGTAAATTATATTAATGAGAAGAAATTAGATGTTTTATTTTGGCTTACGGTTTTCTGGTGTTGGTATCGAACCCGCTTGTTCTATGATGATCATTATGGCTCTATGTTTAAAAGTTGAAATGGGTATTAGGAACATTTGAATTTGGTGTTTAAAATGAATGTAGTTTTAATGCTGTTTGTAGGGAGGGTGATTTAGTCCTCTCCCTTGGGTTGTACATTTGTCCATACTTGGCCATGAATGTTGCCGATTTATCGAGTCGGCAACCGTATTATGCATATTCTATCTATTTATGTCAAAAAAATATTGTTGCCCTCTTTTACCTCTTATGCTTCAGGGTTACGTGGTGGGATGTTACACAAATGAATACATTATTTAGATATCCTTGCCATTTCTCACCATATTCTATGTTTTTTCATTCCTTTATTGGATTTACATTTTCATTTGTTGTGTGATTCATCTCACTTCTTCCTTGTTCTTCTCTTCATCTCTATTTGGGGGTTGTTTCTTAATCCATATATGTTTTGATCATCTCCCTTGTGTGTCCTTACATTTTTTACTTTCTATTTATACCTTTTTGTTGTTCTTTTCACACCCATTTCACCTTCTCTCTAGTTTCATTCTTATCTTCCCCACTCGGGAGTCATTTTTTTTCCATTTTCCTTTCTTAATATATTTCCTTCTTTTCTTTTGTACATCCTCTTTATGCTTATGCTTTATTTATTGTTGCCTTCTACTTTAATTTTCCACTTGGGTTATCCAATTTCCTTTACTTTCATAACCTTTTCCCTTTCATAATATTGCTTCTTGTTTTTTATTCTATGATTCGGCCCATGCTTGTCTCTTAGCCTTTGATAATTTCTTATTTCATATTGATCACATATTGTTATTCTAGAGTTTACATGTTAATCCTACATTGATACATCATGATATACAATGATGTTATCTATTGACATATCATGCTCTCACTTAGTCTAACATTGATACATATTGCTTCCTAAATCTTTCTATATTGATCCTATATATTGATACTTCTTAATCCCTAGAGTTTCTTGTTGCACATTCTTTACTATATTATTGATCTAGAGCCCCACCACTTGATCATACATTGTTATATTCCACTTCTAGAGTCTTACATGTAATTTTAGGGGAAGCATAATATCTTCTACCCATGATGCATTCAACTTAATTTTTCATATCTTTATATAAAGGGGCATGATGTTATCCTCCTTACATTTTCATGCGACATCCTTATGCTAGGTGGGGAATAATACCATTTAGTTCATGCTTTATGTGCTCCTATCATCACAACTTTGACATTTATATGGGGGAATTATGCTAAGTACTCCCCTCCCTAACTCATTTAGGGGCATTGTGATATGCAATCTTCCTTCTATTAAACTTAGAAGTATCATGCTTCCTCCAATTACATCTTGTTCCTTTATTTCTATATCTTTACAATCGAAGGCATCATTCCTTCCCCACATGATTTATGAAGTTCTTGATGCAGGAACTTCTGGAGGTCATAGCTCTTGACTCAAGGGTCCATTGAAGCTGAAATTTGGTGGATAGATGCGTCTTGAAGAGTTTATTGAAAATCCCACATAATTGGTAAATTTGACAGGTCGTTGTTTTGACACTTTTTTGGGACCTTTTCTGTAATGTCCCAAAAATGGCCGACTTTACTATGCTAGCCAACTTGATTTGCTGGCCAACTTGATTTGTTGGCTAACCTGATTTGAGTTTAAATTTAATATAAAAAAATTGTTTAGGATATCGACTTCCTATCTTTAATCTCTCCCACATAAGACAAAGTTGCCTCATTCAAAAGATGTTATGGAAAGGTGTATATTAATAAGGATTTGTATTCATTTAAGAATAGATGCAACCCTTCATGAAGTTGTCTCTCTTGAGGAAGGGATAAAGAGAGCTGGAGGAATTCAAGTTATGGGACATCTACACACCTACATATCTGCATTATAAGAAATACCAAACAAATGTAATATCACTTAGTATTAGAGCAGAGATAAAATTTGCAAACTACAACAAGAAATAACTTATATCTACATCAATCCAAATTAGAATTTCTATGGTGAAATTAATGAACATCTTTTAAAGCACATATAAGAGGACATCATGAATAATCATTCTTTATAAGATGAGAGATCTATTTATGGGTAATTTGTGGAGAGTTAGAAATAAAGAAAAATAAATATATTTTTAGCAGAGGTAAATATGTGGGAATGGATCAATGCTTAGAATATATTCCTTTAAAAGGAATAGATTATATATGTATTTATGATGTCTTTATCCTATGATAAATCAAATGTAAGGTTAAAGGAAGCAAGTTAGGAGGATGTTGTTTACAGGCCTCTCATGCTAAGTATGCCACTCTGAGGGTGGAATTGTCTTAGTTGGATTTTCCTGCTAGTTGGGGCCAAGGGGTGGGTTGTCTGAGACACTTGTGCTCTTGGGCTTAGTTGGGTGAATAGTTTACCAGCACCCCTTTCAAGAATTTCCTTTCAAGCTAATCTATGACTACTTATTAGGATTGATTCAAGGTGTTTCAATCATAAGAAGGACATAAAGGGTAACATGGATAGGGAAAGAAGATATAAGTTTATCCACCAAGTATGCCAACCCAAGGGTAGAATTGTCTTAGTTTGGATATTTGTACTGCTTGGGCCAAGGGGTGGGTTGTCTAAGACACTCATGCTCTTGGGCTTGTTATGGATAGCTTTGAGTAGACTTATCATGTTCCTCATCCAAGTCCTATCATGATTAAATTTCTTCTATGCATTATGGATGATCTTCTATCATGGACTATATATATATTACATGATTTAATAGATAATTTATTATATATGTTTTGATCACATGAATTATATTTCCAATATTATCTAACATGATTGCAAGACCTAAACCAAGATTTATCTTGCTTACAACATTTAATTGGTAAGTTATAACCCTAACTCAAGTGGTTATAGGGAAAGATTTAGGGCAATTCCAAAAGGGGACATTACAAGTGGTATCAGAGCATCCTTCCTACCATCTTATGATTGATAGATGATACAACATATATTCATGTGTATACTTCATGCCTTATGTACATTCATGTATAGGCTTCATGACTTACGTGTATGTGTATGTGTCATGCCTTGTATCCTACATGTATTTATGTGTATACTTCATGTATTATGTGTATGCTTCATGCTTCATGTATTATGTGTATTTATGCAGATACTTTGCGTATTATGTGTATGCTTCATGCTACGAGTATTATGTGTATTTATGTGTATACTTTGTGTCTTACATATACTTCATGTATCACATGTATTTATGTGTATGCTTCATGATTCACATGTACTTATGTTTATACTTCATATATTATGTGTATCTATGTGTATGCTTCATACTTCATGTATCACATGTACTAAAATATGCTTCATGCCTCAGACATTTATGTGTATACTTCATATTATTCATGCTTTGTGACTTAAATGTATACTTTGTGTATCATGTATGCTTCATGTATTACATGTATCTATGTGTTTGCTTCATGTCTAATATTTATCCAACAAGTTTACTCTATGTGTGTTTAAGATTACTTTATGCTTAAAAATTACGGAATTGCCAAATCTATCAAAGCTTTATTTGTCAAATGCTTGAGAAACACTAGCAAATTAACTTATGTCATAATGAAGAGTTGTAACTAGTGAAGTGAAAAAGTGCGACTCCCTCAAACTTGAGATATAAAAGGGGAGAGCATTTCATTTGAGAAAGACATCCAAACATCATTGAAGAATTCAACTGGTAATAGAACCCTAAGTGATTTTACAAGTAAATTAAATTAGGTTCTCAAGAATAATGATGAGGTGAGAAAGGATAAAACCCCAAATATGAAAAGTGTGACTCTTCAAATGTAGGACTTCCTTAACAATAAAATATAAAAAGGGGAATCATTTCCTTGTGAAATAGGAAATGAATCTGACAATCAACTCAAAGATTAAGTATTATTCTCAAAAATGGCAGCCAAGAAGAGTAGTGACTCCCTTAAGAAATAGATATAAAGGATAAATCAACTCATTAACATAAGCAATCATCACTCATCTATATCAAACAATCAAAATATCAAAAGTTTCCCAAGGAAGGAACCATTGATTTTAACCACTCACCATAGTTGAATCTAATGATATAATTTGACTTCCAATTCTCAAAGGGAAATCCACACATTACCATCACTAGTTGTCACAGAAGCTTAGACATAACTAAAGATACAAAGATGGATTAAGATTATCTTTCAAACTTTGAGATTTAGGAACATTTTTGAGAGAATGTAATGAAGACCACACAATTCTATAGGAACCTACAAAATCAGACTCTTGAGAGATCTCAAGAGAAATAATGGAAATCCATCGTAAGATATATTCATCAAGCTTGAGGGAGAAGGAACATCATTAAGATTAAATCATTCTATTCCTTTGGAACAAGATCAAATATACAATCAAGTGATCTATCCCACACTCATTGAAACAATGGTGACATAGTCCAGTCCATGCCACATATGATCTATAAAATTGATCTAGCAAAATTTGTCTGGGGACCAAATTCACTTCTATATATAATATCTAGAGTAGATCATTTCATCCAAGGGTCTTCTTCTCCTAATTTAGTTTTCTTGATTAGAGTAACTAAGATAAATTTAATACACATCAAGTTATACCAAATTTGTTACAAAGTCTATTATGGGCCCATAACCCACAAATCCCAAGATCATTTTCACCTCTTAAACTTTGGGAAAAATTAAATAGATGGAATAAAACAATGCTTTTCTGAGGTATGAAAATATTCCTAGTATTAACATCGGAATATGTCAAATCTTTACAAGAGGAGTGACAACCTCCCATTGATGTGGAAATTGGATGTTAGTGTCAATCTATAAATTCAAAATCTATGAAGTGTTCGTGAGTGATAACTATTTTCTATGAAGTGTATGACTTGAGGATTATTTAGGGATATATACTCAGAAGGTTATAACATGTTATTGATGAGTCTATGAAAAGATGATATACATTAAAAAAATGTTTGAAACGCCTATAAGATATTTTTGATTACACCCTCAATCTTGTCTCAAGCCCTATTTGAATGATAAGGTGAAATAAAATATACCTACTCCCAGTTGATGGTATAAGAAAAAGGGTACAAAGCATAGTAAAGGATCTTGTTATCCACAACACTCCCAACAAAAGATACAACATTTATTTATCATTGTAGATTTCAAAAAAGGGTAATGAAGAATTTGTATCATTGCCTAGGATCCTTGTGGTGATGAGATGAGAGAAAACTTGTCTTAAGGACCTTACTCGTTACCAACTCTTGGTTTTGTTGATGGCATATATTGCGAAATACAAGTATATGAACTAGACAATATAATCATACTTGAGAGAATGTTATTAACCATATTATTTTAAAGGGAGATGTTGGTAGTTGGATGGAGACAAGTATACTAACTGTAACGCCTGCCTTGTACCCTCAAAGAAATACACATTTATGCTACATGAAACAGGAACATTTTTTTTTTTAAAAAAAAGATTAAGATAACAAATATAACTAACTACGACATATTCTCTAAGGATACAAGGCTGCATTACTTTATAAACAAACTAACATAATTTAACATACACAAGTAACTGATCCCAAAACCAAGATCAATTAATTAACTTATTCGCATTCATTGCAAATCTTCAAATAACGGAATCTACATGATAAAATACATAACTGAAATGCTTTCATATAAATACATCATGACATCATTACATTGCCATTTTCAGACTACGTCAAAATTACATACATTATGATTGATCTATTACACAAATTTGGTACAAGGTAATACACATACATCTTCATTCACTGGTACAAGTACAATCATCTGAATACTGGAATAAATCTTTTCTGCACAGGAACTTGTTGAAGAATAACCAATGGATAAAATAGCTCTTCCACCCGACCATGTGGAACCCTAAGGTCCACCCCCCGAGCTAGGAGTTAACATGAGGTCCCAAACAATAACAGTTAGGTAGACAAAAGACAAACAAGAACAAAGGATGACCAAACGCCAATACAACACATGGCAATAACAACACAACACAACTTGACTGAACTTCCAGAGGCAACACAAGACAAATGGGGAAAGAACAACTAGGGAGTGCTAGGCTGCAGTAGGGAGAGTGTCATCACATGGTCCTGACATGGGTTATCCTGACAGCCTCTCACTAGGCGCCAGCCCCCATCTATGGTTATCCTGACAGCCTCTCACTAGGCGCCGGCCCCATAGGGTGACACATGCGGAATCAACCTTCCTTTCATGAGGACAAGGAAGTTGATCTTGCCAACCAGGCCTTCTCATCTCATCTCAAGCCTAAACAAGCACTTGAGCCATGAGTGAGGCATCCACTTATCTTGTTTAGTGTGCCTAACTACCCAACCCCTAGATTCATTATTTAGGTTATCACTTGATTAATCTACTTCCAACGGGTTATCCTGACTGCCACTTTGGGTGCCGGCCCCACGTTGAAAGCCACTCCCCTACCTGCATCTAGAAGACCCTACTCAACAAACATAGCAAACGTCATCATGATGACGATGATACATAAACCATGCAAGGCATTAACCATCTTGCATAACCATTATTCTGATATGAACATATACATGTAATAATGCAAGGCATTTACCTTCTTGCATATCATCTCAATTACAAAGACATACTCTTAATACATTTTCCATGGCTTCCAAAGAAGTAACTCATAAGAAAAATACTTTTTCATGAATACCGACGTCTCCCCATTGTCTAATCCAACACAACATCCCAAACAAATAAATAAATCAATCACAACATTCATAAAGAGCCTTCCTACACATCAAGATGCATTCAAAATATTTACATTCTTCCACAATGCCATCACCAAATTCCTTGTACATAACAAAAGGCGACACAACTTCAATAACTCAGGACACTTATCAACACATTACATGAAATCAAACACAACAACCCTGGCCTCTGGAAATGAACCCTTGACAACTTACACTTTGACCATTTCATACAATATCAATTCACATTAACTAATTATCTAATACCTTTAAATCAAATTTCCAATACAATAATTATATATACCTAATCTTTAGTCCATCATCTTAACAAAAGGACAAAACCATATTTAAAACTGATGTCAATATTAAACATAATATATATAATACATAATGACAACATTATCCTAAATTCCCAATTTCATTTGGCTCTTAAACAATCAACTATACTTTTGAAATAATAGTATTAATAATAATAATAATAATAATAATAAGTAATAATAATAATAATAATAATAATAATAATAATAATAATAATAATAATAATAATAATAATAATATATCAACTAACTATATTGATCAATAACTTCAAAACATTCATCAATCGATTCATCACCTATAAATATTTAAATTAAACAAATCCACCTGTTAAAACAACTCACTAGATTATACAAATCCTTCTATAGTATAAAACTCATAACACAACAATAATTGAAGTATCCTATGTCATTTCTCCATAGTTCCCTAGTACTCATGCACTCGATTATCATATCCTCCAAAGATTTCTAAAGTTTCAAGGTTATAAGAAATTGAACTTATAGAGAATGCTAATAGCTAAACCTATAAGGATTATGGATCAATTATACGGTTGAAACATTAAAAGAATTATTGCACTAATCAAGAACATTATGAATTAATTATTCATAACTTCCAAATCATGTTGCTCACTAAATCCTCGATAAACCCTTAACTTGAATTGGCTCTAGAAAGTAATAATACAAAACAAATTATCCTACCATAAAACCTAATCGTTACTACAATGGAATAGCAATAACATTATTATTAAATTTGGTATTTGACCAACATCCTTCCGTTTTGACCTATTAATAAGAATAGTAAAAATAATAATAATTATTATTATTGTAATAATAACAATAATGATAATAATAATAATTATAATAATAATGATACTAATAATAGCATGGATATCAATAGTACTATTATTAATACTCACATGCATTCAAACACATTGTAAAGAAAATAAACATTCCTTAGGGTTAATCTAAACCAATCAGTCGAAATGCATACAAGAAAGCACAACTAACCTGGATTAACAATGACGGTTTCTGCAGACTAGAGTTTGTATCTAAATCAGGCACTGCTGTGAGATCCACCACTGTTTTAAGGAATTCAAAAATGCTGTAAGAATTTTATAGCAAGAACATCAACCCACTTGATTGCTAATGAATCAATCAACGAGCTTGCCCTTTCTATCTCGGTGAGGGAAGGTGAGTTACTGAGGCGGTATTTCATCATTCTTTTACTCTGCATTCATGCTACTGATGGAAGCATAAATTGGCCAACAGCTTCATTATATTTCATTTGAGGGAAGCATAAGCAGCCTCCTGAACTAATAAACAAAAAGTGATGATACCTAACTTCAACATAATGCAAAATTAGTGTTAAAGTGATATATGAGGCCTTGGGTCAAAGACATATGCATCAAGCCACTTAGACAGTTGTCTTCATAATTATCCATCGATAAGTAACGCCATGACCTGTCTTCTGTATTAAAGATGACTAGCTTTCCTCTACCTTCGCTTACGAAGTAGATATAATTCCATGCTCCGAGGGAATTGTATGTGTAGGGATTTGGATCACAGATGACTAGCTGATCTAGAAAATGCAGCATGTTAAACTGTCTAGGTACAAATTGGCTGTTCTATTTGTGTATCACACAAATTTTCAGAGCACTCATTTTTAAATTTCCCATAGACGATTGCAAATGTATTTCTGTTGGAGTTTTTTCCTAAAGTGAATCCCCGTCGTCACTGCTTAGGTCAATCACACTGGAATCTACATTACTCACACTTGTGGACATGTCTTCTATGCCAAATAATGCCAGCAAATAACTCAGAAAATAGCGGGAAGGATGTAATTGCTCGCTCCATGAAAATGAATAGATCTACATCTGGCAATTGATATCTAATAACTTGAGCACTCTGTTGTACATTCGCCTCAGTTCACTGACATTACAATTAATGATTACCACAACCTCTATTATTGTCAAAGGAAGATGACTTTGTCGAATAATCACATAGATACAAGCACCAATTAGAATTTCAAACCATCTTCCTGTACCCCACTATCCTTGTGTAAGTTTTTCCACCATATATTTAACCTCATGCACTCTTTCTGTAGGTAATCTCAATAATGATGTGAATTCCATCAATTTCTTCACTGCAATAGCTTGTTTCCTTTCATGATAGTCGTATTCTCCGTTGCTGTGAACCCAGCGGCCATTACGCCTGGCTGAATGGAGACGGGAAGCGCGGGCTCTGGTGTCTGTAGCGGACACAAAGTTTTCGAAGCCTTCTCCTGTTGTAGCATCCCACGCCGTCGTGAAAACTGAATCTTCCTTT
This sequence comes from Cunninghamia lanceolata, assembly GCA_027924645.1. NCBI lineage: Eukaryota > Viridiplantae > Streptophyta > Pinopsida > Cupressales > Cupressaceae > Cunninghamia > Cunninghamia lanceolata. The sequence goes on along the minus strand of BSBN01001583.1, from coordinate 30,566,659 downwards.
ACACAACCACCCGACTCGCATGCCACCATCCCCGTAATGCCATCCGTTGTCACACTCTTCTCTCCGCATTTGTCACACTGCAATGGCTCTTCCATTCTGCACACTTTTTCCACAGATTAGGAGTAGGCTCTTTATCATCGAAAATCCCCTTCAGTTATGGACTGAGGTTTTGAGTTCAATATCAGTTTTCTAGAAACTTTTCAATGAAACGGCTTTATGTGGATCTTTTTCAATGAATCCATTCTCTTTCTAAGATTAACTAGGGTTCGATTGTCTTGTTTGCTGCATTCTCCCTAGAAGTTCGTGTTTCCATAGATATTGATGTTTTAAAAGCTCTGGATCAACCACGTAGCCCTCCACATAGTCGGCGTCATGCTCATCCCATTCGCGGGTATGGTGATTGGGCTGAGAAGAGCTCCTACAGAGTAGAATCTCCCTCTGCCTCTGTGGAATCGAACTTGGAACCTGTCGCCCCTGAATGAAGAGCGCTTCTTCATACAAGGAAAAGAATTGTTGGGAGTCCTACCATTCCCACACAGAGATACAGATAGACACTTGGTAGTCGTCCATGCTGAATTTCGGAGCATGGTTTTACGCTGAACTCTCACACAGAGCTACCTGGCCTTGTTTATCGAATCGCCGAGTCCGTTTCAATTACTGAAGTTCCACCCTTCTTTTCCCAGCCTTCTACTCTCTTCTTCTACCTGCAATGCTGTCCCCTTTGCCTCTACCAGCCTTTTCTTTAATAACACAATCCCTTCTATCATCCAAGGAACTCGGCACGCGATCCCGTGCATCTCCCTCCTCAAGAAAGACTTTTATTTAATTTCCTACTCCCAAGAGGTTATTCCTTTTTAAATACTAACACACAATTCTGACAATATTTAATTATTTTATAGCCGACCAAGCATAAAGCATTTAATAAAGTTATAACATTACAACAATCTATAATAGTACAACTATATATTAATTTATTTTATTAATTTAGTTGTAAATCACTAATTACAAAGTAACTTACAACTATTTAATTTATTTAAATATTTATTGCAAATAATATTATATTAAATAATACAAAACCTCTTACAATCTTTATTTAACAACTATACTACTAATAAAATAATAATTTATTTACAACAATAATCAACAATTATCGACTCAATATTATCTTTTACAACTACATTTAATTATCAACATTATACTTTCCGTAATATAATTCTAATAAAAGCACAATGACACCTTACACACTTAGACACTTTCTAACCTAGTTAGACTCCAAGGTGCAATATTACCTGTCTGCAAATCATGATCGAATGACAGACAAAGACCAAAAGGATAAATTGACAACCAGACCACACTGACATGGGACCTCACGTTAACTCCAAACAACTAATCCATTGGCGAAGGCACGCTTAGACCTGATAATCAGGTGGAGTCGATGCCTAGTACCTGCATTCCTGCAACAACGCATGGTTAAGCATAACAAGATATATATACATCACATGCAGTCCTATAGTGAATGGAAATCGCAGTGGTGTAGGGTACTCGAGAGCGAGTAATACAACACTGTTCCATTCACGTTTATGTATAAACATGTAACTAGATTGAGCAAGATTCTGATTAATAGTCAACAACATAAAACATTTAATCCTCTTACAAACCAATATCGCAATTAACATCAAACATCTATAACATCTAGTTTATTCATCAAATTCTAAAGCATAAAATAACCTATTCTTACATCAACATCTGCTATCATAACAATCAGGTTCATAATGAAGTAACAAGATAACAAGAGATCCATCATCTATGGTCTAAGACACTATCATAAAGTCTAAGAAAACACCACTCTGATGGACGACGAGATGAGGGGCACTACACTAACATGGGACCTCACGTTAACTCCAAACAACTAATCCATTGGCGAAGGCATGCTCAGACCTGATAATCAGGTGGAGTCGATGCCTAGTACCTGCATTCTTGCAACAACGCATGGTTAAGCATAACAAGATATATATATATACATCACATGCAGTCCTATAGTGAATGGAAATCGCAGTGGTGTAGGGTACTCGAGAGAGAGTAATACAACACTGTTCCATTCACGTTTATGTATAAACATGTAACTAGATTGAGCAAGATTCTGATTAATAGTCAACAACATAAAACATTTAATCCTCTTACAAACCAATATCGCAATTAACATCAAACATCTATAACATCTAGTTTATTCATCAAATTCTAAAGCATAAAATAATCTATTCTTACATCAACATCTGCTATCATAACAATCAGGTTCATAATGAAGTAACAAGATAACAAGAGATCCATCATCTACGGTCTAAGACACTATCATAAAGTCTAAGCAAACACCACTCTGATGGACGACGAGATGAGGGGCACTACACTAACAACCATTCTTCAAGTGAGATTGATTTGGGATTCTGATTACTTTCGAAGCATCCTAGTTTGTGATTTCTTGAGGGAAAGCAATCTTGGGTAGGGTGGATTGAAATGTCCCAAAAATGGCCAACTTCACTATGAAGGCCGACTTTACTATGTTGGCCAACTTGATTTGTTGGCTGAACTAATTTGAGTTTTAAAAATTTAATATAAACAAATTGTTTAGGAGGCTAACTTCCTAGATTTAAATGTTCTCACATACGATGAAGTTGCCTCATTCAAAAGATGTTATGGAAAGGTGTATATTATTAAAGATTTGTATTCGTTTAAGAATAGATACAACCCTTCATGAAGTCATCTCTCTTGAGGAAGGGATAAATAGACATAGAGGAATTCAAGTTATGGGATATCTACACACCTACAAATCTGCATTAGAAGAAATACAAAACAAATGTAATATCACTGAGGATTATAGCAGAGATAAAATCTACAAACTACAATAAGAAATAATTTATATGTACATCAGTCCAAATTAGACTTTCTATAGTGAAATTAATGAACATCTTTTAAAGCACATATAAGAGGACATCATGACCTGACTAATTAGTCAATATAAGAGGAGAGATCTATTTCTAGGTAATTTTTGGAGAGCCAGAAATAAAGAAGAATAAATATTTTTTTAGCAGAGGTAAATTTGCAAGGATGGATCAATGCTTAGATTATATTCCTTTAAAATGAATAGATTATATATATGTATTTATGATATCTTTATCTTATGATCAATCAAATGTAAGGTTGAAGGGAGCAAGTTAGGAGGATGTTGTTTATGGGCCTCTCATGCTAAGAATGTCACTTCGAGGATGAAATTGTCTTAGTTTGATGTTCCTTCTGCTTGGGGCCAAGAGGTGGGTTGTCTGAGACACTCGTGCTCTTAGGCTTAGGTGGGTGAGCAGTTTACAAGCACCCCTTTCAAGGATTTCCTTTTAATCCAAACTGTGAATGGTTATTAGGATGGATTCAAGGAGTTTCAATCATAAGAAGGATGGAAAAGGGTAACATGGAAAGGGAAAGTAGATAAGTGTTTATCCAACAAGTATGCAACCCAAGGGTGGAATTATCTTAGTTTGGATATTCCTACGACTTGGATCAAGGGGTGGGTTGTCTGAGACACTTATGCTTTTAGGTTTGGTATGGATAACTTCGAGAAGACTTATCATGTTCCTCATCCAAGTCCTATCATGATTAAATTTGTTCTATGCATTATGGTTGATCTTCTATCCTGCACTATAGATATTGTGTAATAGTTATATATATATATCTTACATGATTTAATAGATAATTTATTATATATGTTTTGATCATATGAATTATACCAATATTATCTAACATGATTGCACGGCCTAAACTAGAATTTATCTTTCTTACAGCATTTAATTAGTAAGTTGTAACCCTAACTTGTGATTCTAGGGAAAAATTTAGGGAAATCTCAAAAGGGTACATAACATTTTCTGATCATCTAGGGCCTCAAAATAATGTTTTAATGTTTTATTTGGGATTTTCTAAGTTGTTTTGTCTAATTACTTTCAAACTTTATTTGAAATTAGAGTAGAAAGTTGACTATTAGTCATTTTTTAGTAAGTTTCAAATAATTGGAAATTTTCATGGTCATATGGATATGGATGTGAAGTTACCAAAAATGGAAATTTTAGAAAGTTAGAAAAACTTTCAAGCTAGAAAAGTAATGCAGGTCAAGGTTTAGGGGCTTTGACAAGCTATTGAACAAGGCAACAAAATGAACAACCCACAACAATGAAATAATAAAATCTTTATTCATATGCAATAGAAAATATTACATCAGGAGTACAATGGTCTTTATACATTCCTTGGCCTAAGCGTTACAATCATTCCATTAGTTAGTGTAACATCAAAAAATGTCCCCTTGGGGGCTTTTTCGTCATAAGGTTTAGCTCCCAGGTCTTTAGTATTCATTTAGGACATTTTAGTTCATATTTTGGCATCTCGATGGAATGAGACCTAGTTTCCATGGCAAATTAGACCTAGGTGGACCCCTTGAGCTGTAGCCTACACAAAATAGGGGGAGGACTTGGGTTCTTGTGCCCTAGTCCTGCCATATTTTGGGGTAGCCCCAATTTCTGGGTGTCGGTTAATGACTGTTAGGTGGTTATTTTGCCAACACGGTAAAGTTTGATTTTTAAAATCTTGGCGGGAATGCTTGTAGGTGCATATATAAGCATGTGTAGGTATTAATTTGTAAACTAGATGATGACTGACAAGCTATTGTGTTCTCAAGGTGATTCAAGGCTTTCTATTGTGTTGCAAGAGTAGACTTGTATGTTTTATGTGTTGATATTTGCAGATTTGAGCATCAACCTCCTCATGGCATGAAGAGCATCCTCCTCCATGAGAGATTCACTACAAGGTGACATATCTTTATGTTTTTATCATTGATTCCTTTGGTTTTTGCCTCTACCTCACAAGGGCACACACTCTTTTATTTGACAACAGTGTTCAGAGACTTAAGTGTCCTCTGGGGCTTGATTGAGGCAAGCCTCTAAACACCACAACCCCTAAACCAAGTCCTATGATTGTAGGTTATAGGTGTTGCATTTAGAAAAAGTGGAGTTGTAGGAAAGCTTGGCAGGGATCAGGGATTTAGGATCTGAAGAAAAGTCAGACACATGAGTACTTCTGGGACTAGGGCGCTCGCAATAGTGTCCTTTGCAAATAGATCTCAGGAAAAAAAAGTTATAGGGATGATCAGTGTCGGAAGGAGGTCTAGATTCCCTGAAAAAGTAGATACCTTGGACTTGGACACCCGCACCTTAGTCCCCGACTGTTTTGCCTTTGAACCCCAAAAATAGGTATTCTATGATTTGTTATTTTACTCTCATCTATAACAGTTTTTTTTGTCTTTCATCAATTTGTTGTCGTATTTGCATAATTAGGGTTTTAATGGTTAATTGGACATAAGAGAAGGAAAATTTGATAATTAATTCCCTAATCCAAGTTTCCCTTCATTTGCAAGTGACCTAGGGTATGATAGTGCTCACCACTCGACCCTAGATCCTTTAATGTTTAGTGGAAAGGAGGGTTTTAACATCAAAATAATAAAAGATCAACAAAATCCAATTTTACCCTAAACAATTAGATTAGACTAGCCTAACTTTACTATAAAAACCCAAAACAATCTTCCAGCAGAAGCCAAAAACTCACGACGGAGAAGTCCACCTTTTTTTACTGCAAAATTCCCCTATTTATAGGCATTTGAGGTGGCCACCACACTCATCACATGAATTATACTTGTGTTAGTTATTAATTAGCTCTCGTATCAGCCGTACAGGTGGTCAAAATTTGTTTTTGTTTCTTTCTGGGCACTTTCAAGTGATAAAGTAGGAAAAAGTGACCCAACATGATATTGCAGGAAAAAGTGACCCAACAAGATATTATAGGAAAAAGTGACCCAACGTGATATTGTGGGAAAAAGTGCCCAACTGGATATTGTAGGGAAAACTGGGTCAACTAGATATGGCAGGGATTTTGGGGTCAACTAGATATTGCAGGGATTTTGAAGTCAACTAGATATTGTGGGGATTTTGGGGTTAATTGGATATATCATGTTACAGACCAAAGTTCCCCCAAGCATAACTTGCTCAATTTTGCTTAGAATCTTGCAAAACTTAGAATTTTGGACACCCATTTGGCTTTTTAACAAGATGACATCATCACTTGGGCTTTTTTGTAGGATTTAAAGGGTCCTTTGCATATATCTTGATGGTAGGGAAAGTCCCAGATATCCTGTTGACATTGGCAATTCCACTTTTACATAACTTGTCTAGTTTACCTTAGATCCTCACCATAATTGAAATGTGAACACCCATTTGGATCTTCTTAAAGAATCCTTTGGAAATTCTATATAAATGTGATCAACAACTACTGCAGTAGAACATGAAGGAAATCAAACAAGTAAGAAAGTAAAGGAATCTTTTTTGGTTAATAAGGATTTCTCATGGACCTGGAAGCTCCTGCATCAGACATGCCAGGTAACTAAAATATTCCTGGAGTTAGAAAATCATGAACATTTTGATAAGTTTGGAATCAGAATTCCATACTTGGCTAGTTCTACAACACTCATCCTAGAAGCTTCATCTACATCTCTATTCTTCCATCAGACTAGGTATTCCATGTAGTCCTTTCCTCTAGTCTTTTTAGCCACTTTGGAATTAATCATTTTATCGACTTCGTCCATCTTCTTTTCAGGTAACTGATCTAACCATTCTTGTGCATCAGGAAAATGTGAGTGTTTACCCCCTTTTAAACTTGTCTCTCCTTCATGGAACTTGTATAGATTAGCAACATTGAAAATAGGAGATATGCCTATGCCTACTATTAACTCAATCTCATAGGCATTGGATGAGAACTTCCTCAACACCTTACATGGGCCTATTTTCTTAAATTTCAACTTATTGTATGTTCCTTGTGGAAACCTTTCTTTCCTCAAATGTGCCAAAACTAAGTCTCCTACCTGGAACTCTTGTTCCCTCCTATGCATATAAACATATTTCTTGTATTTGCTAGAACTTTTTTCCAACTTTTCCTTCACTTCCTTGTGAACCACATGAATGTATTATGTAAAATCCTCTGCTACATCAATCTTCCTGTTTAAATAAATGTACTATTTCTCATCTCATGCACACCTCTTAGGTTGTACCCATTAACTATTTGGAACACCTTCTCTTTCCTGTATAGAAGTTCACTGAATTATTGTAAGAAAATTCTACTTGTGTCAAGATAAGATCCCATTGACATGGTTTATCTACCAACAAACATCTTAATAAGTTTTCCAAAATTTTGTTCACAACCTCGGTCTATCAATCAGTTTGGGGATAATAGGCTAAACTAAATGCTAATTCACTACCTATCTTCTTCCATAATGTACACTAAAAATGGACAACAAACTTTGTGTCCTTGTCGGAAACTATGTTCTTAGACAACACATGCATCTTGACCACCTCTTTGAAAAATAGTGCAACTATGTGGGATGCATCACTGGTTTTCTGACATGGTATGAAATGAACCATATTTGAAAACCTATCTACTAAAACAAAATGGAATCATCACCTATCTATGTTCAAGTTAGTCCCAAAACAAAAAACCATACTTAGGTGCTCCCATGGTCTCTCTGGTATAGGCAATGGCTAATATAGTCCCATGTTTTGTTTTGCTCATTTAGCATGCTAGAAAATTTTGCAGCCTTGTACCAATCTCCTCACATATACACTCATTCTAGGCCAAAGATAACTTTCAATTAGTTGAACCAATATCTTATCTATTCCAAAATTTCCACTCAAGCCTCTAATACGCTTTTCTCTTATTAGATTCTCTCTCATTAAACCTCTAGGTATACATAATTTTTATGCTTTGAACATCAAGCCATCTAGGATGAAATACTCCAACCATGGCATCCTATCTCCTTCCACTGGACTTCTACTAACTATCCATGCTTCCTTAAAATTAGGATCATCAGGATACAAATCCTTCATTGCATTAAAGCCAGCAACATTTAACCTTAACCCATTCATTAATAAACACCTTCTACTAAGTGCATCTTCTACCCTATTTAACTTACTACTCCTATGTTTCAAGACAAAAGAATGAATTTGCAAGAACTCCACCCATTTCATATGCCTCTAGTTTATCTTACCTTGACTATTGATGTACTACAAGGCATGGTGGTTTGTGTACAATACAAAGTCATTTGACAACAAGTAATGCCTCCAGTTCTTTAAGGCCTCTACTATAGCATATAATTCTTGGTCATAAACTGAGTATTTTCTCTTTGCTTCATTTAGTTTCTCACTAAATTAGGCAATGGGTTACCTTCTTGACTTCATGCTCCCTTGATTACACTACCGCTAGCATCAAAATCTACTTGGAACACTTTGCCAAAGTCTGGCAATGCAAACATGGGTTGTTCTATCACCTTCTTCTTCAACAAATGAAATCTCTTTTCTAATATAGCATTCCAATGGAACTCTTTCCTAAACCCTTCATTGTCTTGTTGATTGGTGCACATATTCCACTAATTTTTTTGATGAATTTCTTATAGAAGCTCACCAAGCCATGAAAATTTTTGGCTTCAAACATGTTTCTAGGTGAAGGCCAATCAATGATTACCTTAACCTTCTTAGAATCTATCTTAAACCATTCTTCAAACATGATGAAACCTAGATATACTAGTTTCCTCTACATAAAACTGCATTTATCCATGTTTACCAACATCTTTTCTTCTTTTAACCTCTACAAAATTGTCGTAAGTTGCAAGAGGTGTTCATCTTTTGTTTTACTAAAAATAAAAATCTCATCCAAATAAATGATAACAAATTGACCAAGGAAAGGATTCATTCCTCATTGATTAATCTCATAAAGGTACTGGGTGTATTTGTCAACCCAAATGGCATCACTAGCCAATCATATTGTCCATCCTTAGTTTTGAATGTTGTCTTCCATTCATCCCTTCTCTAATTTTGATTTGGTGGTATCCACTCTTCAAATCAATCTTATTGAATTACTTTACTCCACTCAAATAGTCCATCAAGTCATCCACATGAGGAAATGGAAACATGTACTTAATGGTTATCTTATTTATAACCCTTGACTTAGTGCACATTCACCATTTCTTATCTTTCTTAGGTGCTAGTACAACACTGTTGAACACAAAGAATACTAAGAGGGGGGCGAATCAATATTCTGTAAAAATTTTCTTTCACATATTCATTAATCCTTCTACCAAATTCAATAACATGAAATCAAAATTAACATAAGAAGAGCAGCCACAAATTCAAAACACATAGACACCAAGATTTTTACGTGGAAAACCCAAAAAAGGAAAAACCATGGTGAGTGTCAGCTCACAATATATTATGATATCAAAACCAAATTACATGAAGGCTCATTGCCCAAGGACTCACTATCCAAAGAAGTGCTCACTGCAATAGGCTCATTGCCAAAAGAGAAGAGAAGATAGAAGAAAGATTTGGCTCACTACCAAGATATGACTGCTACAAATGCATCTACAAAATGCTAAAATGTAGTTCCATTAGTAGATTAATACACAGATTCAAAAGTCTTCATTTTATCTACTTTGCTTCACATATACTCTGTTCTTCTTCCCTTATTGTTCCTTTCTGATCATAAAATTGAATTAGATTGCATACACATCTAATTCGTACTATATTCGCAAAATATCATCACACCAATATTGAAATGTCTCAAGTATATATATATATATATATATATATATATATATATATATATATATATATATATATATCCCCGCAACATGAATTAATCCAATACTAGGTCAGCATGTGAAATATGAAACTTGTATATCAAAGTTGTACCTTGTCAGCTTGATTCTTTGCACAAACAACAATGCAAACCCATACAATTATTCAAGAATCTTCATATAGGTCTTGACTTATTATTGAACCACTTAGGATAGTGCTCTAAGAATTATCTCCTCATCGCATATCGATCCAACTGTGTGTCAGCCTTATCCCAAAATACACACTTAAACCTTATTGTCTATCATATCATAACTTCTAGTATGAACCATATGAAACTTCAAAATTCACATCAAACATTCATTAGACATCACCAATCATACCTTCAAAACTATACATCATAATATTCTTGTGTGGTGATATGTGGATCTCAGAACTATTGCCTCTATCCTAGTTAAACACTGTCAAACTGACTGTTGAAACTTAGAATCTTTTGGATGATCTTCCAGTGGACTTCAAATACTATAAATCTAGAATTAGATAGCTATCATATGTGTTTACAGCACCTTCAAATCTCACATTGAGATGACCAATAGCGGAGGAAAGTGGAGTAAATTACTCAAGTGTTCTACACTATTCCTCACTGTACTCTGATTACCAGACTTAGTCAAATCATAATGTATCTTCTAGAGGTTACCAAAAGTTGAATACTAGAACATAACATCATCAAAGGATTGTGTACAACATTCCAGAACCACACATCATGATCTTCAATTGCAGGGGAGTGTCAGCTAAAAAAATATCATTGTCATTATAAGCTGCCAACACTTAGTCAATTTTGACGAAGTTATTTTTTCAGACCAAAAGACCACACAACTTTGTCTTAGGAGCTATTCTAGATCATGTCTGATTGTTACCATCAATGACAACATCAAATTTCCACCATATCAGCAATGTCTCTTGACCAAGTTACCAACAAACATATGGACTAAGACTTTCTAATCAACCCCTTATCCAATAGCTCTTACACTTGTCTATTCACCTCCTCATTTTCCATAGGTGTCATTCTCTATGGTGCCTTATTTGGTAAGCTTGCACCTAGTATCAAGCACATGCAGTGACTTATGCTTCTAGTTGGAGGTAATCCATCAGGTAAGTCCTTCATTAGAATGACACTGAATTCATTCAAAATTTATTGGACCTATGTAGGAACTTCTACCCCTTTCTCTGCTGTCATAATTTTTGTAGCTTGGGGTAGGAAGGCATAACATACCTTATCCTTTCTAATTTCCTTTAGGAACCGTTTTCTAGTCACTAGACAAACCCTATTGGTTTTCTCAACTTCCACATCCTGATCCTTTGGAAGATTCAACACATACTCAACCCCATCCTTCTCAGTTTTAATATAATTATTCTGGCAATCATGAATGGCCTGCCTATCATATTGGCAAGGTCTACCTAAAAGAATGTAGCATACATCCATTGGAATAAAATTTAACAAGGCATTGTTCACTTAGCAATAACTGATGTCCCTTTTGCAGCTAGGAATCCTTGTAGGGAGTTGGGTGTTTCAACCTCTTCAATTTTAGCTTCTCCACCATCTCTTCTAACACTAAGTTGTCAGTGTTTCTGTTGTTCACAATGACTTTGCAGCATTTTCTTCCAGACTTACATATGGTTCTAAACATATTTCTTTATTGTTCTAGTTCCTCTTGTACATTTTCTGGTGTTAGAATAACATTCCTTAGCATCAAGGATTCTCCATCCTTAGATTCTTCTCTAAATTTTGGTGAGGCTACACTTGTCACACTCTCCTCCTTAGCTTGTGCTATATGGATTCTAGTCTCTTTTCCTTTTCCACTCCTCTATTGTACTTGAGGACATTCAAATGCCCTATGTACAACCTGTCCACACTAGAAATATGTTCCACTAAATCCTCTTCCTCTTCCAAAATTTCCTCTACCTCGGGAGTAATCACCCCTTCCTCTACCTCCTTGGGTACTGGTTTGAGAAAAAACTTGTTTCTCCTTGCTTATCCTAAGAACCATGTCCAAGATTTGTTTTCCTTCTTCCTTTGGAGGATTTACCTCTTCCTCTAGAGCTATTATGCCTTCTAGAGATATTTTCTTTTGCCTTCAATGCAAATTGATAGGCTTCTTCTATGGTAGTAATTTTGACCATGCTAATTTCATCTTGGATAGAATAATGCAAACCATCTACATACCTAGAGACCTTAGCATCATCTTCAATGTGACCAACCCTGATGTTCAATTTGTAAAACTCTTTGGTATAGTCTTGTACACTTTTCTCCCTCTACTTGAGGTTTTGCAAAATCTTAAACATGGTGATTTGATGGTCTACAAGTAGAAATTTTACCTTTAACTTAGTTAACATCCTCTCCTAGGTTTTAATCTTTGCCTTTCCTTTTCTCTGCCTCTCAACTTGCACATGATCCCACCACAAAGATTCATGTCCCTTCAGCTTTGCAGCTGCAAGTTTTACCCTCTTAGGGTCTTCAATAGATTCCAACTCGAAATGCTTTTCTGTCTCTAAAATCTAGTATATTAACTCATCTAGTTCTAGACTACCACCATAATTGGGTAACTCTACACGCGGTTTACTTGCAATCTTTGTCATTGCACTTAGAAACCTCCTTTCATATTCGTCTTCTCCTTCTTCTCATTCTTCTTCACTAAATTATTCCCTATTATCACTCACATCCTCTACATGTACTCTTCTATGTTGTGTTCCTTCAATTGCATCTAGCCTAGCTATGATGCCTCTTAGCATCTCTACCAACACTGCATCTCCAACTCTTGAAGCAGCTCATCTTCTTCCTCTTGGTTAGTGTGCCATGTATGCAAACCCTCTATGGTTCTAGGTTTTTCTCTTCACTCTACCTACAACAACCTGCTCAGGGTCCCTTGCACAACAATCCCACAACCTCATGGAATTTAAAACCTAAGCTTTGATACCACTTGATGCAGATCAAGGTCTAGGGTTTTTGACAAGCTACTAAACCAGGCAGCAAAATGAGTTCAACCCACAACAATGAAATGATAAAATCCTTATTCATATTTAATAAAAAACATTATAGCAAGAGTATAATGGTCTTCATACATGCCTTGGCCTAAGCCTTACAATCATTCTATTAGTTAGATCAAATTAACCTAGCTTTCCTATGAAAAACCAAAAACAATCTTCTAGCAGAAGCTAAAAACTCATGATGGAGAAATCCACCTCTTTTACTATGAAATTCACCTATTTATAAGCATTTGAGGTGGCCACCACACTCGTCACATGAATTGGACATGTGTCAGTCATTAACTGGCTCTTGGATTGGTCGTACAGGCGGTCAAAAATCATTTTTGTCACTTTTTAGGCACTTTCAAGTGATAAAGTGAGAAAAAGTGACCCAATATGATAATGCGGTAAAAAGTGACCCAATGTGATATTGCAAGAAAAAATGACCCAATGTGATATTGTGAGAAAAAGTGACCCAATGTGATATTGCAGGAAAAGTGACCTAATTGGATATTGCGTGGAAAACTGGGTCAACTAGATATTGTGGGGATTTGGGGTTAACTGGATATTATGTAGATTTTGGGTTAACTGGATATTGCAGGGATTTTGGGCTTGACTAGGTATTGCAAGGATTTTGGGGTCAATTGGATATTGCAGGGATTTTGGGGTCAACTGGATATATCTTGTTGCAGACCAATGTTCTACCTAAGCATAACTTGCTCAATTTTATTGAGAATTTTGTAAAACTTAGATTTTTGGACACCCATTTGTCTTTTTAACAAGATGACATCATCAATTGGATTCTCTTGGAGGATTTTAATAGTCATCTGCATATATCTTGATGGTAGGGAAAGTTCCACATATCTTGTAGACACTGAAAGTTCTACTTTTACATAACTTATCCAATTTAGCTCATATCTTCACCAAAATTGAAATGTAAACACCCATTTGGATCTTCTTCAACATCAAGTCAACACTTAGCTAATAATCCTTACAAAATTCTCTAGAAATTTGATCATCAACTTCTATAGAAGAACAAGAAGGAAAACAAACAAGAAAGAAAGCAAATAAATCTTTTTGGTTGATGAAGATTGCTCATGGACCCAGATGCTCCTGCATCACAAAGCCTCCTTCAATGGTGAATTTGGGAATTTATGGTTGTTTTTTCATATGGAAAAAATGAAAATTTGATTTTAAAACCTTTCCTTGATGAATTTTGATGTGCGATGAGTAGTATCCCTTATGAAATGAAATATTGCATCTTTTTAGTTCATGTTATGATTTTTATCACCTTAATTTCCATGCCATGCCCAATTTGTAAAAATGGTGAAATGGGCATGTAGGAAGAGGTATAGGATAACAAAGGAGTAGCTCCTACCATGCAACATGATACAGAGGGGTCATAGGAATTAGTGAGTGGGGTGTTTTAACTAAGTTTAACCATAATCACATTAGGTAATTAAAATGTAATATGATTTCTACATAAAACAAAGATGCTTTCCTAGATCCCGTTTAGGTTGTGAAGAGCACGTCACACAATGTTAGATTTGGTGAATGCTAGAGTAGTCCCCTTTGATAGGGATGCCCAACTAGTCTATTTTCTATGAGGAGGTATTTTCCTCATAATGAGACTCCTTGTCTTGACTATTATGTCTCTCTTCCTTGCTTATTGTCGAATTTGTATTAGACATGACATGACCCTAACATTTGTATGTGCATTAAAATACCTAATTTATGCTTTGATGTGTGTGTGATGGTCTATGATTTATGCCTTGTTTGGTATGTATTAAAGGTGTGATAATATCCCTTATGCTTGAATGTTGTGTTGTCATTCTATTATGTTTGTTGGCTTCTGTAGCCATTCATACTTGTATGTATTCTATTGGCAAGTCTACCACATGTTACTTGTATGTGATTGAATGGTAGTTTTATCATGTGTTACTTGTATGCTTTGGATTGGTAGTTGTACCATGTGTGTGTTGTGTTCATTGATTGGTGTGTATGCCACATGTATACCCTAGATTGTGTGAGACGATTTGATAGTAGGTTTGCCATGATCATCTTCTCCATAGCTCAAGGGTTACCTAGAGTGGGATAGACAACTATTACGCTTGATGATGGAAATATGGTTGTGAGGTGAGAAAATTTTCCCCATTGGTTTTACCATGAATATTTTTTAGGATTTCAATGGATTTCTTGTCCTTTTTAGAGGTTGCATATGTCATGCTATATGCCTAGATAGCACCTTGGAGGGAATGTTAGATTTATGGTGTTTTATGCTTTTGTAGCATCTCATTATTGTATATTATATATCTTTGTAAACTAAGTCCTGGTGACCTTTGTAATAAGACTTTAATGATGTGGGGTGTGATGCATCCATGTTTTGGATGAAGCCCTTTGATTGTAATAATTATTTATCATCGTCTTGTATTTTTCCATGCCTCGACTTGTGAGGACGTTAGTATGATTTGTATGTTTTCACTTGTTGCAACCTAGCTATGTAGCATGTTTAGATTCATTTATATGATGTCGTAATTGATGATTTGGTTATGTTAGTGTTGGATCATATTCTTTCCACATATGTGATAAGGATCCTATCATTGCTTTTGGTATGTGTCAATGTTGGTGTGAAACATGCATAGCCTTTTGTACTACTTTTGTATTTTGGCATGAGGATATTTTTGGTTCAACACCTTATTCATATTTGGTTAAAATGAACCTTATTTGATAGAAAAACATGTTTTGAGTCATTAGAGAAACTTAGAGGAAGTTTTGGGTTTTTATTTATTTTTATTTTTTATCAATTTTCTCGATGCTACTAGGATCACAACACCCAACATTAGTGTCCAGGGACTACAATGCCTAGTACTTATGTCCTAGACAAAGGGATCCATCTTGCGTTTGTGGGCTTCGTTGCTTTGCCCTATTCTAGTCATTTAGTACTCCAATGAAACTTGTTGAGTAAAGTTGTTCTTTGGTCCCTTTGAGTCTATTGATGCATTCATGATGTGATGCATTCTTGGAATTACTCCCTCTTTTTCTCCAGGAAGTGTGCCTTTGCATGAAATCTACTAGTGACCATTCCTTTTAGTTGAGGGCTTGTACCTCCTAGTTGAACCATCATGTGGGTGAGTGTTACCCTTGTGTTAGGATGTCTTGTTTAGTCATGGAATGGATTTAGGTAGTTGTTACTCTCATCCTACTCCATGTGTTCGTGAGGGATCAAGGTTGTGGTTGTGTATCTGATCTTCTTCATGGAGTGAACTCCACCACTCACATGATCATCATGGCAATTTGTCACATGATAAGTGAAGTCTTCCACTTGTGTCACTTTTCTAGTGCATTGTTGATGCCATCTTAGGTGTTCTTTTACTTGTTATGACACCTTGTGCACATGTGAGTGCAATTTGACATGTGAATGCTGCACTTGCAAACATGAAAATCTTGTTCATTTAGTTTTTGTTTGTCTAGTGTCTTGGGTGAAAGCTTGGGGCATTATAGGGCACTACTCTAGAACATCTATCTTTAAAAGAGAAGTTATGTTTTATAATTACAAAACTATCCTAAATATTCTAAAAATGCTACTAGTTAGAAAATACAACTTTTTAAAGCTAAATCAGATAAACAAACAAAAATGAATTATAGTTTACATAATACTAGAAGCAATTTTTCATAAAAAGAAGGTAGAACTAAAAATGATAATATTTAATACACCTGTCACCAAAAGGAGAGAGTCTTAGCCAAGGATATCAGTACATCACCGAAACATCTACGCATTGTGCTATCATTTGTATGGCATTGTATAGATGGTGTTATGGAACTTTTTCCCTGAAATGGAAAAGTAAGTCATTTAATGAATAACCCTTTAAAATTATAAAAGGATAAAGTTTATTTATATTGAAAATGAAGGTAGAACTTCTGCTATAAACTTTAAAATTTTGTGTATGCAAAGTTGAAAATAAGATTAATCCTATAAAAATTAATGAACAAGTGATTTTGCACTTTCAATCCAATGTAGAAGAGAAGAGAATAGAAGAGAGAAGCTTACAATAATGAAGACAAGTATTTATGTGGAGAAACCCTTTTAGGAAAAAAATTCACACTCAAAGATATTTCCTGCTTGTATTAAATCTTTTTGGAAAAGATTACATTCAATACTGAGACTCCTCTAAGTCCTTGATGCACTTCAAAAGCAAAAGTTTCTTTCTTTTTTCTTCTAAGTCTTTTCACAATTCAACTCTCTGGAAAATGTATGGGGCTTTTAATTAATTCAAAATATTCTTTAATTCAAGAGCTTCTTAATTCGAAAGCTTCTTAATTCGAAAGCTTGAAACTCAAATTATAATAAATTGTAATTGATAACATAGCAACCAACGCTCATGCAAAAATCAAGTGCTCCAAATAGAGAAGACTAAAGTCAAACAAAGTCAAGCCTTTTGTCAACTACCCATCCTTGATGTGGGTGCCCAAGTTTGCCCAAGTTAACTTTGCCAACATCAAACATATTTCAAATAAAAAAAACAATAGAAAGTCCTCCAATTGGGCGTCCAAATTTGCCCAATCACTTTTTGTTGATTGAAGTGATCAACACACATCAATCTCATGCAAAAAACATGCAAGATTGTTATCCCCAAGGTTATTCTAAATTATCTTGTTATGTACATGCAAGTGACATACAAACACTTGATTCAACATGCATTTGATTCCCATTATCTGAAACACTGAGATGTACCACCCTACAAGTTTTTTGGAGTTGGAGTGTTCTACAAGCAATCTCTCAAAAATGACATGCAAAAACCTACAAGATCATATAATTGACATGCAATAACATGGAAGGTCATACAATTCTAAGGAATAACATGCAACAACATGTAATCACATGCAAGTGACATGCAACAACATGCAAACACATGTAAGTGACATACAAAAACATGCAAGGTCACACAAGTCCATAGGAGTGACATGCAAGAACATGCAAGCACATGCAAGTGACATGCAACAACATGCAAGCACATGCAAGTCCATAGGAGCAACATGCAACAACATGCAAGTACATGCAAGTAACATGCAACAACATGCAAGTAGATGCAAGTAACATGCAACAACATGCAAGTACATGCAAGTGACATGTAAAAAACATGAAAGTCCATGCAAGATATTCTAACCTCATGCAAGAAGGGATTAAATTTGACAATTGTATAGCTATATTTAGACATTTTAGCTATAAAATACAATTGAAATTTTTAAAAGACTGTATCATATGAAAGGAGAGATTTTGGACAAACTATCAAAATTTATATAGGATTATGATGATATATATATTTGGTTTTTATATAATTTACTTATACTAAAATATGTCATAGTATTTTAAAGGCACTATTGAATAGATAACTGTCATAAAAAATTGCTTGACAATTAAGGTTGATTGTCAAATTTAAGCCATGCATGCAAGAAATATCCAATTCATGAATCTCTAACACTGTAGTTAACTCCAACATTATATTCATGCAAGGTGTCTCAAGATTATCCACTCATGTACATAAAAAAACATAAATCCAAGTCTAAATATATGTCCCCATGAAAAGGGATGCCCAAATTTAACTCCCACTCACTAGGAGTTATCACACTCTCAAAATAGACTTAGAAGTCAACAAAGTCTTCATGGCTTCCACCTCAAAATGGCCACCCAAGTTTTACCTTATCTAATTAGGAATTGATTGCAAAAGTCAAAGTAATATCGTTAATAAATAATTAATCTCTCAAAGTCCTCATGTGTTGGAGAACACATTCCAAGAACTTTGGAGACACATGAATTGGTTAGGATTGCAAGTTAATGGCAACTTATCCCAACATCCTCCCACTTGACATTATACATTGCAATAACTCTAAATGATATAATAAAACTTTAAATCAAGTACAACGATCAAGGCCAATGGCCTTCCTGCACCAAGAGAACTTATCTATAGTAACTGACTTCGTAAGATAACCTGTAGCATTAACCAAAGTGTCAACTTTTTCAATCAAAACCTTACCACTCTCAACCATTTATCACACAAAGTGATAGTACTGAACATCAACATGCTTAGTACTATCATGATACATAGGATTTTTGGCTAAACAAATAGCACTTTAACTGTCACATTCAAGTCTTACTATCCTGCAATCAAAACCAATACCTTTCCCAAGTCTCTTTAACCAAACTGCCTCTTTGGAGGCATGTGTAACAACCATATACTCTTCTTCTATCATAGACAAAGCAACCATGGGTTACCTCTTACTCATCCAACTTACCGCAACTCCAAACAAATTAAAACCATAGCCACTTGTGGACCTTCAACTATCCAAGTCACCTGCCCAATCAAAATCAACAAAACCTTATATGTCCAATGATTTCTCCACACTATCAATACCATGATAGACCAAACAATAATCAAAAGTTCCTTGTAAATATCTAAATGCTCTCTTAAGATGATTCCAATGTTCTTTACCAGGGTTAGACATAAACCTTCTTAAAACTCCCACTACTTGTGCAATATCTGGTCTAGTGCAAACCATTGCATACATTAAACTACCAACAACACTAGCATAATAAACATTCAACATCTCTTCAAAAGCATCATGAGTGGTAGGACACATGTCTAATTTTATCTTAGTACCAACAAGGAAAGGAATGCTAATTGGTTTGCAATCATGCATATTAAATCTTTGCAAAATTATATCAACATACTTACTTTGACTGAACCATAGTTTTTTGTGAACATGATCCCTGTTCATCTCCATTCCAAGAATGTATTTTGCAGCCCCTAAGTCCTTCATATCAAAATATTTAGAAAGCTGAGTTTTAATCTCTCTAATCATTACCTTGTTTCCAATAAACAACATGTCATCAACATACAAGACCCTTGATCATCAATAATCTAAAGATAAACACAATGATCTTCTTCACTTCTAACAAACTAACTTTTAATGTAGAAGCATCAAACATCTATTACCAAATTTGAGGTGACTATTTCAAACCATACAAAGATCTTGTCAATTTGCAAACCAATTCTTCCTTCCCTTTAACAACAAAAACATCAGGTTGCCTCATATAAATCTCCTCTTCAAGATCCCCATGCAACAAAATAGTTTTAACATCCATTTGCTCTATCTCAAAATCATAATTTGCAGCAATAGACAAAAGGAATCTAATAGAAGTTAATCTAGCAACTGGACATAAAATTTCATTAAAATCAACACCCTCCCTCTGGGAGTAGCCCTTGGCTACCAATCTAGCCTTGTACCTTTCTAGATTACCATCTACAGGATTTTTATTTTTAAAAACCCACTTAGAACTAATGGGATTCTTCCTTTGGGAAAATAAACAAGATCCCAAGCACGTCACAAGTGTCCAATGAATTCATTTTCTCATGCATAGCTTGCAACCAAGATTCACTCTCTTCTGAAGACATGATGAAGGGGGGAAATAACAAAAAACACAATAACATAAATTGCACATAGAAAATAGGATTGTTCTTTTATTGATTTGGACAATCACATTACATTATAGAAGATCAAAATACGTTTAGAGGATGAATCCTCCACAGTCTACAACACATTACAACTCTTCCCTATGTTATATTATCCCTATATAATTATTGGCAATTGGCTAGTCATTGCCCACAAGGAGTGGGGAGGGTGAGTGGAGGCTAAATATTAGCCAAATTGGAGCCCCTTTTCGTGGACCCACCTAATCATGGGCTGTGTGGATCTTTGGATCCCGTGAGGTGGCGAATCCTTGATGCATGCAAAGAATTGTGAAACATGCAAATAAGGTATCGATGATACCAATTCATGAATTATCCTTTGATGTGTGTAGTGGAAAGAGAAAGGGAGATTTCCATTAGAGTGTAGATGGGAGCACTACTACAAAAGTAGCATGGGGAGTGAGAGAGATTCACCGTTGGTACATATTTAAAACCTATTCAACAATAGCCATAGGTAATTCTAAATATTCATATAGGTATGAATTCCTTGAGGGATATCGAATGGCATTCAGTAATGTATTGATGTATATATCTTTTCTAGCACCTTGTGTATCAACTGTGTCGACTTATATTTGTCATAAGCTACTATTAATGGCCTGTGAGGATGAACTTGACTTAGACATTGATTTCTATGACATCAATGTGGAAATTGAATTGTTATCGTAGGCTCTTGAAGCTGCATGTGTTTTCTTTATTTTCTCTTATGAAACCTTGGTGACATGGTGTCGCCTAGCCAACTTGGAGGTTGTAAATCATGCATGTTGTGCATTCTATATATATATATATAATATTCACACACACACACACACATATATATTTAACACATAGTCAACCTATAATAGTCCTTGACTATTTTGTATTGATAATACGATAGTATTGGTGCATGTTATCCATGTGATGATCTATTGATTCCTAGAGGAAACAAGAGAGTTTAAAATAAGTAAATAGAATTAATACTTTGGCAAGTAATGAATGCATGTTGTGTTCCCTTGGGGGAAATTATTTTTCTTGACACTTATTTTTTATAAGAATCTATACCATGCCATTATGCAATTTGTGTTTAAATGCAATCAAAAGCCTTCTTTTTGCGAGTGGCAATACTTCATAGAATAAGTATAAGGTGCCAGTGACTCATGTGATTCAACCTATAGGACCATTGAAAATACTCTTCTAGATGACATGAACTGAGAGTAAACCTTGGGATAAGGCTACGATGTGTTCATCAACTGGGTAAGGTCAATAGTTGAAAACTTGATTAAACATATGCCTTTGTGAAAATATGGGAATAGAGTGATGTGGAGTCACAAGTTCCCTATTACAATAACAACAAAACATTATTGAATGATCTCCCAAGACATGAGTTGAATGTCCAAGGGATGGACTAAGATAGTAATGAAATTATTTATCCAAGACCAAGAACAGTTGAATTATGTTACTGTAGGATGAGACGGTTTCTAAGTCAAGTCAAGGTGGTGGACATACGACAATGTTCATTGTGAAATGTCTATGTATGTAAATATTTGGCCATGTAATGCATCCATCTTTGCATGCATTGTTGGTCCACAGTACTCTAGATGACAAACTGTCTCTAGTAGGGTCTTACAGAGTTAGAGTGGATCTATAGTCGTGTGACTGTGAGACATTATGAAGGACACAACACCAGATACTCAGATGGAAAACCTAACAGTTCCTTATATCTATACCTTCCATGAAGGGTAGGGCTGCTTCCAGGTAGGAAGTTGTGTAGGGGACCGCCGATCTTTGGTTGGAGGAAAAGCACTCAGATGATGCTCTCCTTCCCAAGAAGAAGACAAGCCCAGGCTTATGAAGATAGATGTCAAAAGTTCTAGATGTAGTGCTTTTCTTTATATGACTTGATAGTCAATAATTATGTATAATTTTATAATTGATGCCTTGAGCATAGCTTTGTACATGTATAGTGAAGGTCATTCACTAATGTGGCATTAATGGATAATGTAATTCTAAGTTTTTTTATATTCTAGAAAAGAATACCATGCTTAGTTATTTTGATGATGTTAACTCATTTTTGTTTAACTATGATTTAGTTAATCATGATGTATTCTTACTCTTAGTTAAGATGAATATTTATGGTTGTTTTTGGGTAATATGAAATGTCATGTTACAAAAGCACTTCATAGCGCATTTACTAAGTGTTGAACATGCTACATGTTATAAGAGCTTTAAGTGCTATTTACTTAGCAATTAAAAGTTCTTTGAATATTGTAATGGGCTTTGCCTCCACAAGAGGGCCTCTACCCCCTTTAACAAACCTCATGGACCTTCTAAGGCCGCATGCTTATTTTAGGGCTTTAACCCCTTTTATTTAGTCCTTTGGCCATTTTTTAAACAATTAAAATTATTTTTTGGCCCTTAAAACTCACACAGGAATCCTCATCCTATGTGCCATATTTGGCCCTAGCTGAATTCAGAGGCTTCTTGGAAACTTTACCACATTTGGTGGTTATTTTTAGCATTTACTCTAAAATTAGTGAAGTCTGTACATATGGAGGTCTACCAAACTTAGCGGAGGACTATCTATATTTGGAAAGATTCTAAACTTGGTTGTACTATCAAATCTAGTGACAATTCCATTAAATTTGGCAAAGGTTAAATTTGTAGTCATGATATTTCCACAGTCCATGTTATTGAAAATGTAGTGCTTCTGGAAAAACTATGTATTGCTTTTTGGCCTCAACGTTTCAGATCATACTCCATGATCCATCATCAGGAAGAAAAGAAGAGAAAACATATGAGTAAATTGTAGAGCAAGTCTTCTTAAAAAGAGAAAGAGGATGTTAGGGGTGCGGATTACAAGAGGGGTCAAAGGTGAGGAGATGGGAAATAAAAATTAGAAAGAAGAACATAAAAAGAAAGAAACCAAAAAAGAAAAGAAAATAAACATGGCCAAGAACCATAAACAAAAGTAAAATGAACATCAAATAAAGAAATAAAATAAAGGAGGCAAAGAAGTCATAAAGAAAGAGAATCCCATAGAGGAGGGGCTAAAATAAATTAAATAAAGGTATATATAAATATAAAAGAAAATAACAAGAAGAAACCAAACAAGAAAGTCAACAAAGGCCATAGGGGTAAACAAGTGTAAATTAACATAAAATAAATAAAAATAAATAAAAGGTAGTCTAAGAGGTCATATATATATATGAACATATCCAACCACGAGCAATCAAAGTAATAAATAAGTAAGCAAATAAGTGACAAGATGACAAAAAATAAATAAAGCATGAACAAGTAATAAATGCGGGAACAAGGAGAAGAAAAATGGTACGAGAAAATGGGTGTAGAGGTGAGTGTGTGTGATCATAGAAGTGAGCAAATAAAGGGAAGAGAAGAGATAACAAGAAGAGAAACCAACGTCAAGCAAGAAACAAAAGGTGAGATAAAGGGGGAGATAGACAGAAAGAGGTAGGACTCAATTAAAGAGGAATTCAAGAAGTAGGAATAAACAAAACCAATAGAGGAAGAACCAAAAAAGTTAAAAGGAGAGAAAAGTGGGAGAGGAAAGCTAGGAGGAGACGGTAGGTGGAGGAAACCAATAACATGGAAGAAAGCCAGAGACTCAACAACTAATGGAGCAAGAACAAGGTTCAAACAGGGCCAGGTAACAAATGGCTTACAACTTGGCCCTTGTATCTCCAACCCCATTTCTACCCATCCTAGATGCCTCTCTATCTTTGTTCCTTGTGCCGAGGCCTCCTCGTCATCCTTTATCTCCAATGACATTCCAACCCAACCCCCTCACACTCCTAAGTCTTTGTCTTTCATTCATTACTGGGAAGATAAGCTCATCCTCAATATCTCCAGCCTCCACATTGATCCCCTTGCCATCAACTTCCTGCGAAGAGGCTTTGGTTTTGCCATCACCCCATCCTACATACCCAAGGTCAATTTTCTCACTAAAATTGAGAATGTCATCCATTCCCTTCCCAGTGATGTTGCAGATGAAGTCAGACAAGATTGTGTTGTCACCCTCAGGCACGCCAAACCAGCCAAGCGGAATGTCCCCAAAGACAAGTATCTTGATTTCAAAAGACTTATCAAAAACCAAGAGATTGTTATCATCAAATTAGACAAGGGGAACGCTACTGTTGTTATGAACAAACTTGACTATATATCTAAAATGTTAGACCATCTGAACAATAGTGGGAGTTATTTTGTCCTTCCTTGCAATCTTATTTCCAAAATCTTCAAACAAGTAAGGCATGCTATCTCAAATTATTCCTTTGATGATTGCACTAAAAAGCACCTCTTACCCAATAAGGAAGTCACACCTCACATTTATGGCGTACCCAAAATTCACAAGCCCAACATTCCCTTGAGGCCAATTGTAGACACTATTGACTCTCCCACTTATAAAATGGCTTCCTATTTAGCTAAGCTCATCTCTCCTCTTCTTGGCCAATCTTCCTCCTTCGTCAAAGACTCAACCCACTTTGTTGACTTCATCAAAGATAAAAAGGTTAATGTTGATGACATCTTGGTTAGCTTTGACGTAGTTTATCTCTTCACCAAGGTCCCTCTTCAAGACTCTACCATGCTAGTCAGACACAAGACCAATGAAGAACTCACATCCCTCATTGAATTGTTCTTAAAATCCACATTCTTCACCTTCCAAGACGTGATTTATGAACAATCTGACGGAGTTGCTATGGGTTCTCCCTTATCCCCAGTCATTGCCAACTTATACATGGAGCATTTTGAAGAGGTCACCCTCAACTCTTTCCCCTTTAAACCAACTTGGTGGAAGTGCTATGTGGATGACACCAACATTTGTTGGCCACATGGCCCTGAACAACTTGAAAATTTCCACAACCACCTCAACAACATCACCCCCTACATTAAGTTTACCAAAGAACTTGAATCTAATAACCAACTCCCCTTCCTCGACATTCTCCTCATTAGAAATAATGATGGTTCTCTTGGTCACCAGGTCTTCAGGAAATCCACCCATACTGACCTTTATCTCCCTGCTACCTCACACCACCACCCAAACCATAAAGCCAACGTCCTCAAAACTTTAACTACCAGAGCTTTCCGCATATGTGACAATGATCACATTCATCAAGAATTGGCCCACCTCACCAAGGTTTTCAAACTCAATGGATATTGCAACAAGTACATAAAAAAGATTTTAAACTATCCCATACCCACCCTAACCCCAAACCTATCAATAAAGAATCTGAGTTTGTTCCCAATGCCACTCTTCCTTTCATCGAAGGCATCTCCAATAAGATTGCCAAAATCCTCCGCAAAAAAGGGCTCAAATTTGCCTTCAAAACCCTCTCCACTATCAGGAACCTCATTCCCTCTACCAAGGACCCCTCCAATATTCTTCTAAACTCAGGTGTCTACAAGATAGAGTGCTCATGTGGCACCCCTTACATAGGTGAAACTGGGAGATCTATCAGCTTGAGAATAAAAGAACATTGTGTAGACATTAGACATGAAAGGGTCTACAAGTCAGCCTTAGCTGACCACTCCTCAAGTACTAAACACCACATCTGCCTTGAAGATACCCTTATCCTTGCCAAGGAAGATAACTTCTTAAAGAGAAAAATTAAAGAGGCTATCGACATAAGAAACAACCCTTCCAACCTTAACCGAGATGATGGGTGGAACCTTAGACACACCTGGAACCCACTTCTAAAGTCCCTTCATAATCACCATCCCACTTCCTGATCTCCGGTTCCCTCTGTCCATTCCCCCTCTCTTTCTTTTCCAACTCCCCACCCCTAATCTGCTCTTTCCCTCCTTTCCTCTTTCCCCCACTTCTCTTCCTATTCTATTCCTCTCTTCCCGCCTTTCTTCGTGAACTACCTCTTGTTCCTTGTTCTCCCCCTACCTCCTCCCTGTATATCCTTTCCTTCCTCTCCCTTTTCTCCCTCATCATCTCTGCTTATCCCGTGTCTTCTTCATGACCTCTTTTAGCTCCTTTCTTTCCCAACCCACCCTTGTTACCTGGCCCCATTTGAACCTTGTTCTTGCTCCATTAGTTGTTGAGTCTCTGGCTTTCTTCTGTGTTACTGGTTTCCTCCACCTACCATCTCCTCCTAGCTTTCCTCTCCCACTTTTCTCTCCTTTTCACTTTTTTGGTTCTTCCTCTGTTGGTTTTGTTTATTCCTACTTCTTGCATTCCTCTTTAATTGAGTCCTACCTCTTTCTGTCTATCTCCCCCTTTATCTCACCTTCTATTTCTTTCTTAATGTTGGTTTCTCTTCTTTCTATCTCTTCTCTTCCCTTTATTTACTCGCTTCTGTGATCACACACACTCACCTCTACACCCATTTTCTTGTACCATTTTTTTTCTCCTTGTTCCCGCATTTATTACTTGTTCATGCTTTATTCATTTTTTGTCATCTTGTCACTTATTTGCTTACTTATTTATTACTTTGATTGCTTGTGGTCGGATATGTTCATATATATATATATATATATAGGACCTCTTAGACTACCTTTTATTTATTTTTATTTATTTTATGTTAATTTACACTTGTTTACCCCTATGGCCTTTGTTGACTTTCTTGTTTGGTTTCTTCTTGTTATTTTCTTTTATATTTATATATACCTTTATTTAATTTATTTTAACCCCTCCTATGTGGGATTCTCTTTCCTTATGACTTCTTTGCCTCCTTTATTTTATTTCTTTATTTGATATTCATTTTACTTTTGTTTATGGTTCTTGGCCATGTTTATTTTCTTTTCTTTTTTGGTTTCTTTCTTTTTATGTTCTTCTTTCTAATTTTTATTTCCCATCTCCTCACCTTTGACCCCTCTTGTAATCCACACCCCTAACATCCTCTCTCTCTTTTTAAGAAGACTTGCTCTACAATTTACTCATATGTTTTCTCTTCTTTTCTTCCTGATGATGGATCATGGAGTATGATAAAAAACGTTGAGGCAAAAAAGAAATACACAATTTTTCCAGAAGCACTACATTTTCAAAGTTTAAATTTTACAAAATCAAACTCCTTTCCATTTGCAAGTTGGTTTTTACTAATAAATTGGGTTCAATACCTCCTTTTTCTAAGAAATTTTATTTTCATTTAGGATAATTTTTTGTACTCTACACACTGGTGCAAATGTTTTCTAATTTTGGTGCGTAATTTTTTTAGAAATTGCAAATTCTCATAGGTGACACTACACAGTTCTCATTTTGGGAACTTTGAAGACTCATAACTTTCTCATATGATCTTGGATTGAGGTGATTTTTTTTTAAGTGCATGATTTTTTGAGTACTCAATAGTGGTGTTATTTGTTTCACTTGGTTTTATTCTAGGTCTATACTTTTAGCATATACTCATTTGTTAAAAATTTTCTAAACCATTGAGATCAAATCCACTCAGCATTTCTTGCTAGTGTTAATTTTAATCACACTAAAAATAAAGTGCCAAATCATATTTTATTGGGTGAGCTATTTGATTGAGTGAAAAGGAAGGTTTCCTATGTGCTCTCTTTGTGTTTTTGAATTATGTTTTTTTCACACAACTAAAAAATCAATCTTCTTTTTCTGCATTAAAATGGATCAAACAATAGTTTCAATTCTTTCTTCATATAAGTACTTTGATTGGAAGTAAAAAATGACCATCTATCTAAAGAAGCAAGGGTTGTATAGGGTAACAATGGGCCTAGAAACTAAACCAACTCAAGCTGTGAAAAACCAAAATGGTTTAATAATTTGGATGAAGCTTTTGGAACTCTATGTATGTTTTTATCTCCAAATTTGTTTTTTCATATTGAATTTGTTTCTACACCAAATGAAGTATGGACTACTTTGGAAAACCTCTTTGGTACACAAGATGAAAAAAGAGGACATCTATTGGAGAATGAACTCATAGGGTTAAGTCCTATCAGTCTTGATACTATTTAGGACTTCTTCTCTAAGCTAAAGGCCATAAGATTCTCAATTGATATTAAGTATTATTTCCAAGCTTGGTCCTAATTATTCTGTGTTTGTTATGGCATTTCATGCCACTAAAAGTGCCTTAATAACCATATACAAAATTCTTTCTCTTGATTATTTTTCAAATGAACTCACAAAGGAGCAAGATAAATTGGTTCAAATGGACACAATTAAGCCCTATAAATCTCATGTCTTGGTTGCAAATCAGGGCACTAAGTGGATTGAAGAGTTGTAAACACATCCTCCCTTTGCTTTTGGGGTGTACTTGAATTCATACGAGGTAGAATCCAATTTCTTTCCCAGCAATCCACCTTCCACATGGTTGTAGAGGTATACAAACTTCTCCTTGTCCAATTCCTTCACATAGTAGAAATCCTTGTTGCCTGCATCACCAAAGCCCATTCATCGCTATCAAGAAATGTGTTAAGGATAGTTATAATTGTAAGAAGTAGATATTTAGATCAGATGAGATGATACATACCAGGGGTGAAATTGATTTTCTTGATGTTGCCCATGCACCTCTCTCACCTTGTAGGAAGGTAATGCTTGAAAATATCTCCAGTGCTTGCTTTGGCAGGAGATTATGGCCGTCCTTCACAAAGGCAATCCACAACCTCTTCACCTCCACTAGAGACATAATTTCATGACTGTTTCTTCAACATCGAAAGGGAGTACCTTCAGAATCCAAAATCTAACTCCATGAACTATCAGTAGCTTGCAAAATAATCTTTGCTGGGAGAGGCTTAGAAAGATCAAATTCCATGATAACATGAGCATAAGTGGTATGAGAGAAGAAAGTAGTTTCTTGATCCACCATTATAAAAGTATCCAAATAATTACCAATACCAACATAATAAGATTTGCTCCAAAAATGTAGAGGAAGATTTGGGAAGTGAATCCAAACAAGAATTTTATTGAAGGATGGTCAAAGGGTTAAAGGAGGAAACCCAAGGCTTGAGAAGGAGG